>CM035839.1:326725669-327325669 GCA_020510985.1 Pholidichthys leucotaenia | reverse complement strand
CTGCCACTGAACTGTTCATTTCTTGTTTATTTTCTTGCAGGTCACTTTCCAAACAAAGCCTTGCCATCAGCAGGCACCTTACCCTGGATTCAGGGCATTGTCTGCAATATCAACAACCCCTGCTTCCACAGCTCCACACCAGGCGAAACTCCCGGCCAGATTGGCAACTTCGACAATTCCATGTAGGTAGAACGGAGGAATAGAATAGAATAGAATTTTTTTAAATAGGGACAGTACAGTTTATACAAAACTTTGAATTATATATATATATATACTGTATATATATATATATATATATATATATATATATATATATATAGCTTTGTGTGTTGTTTCGATGCAGAGTCAATGCAGCTGACCATAATGTAGTTAGAAGTAACAATTAAGGCAAAATAATAAGCTGCATTTGTGCAGTATATGCATCAATATTCAAACCACTTGTCGTGATGCTCTCTATATAAGGAGTCACTAAGTGGAGACTGATTGTAATAAGCATTTTATTTATATTTATTTACTGTATATCTAAAGTTCAGTGATTCAGTTTATTCATAATAAAACATGAATTCTGGCATGCTGTTGTGTTCATAATGGAATTATGAGTCTTGCTTCAAAAAAGAGCAAAAAAACTTTTTTAATATATCATTATCAAGCACAAACAGAAAGTTATTTTTTGTAGCTTAATTAAAACGTATGCTGATGTACAGACCTGTAAGTTTTTCTCTCACTAAAGATTCCTGTCGTCCATCCTCCAGCTTGTCTCGTCTCCTCGTGGACACCCAGACCGTCCTGTCCTACAGTGGAAACCGGAGCTTTTCTGGTGTTCAGGACCTGATGACGAGCATCCGGAAGCTCGGGGGAAGACCTGGAATCTGGCCAAGTACCACAGCTTTTCTGTCTCCTCTAACAAAGACCACAGTGATACTTTATCGTCGTTTCAGTTCATATTTGTCCCTGTTGAAACAAACAACAACAAAAAAAATGTTAATTTGGGTAATAATGAGTCCAGTCATTGTGGCACGGTATGTGTCTGTACATACAATTTAGCCCATTATCTTCAACTCGCTTTTCAAGAATAATAATAAATTATGTATCAGAAGAAACCCAATACCAGTCTGGTGTCTCTGAAGAGAAGCTGTACCACGTTTTTAATGAAAAGAACATGAAGACATGGATATGTTTGAATCAGAAACTGCAACATAAGGAGTTTTTTACTTGATTAAAGTAGATTAATTTTCATGTACCTAAACATTTCTGGAACACACGTGTGCTTTAGGGGTTGTTTTAAGGATTACTGAACGTAATTTTTGATTTTCATACTGCTTCAGCATTTTTGTTTACTGTATGGCACACAAAAAAACCATGCCCAATTACACAGAAAGAAAGGCTGAGTATAAGAGGATACGGTCCATGTAGCCCGTCTACAACATAGAAAGACTGAGGGGTTACAGCAGCAGCCAGTAGCTCACCTGTGTGTGTGTTTTAACCAGTGTTGACTGATGTGCTAAATGTGTCTTACTGCTTTTGTGGAAGAAGCACTAGTGTCGATGGAGCCTCCCCATGGTGCGGCCGGGTTGAGTTACACATCTGACTAACAAGTGACTGAATGAAGCAGTTTTCTCTCCCACATTTACCTCTGCTATTTGATTACATAGCTATTATGTAGTCATGCAAATAAAAACCCTTAAGACGGGGAGAAGGAAGTTCTAAATATAAAACTTGTAACTTTGGCTCAGTAAATGACTTTCCTAATAACACCTGATTATTTAATGTCGACTTACATCACAATAGTTAGTGTTCTAGCTTTCCATTTCAAAGTCAGAGTCACGAGTTAATAGTTAATTATTGGGTTGATCATCTTTCCTCAGAGCTGGGTGCTTCTGTCAATCCTGAATGGAGACAAATAGTTTACACCAGAAGAAAACATTTTTTTTTTTAAATTGTGGCTTTAGATTTAACTTCTTAAACTAATAAAACAAGAGATTAGCCAGTTTTCTATCAAAAGATGTGGGGGTATTCAAATATTTAAGTAGAAACTACAAAATAGCCATGTACTGTATCCTTCTAGCTTCACTATAGTACATATAATTAGAGTTTTATAAAGCATATACTAAGCTTGCAACCAGCGTGCACACTGGAGGATCTGGTAAAACTGTTAATGGTACTTGTAATCAAATGCATAGTTTGTGTTATGCTTTGTTAAAAATAATGTGTATCTCTGGGCAGTACCGTTGCTGATCTTCGTGTCCCTGTTGTAGACCGCCCTGTAAAAGAGTATCTGCGACCCAATGAGACGTTCTCCACCTTCCTCCTGACCAACAGCAGCCTCTCACCGGCCACTGTGGAGCAGCTGCTGAATGCTCGTCTAAATTTTCAGGTCAGGATCCAGCTTTAATTGTTGAAATAAAACTTTAATGACTTGATAAGAGTGAGGTAATGAAAAATACACAGCGAGTTGCGCAGCTCCCCATAAATGAGGTGTTTGCTACCTGATCAAAAATACAGTGTTTGTATGACAAAAATATTTTTAAATGAGATTTTTTTCTATTCCTCAAATTTTAACATAAATTACAAGTGCACAGCTCAGAGTACAGTTTAAATTTTAAATGGACTGTCATGGCCACAGCTGCTCATTGTGCAGTTTATAAGTGAATGCAGTGAATGGAGCAGCAGTTCATTTAATGACAACAAGGTGTCACTAAAACCCAAGTTTTCTAAAGTTCCATACTGTACAAGCAAGTGTTTTTTTTCCTTTACTGTGGCATTATTTGTCTGTTAAAAGTAAATTTGAGCCTTTTTTCCCCTGTAAGTCCACACTGACTTTAGCTGAGATGCAGCCAAAGGAGTTGGTGTGTAATGCGAGCACGCTGGAACAGTTACTGACAGTGGACAGAGGAGTTGCCGCCTTGGCTGATCTTCAGACTCAGCTGTGTGACCTTCCAGCTGATGTCCTGCAGGAGGCTGAGCGTCTTTTCCTGTCTCAGATCGACTTGTCAAAATTCTTCACGGTAGGTGTCAGTTGAACAGGAATCCAATATTTGGGGAAATCTTCATCTACCGTTAGCTTTTTAAACTGTTTCTCCTCTTCCTGACAGAGAGACCGTCTGATGGCCAACGCTGGAGACCTCCAGGCCATCAGTGAGGCGGTCGCCTCATTTTCCAAGGAGCTTGCTCTCCTCATGGAGAACGTAAGAATAGATCTTTTTTTGGTTCTTCTTGTGTTTATATGGTTCAAATAATGGATTTGACATTATCAACATTTTTCGAAGGCTGTCAAAGCTAATACATTAATAGGTTATTGTGATTTCCTTTTAATTCCACAAATCTTTTGACTCGTGATCAACAATGCACATTCTGGGATTTTGGCTTTTGGCCGACAACATTGTACTTGCACCAGTCAGTCAGTCCCTATGGGCCTCATTCACTGACCACCAGATTAAAACAGCATATTTGGGAGGAGAGAGGCGGCTCGGAGACGAGACTGCGTGATAACCACTGCAGGCACCAATCTCATCATCATCATCATAGCAGTCTGTTGCGGGTGACAATGACTGTTTCATTTAGGTCTGATCAGATTCCTCTACACAGCTCTGTCCCCCGCCCTCCGCTGCCAGCAACTCCTGACCCTGCAAACCCGGGCAACGTCCGAGCCGGTATGAGTTGCTTTCTGACTGACCATTTCATGAAACTGCTTGCAAAGTATTTGAGTACTGCTAGCTTTTGTTGGACTAGCAGCACATTCTTGGCAGATAGAGGTATTATCAGTAGGAAGGACAGGCCAAGACAAACTGACTCCAGTATCTGTTGCAGTGACTGACCAGAATGTCACAGAAAATTAATAAAGGAAGAAGAGAAGCTAACGATGAAAGGCAAAAAAGAAAAAAAATTATCACATATTGTGTTTACTTAAAAAAATGTAATGGTGTTATTGAACACCACAGCGGCTTATTTCACACCAAGTGGAGTTCAATTGCTTGAGAAAATAGAGCTTTGTAAAATTTGGATCAAATGGAGTGAAAAAAATAGAGTTCATGACCACAGAAAACGTTTCATTCAACACTTCCTTTTTCATTGTTTTTTTGTATGGTTATTCTTGCCTTGGGCAGCGCGGTGGCGGAGTGGTTACCACTGCGGCAGCACAGCAACTCACCCTTGGCCGGGGGATCCTGGGTTCGATCCCAGCCCCCGACCGACAGTGATCTGTGTGGAGTTTGCATATTCTCCCCGTGTCAGCGTGGGTTTACTCCGGGATTTCTCCGGTTTCCTCCCACATGCCAAAAACATGCAAGTTAGGTTAATTGGCATCAAAACTGGGGATTCTAAATTGTCCTTAGGTGTGAGTGTGAGAGTGAATGGTTGTCTGTCTCTCTGTGTTGGCCCTGCGATGGACTGGCGATCTGTCCAGGGTGTACCCTGCCTCTCACCCAAAGATGCTGGGATAGGCTCCAGCCCCCCCACGACCCAAAAAGGATTAAGCGGAAGAAGATGGATGGATGGATATTCTTGCCTTTTGCATTTAATTGAGCTGAATGTAAAAAGTGTTTTAATTTTCTTTTTTTTTTTCAATAAAACCTTAGAAATTTTATCATCGCTAAAACTTGGTCAGTCTGAGGTAATAGCATTAAAACTTGAAAAATACAGTATCTCACAAAAGTGAGTACACCCCTCACATTTTTGTAAATATTTTATTATATCTTTTCATGGGACAAAACTGAAGATATGACACTTTGATACAATGTAAAGTAGTGAAAATGTCCAAATTGTGCCCAAAGTGTCAATATTTTGTGTGGCCATTATTTTCCAGCACTGCCTTAACTCTCTTGGGCATGGAGTTCACTAGAGCTTCTCGGGTTGCCACTGGAATCCTCTTCCACTCCTCCATGACAACATCACGGAGCTGGTGGATGTTAGAGACCTTGCGCTCCTCCACCTTCCATTTGAGGATGCCCCACAGATGCTCAGTAGGGTTTAGTCTGGAGGCATGCTTGCCCAGCCCATCACCTTTACCCTCAGTTTCTTTAGCAAGGCAATGGTCATCTTGGAGGTGTGTTTGGGGTTGTTATCATGTTGGAATACTGCCCTGTGGCCCAGTTTCCGAAGGAAGGAGATCATGCTCTGCTTCAGTATGCTACAGTACATGTTGGCATTCATGGTTCCCTCAATGAACTGTAGCTCCCCAGTGTCGGCAGCACTCATGCAGCCCCAAACCATGACACTCCCACCACTATGCTTGACTGTAAGCGAGACACACTTGTCTGTATTCCTCACCTGGTTGCCGCCACACATGCTTGACACCATCTGAACCAAATAAGTTTATTTTGGTCTCATCAGACCACAGGACATGGTTTCAGTAATCCATGTCCTTAGTCTGCTTGTCTTCAGCAAACTGTTTGCGAGCTTTCTTGTGCATCATCTTTAAAAGGGGCTTCCTTTGAGACAACAGCCATGCAGACCAATTTGATGCAGTGTGCGGCGTATAGTCTGAGCACTGACAGGCTGACCCTCCACCCCTTCAACCTCTGCAGCAATGCTGGCAGCACTCATAGGTCTATTTTCAAAAGACAACCTCTGGATATGATGCTGAGCATGTACACTCATCTTCTTTGGTCGACCATGGCGAGGCCTGTTCTGAGTGGAACCTGTCCTGTTAAACCGCTGTATGGTCTTGGCCACCGTGCTGCAGCTCAGTTTCAGGGTGTTGGCAATCTTCTTATAGATAAGGCTATCTTTATGTAGAGCAACAATTCTTTTTTCAGATCCTCAGAGAGTTCTTTGCCATGAGGTGCCATGTTGAACTTCCAGTGACCAATATGAGAGAGTGTGAGCGCGATAACACCAAATTTAACACACCTGCTCCCCATTCACACCTGAGACCTTGTGACACTAACGAGTCACATGACACCAGGGAGGGAAAATGGCTAATTGGGCACATTTTGGACATTTTCACTTAGGGGTGTACTCCCTTTTGTTGCCAGTGGTTTAGACATTAATGGCTGTGTGTTGAGTTATTTTGGGGACAGTAAATTTACACTGTTAAACAAGCTGTACACTGACTACTTTACATTGTATCAAAGTGTCATATCTTCAGTGTTGTCCCATGAAAAGATATAATAAAATATTTACAAAAATGTGGGAAGTGTACTCACTTTTGTGAGATATTGTATCACTGGAAGTTCAACATGGCACCTCATGGCAAAGAACTGAAAAAAAGAATTGTTGCTCTGCATAAAGATAGCCTTGTCTATAAGAAGATTTTAGTTTTAGTTTTTTAGTTTTTTTACTTAAAGATACATTTAGAGCAGATAATGTGTGAAAATGTGTGCCTAATTTGCAATTAATCACCAATTAGCTGTGGGCTTTGATGCGATTAATTACACTGGTCAACACCAGATTTATTTTCTAGCTGATTTAGGACAGTTTTGATATGCTGAATCCAAAAATCACATTGGTTTTGCTCAATCAGGTCAACTTTTTGAATTATGGCCACATGTTCTTTTATACGTTTTTGTTTACATGTATGGGTATTTTCACTTTATATGATGCAAAATTCTTTTTTATGTCTTGAAATTCTCTGAATTTTGAACAATGATGATGTAACATTCAATCTACATGTACTCACCTTTATATAAAGGTAAGTACATGCATAGTACTAAGTAAGTACTAAGTACAGGTTTTTACTTGGCACCTGATCGAGAAAAATGGATGTCATTTTCGGATTCAGCAGTGCAAAATTGTCTTAAATCAGTTGAAAAAACACAGACAACTTACAAAAAAATTATTTTTGTAACCCTGTGTTATGAATAATAAATATGAATAAATTGATATTTTGACATCACTAAAACATTCCAAACTTGCAGCTTCAGTTTTTATCCCCCACCGGTTGAACCCCAAAGAGGTCAAAGAGCCCTTTGGGCGAAGACCAAAGGGGGATGATGTTATTCGTCAGTCTGTCCATTCGTCTGCCTGTCCCATTTTTGTGAAATCAACTCCTTCTACACTTTTGTTCCAATTGTTTTGAGACTTGGTACCAGGGTTTGATATACACTGATGATGTGCATATTGTAGTTTGAGTCTGATCGGATGATTTTTGCATGAGATGTAGCCCCTGACTTATGACCCCCTATTTCACCTCACTTCATAGACCGTAACTGTTTGGGAAATCAGTTCCTCCTTCAGTTTTGTTCCAAATGTTTTGAAACTTGGTATCAGGATTTGATATACACTGTTAATGCACATATTGCAATTTGACTCTCATAGGATGGCCTTGAGATCAAAGGTCAGAGCGCCTGTGTGTGTATGGCAAAATGTGTATGGCAAAATCTCATCCAGAGATGAGAAAAAGCACTATGTAAGTGAACACCATTTACTATTTACCACTTACCCTAAATCTTGTCAACACAATAACTACGAAAATAAATGATGTAGGCTTTTCAAATCAATACAGTAGTTGTACAGTGTATCCGGAAAGTATTCACAGCGCTTCACTTTTTGCACGTTCTGTTATGTTACAGCCTTATTCCAAAATGGACTAAATTCATTTTTTCCTCAAAATTCTACACACACCACCTCATAATCCCGCTTCGTGTCAAAATTGACCTGTATTGTGTTATTCAGACTGTATTTTTGCTTCTACTGGTCTCCGTAATGAATCTACAAGTACATACTTCTGCATATGATGAACAGAGGGAGACAGCAGGACGATATAGACCAGTTTTGTTTTACTCCCGCTATGTTTTCCGCTAGCTGCTGCTAGGGCGAAATATATCACGTCGCCATGCGGCTGGTGTACAGACATGCACAGTAAACATATTTTCTGCCCTGTGTTCGGAATAAGTGTTTATATGTGCACCATTCTGATTAACAGTCGGCATAACCCACCCCTCTCAATCGGAATGAAATTTTGATCCGAATGTGCGGGATCGGATTAGAATATTCAGATTGCTGTGTTTACATGAAGCATTTTTATTCTGATCAGGCTTTTAATCCGGTTATTTGTGTCCATTTAAACGTAGTCATTGTGAAAAAAGTTTTGGGTTTTTTTTTTAGATTTTTACAAATTCATTAAAAATAAAAAACTAAGAAATCACATGTACATAACTATTCACAGCCTTTGCCATGAAGCTCAAAATTGAGCTCAGGTGCATTCTGTTTCCACTGATCATCCTTGAGATGTTTCTACAGCTTAATTGGAGTCTACCTGTGGTAAATTCAATTGATTGGACATAAGTTGGAAAGGCACACACCTGTCTATATAAGGTCCCACAGTTGACAGTGCATGTCAGAGCACAAACCAAGCATGAAGTCAAAGGAATTGTCTGTAGACCTCTGAGACAGGATTGTCACGAGGCACAAATCTGGGGAAGGGTACAGAAAAATTTCTGCTGCTTTGAAGGTCCCAATGAGCACAGTGGCCTCATCATCCATAAATGGAAGAAGTTTGGAATCACCAGGACTCTTCCTAGAGCTGACCGGCTGTCTAAACTGAGCAATCGAAGGAGAAGGGCCTTAGTCAGGGAGGTGACCAAGAACCTGATGGTCACTTTGTCAGAGCTCCAGCGTTCCTCTGTGGAGAGAGGAGAACCTTCCAGAAGGACAACCATCTCTGCAGCAATCCACCAATCAGTCCTGTATGGTAGAGTGGCCAGACGGAAGCCACTCCTTCGTAAAAGGCCCATGGCAGCCCACCTGGAGTTTGTCAAAAGGCACCTGAAGGACTCTCAGACCATGTGAAACAAAATTCTCTGGTCTAATGAGACAAAGATTGAACTCTTTGGAGTGAATGCCAGGTGTCATATTTGGAGGAAACCAGGCACTGCTCATCACCAGGCCAATACCATCCTTACAGTGAAGCATGGTGGTGGCAGCATCATGCTGTGGGGATTTTTTTCAGCGGCAGGAACTGGGAGGTTAGTCAGGATAGAGAGAAAGATGAATGCAGCAATGTACAGAGACATCCTGGATGAAAAACTGCTCCAGATCGCTCTTGACCTCAGACTGGGGTGACTATTCATCTTTCAATAGGACAATGACCCTAAGCACACAGCCAAGATATCAAGGGAGTGGCTTCAGCACAACTCTGTGAATGTCCTTGAGTGGCCCTGCCAGAGCCCAGATTTAAATTCAATTGAACATCTCTGGAGAGATCTGAAAATGGCTGTGCACCGACGTTTCCCATCCAACCTGATGGAGCTTGAGAGGTGCTGCAAAGAGGAATGGGTGAAACTGCCCAAAGATAGATGTGCCAAGCTTGTGGCATCATATTCAAAAAGACTTGAGGCTGTAATTGCTGCCAAAGGTGCATCAACAAAGTATTGAGTATTGATTTCTTAGTTTTTTATTTTTAATAAATTTGCAAAAATCTCAAAAAAAAACTTTTTTCATGTTGTCATTATTGGGTGTTGTGTGTAGAATTTTGAGGAAAAATGAATTTAATCTATTTTGGAATAAGGCTGTAACATAACAAAATGTGGAAAAAAATGACTTCCGGTTATGGCTGCCACGTAGGACGGACGTGTCTCGCTCTGCTCTGCTCCTGGAGAAAAAAAATCGGCAAATAACTCTCTCATTTGGGACAGAACGTATCCCAGCGTTTGGGCGAGGATATGTCGGCGAAGCCTAAGGCTGGAAAACCAGGAAAAGGAAAAAGCGAGCCGCCGAAACAGTCCAAATTAACGGACTTTCAGGTCTGTGACGCAGCAAACAGGGCTCCATATATGGCGGAGGAGGCTGGCAACGCTGCGATTTCTGCGGGGAATGGCGCAGATGCGCTGATGGCTGCCATGAGTTCAATGAGAGCGGACTTTTCCTCTAGATTTGATGGGATTATGACAGCGTTGGAAGGAATAAGAAAGGAATTGGGTGACTGTGTAGAACGAACGGCGCAGATGGAGCTCCGTCTCGCTAGTGCTGAAGATGACGTCACCCGTCTTCAATTAAAGGTGCGCACTTTGGAAAAAAAAAATAAATCTCTGGAAGATAATATTTTGGATTTGGAATCTCGGTCGAGACAGAATAATTTGAGGCTGGTGGGTCTTCCAGAGGAATCAGAAGGTCGGGACGTATGTTCCTTTCTGGAAAAGTGGATTCCGGAGGTGCTGGGCAGCGAGGAGTTGCAATCAGCAGTGGTTCTGGAAAAAGCACATCGCATTGGCCCACGGAGAGATAAGGGACCGCCGAGGACCTTAATTATGAAGTTTCTTAACAACAGAGACAGGATGAAGATCTTCAACGCTGCACGAGCTAAAAAAGGAGAGATTAAACACCAGGACCAGCAGGTGCGGTTCTACCCAGATTTGGCCACAGGAATCCAGCAATTGAGGAAGCAGTTTGATCCCGTACGTAAGGAGCTGCGCAACCTTGGGATTCGTCATGGTGTAATCTATCCTGCGAGACTGCTGACCACGTATGAGGGCAGAACCCACATCTTCAAGACCCCAGAGGAGGCGCAGGAGTTCATCAAGAAGATCAAAGAAGAAGAAGAGACTGGTGGGAGCTAAGCATGAACAAAATATAAGGTAGAATAATTAAGCATTTGCACAGGCATCTGACTGACTTGAAGTAAATAGTAAGTTTACAAAATATAGATTGTATTATACGTATATTAAAAAAAAACAAAACAAAAACAAAACAAACAAAAAAAAAAAAACTATGATGTACAAAGTTGTTAAAAATTTTGGAGTTAAGTTGGAAAACTACAGAGGAGAGTTAATGTTACGTCATTAAAAGCAGTAGAGTTAGGGTGATTGGGAGGATGAAGAAGGAGTGGCTTAGGCTGTTCCCCGTGGGTGTGGAACGGTCGATGGCTATATCGGGAGACAGAATTTTTCTTTTGATTTTGGGGGGTTTGCCACAAGTGTGGGAAGGGGAAATTTGTTTGTGTGTAGTTTGTAGGATGAATGTTCAACCACTCATGTTTTTGCTTCTCTGTATGAGCATGTTTACACTGCAAGGTAATCCCAAACTCTCTATTGATCATGGACCAAAGTGTTAATCTTAATTTAACTTCATGGAATTGCAGAGGTCTACAAAATTTAAAAAAACTTAAACAAGTTATGAATAAAATAAAGGACATGGGTTCAAGAATTGTGTTTTTACAAGAAACTCATCTGATAGAGGAGGATGTTAAAAGAATTAGGAGTAGATGGCAGGGAAGTGTATTCACCTCTTCATTTTCATCCCGAGCCAGGGGAGTTATGACTCTCATACATAAATCAGTTCCTTTTCAAGTGAAAAATGTAATTGGAGACAAATTTGGAAGATATGTAATCATTCAAGGTTCTTTGCTATTAGAAAATATAAATCTTGTGAACTTATATGGTCCCAATATAGATGATCAGAAGTTCTTTGCTAATTTATTTCTCATCTTATCATCACTTACAGGGCAACATATAATAGCAGGGGATTTTAATTGTACATTGAATCCAGGTGTGGATAGATCAACAGGACTGGATTGTACGCACATTGGATGTAGGATGACTATTAATCATTTTATGAAAGAATTGAGATTGTTAGATATATGGAGAGAAATGAAACCACAAGTTAAAGCCTATTCTTGTTATTCCAGTACCTACAAGACATTCTCACGTATTGATTATTTTTTGATTTCCACAGAATTAAGGTCCAAGATTCAAAACTGCTTTTATGATAACATCGTGATCTCTGATCATGCACCCTGTTGTCTAATATATGTAGATAAAAAATTGACAAAGGAATCAGGTAGATGGCAATTTCAGCATAAATGGCTTCAGGATGAGGAATTTGTCAAGTATATAGAAAAACAGATAGACGAGTTCTTTGACATCAATACTACACAAACATCAGCATGTGTAAAGTGGGAGGCTTTCAAAGCTTTTATTAGGGGGCATATTATTAGTTATACAGGATCAAAATCTAAGAAGACTCGAGAGGAGAGAGCTAAATTGGAACATAAAATAAAAAATCTTCAGGAAAAAGTGTATGCAGGAAGTGACCCAAGGTTGGAGAATGAATTACTGATTTTGAGAGCTGAATACGACAAAAAATCAGCGAATAGAGCTGCCTCGAGTCTTCTAAGATTGAAACAATCTTTTTATGAACAAGGTGAAAAATCAGGAAAATTATTAGCATGGCAGATTAAACAATTGGAAATTAAAACACCAATTACCAGTATTATAAGTAACGGACAGGTAGTTATAGATCCTTTAGAAATTAATAGAGCCTTTAGAGATTACTATGAAAAATTATATGATACCAAAAATGAACCTGATTTAACAAAACTAAATGGGTTTTTGAACGAACTATCTATACCGTGTATTCCAAATGAAAACAGGGAGATATTGGAGTCTAAAATTAGTCAAGAAGAAGTTGGGCTAGCCATTGATAATATGAAATCAGGAAAAAGTGCAGGACCAGATGGTCTTCCAGTTGACCTTTATAAAAAATTTAAGAATAAATTAATAAAACCTTTTTTGGAAATGGTTTTAGAAGCATTTCAAAATAATAATTTACCATCATACATAAATAATGCCTTAATTATACTGCTGCCAAAACCAGGTAAGCCCTCTAATAAATGTGAAAATATGAGACCAATAAGCCTATTAAACGCCGACCTTAAGATAATCTGTAAAATTTTAGCAAGACGAATACAAGAAATTTTACCAAATATTATTAATCGAGATCAGAATGGCTTTATAAAGGGTAGACAAGGCTTCCATAATGTAAGAAGACTATTTAATATTATCTATTTTAATAAAGAAGCACCGGATACAGCTCTCCTATCATTGGACGCCGAAAAGGCCTTTGATAGAGTTGAATGGCCCTTTCTTTTTGAAGTCCTACAAAGGTTTGGACTTGGAAATAATTTCATAAAATGGGTTCAAATAATATACAATAATGCTACAGCAGAAATCCTAACAAATAACAATATTTCAAAACCAATAAAAATCAATAGAGGATGTCGACAAGGCTGTCCACTCTCACCTTTACTGTTTACTATGGCAATTGAACCTTTAGCGATAGCGATACGTTTACATTCACAAATATATGGAATTAAAGTTGGACCAACAGAACATAAAATCTCCCTGTACGCCGATGATATAATTTTGTTTATGTCGAATCTAAAAAAATCAATTCCAACCTTGTTGAATTTAATAAAGAATTTTGGGGAAATATCAGGATATAAAATAAATAAAACTAAATCTTCAATATTAATGCTAAATGAGACCCAGAGAAATTACCCAGCCCCTGAGGTAAATCAATTCAATGTTGTAAATCAGTTTAAATATTTAGGAATCCAAATTATGCCTAAGCTAGAATCAGTCGCCAGTGTCAACTATGAAGCCTTAATGTCAGATATCAGTGAGTTAACTCAGAGATGGATGTCACTACCAATGTCGATGATCGGGAGAATCAATATACTTAAAAGTAATATTTTACCTAAAATACTTTATTTATTTCAATACATTCCCTTATCACCACCTTTAGATCTATTCTCAAGAATAAAAAAAAAGTTAGTGGAATTTATATGGAACAACAGGAGGGCTAGATTACGTCTGTCTTTATTATATTTACCATTTGATCGTGGAGGTCTGAAATGTCCAAATTTTATGTTGTATTATTGGTCGGCACAACTGAGGTCTATGACATATTATTTTTCATCAAATGATCTCCCTCACTGGACTGAAATGGAATCATACAATTTACCTTTACCTCTTCCCATATTCATATACTCAGATTCGGCAAAAAAATTACAAAAACAAGTTAAAAATCCATTTGTAAAGCATATGATCAAAATATGGTGTGAAGCTAAAAACTATTTAAAAGAACCACAGTTACTGTCACAATTTAGTCCAATATGGGGTAATCAATATTTTAAACCAGGGAGAGCGGACGCTGTATTTAAAGTATGGAATTTAAAAGGGATACAAAAGATTCAGGATTTATATTTGCCATGTGCAGACAACATAATGTCTTTTGAAGAGCTGAGGATCAAATTTAATCTCAATAGAACACATTTTTTTAAATATCTTCAACTTAGAAACTTTATTCGATCAAATCAAAATAAAGCTCTCACTCGACCTATTTATTCATCCTTGGAAAAAATGATGATGAAAGATAGTAAAAGAAAGGGTATTATTTCAGAGTTTTATAACTCATTGACACTATCTTCAAGTGAAAATTCACTGAAAAGATTAAACTACTGGAAAGAAGATCTGCAAATTGAAATTTCAGAGGAACAATGGGAATTGGCTTGTACAGAAGCTCAAACCAAATCAATAAATGCACGCCTTAAATTGATACATTTCAAATGGTTAATGCGGATGTATGTTACACCGGAGGAGTTAAATAGATATAACAAAAATATACCAGATACATGCACAAAATGCATGGAAAGTAAAGGAACCCTATTTCATTGTTTATGGGAATGTAGATTAATAAGAATGTTTTGGGAAGAGGTGAGGGTAACAATTGAAAAAATAATCTCAAAACAAATCATATTGAATCCTAAACTGGTTTTGTTGGGTCTGTACCCAGAAAAGCATAATTTCAATAAAAGTGAAAGAACATTCATAGACCTCAGTTTGCTTAATGCCAAAAAATGTATTGCACTATTATGGAAAAAGACTCATAGACCAGATGTGACTCAGTGGTTAAGACAGATGTTAACAAACCTTCCATTAGAAAGAATAACATATATACTGAAATCAAAGGAAATTGTGTTTGAGAATATATGGAGACCTTTTATTGATTATGTAAAAAATTTAAACATAACTCTTGAAGAAGAAGGTGAATGATGTGTGTGGACCTTGTAAATTCCAAACTGGTGAACATAATATGTATACTTATGTATTGGATTGTCTAGACTAAACAGAGGAGCATTGTTGAAGACTTGATTTTGTTGGTGGTTGTTGGTGTTTTTAGTGCATTTTTTTTTTTTTTGTAGTACTTTAGTGTTAGTGTTTGATTGTTTGTATCATGTTTGTTAAAAAAAAAAAAAAGGTTCAATAAAGATATTGTGGAAAAAAAAAAAATGTGGAAAAAATGAAACGCTGTGAATACTTTCCGGATGCACTGAATCTATGGCAGATGTTGGACGACTTAGACCCTGACCTGACTGTGGGTTTGGGGTCAAAAGGTAAAAGTTAGCATTCCATTTGCACTATGGTAAATGCTAAATTTACTATTACTATAAAACAAGTAAACTTGCTACGCAGGTTCATCTTGGGATCCTGACTTCTGACTATGGGTTTGGGGTCAAAAGGTTAAAGGTCAAGGTTAACATTCCCTGTACCTTATTACTGTACAACTAGTAGAGCTAGGGTCACCAAACTTGGTACACAGGTTCACCCTGTGACCCTGAAGGGTAACTATGGATTTGGAATCGCAAGGTCAACGTTCATCTTCAAAATGGCTTATAAACTATATCTCAATAACAAGAAAGAAAGCTTGGGTCACCAGACCTGGTACACAGGTTCACTCTGAGACCATGACCTCTGACTACAGGTTTGGTGTCAAAAGGTCAGAGCTCTCGGGGTTTGGACTATTTCGAGATTTTTCTCCCCCTCTCTTTCTCTTGTTCATAACTATTACAGGATCATCTTTGAAGGTGTCCTGGCTTCATTTTTAGTTTTCCACTCCCCATTGTTCCTAATTGTTTTTTTTTCCCCTTTTTTTCCCCTTATTGTGCTTCTTGTATAATTATTTAGTTTGATCACCAGGATGACTTGTAATCTGATAGTCAAGTTTTCTTCACCGATTGTTTTATTTTTAATTTCTTTATAATTGTTTGTATTTTCTGTTACTATTCATAGATTTGCATGAGTTTGCTTCCTTTAAAAAAAAAAAGATATTATTCAGCAGGATGCTGTTAAACGTACGTCCTACTATGCACAAGCATACAACTACTGTGTTTTACAGGGTGGGTCACCTTCACCTCACTGAAGGAGGTGAATGGCTTGGAGGTTCTATTTTTGTTGGGGGTTTTTTTCTCACTTCTTTGTGTGTGTGTGTGTGTGTGTGTGTGTGTGTGTGTGTGTGTGTGTGTGTGTGTGTGTGTGTGTGTGTGTGTGTGTTCCCGTGCATGTATGTACCCCCCCCCCAAAAAAAAACAATCCCCAGTTGTTATTCTTGCTTTTCCCTGGTGAAAGGCAAAAATGTCAATTAGCAACCCTGTAAGTAACTTGTATACAAATTTTATCAGCTGGAATGCTAATGGTCTAAATAATCCCGTGAAAAGAAAGCGAGTTCTTGGCCATCTTCATCATCTGAATGTGGGCATTGCCTTTTTGCAGGAGACGCACCTTCGCACTTTTGACCACTTTAGGATCAGGAAAGAATGGGTGGGGCAGCTCTTCCATTCAAACTTCCACTCCAAAAGCAGAGGTACTGCTGTCCTCATCCATAAGGATGTTCCCTTTCTTGTCTCTAACTCTATTTTAGACCCTAATGGTCGCTATGTTATGGTCTTTGGTACTCTTTATAATGTTGCCCTTGCACTTGTTAACATTTATGCTCCGAACTGGGATGACGTCAATTTTTTTAACCATCTTTTCAGCTCCATCCCAAATCTAGACAGACACCACCTAATTCTTGGTGGTGACTTTAACCTAATTTTAGATCCTAGTCTTGACCGTTCTTCTAATAAACCCTGTCCCATCTCAAAATCATCCAAAGCAATTAAATTATTTATGAACTAGAAAAGCACTCGGAGAGCGCAGACCTCCGCCAAGCGCCACAGTTCCCCCCCATACAGTGTTTGTGTGTAGGTTTTCAGATTCCTTGACCATGAAAACATATGACTAGCAATTGGATTCACAATGATAGGATTAGTGGTTCAGTAGTAAAAGCATTACCTCCTTGGCGGAGGTAATAAACTGAAGTGTTGCTGTTGTGTCCATCTCCTCCATCTGGAAAGTGCCAGGCTGCGACCTGTCAAGGCATACCTCATGCCTCCCTTATTGGGGGTGGGGGCTTTCACACCTGTACTGAGTACTTAAAAACTGTATTTATCGGCAGATGAAAGAAAACTGAAGCAAAAACAAACAAACAAACAAACAAAAACTAAACAAACAGCAACTGCAACATGAACTATTTCAAACATATTTATTCAAATGTACACTTATATGGACACAATCTTGAGCCATAACTTTTTGGTAATGTGAAAATAATAAGCCAAGTAGCACAAAAAAATTGAGTGCTCTTGCTGTCAGGAAACAATGTTGGCACCAAATCACTGAAGTGATCTGCCACCAATGGGGGTAGATTGTGCTCTGCCACAAAATGACAAAACATCACTTCTGCTAGTGATGCATTGGATTTGGAAGGCGTCGGTTCTCTCACTGGCTGAAAATGTTCATCCATCGATCGAATTGGGCTACACAGTTTTTGTGAGGCTGTGTAGCAAAGTGCGACTTCAGGTGGAAAATCCCTGATGCAGTCACTTTTAGCATTAGAGTCACACATATCAGGCGCAGCATTACTGGCGCCGGGATTCCTCTCTGTCCCCGAGCCGCGGGACAAAAGAAGGTGCAATAATGGTTGCCGTGGGTTTTATTGGGTTTGCGCTCGGCGGAAAAAAGAGGATTTGGAAGCTTCCCCCGGCAGAGAGCTGGTTTTTGCGCAGCCCCTATGGCTGGCTGGGGAATTTCTGCCAAATAATCCGGCGCCGGACAGCTGCCCGTGTCAGCTTTTGCAGCATAGCGCAAACACAGGCACTCTGGCGGGCCCTGCCCACCACTGGTTTCTGCGTGCTTTTGTGCCTAAAACTTTGAAGAAGGCGTAGTTTGTGTTCATCACCCTCTATTGCCCCTGCACACATGTTGAAAATGGCCGTATCTCACAATGTTAAAGAATCATTTAAAAAATTCCTGTATCCAGACAGTGATCCGGATCATCCCCAAAATTTAATCAGTTCTTCCTTGTACCATCTCCAACAAGGCCTGAAAGTTTCATCGAAATCCGTCCAAAACTTTTTGAGTTATCTTGCTAACCAACAGACAAACAGACAGACAAACGCTGGCAAAAACATAACCTCCTCCTGGCCCCAGACGGTGATCCGGATCATACCCAAAATTTAATCAGTTCTTCCTTGTACCATTTCCAACAAGGCCTGAAAGTTTCATCGAAATCCGTCCAAAACTTTTTGAGTTATCTTGCTAACCAACAGACAAACAGACAGACAAACGCTGGCAAAAACATAACCTCCTCCTGGCCTTCGGCCTGGCGGAGGTAATGATAATGAATACAGTATGTTGACCCTTGGCACTTTAAATTCCCATCTTCAAAATCCTATTCTTTCTTTTCACCAGTACATAATTCTTTTTCCCGAATAGATTATTTTTTTATTGATGCCTTTTTACTTGGCTCAATGAAAGCCTGTGACTATGAAGGTATTGTTATCGCAGACCACGCACCCCTTAAACTTCAGCTTGCCATACAGGAAAACATGTCACCTAGACCCTGGCGCTTCAGTCTTCTTCTTTCAGAGCCTGATTTTGTATCTTATTTAACAGAAAAAATTATTTATTTCTTGAAACAAATTCTATTTTGGACACTTCAGCATCTATTCCCTGGTAAGCGTTAAAGGCTTATTTGCATAGACAGATAATCTCCTTTACTTCTCACACTAACAACCATCGCAAAAGTAAAATTTCTGAGCTCACCTCCTCTCTTCTCCACCTGGACCATCAGTATGCAGTAAGCCCCACACCAGGGCTCCTTAAAGAAAGGACAATCTTAAAGACTGAATTTGACCACTTAACAACTCAACGTGCAGAGGAATCTCTTCTTAAATCTCGGCAAAAAATATTTGAAGATGGGGATAAACCTACCAGGCTCTTAGCTCAACAACTTCGCAAAAACCTGCCTCAAGAATTATTTTGGCAATTAAAACTTGCTCTGGCCCTACTACCTCAGACCATAGGCTTATCAATAATGAGTTTAAAAGTTTTTACTCTAAGTTATATACATCTGATTCTCAACGTGACCTAAATCTGTTTACTAACTTTGTTAATAATTTGAACATTCCTCAACTTAATCCAGATGATGTTGCATCACTTGAAGAAACGGTCACCCCTGAAACAATAAAAACTTCAATCTTATCTTTGCAGAGTGGGAAGACTGCGGGGCTTGATGGCTTCCCAGCTGAATTCTGTAAGAATTTTTGTAACAAGCTCGTGCCTCTCCTACACACAATGTATATGGAGTCATTTCAGGTAAAAGCACTCCCCCCAACTTTATATCAAGCCACCATTTCACTTTTATTAAAAAAGGATAAAGACCCCCTGTACTGCTCTTCTTATCGACCAATAAACCTTCTTAATCAGGACTTCAAAATTCTGGCCAAAGCTCTTGGTCAGAGTTTAGAATTAATCCTCCCTTTTATTATCTCCGACGATCAGAGCGGCTTCATCCGTAACAGGCAAGTTATTTTCTAATGTGCGCAGACTGCTCAACATTTTACACACTCCCTCTGTGCACTCTGCTCATGAGGCTGTTATTTCACTTGATGCGGAAAAGGCCTTTGACCGTGTCGAGTGGGATTACCTCTTCTTCACGTTGGGCAAATTCGGCTTTGGCCCTAATTTCATCTCATGGGTTAAGCTGTTATATGCATCACCTATGGCCTCCATTCTTACCAACCAACTAATGTCTGACCATTTCAACTTACAGAGATGCATGAGACAGGGGTGCCCTCTGAGCCCCCTCTTGTTTGCTGTTGCTATAGAACCTCTTGCTATAGCATTGAGACAGCACAACAGGATAGAGGGAGTCGTCTGGGGTGGTCAAGTACATAACAGTCTCTCTTTATGCGGATGACCTCCTTCTTTTTATCACAAACCCTACCACGACTCTCCCCCATGTCTTTTTGACACTCAGTGCTTTTGGAGCCATTTCTGGCTATAAGCTTAATTTGCAGAAAAGTGAGTATTTCTCTTTAATTTCTTCTTCCACTCTCCTAATAAATGTACCTTTTAAAATTGTGAAGGATTATTTTCATTACCTTGGCATAACTATTACTAGGTCCTATTCAAAACTTTTCCAAGCTAATTTCACCCCCCTTCTTGAACGCTGTAAATCCGACTTTGCAAGATGGACTGCTCTTCCGTTTTCTTTAATTGGCAAACAATTCAGTGAAAATGAATACCCTCCCAAAATTTCTTTACCTGTTTCAATGTCTTCCTATCTTCATCCCACACTCATTTTTAAAAACACTGCAACAATTAATTTCTGGTTTTATTTGGGGGGGGGGGGGGGGAGACCAGCAAGGATACATAAAGAATTTCTTGAGAGGCCTAAACATCTGGGAGGTCTTTCCTCACCTAATTTTCAATACTACTATTGGCCTGCTAATCTGAGTAACATGTCTTTCTGGCTTCTTCCTCCAGCTAATACAAACCGTCCCGGCTGGGTTTACATTGAGGTATCACTGTGTCATCCCTACTCTCTGGCGGCTCTCCTCAGAGCGTCGCTTCCTCTTCCGGTCTCCATTTCTAAAAAGAACGTGGCGGTGTGGCATTCATTAAAGATCTTGAGGCAGTTTAAGTTGACCCTTGGTATGCATGGCATTTCTCTATTCTCCCCTATTCTGGATAACCCCCTTATTCCCTCCTGCCACTCATTCCTCTTCTTTTTTTAGCTGGGCTGCCAGGGGCATACGGAATCTCCAGCACTTGTACATAGATAATACTTTGGCTAGTTTCACCCAACTTGCAGTCAAATTTAACTTGCCGTGCAGTCACTTCTTTCACTATCTTCAGATAAGGGACTTGGTCAGAAAGAAGTTTCCCAGCTTCCCACTCTACCCACCTGAAACTCACCTGGATCAGATCATGACCGTGCTTGCCGTCTCAGAGGAGGAGACTCGCTATAATATATATATATATATATATTTTTTTTTTTTTTGTTACTTATTTGTACCCGTAGGTAGATTTGGTTTGCAGTCTGGTGACAAGCCACTGGCTGCCGGTCGCTGCATGCGCGAGCTCCCTAAACCTACATGTTTTTGGTATGCGGGAGGAAACCAGAGAAATCCCGGAGTAAACCCACGCAACACGGGGAGAACATGCAAACTCCACACAGCTCACTGTTGGTCGGGGGCTGGGAATATGAATATACTCTTTAAAATAATACACCTTCATTAGGACTTCCGGTTATGGTGGCCACGTAGGAAGACGTGTTTCACTCTGCTCTGCTCCTAAAAATAAAAAGTTGGCAAATAACTCTCTCAACTGGAACAAAACCTATCCCAGCGTTTGGGCGCAGATATGCCGGTAAAACCTAAGGCTGGGAAATTAGGTGGAGGAAAAACTGAATCGTCGAAACAGTCCAAGCTAACAGACTTCCACGCTCATGACGAAGCAGAAAAATCTCCAGAGATTATGGTGGAGCAAGCTAGCGGCGGAGCGGTGACTGCTGGCGAGGGCACAGGTGCGGTGCCCGCTGCCATTAGCTCAATGAGAGCAGACTTTTCCTCTAAATTTGATGGGATTATAGCAGCGATAGAAGGAATGAGAAAGGAAATAAGCGACTGTGTGGAACGAGTATCGTAGGTGGAGCTCCGAATTTCCAGCGCTGAGGATGACGTCACCAGCCTACAATTAAAGGTGCGCACATTGGAATTAAAAAATAAACGTCTGGAAGATAGTGCCCTGGACTTAGAATCCCGGTCGAGACAGAACAATCTGAGGCTGGTGGGCCTCCCGGAGGGAACGGAGGGACGGGACCCATGTTCCTTTTTGGAAAAGTGGATTCCAGAAACGCTGAACAACGCGGAGCTGCAGTCATCGGTCGTCTTAGAGAGCACACACCAAATCGGCCCACCGAGATATAATAAGGCACCACCGAGGACGCTGATTATGAAGTTCCTCAGCTACAGAGACAAGATGACGATCTCCAACGCGGCGTGAGCTAAAGGAGAAATTAAATACCAGGATCAACAGGTGCGGTTCTACCCCGATTTGGCCACAGGAATCCAACAGTTAAGGAAACAGTTTGACCCCGCCCGTTAAGAGCTGCGCAACCTTGGGATTCGTCATGGAGTGATTCATCCGGCAAGACTGCTGGTCACATATAAAGGGAGAACCCACACCTTCAAGACCCCTCAGGAGGCGCAGGTGCTTATCAAACAGATCCAAGAAGAGATTGGTGGGAGCTAAGCATGAAGCATGAACAAGATATAAAGGTAGAATATTTAAGCATTTGCACAGGCATCTGACTGATCTGAAGCATATAGCAAGTTTACAAAATATAGATTGTATTATATTAAAAAAAAAAAAACTATGATGTACAAAGTTGCTATAAAATTTTGGAGTTAAGTTGGAAAACTACAGAAGAGAGTTAATGTTATGTCATTAAAAGCAGTAGAGTCAGGGTGATTGAGATGAGAAAGAAAGAGTGGTTTTGACTGATCCTCGCGGGTGTGGAGCAGTCAATGGCTATAGCGGGAGACAGAATTTTTTTTTTGATTTTGGGGGGATTACCACTAATGTGGGAAGGGGGAATTTGTTTGTGTGTAGTTTGTAGGATGAATGTTCAACCACTCATGTTTTTGCTTCTCTGTATGAGCATGTTTATATTGCAAGGTAATCTCAAACTCCTTATTGATCATAGACCAAAGTGTTAATCTTTTTTTTCCACAATATCTTTATTGAACCTTTTTTTTTTTAACAAACATGATACAAACAATCAAACACTAACACTAAAGTACTACAAAAAAAAAAAAAAAAAAAAAAAGGATGCACTAAAAACACCAACAACCACCAGCAAAATCAAATCTTCAACAATGCTCCTCTGTTTAGTCTAGACAATCCAATACATAAGTATACATATTATGTTCACCAGTTTGGAATTTACAAGGTCCACACACATCATTCACCTTCTTCTTCAAAAGTTATGTTTAAATTTTTTACATAATCAATAAAAGGTCTCCATATATTCTCAAACACAATTTCCTTTGATTTCAGTATATATGTTATTCTTTCTAATGGAAGGTTTGTTAACATCTGTCTTAACCACTGAGTCACATCTGGTCTATGAGTCTTTTTCCATAATAGTGCAATACATTTTTTGGCATTAAGCAAACTGAGGTCTATGAATGTTCTTTCACTTTTATTAAAATTATGCTTTTCTGGGTACAGACCCAACAAAAACAATTTAGGATTCAATATGATTTGTTTTGAGATTATTTTTTCAATTGTTACCCTCACCTCTTCCCAAAACATTCTTATTAATCTACATTCCCATACACAATGAAATAGAGTTCCTTTACTTTCCATGCATTTTGTGCATGTATCTGGTATATTTTTGTTATATTTATTTAACTCCTCCGGTGTAACATACATCCGCATTAACCATTTGAAATGTATCAATTTAAGGCGTACATTTATTGATTTGGTTTGAGCTTCTGTACAAGCCAATTCCCATTGTTCCTCTGAAATTTCAGTTTGCAGATCTTCTTTCCAGTAGTTTAATCTTTTCAGTGAATTTTCACTTGAAGATAGTGTCAATGAGTTATAAAACTCTGAAATAATACCCTTTCTTTTACTATCTTTCATCATCATTTTTTCCAAGGATGAATAAATAGGTCGAGTGAGAGCTTTATTTTGATTTGATCGAATAAAGTTTCTAAGTTGAAGATATTTAAAAAAATGTGTTCTATTGAGATTAAATTTGATCCTCAGCTCTTCAAAAGACATTATGTTATCTGCACATGGCAAATATAAATCCTGAATCTTTTGTATCCCTTTTAAATTCCATACTTTAAATACAGCGTCCGCTCTCCCTGGTTTAAAATATTGATTACCCCATATTGGACTAAATTGTGACAGTAACTGTGGTTCTTTTAAATAGTTTTTAGCTTCACACCATATTTTGATCATATGCTTTACAAATGGATTTTTAACTTGTTTTTGTAATTTTTTTGCTGAATCTGAGTATATGAATATGGGAAGAGGTAAAGGTAAATTGTATGATTCCATTTCAGTCCAGTGAGGGAGATCATTTGATGAAAAATAATATGTCATAGACCTCAGTTGTGCCGACCAATAATACAACATAAAATTTGGACATTTCAGACCTCCACGATCAAATGGTAAATATAATAAAGACAGACGTAATCTAGCCCTCCTGTTGTTCCATATAAATTCCACTAACTTTTTTTTTATTCTTGAGAATAAATCTAAAGGTGGTGATAAGGGAATGTATTGAAATAAATAAAGTATTTTAGGTAAAATATTACTTTTAAGTATATTGATTCTCCCGATCATCGACATTGATAGTGACATCCATCTCTGAGTTAACTCATTGATATCTGTCATTAAGGCTTCATAGTTGACACTGGCGACTGATTCTAGCTTAGGCACAATTTGGATTCCTAAATATTTAAACTGATTTACAACATTGAATTGATTTACCTCAGGGGCTGGGTAATTTCTCTGGGTCTCATTTAGCATTAATATTGAAGATTTAGTTTTATTTATTTTATATCCTGATATTTCCCCAAAATTCTTTATTAAATTCAACAAGGTTGGAATTGATTTTTTTAGATTCGACATAAACAAAATTATGTCATCGGCGTACAGGGAGATTTTATGTTCTGTTGGTCCAACTTTAATTCCATATATTTGTGAATGTAAACGTATCGCTATCGCTAAAGGTTCAATTGCCATAGTAAACAGTAAAGGTGAAAGTGGACAGCCTTGTCGACATCCTCTATTGATTTTTATTGGTTTTGAAATATTGTTATTTGTTAGGATTTCTGCTGTAGCATTATTGTATATTATTTGAACCCATTTTATGAAATTATTTCCAAGTCCAAACCTTTGTAGGACTTCAAAAAGAAAGGGCCATTCAACTCTATCAAAGGCCTTTTCGGTGTCCAGTGATAGGAGAGCTGTATCCGGTGCTTCTTTATTAAAATAAATAATATTAAATAGTCTTCTTACATTATGGAAGCCTTGTCTTCCCTTTATAAAGCCATTCTGATCTCGATTAATAATATTTGGTAAAATTTCTTGTATTCGTCTTGCTAAAATTTTACAGATTATCTTAAGGTCGGCGTTTAATAGGCTAATTGGTCTCATATTTTCACATTTATTAGAGGGCTTACCTGGTTTTGGCAGCAGTATAATTAAGGCATTATTTATGTATGATGGTAAATTATTATTTTGAAATGCTTCTAAAACCATTTCCAAAAAAGGTTTTATTAATTTATTCTTAAATTTCTTATAAAGGTCAACTGGAAGACCATCTGGTCCTGCACTTTTTCCTGATTTCATATTATCAATGGCTAGCCCAACTTCTTCTTGACTAATTTTAGACTCCAATATCTCCCTGTTTTCATTTGGAATACACGGTATAGATAGTTCGTTCAAAAACCCATTTAGTTTTGTTAAATCAAATTCATTTTTAGTATCATATAATTTTTCATAGTAATCTCTAAAGGCTCTGTTAATTTCTAAAGGATCTATAACTACCTGTCCATTACTTATAATACTAGTAATTGGTGTTTTAATTTCTAATTGTTTAATCTGCCATGCCAATAATTTTCCTGATTTTTCACCTTGTTCATAAAAAGATTGTTTCAATCTTAGAAGACTCGAGGCAGCTCTATTCGCTGATTTTTTGTCGTATTCAGCTCTCAAAATCAGTAATTCATTCTCCAACCTTGGATCACTTCCTACATACACTTTTTCCTGAAGACTTTTCATTTTATGTTCCAATTTAGCTCTCTCCTCTCGAGTCTTCTTAGATTTTGATCCTGTATAACTAATATGTCCCCTAATAAAAGCTTTGAAAGCTTCCCACTTTACACATGCTGATGTTTGTGTAGTATTGATGTCAAAGTACTCGTCTATCTGTTTTTCTATATACTTGACAAATTCCTCATCCTGAAGCCATTTATGCTGAAATTGCCATCTACCTGATTCCTTTGTCAATTTTTTATCTACATATATTAGACAACAGGGTGCATGATCAGAGATCACGATGTTATCATAAAAGCAGTTTTGAATCTTGGATCTTAATTCTGTGGAAATCAAAAAATAATCAATACGTGAGAATGTCTTGTAGGTACTGGAATAACAAGAATAGGCTTTAACTTGTGGTTTCATTTCTCTCCATATATCTAACAATCTCAATTCTTTCATAAAATGATTAATAGTCATCCTACATCCATTGTGCATACAATCCAGTCCTGTTGATCTATCTATACCTGGATTCAATGTACAATTAAAATCCCCTGCTATTATATGTTGCCCTGTAAGTGATGATAAAATAAGAAATAAATTAGCAAAGAACTTTTGATCATCTATATTGGGACCATATAAGTTCACAAGATTTATATTTTCTAATAGCAAAGAACCTTGAATGATTACATATCTTCCAAGTTTGTCTCCAATTACATTTTTCACTTGAAAAGGGACTGATTTATGTATGAGAGTCATAACTCCCCTGGCCCGGGATGAAAATGATGAGGTGAATACACTTCCTTGCCATCTACTCCTAATTCTTTTTATATCCTCCTCTATTAGATGAGTTTCTTGTAAAAACACAATTTTTGAACCCATGTCTTTTATTTTATTCATAACTTGTTTAAGTTTTTTTAAATTTTGTAGACCTCTGCAATTCCATGAAGTTAAATTAAGATTAACACTTTGGTTTATGATCAATAGAGAGTTTGGGATTACCTTGCAGTGTAAACATGCTCATACAGAGAAGCAAAAACATGAGTGGTTGAACATTCATCCTACAAACTACACACAAACAAATTCCCCCTTCCCACACTTGTGGCGAACCCCCCAAAATCAAAAGAAAAATTCCGTCTCCCGATATAGCCATCGACCGTTCCACATCCACGGGGAACAGCCTAAGCCACTCCTTCTTCATCCTCCCAATCACCCTAACTCTACTGCTTTTAATGACGTAACATTAACTCTCCTCTGTAGTTTTCCAACTTAACTCCAAAATTTTTAACAACTTTGTACATCATAGTTTTTTTTTGTTTGTTTTGTTTTTGTTTTTGTTTTAATATATAATACAATCTATATTTTGTAAACTTGCTGTTTACTTCAAGTCAGTCAGATGCCTGTGCAAATGCTTAATTATTCTACCTTATATTTTGTTCATGCTTAGCTCCCACCAGTCTCTTCTTCTTCTTTGATCTTCTTGATGAACTCCTGCGCCTCCTCTGGGGTCTTGAAGATGTGGGTTCTGCCCTCATACGTGGTCAACAGTCTCGCAGGATAGATTACACCATGACGAATCCCAAGGTTGCGCAGCTCCTTACGTATGGGATCAAACTGCTTCCTCAATTGTTGGATTCCTGTGGCCAAATCTGGGTAGAACCGCACCTGCTGATCCTGGTGTTTAATCTCTCCTTTAGCTCGTGCAGCGTTGAAGATCTTCATCCTGTCTCTGTTGCTAAGAAACTTCATAATTAAGGTCCTCGGCGGTCCCTTATCTCTCCGTGGGCCAATACGATGTGCTTTTTCCAGAACCACTGCTGATTGCAACTCCTCGCTGCCCAGCACCTCCGGAATCCACTTTTCCAGAAAGGAATATACGTCCCGACCTTCTGATTCCTCTGGAAGACCCACCAGCCTCAAGTTATTCTGTCTCGACCGAGATTCCAAATCCAAAATATTATCTTCTAGACATTTATTTTTTTTTTCCAAAGTGCGCACCTTTAATTGAAGACGGGTGACGTCATCTTCAGCACTAGCGAGACGGAGCTCCATCTGCGCCGTTCGTTCTACACAGTCACCCAATTCCTTTCTTATTCCTTCCAACGCTGTCATAATCCCATCAAATCTAGAGGAAAAGTCCGCTCTCATTGAACTCATGGCAGCCATCAGCGCATCTGCGCCATTCCCCGCAGATATCGCACCGTTGCCAGCCTCCTCCGCCATATATGGAGTTTTGTTTGCTGCGTCACAGACCTGAAAGTCCGTTAATTTGGACTGTTTCGGCGGCTCGCTTTTTCCTTTACCTGGTTTTCCAGCCTTAGGCTTCGCCGACATATCCTCGCCCAAACGCTGGGATACGTTCTGTCCCAAATGAGAGAGTTATTTGCCGATTTTTTTCTCCAGGAGCAGAGCAGAGTGAAACGCGTCCGTCTTACGTGGCAGCCATAACCGGAAGTCCCAAAGTGTTAATCTTAATTTAACTTCATGGAATTGCAGAGGTCTACAAAATTTAAAAAAACTTAAACAAGTTATGAATAAAATAAAAGACATAGGTTCAAAAATTGTGTTTTTACAAGAAACTCATCTAATAGAGGAGGATGTAAAAAGAATTAGGAGAAGATGGCAGGGAAGTGTGTTCACCTCATCATTTTCATCCCGAGCCAGGGGAGTTATGACTCTCATACATAAATCAGTCCCTTTTCAAGTGAAAAATGTAATTGGAGACAAATTAGGAAGATATCTAATCATCCAAGGATCTTTGTTATTAGAAAATATAAATCTGGTGAACTTATACGGTCCCAATATAGATGATCAAAACTTCTTTGCTAATTTATTTCTTATTTTATCATCACTTACAGGGCAACATATAATAGCAGGGGATTTTAATTGTACATTGAATCCCGGTATAGATAGATTAACAAGACTGGACTGTACGCACAATGGATGCGGGATGATCATTAATCATTTTATGAAAGAATTGAGATTGCTAGATATATGGAGAGAAATGAAACCACAAGTTAAAGCCTACTCTTGTTATTCTAATACCTACAAGACATTCTCACGTATTGACTATTTTTTGATCTCCACAGAATTAAGGTCCAAGATTCAAAACTGCTTCTATGATAATATTGTGATCTCTGATCATGCACCCTGCTGTCTAATATATGTAGATAAGAAATTGACAAAGGAACCAGGTAGGTGGCAATTTCAGCATAAATGGCTTCAGGATGAGGAATTTGTTAAGTACATAGAAAAACAGATAGAGGAGTTCTTTGATATCAATACTACACAAACATCAGCATGTATAAAGTGGAAGGCTTTCAAAGCTTTTATTAGGGGGCATATTATTAGTTATACAGGTTCAAAATCTAAGAAGACTCGAGAGGAGAGAGTCCAATTGGAACATAAAATAAAAATTCTTCAAGAAAAAGTGTATGCAGTAAGTGACCCAAAGTTAGAGAACGAATTACTGATTCTGAGAGCTGAATATGACAAAAAATCAGCGAATAGAGCTGCCTTGAGTCTTCTAAGATTGAAGCAATCTTTTTATGAACAAGGTGAAAAATCAGGGAAATTATTGGCATGGCAGATTAAACATTTGAACAACATTAAACACAGATTAAATATTCCCGGACCTCCGGAAAAGCGGTAGAAGATGGATGGATGGATGGCAGATTAAACAATTAGAATTTAAAACACCAATTACCAGTATTATAAGTAACAGATAGGCAGTTGTAGATCCTTTAGAAATTAACAGTGCCTTTAGAGATTATTATGAAAAACTATATGATACAAAAAATGAAACTGACTTAACAAAACTAAATGGGTTTTTGGACGGATTATCTATACCATGTATTCCAAATGAAAACAGGGAGATACTGGAGTCTAAAATTAGTCAAGAAGAAGTTGGGCTAGCCATTGATAATATGAAATCAGGAAAAAGTGCAGGACCAGATGGTCTTCCAGTTGACCTCTATAAAAAATTTAAGAATAAATTAATAAAACCTTTTTTGGAAATGGTTTTAGAAGCATTTCAAAATAGTAATTTACCACCATACATGAATAATGCCTTAATTATACTGTTGCCAAAACCAGGTAAACCCTCTAATAAATGTGAAAATATGAGACCAATTAGCCTATTAAATGCTGACCTTAAGATAATCTGTGAAATTTTAGCAGGACGACTACAAGAAATATTACCAAATATTATTAACCGAGATCAGAATGGCTTTATAAAGGGAAGACAAGGCTTCCATAATGTAAGAAGACTATTTAATATTATTTATTCTAATAAAGAAGCACCGGATACAGCTCTCCTATCATTGGACGCCGAAAAGGCCTTTGATAGGATCGAATGGCCCTTTCTTTTTGAAGTCCTACAAAGGTTTGGACTTGGAAATAATTTCATAAAATGGGTTCAGATAATATACAATAATGCTACAGCAGAAATCCTAACAAACAGCAATATCTCAAAATCAATAAATATCAATAGAGGATGTCGACAAGGCTGTCCACTTTCACCTTTACTGTTTACTATGGCAATTGAACCTTTAGCGATGGCAGTACGTTTACATCCACAAATATATGGAATTAAAGTAGGACCAACAGAACATAAAATCTCCCTGTATACCGATGACATAATTTTGTTTATGTCGAATCTTAAAAAATCAATTCCGGCCTTGTTGAATTTAATAAAGAATTTTGAGGAAATATCAGGATATAAAATAAATAAAACTAAATCTTCAGTATTAATGCTAAATGAGACCCAGATAAATCACCCAGCTCCTGAGGTAAATCAATTCAATGTTGTAAATCAGTTTAAATATTTAGGAATTCAAACTGTGCCTAAGCTAGAATCAGTCGCCAGTGCCAACTATGAAGCCTTAATGACAGACATTAATGAGTTACTTCAGAGATGGATGTCACTACCAATGTCGATGATAGGGAGAATTAATATACTTAAAAGTAATATCTTACCCAAAATGCTTTATTTATTTCAATACTTTCCTTTACCACCACCTTCAGATCTATTCTCAAGAATTAAAAAAAAGTTAGTGGAATTTATATGGAACAATAGGAAGGCTAGATTACGTCTGTCCTTACAATATTTACCATTTGATCGTGGAGGTCTGAAATGTCCAAACTTTATGTTGTATTACTGGTCAGCACAACTGAGGTCTATGACATATTATTTTTCATCAAATGATCTCCCTCACTGGACTGAAATGGAATCATACAATTTACCTTTACCTCTTCCCATATTCATATACTCAGACTCGGCAAAAAAATTACAGAAACAAGTTAAAAATCCATTTGTCAAGCATATGATCAAAATATGGTGTGAAACCAAAAAATATTTAAAAGAACCACACTTATTGTCGCAATTTAGCCCAATATGGGGTAATCAATATTTTAAACCAGGGAGAGCGGATGCTGTATTTAAAGTATGGAATTTAAAAGGGATTCAAAAGATTCAAGACTTATATTTGTCATGTTCAGATAACATAATGTCTTTTGAAGAACTGAGGATCAAATTTAATCTTAATAGAACACATTTTTTTAAATATCTTCAGCTTAGGAACTTTATTCGATCAAATCAAAATAATGCTCTCATCCGACCTACTTATTCATCCTTGGAAAAAATTTTGATGAAAGATAGTAAGAGAAAGGGTATTATTTCAGAGTTTTATAACTCACTGACATTATCCTCAAGTGAAAACTCACAGAAAAGACTGAATTATTGGAAAGAAGACCTGCAAACTGAAATTTCAGAGGAACAATGGGAATTGGCTTGTACAGAAGCTCAAACCAAATCAATAAATGTACGTCTTAAATTGATACATTTTAAATGGTTAATGCGGATGTATGTTACACCGGTGGAGTTAAATAGATATAACAAAAACATACCAGATACGTGTACAAAATGTATGAAAAGTAAAGGAACCCTATTTCATTGTTTATGGGAATGTAGAAAAATCAGAATGTTTTGGGAAGAGGTGAGGGTAACAATTGAAAAAATAATTTCAAAACAAATCATATTGAATCCTAAATTGTTTTTGTTGGGTCTGTATCCAGAAAAACATAACTTTAATAAGACTGAAAAAGCATTCATAGACCTCAGTTTGCTCAATGCCAAAAAATGTATTGCACTATTGTGGAAAACGACTCATAGACCAGATGTGACTCAGTGGTTAAGACAGATGTTAACAAACCTTCCACTAGAAAGAATAACATACATACTGAAATCAAAGAAATTGTGTTTGAGAATATATGGAGACCTTTCATTGATTATGTAAAGAATTTAAACATATCTTTTGAAGAAGAAGGTGAATGATGTGTGTGGACCTTGTAAATTCCAAACTGGTGAATGTATAATATGTATACTTATGTAATGGATTGCCTAGACTAAACAGAGGAGCATTGTTGATGACTTGCCTTTGTTAGTGGTTGTTGGTGTTTTTAGTACATTTTTTTTTATTTATTTTTTTTAATTACTTTAGTGTTAGTGTCTGATTGTTTGTGTTATGTTTGTAAAAAAAAAAAAGGTTCAATAAAAAATATTGTGGAAAAAAAAATACACCTTCATTAGCTATCATTAAACAACACTGGGAAGATGAGCTTGGTTTTGACATTGAGGATGATATTTGGGACATGGTCCTTAAACGTTTACACTCTTCATCAATTTGTGCACGTCACAGTTTGATCCAATTTAAAGTATTGCATCGACTCCATTATTCCAAATCTGCCCTAGCTAAAATATATCTGAACACAGACCCCCTGTGCGATAGATGCAAAGTAGTGCCCGTGACCCTTTCTCATATGTTTTGGGGATGTTCTGAGCTAGATCATTTCTGGTCCTCATTCTTTAGTTCATTCTCTAGAATATTTAAGAAAAATATCTCTCCTTCCCCCCCCCGACTGCTATTTTTGGTGTACCCCCAACAACACATCTATAGCTTTCCAACAGAATAAGGCTCTCGCTTTTGCATCCTTACTAGCACGACGATTAATATTGTTGAATTGGAAAAACGCTGCCCCGCCCACCCACACTCACCTCATTCGTAATATTATGTCTAATCTTAAAGTGGAAAAGATTTGATACACTGTAAATGGTGCCCTCCAGGACTTTCACAGCATTTGGGATGGCTTTATAAACCTTGTGAAGGAGCCGGATGGTCTACAATTAGACTGAAGGACATTCAGCAGACTGTTTACTCTGATATGCTCTGGCTGACATTTCATCTTTGCTCATGCAACTGGCGACCCCCCCACCCCACCCCATGTGTGTCCTGTCTTACGTGGTGTTGAGTGTTTTTATGAATGAGTGGTGTGTGCAGGGGTTTTGTTTTTTGTCACAGTTTTTGTTTGTTTGTTTGTTTGTTTTGTTTTCTTTAATTTTATTTTTTTTTCTTCTCTGTTTTGTTCAGGGTTAACCAATGTTTGGGGTGTTGATACATTGTGGATTCTTTGTTTTATATTCAGACTATATATTTGTTATATGAATGTATAGTACTAATCCTGTATGTACAGCCTAGAAAATTCAATAAAAACACTTTAAAAAAAAAAAAAAAGGTCAGAGCTCTCTAGGGTCACCAAATTTGCGACACAGGTTCACCTCAGGATCCTGCCCTACAATTTCAGTTCAGTTCAACTTTATTTGTATAGTGCCTAGTCACAACAAAAGTCATCTCATCTCAAGTCATCTTTATTCGTGGATGATGAGTTTATCATGATTTGGTTCTGCCTCAGTAATTATATTGAAAAGCTGAAAACTGCTCTCCGTCAGTAAGTATTGGGATCTTCAAAGAAAACAGAGGCAGGGCATATTGCACTCACCTCGGCGTGCGCTTGTTTTGTATTTGCTGGCTGCCTGGCATACTCCTTTCCATCTTTTTTGTCAATTCATTTACATCCACCCCTCTTTCTTTTCATCTTTCAGCTGTCATCCCTCTCTAGTTTTGCTGAGATGAGTGCAGCACTTCGTCTTCTGTCTCCAGAAAACCGCACAGCCCAGCCCAGAGAAAGTTTCAGAGCTTTTTCCAGAATCATGTGTGGCCACCCTGAGGTGGGCGGCGAACGCATCCCGTCACTTAATTGGTATGAAGACAATGACATCAAGTCGTTCTTGGGCAAAAATGGCACTGAGGATGAGGACTTTGGCCGTAACAACGAGACAAGTAAGAGCTTTGCAAACCACAAGTTTCAATAGCTGGGCTGTCATGGGACAAACTGATGAATATGAACGCAAATTACCTAATAGTTACATGCTGTGGGAGTTGGACTGTGGTTGTGGACTGTGGAGTTGGACTGTGGTTGGACTGTCATAATTGCCATGTGATTTGGATATTAAACATTATCTTAAGTAACAAGAAACTTTGCTGAGAACACCAACAATCAACTCAGCACACCTTCCATCCCATTTGTATTGTTTGACATTTGATCTGTTTGGGCCTTGCAGCTCCTTTCTGTAAAAATTTGATTGAGGGTCTAGAGTCCAACCCCCTGTCCCGTATTGTGTGGCGAGGCATCAAACCACTCTTCACTGGAAAACTGCTGTACACACCAAACTCTCCTGCAGTCCAGAAAGTCATGAAAGAGGTACAGCACACCAAATATCCACATTTTCACTTGTACGCTATTAATTAAAAATGTAATTGGGCAAGATTTTTTTTTCCCCAAGCAACAACTAGATGTAATCAAAGCTGTTCACCTTGTTGATACGAGGGCTGTTCTTTAAAGATTTCCCCTGACCCGCTTCTGGTTATTGTAGAAGACTGAAACTGCACATGTATATAATGTGTATAACTGCACATGTATATAATATGTTTTTCCGGTTCCGGTTCCGCCGGACCGGTGGCGCCACACGAGTAGGCTGCCCGTTGCAACAGCCTTTTTTTAATCTTCCTTCTTCTTTCTACACCTTTCACTCTGTATATATATCACAGACGCACGGATCGCCCCGGGGGTCTCCCGGGTCGGCGGACGGAGCCACGGTTTGCAGCGGGAGACGCTACAGCGGGGAGGAGCTAGTGCTAGCTAGCACTTGGCCGCCGCCCGGTGTTAATGGGAAACTCGGCATACCGGGAGCTGTAGCGAAAACGACGCGGGTGCCGGGCTGGAGTTTAGGCGGCGTGCAAGAAATATAAGACAGAATAATAAAGAGCGATGGCAAGAACCAAGCAGACCGCCCGTAAAATCTACTGGAGGAAGAAGCCCCCCAGGAGACAGCTAGCCACCAGGGCTGCTCGGAGAGGCGCTCCGGCCACCGGCAGAGTGAAGAGGCCTCGCCGTCACAGGCCCGTGGCTCTGAGAGAGATGCGTCGCTGCCAGAAATCCACGGAGCTGCTCATCCGTAAGCTGCCCGTCCAGCGCCTGGTGAGGGAGATCACTCAGGACTTCAAGACCGTCCTGCGTTTCCTGAACTTCGCCGTCATGGCTCTGCAGGAGACCAGCGAGGCCCACCTGGTGGTCTCTTCTTCGCTAAGGGGGTCACCATCATGCCCAAAGACTTCCAGCTGGCCCACCGCATCCGCGGAGAGAGAGCTTAGACTTTCTGCTGCACATTCACCAACCAACCATAATGCTCTGCACTGTGTGTCTATATATATATATTTATAGTAATATGGACATATGTTTACTAGATGTTGTTTTTTCTTGCCTTCTGATTGTTGCTCTGAGTGTTGCTATCCCTGTGCTGTTGCAATCCTGGAATTTCCCCATTGTGGGACTAATAAAGGCTTATCTTATCTTATCTTATCTTATAATAATACATATCTCTATAGGTCACGTGATAATTTGCAGCTCTGAACTCCTAAGAGTTTCTCCTTTGCAGGTTCTACGGTAGAGTAAGACGTGACAATAGAGCCAGCTGAATGCAGAGTGTTCATCAGGTTTCTTTACTTGATGCTGCACACCGTGGCAAACGTTTGATGAGATGAAAGAGACTTATGGGGAGGATGCCCCATCGTATGACGTAGTCAAGCACTGGTATCAATAGTTTAAGTATGGTCGGACATTGGTGGAAACAGCACCCATTCCAGGGACCAGCATGGAGTATAGATGGTGGATTTCCTGGCAAATGTACCACAGTTACCGGGACTTACTACACTTCACAGCTGCAGAAATTGCAGAAGGCCCTCAAAAATGAGAGGCGGGGCATGCTGACCAAAGGTGTCCACCTCCTGCAACACAGCACCCCGGTTCACAACTTTCATGTTGTCCAGATGGAAGCAGGGTCATGCAGCTTTGCAATCCTTCCTCACCTCCCCCTTAATCTCCCAACCTCGCACCATCTGATTTTCCATCTCCTTCCAACCATGAAGTAATTTTTGAAGGGGAAGCACTTCCAAGACGATGAACCACTGATCTTATGAGGTCAAGTCTTGGCTTCTGATGCAACCTGCAGTCTTCTACAAGCGAGGTCTCCACAGCTGCATAAAGCAATGGGAGAAGTGTGTGACCCTTGGTGGTACCTACGTAGAGAAAGACTAATAACTGTGCAGAGTTTAATTCCTCTCAATCCATGGGAAATGAGTCAGGGAGAATTTTTAATGAACAGCCCACTACAAACGGTCTCTTTCTCTGCTTGCATTAGTTGTAACGCATGTCTGATTTAGCTAACTTTTAAAATGCTTCTGCTCAAGGTGAACAAGACTTTTGAAGATCTGCAGATCCTGCAGGAGCTGAACAATGCTTGGATGGAGGTGGGACCCCAAATCAAGAACTACATGGAGACCAGCGTGGAGATTCAGTTGTTGCAGGTCTGTTTAATCAGCTGCTCTCTCTGCCTTTACATGAGGGTGGAGTAGTGTATTGTTTTGTATTTGATGACAGTAAAAGTTTTTTTTTAAATTTTCATTACATGCTTGTGTGAACCAGGATGTTTTGAGGCGTCCAGAGATAGCCGTCTTGATCAACCTGCGTCTAGAAAACACACCCTGGACAGCCTCGCAGATCGCACGTTTCCTGTCTACCCCTTCACCAGATATCCCGCGGAGGCCTGGAGCCCCACCGACATGGGTGGATGTCTACAACGACGTCAACCACACCATCAGCACGCTCGCACAAATTACAGAGGTTCAACTTCCTGGCTATTCTTGATTTAGCTTTTCTTCTATGCTTTGATCGTGTTTTTTTAGATAAACGACAAATTAAAATAGTATTCCCATTGGAGTGGGTGCAACAGAATACAGAAGTCTGATTTTAAAAAAATATTTATTTATATTACAGTACTTATAAGATGTCAGTTTTCTGTGTACTGCTGTAAAGACATCAGTAATAATGATTTACTCAAGTACATGTACTCAAGTAACTTTTTTACAAAATTGTACTTTAATGAATAGTTTTATTGCAGGATACTTTTTTTTAGTCTTACCTGAGTACATTTTTGGAGAAAACCTGCACTTTTACTCAACTACATTTGACTGTACCCTTTGAGTTACTTTTGATATCATTGGTTTTAACTGAATGTCAGTCAAGTTTTTTTCCTATCTTTTCTTATCAGAGTTGAAATCACTGTTTCTCTGTTTTGGCTCAGGACATGTTTGATTAGTTACTTTTTCTTTAAACGATTTGGATTAAACGAGAGGGTATATATGGATAACCCATCTAAGAGGAAAAACTCACAAATTGCCAAGAGTAAAGTTGCAAATTTCAAGAAAAAAGTTGCAAGTTTATGAGTAAATGTTGTACTGTAAATTTGTGTTTAAAAAAAGTCACAAATTTATCCCCCAAAATAGCAAATTTACAAGGAAAAAAGTCACAACACGAGTTAAAAAAAAATAAATCAGATTTTTCAGAAAAATGGTTGAAAGTTTACAAGGAAAAATGCCGCAAATTTCCAAGAAAAAAGTTTTACAAATTAGCAAGAAAATTGCAGATTTATAAGAAAAAGAAAAAGCGTATTAAATTTTCTCAAAAAAGCACAAATTTAAGAGGAAAAGCCTCACGAACTGGCGAGAGTCCTTACTCAGTACTCATGTAACGTTTTTAGTATACTATACTCTTTTAACTCAAGTGTTTTTTGTAACTACTCTTACCTATGAAATATACTTGAGTACAGTTTCTTGCTTCTCTGCCCATCTCTGACACAGTTTATTACAGTGGGGCAAAAAAGTATTTAGTCAGCCACCAATTGTGTAAGTTCTCCCACTTAAAAGATGAGAGAGGTCTCCAATTTTCATCATAGGTATACCTAAACTATGAGAGACAAAATGAGAAAAGAAAAAATCCAGAAAATCACATTGAAGGATTTTTAATGAATTAATTGGTAAATTCCTCGGTAAAATAAGTATTTCGTCACCTACAAACAAGCAAGATTTCTGGCTCTCACAGACCTGTAACTTCTTCTTTAAGAGGCTCCTCTGTCCTCCACTCATTACCTGTATTAATGGCACCTGTTTGAACCTGTTATCAGTATAAAAGACATCTGTCCACAACCTCAAACAGTCAGACTCCAAACTCCACTATGGCCAAGACCAAAGAGCTTTCAAAGGACGCCAGAAACAAAATTGTAGACCTGCACCCGGCTGGGAAGACTGAATCTGCAATAGGTAAGCAGCTTGGTGTGAAGAAATCAACTATGGGAGCAATTATTAGAAAATGGAAGACATACAAGACCACTGATAATCTCCCTTGATCTGGGGCTCCATGCAAGATCTCACCCTGTGGGGTCAAAATGATCACGAGAACGGTGAGCAAAAATCCCAGAACCACACGGGGGGACCTAGTGAATGACCTGCAGAGAGCTGGGACCAAAGTAACAAAGGCTACATCAGTAACACACTACGCCGCCAGGGACTCAAATCCTGCAGTGCTAGATGTGTCCCCCTGCTTAAGCCAGTACATGTCCAGGCCCGTCTGAAGTTTGCTAGAGAGCATTTGGATGATCCAGAAGAGGATTGGGAGAATGTCATATGGTCAGATGAAACCAAAATAGAACTTTTGGGTAAAAACTCAACTTGTCGTGTTTGGAGGAGAAAGAACACCATACCTACTGTGAAGCATGGGGGTGGAAACATCATACTTTGGGGCTGTTTTTCTGCAAAGGGACCAGGACGACTGATCCGTGTAAAGGAAAGAATGAATGGGGCCATGTATCGTGAGATTTTGAGTGAAAACCTCCTTCCATCAGCAAGGGCATTGAAGATGAAACATGGCTGGATCTTTCAGCATGCCAATGATCCCAAACACACCACCCGGGCAACGAAGGAGTGGCTTCATAAGAAGCATTTCAAGGTCCTGGAGTGGCCTAGCCAGTCTCCAGATCTCAACCCCATAGAAAATCTTTGGAGGGAGTTGAAAGTCCGTGTTGCCCAGCGATAGCCCCAAAACATCACTGCCCTAGAGGAGATCTGCATGGAGGAATGGGCCAAAATACCAGCAACAGTGTGTGAAAACCTTGTGAAGACTTACAGAAAACGTTTGACCTCTGTCATTGCCAGCAAAGAGTATATAACAAAGTATTGAGATGAACTTTTGTTATTGACCAAATACTTATTTTACCAAGGAATTTATTGGATTTTTTTTTTCTCATTTTGTCTCTCATAGTTGAGGTATACAGTACCTATGATGAAAATTGGAGACCTCTCTCATCTTTTAAGTGGGAGAACTTGCACAATTGGTGGCTGACTAAATACTTTTTTGCCCCACTGTACATAGTTTTTTATCCCCCGCTGATCGAAGCCCAAAGGGGGATTATGTTATGAGTCAGTCCGTCCATCTGTCCCACTTTTGTGAAATCAACTCCTCCTAGTTTTTGATCCAGTTGTTTTGCAACTTGGTACCAGTGTTTGATATACTCGGACAATACGCATATCGCAATTTCACTCTCATCGGATGACCTTGAGGTCAAAGGTCAGGTCAGATTTTTCCTTAAATCTTGTAAACACAGAAACTACTGAAAGAAATGATGTAGGCTTTTAAAATCGATACAGTAGTTGTATCTAATACACATCTTGGATGACTTACACCCCCACCTAACTATGGGTTTGGGGTCAAAGGTTCAAAGTTAACATTGCAGTTGCACTATGGTAAATGCTACATTTACTATTACTATAAAATGAGTAAAGCTAGGGCCACCAAGCTTGGTACACAGGTTCACCTTGGAATCTTGACCTCTGACAATGGTTTTGGGGTCAGAGGTCAAGGTTAACATTCCCTATGCCTTATTACTATACAGTGAGTAAAGTTAGGGTCGCCAAACTTGGCACACAGGTTCACCCTGTGGCCCTGAAGTGTGACTATGGCTTTGGGGTTGCAAGATCAAAGGTCAACATCAAAATGGCTTATAAACTATATCTCAACAACATAGAAAGCTAGGGTCACCAAACCTGGTGCACAGGTTCACTCTGACACCATAACATCTGACTACAGGTTTGGGATCAAAAGGTCAAAGGTCAAGATTGATACTCCCTATGTGCTCTTGCTATAGAACGTGTAACGCTCTCTAGGGTCACCATACTTGCTACACAAGTTCACCTCGGAATCCTGACCTACAACTATGGGTTGTATACTTTGTTGTATATTCGTGGATGATGGACTTATCATAATTTGGTTCTGCCACAGTAATTATATTGAAAAGTTGAAAACTGTTCTCTGTCAGTAAGTATTGGGATCTTCAAAGAAAACAGAGGTGGGGGATATTGCACTCACCTCAGAGTGCTCTTGTCTAAGTATACTATAGTCATGTGGGGGGTAAAAGGGAATCCTTGAACCAGAGTGAGTTTTATTGGTCCTTCCTGTGGTAACATATCGTCACTTCCTGTGTTGCTGGCTGTTTGTGGTTTGCTGTCCTCATTCTCCCGAGGATCTTGCCTTTAATTGAATTTTAATCACGTTTTTTCCATCTACTGTTAGCTCTCACTTCTGTTTATCAAGCCTCCTGCACCTATGTGCACACTCAGTGTCATCTAATCACCCTCTTTAGCCTTCTGTTCACCTTTCATCTGTGTTTTTGTTAGCTTTGGGTTAGCCACTAGCTATGGCTACTACCTCTCCTTCCTCTCCTCCTCTGGTGTGCTCTCTCTGTCAGATGTTTAGCTACACCTCTGCCTCTTTTAGTGATAACGGTAAATGTAATAAATGTTGTCTTTTTGAGGTGCTCAAGGTGAGGTTGTCTGATTTGGAATCCCAGCTCCGCTGTATTGAAACACCGTCTGCGCCAGTTAATCTTGACGGACGTCCCTTAGCTGCAGCGGAGCTCCCTAGCATAGGGCAGCCTATTAGCTGTCCTCCGGTCCTCCTCAGCAGCGAGGAGACTGGGTGGGTGACGGTGAAAAGGAAGCCTAACCACAAAGCCCTGGTACACCACCAACCTGTTCATGTTTCTAATCGTTTTTCCCCACTCAGCGACACACCCGCTGAGGAAAAAACTCTGATCATTGGCAACTCTGTAGTCAGAAACGTGAACCTAGAGACTCCAGCGGCCATAGTCAAATGCATTCCTGGGGCCAGAGCAGGCGACATTGAGTCAAATTTGAAAATGCTGGCTAAAAGTAACTGTAAATGCTCCACAGTTGTTATCCACGCCGGCATTAATGACGTCCGTCTCCGGCAGTCGGAAGTCTCAAAACTTAACGTGGAATCGGTGTGTGACTTTGCAAAAATGATGTCTGCCTCTGTAGTATTCTCTGGGCCCCTCCCCAATCTGACCAGTGATGACCTGTTTAGCCGCTTGTCATCCTTCAACCGCTGACTGTCTGTGTGCTGTCCTGCAAACAATGTGGGCTACATAGACAATTGGAGCTCATTTTAGGGAAAACCTGGTCTTATTAGACAAGACGGCATCCATCCCACTTTGGATGGTGCGTCTCATTTGTCTAACAATCTGGCATCATTTTTATCCAAATTTCCAAAACCTTGACAACTCAGAGTTGGGACCAGGAAGCAGAGTCGCAGTCTTACACACCTCTCTGCAGCTCCTCTTCATCCGCCACCCCTCAACTTAGCCCCTGTCTTCCCCATCAGAGAATCATTGTCCGCTCCCTCCAAAGTAAATAAAAATATAATGTATAAGCATCCCAAAGTGATTAAACAAAAAGTTGGTAAAACTCAAATTAAACATGAAGCCTCTAAATTTAATGATTTGGCCTCTGTTCCTCCTCATAATTTAAAAATTAAATGCGGTTTGTTAAATATTAGGTCTCTAACTCCCAAGTCTCTGCTAGTTCATGATCTGTTAATTGATCATCAGCTTGATTTAATGTCCCTTACAGAGACTTGGTTAGGGTAAGAGGATTATGTTGGTTTGAACGAATCAACTCCCTCTGGTTATTTAAATTGTCAAAATCCCAGAAGTTCTGGTCGTGGAGGAGGAGTAGCAACAATTTACCATTCCAAATTACTAGTTAATGTAAAGCAAAAAACACGTTATCATTCCTTTGAGGATCTAGTCCTCAGTATTGGGCATTTTAGCAATTTTAGGCTAAACCCAATTTTATTTGCCATAGTTTATCGTCCTCCATCAACCTACTCAGAGGTTTTATCCGAATTTGCCGAATTCTTAGCTGATTTAGTGCTGAAATCAGATAGAATAATTATAGTAGGGGACTTTAATATACATGTAGCTGTAGATAGTAATTGCCTTAATTTGGCATTTAATTCAATATTAGACTCGATGGGGTTTTCTCAGAAAGTAGGAAATTCTACCCATTATCTCCACCATACGTTGGACCTTGTTCTGACACATGGCATAGAAATAAAAAATCTGGTAGTGTCTCCTCATAACCCTGTACTGTCAGACCATTGTCTGTTAACCTTTGATTTTACTATTGCTGACTATTTGGCTCCTAAGGGAAAAATATTACTACAGTAGATGCCTCTCAGATGATGTTGTTACCAAATTTATGCAGATTGTTTCCTCTATGCCATGTGTCAACACAACGGAAATAAGCTATAGACAGCTTGCTCCTTCTGTAATTGATGGCATGGTAGATAGTGTTACAGCTTCTCTGCATCAGACTCTAGACATGGTGGCCCCTTTAAAAAAGAAAAAGTCTAATCAGAGATTTCTAACTCCTTGGTTCAACACAGAAACTCGTAGCTTAAAACAGAAGACTCCTCAATTAGAAAGAAAATGGCGCTCCACTAATTTAGATGAAATCTATTTAGCTTGGAGAAATCATCTTTTAATTTATAAAAAAAAATCCCTGAGAAAAGCTAGAACGAGTTACTATTCTGCATTAATAGAAGAGAACAAGAATAATCCCAGGTTTCTTTTCAGCACTGTAGCCAGGCTGACAAAAGAGTCAGGACTCTGTCAATCCTAGCATGCCCTTAGAGCTTACTAGTCAGGACTTTATAAACTTTTTCAATATTAAAATTTCATCTATCAGAGATAAAATCAGTCAGATTCTTCCCACTGTTAACTTAAATACAGTAACTACTACAACTCCTTCAATTGCCATCTGTTTGGATCAGTTTACTCCAACTGACCTTTTAGAGTTAGACAAAATAGTTTCCTCATCCAGGCCTTCAACTTGTCTTTTAGACCCTATTCCTACCAGGTTATTTAAAGAAGTCTTCCCATTTATTGGTAGCTTTATTCTTCAAATAATCAATTCTTCATTAACTTTAGGCCATGTACCGCAGGCTTTTAAAATTGCTGTAATTAAACCCTTACTCAAAAAGCCAACACTGGATCCAGGAGTTTTAGCTAACTATAGACCAATTTTCTAATCTCCCTTTCATTTCAAAAATCTTAGAAAGTGTTGTTGCTACACAATTATTTGACCACTTGCAGGGAAATGGTTTATTTGAAGAGTTTCAATCTGGATTTAGAAGCCATCATAGTACTGAAACAGCCTTAGTGAAGGTCACTAATGACCTCCTGATCGCATCTGATAATGGACTTCTTTCTGTACTTGTCTTTTTAGACCTTAGTGCAGCTTTTGATACTATCAATCATAATATTCTACTTGATAGATTAGAACACTATGTTGGACTTAATAGAACTTTGCTGCAGTGGTTTAGATCTTATTTATCTGATAGGTTCCAGTTTGTTCATGTCAGTAATGAGTTTTCTTTCAACTCAAAACTCAGTCATGGAGTTCCACAGGGATCTGTGCTAGGCCCTACTCTTTTTAGTTTATATATGCTTCCATTAGGCAACATTATTAGGAAGCACTGTATACATTTTAATTGTTATGCAGATGACACACAGTTATACCTGTCAGTGAAGCCAGATGATAGTAATCAATTAGCCAAGTTAGAAGCCTATCTTAAGGAAATCAAAGCTTGGATGACTTGTAATTTCCTGCTATTAAATTCAGATAAGACTGAAGTCATTCTTGTTGGTCCAGAAAACCTTAGAAATACCTTTCCAAATCAAACTTTTAGTTTGGATGCAGTTACTCTTTCTCTTAATAGCTCTGTGAGGAACCTTGGAGTTATTTTTGATCCTGTTTTTCAATTCACATATTAAATTCGTTTCTAAGACTGCCTTCTATCATTTGCGTAATATTGCCAAGATTAGGAGCATCTTGTCTCAGAGTGATGCTTAGAAACTGTTCAATGTTTTTGTTAGCTCTAGATTAGATTATTGTAAGTCTTTATTTAATCAGGTTGTCCTAAAACATCTCTAAAAAGTCTTCAGTTGATCCAAAATGCTGCTGCAAGAGTTTTAACAGGTACTAGAAAAAGAGATTATATCTCTCCGGTTCTGGCCTCCCTTCATTGGCTTCCCATAGAGTCTAGAATTAAGTTTAAAATCCTTCTTCTCACTTTCAAAGCTCCAAACAATCAGGCCTCTTTTTATTTAAAAGATCTGATATTACCCTATTATCCTAACAGAGCTCTACGCTCCCAAAATGCTGGTTTACTTGTAATACCTAGACTCTCCAAAAGTACAATGGGGGGCAGAGCCTTCAGTTATCAAACTCCTCTCTTGTGGAACCAGCTGCCAATTTGGATTCAGGAGTCAGACTCAATCTCTGTTTTTAAGAATAGGGTTAAAACCTTCCTTTTGATATAGCCTACAATTAGGGAGGGATCATGTGTTTCTGAACCCTCCCTTAGTTATGCTGCTATTAGGTTTAGACAGCTGGGGGGACCTCCAATAATTGCACTGGGCTTCACTCCTTTCTTCACTCTCAATTAATTTTTTTTATTTTTTTTTTTTTGCTGGTCATTAACATCTGTTTGTTCTCTCCCATAGATTGAGTCCCCATCGTGCTGTTTGCTCTCTACATGTCTGTTCTTTTCATCTTCTCTTTCCCCTCACCCCCCAGCCAGTCGCAGCAGATGACTGCCCCTCCCTGAGCCTGGTTCTGCTGGAGGTTTCTTCCTGTTAAAAGGGAGTTTTTCCTCACCACCGTCGCCAAACGCTTGCTCACAGGGGATCGCCTGATTGCTGGGGTCTTTCTGCAATTGTGGGGGTTTCCCTTACACTTGAAAGTGCTATGAGATGACTCTTGTTGTGAACTGGCGCTATATAAATAAAGTTGAATTGAATTGAATTGAAAGTTTTCAGGTTACTGAGTCCATCCCAGGTAAACTCCTCTGTCTTTTTCTGTCCTCTCTTGCAGTGTTTCTCTCTGAACAAACTGGAGGGATTGGAGACGGAGGGCCAACTGGTCAACAGAGCTCTGGAGCTGCTGGAGGACAGGCAGTTTTGGGCCGGTGTGGTTTTCATGCTGCCCAGCACCTCCTCTTCTAGTCTGCCACCACACGTCAAATACAAGATCCGAATGGACATCGATGATGTGGTCCGCACCAACAAAATCAAGGACAGGTGCAGGCAGATGATGAAGCAGAAGTTGTCTCCTCCTCTGTTTTTGCAGTAGTGGCTATAGTAGTTGCATTTTGGGGTAATGAATCTCTTCTCTTCAGGTTTTGGGATCCTGGTCCAGCTGCCGACCCATTCAGTGACATGCGTTACATATGGGGTGGTTTTGTCTACATCCAGGACCTGGTGGAGAGAGCAGTGAGCCGTGTGCTAACGGGAGTTAAACAAGCTACCGGCATCTACGTACAGCAGATGCCCTACCCGTGTTATGTGGACGATGTGTGAGTTTGATTTTTACCTGTTAATTTAGAACAGGGGTCATGTACCTTTACGAAGGAAAGGGTAAATTTGACCACTTTCTGGCCAGAAAAAAGGGGTTTAAAGTGTTGATAAAGCAGCTGAGTTGTAAATGTAAACTGGCCTGTCATACTGTATGTAATATTTCTGATTTTTCCTTTTGTGCATTTGTTTACCTAAGCCTTAGGCCTTTTTCTTGCAAATGTGTAACTACTCTCTTCTAAATTTTTTATTTTTTTCCTTGCAAATCTGTGAAGTGTTTTTATTAAAAAAAAAAAACATTTTCATATAGATGTGTGACTCTTTACTCATAAATATGCTATTTTTGCTCATAAATTTACAACTTTTTTTCTTATAAATTTGCCGATTTTTCTTGTCAGTTTGTGAGATTCTTTTAATCAGTTTGCAGCCTTTACTTGTTATTAATCTGAGACTTTTTTCCCTTGTAAACATGTGAGGGACCTGATTCTGGAGCTGCAGGTTGCAGACCCCTGGACATAAATGTAGCACAGCAGTTATAAACAAAAAATGTTAAAATGTCTAAAAAGTCCCTTAGCTGGTGTACACATGTCATAAATACGCATCTACTATAGGGTTCTAAATGCTGATAATGTCAGAGTTGTAAAGCTGGCGTTGATGTAATTAACACATTTGAAAAACCCACAGTTTTGGAATACATTTGGAAGAGAGTAAGCATCAACAAAGGGGGAATGAGCAGGACATTATCCCGGACAGTATTGACTGGAAACCACTTTGGGGTTATTTAATTAAAAAAAAAAAAAACTTGTGTTTAATTCACCTTTAAAGTCCTGCTGTTATAGCTGTCCACCACATACTGTACAGTATGTTACTTTACTCTGTGCAAAGGTTTTAACTCTGGTCTTTGTTACCAACAGTTTTCTCCGTGTGCTGAACCGCTCCTTGCCGCTCTTCATGACCCTGGCCTGGATCTACTCTGTAGCCATGATAATCAAAGGTGTGGTATACGAAAAGGAGGCAAGGCTAAAGGAAACTATGAGGATTATGGGTCTGGGAACTGGAACACTGTGGCTCAGCTGGTTCATCAGCAGCATCATTCCTTTCTTAGTCTCTGCAGCGCTTCTCATTGCTCTGCTCAAGGCAAGATGGCTGCACACTCTGCACATACAGCACTGTATATTAAAGGTCACATCTTGTGCATTTTCCAGGGATTCATTGAAGATTTGATATCCTCAAGGGCATAGATTTGTCATTTTAAAGACCAGAAAACATCTTTGTGTTGTTTTACAGTCAGTAAGTAAGTAAAGGTTTTCTGGGTGACAAACGGTAAGTCAGATCACCACTAACAAACCTATTTACTTTCTAAGGAGCTGCTAAATGCTAACCCTAACATCTAATAAATTAGGTTGTAATTGCCCGCCTCACCAAAGCAGGCAGCAATATACAAACAGCTTTACAGCAGTAACTATAGCAACACCAATGATGCCACAACACAACAGCTTTACTGGCCACAGCGTCTGATAATTAAGCCTCACTGACACAATATTTAAATAATTTCCTACTGGTGGTGCTGTGGGTCTCAAAGCACTGCTCGACAGAAGGGGATAGCAGCATCCCTAAGAAGTAGCTTCCCAGAGAAACCCAAAGTTTTAATCCAGCCGTTGGTACTAATATTAACACTCGTGCTAGTAGGCCACACCAGCTTCTTGGCTCTGAGCAGACACTGTAGGCTGTCTTTGTTCTCCAGGCGAGACTAGGAGATCTATGCAGTTATGGTGAAAATGTACAGGATTGTGGGGGTGCATCAACAGCACAGCCTGTAGGACTCTGACGGGAGGGGAAATGAAAGCAGAGCTTGTTGAAATATGACACCAAAAAACCTTGGAAACAGCAATACGTTGATTTTTGTCCGAGAATATCTAAAATAGGCAGTGTGTGTAAAACCTACAAAACCATCACTTTGCACATTATGTGATCTTTAAAGGATAAAAAAAGATATGCTGACTACACACTCATAAGTGGAATATAAATGGGGAACATTTGATTAGTTAACAGCCAAATGTTTAAAATGAAAGATGTGATTACTGTGGAAATTGATATTGACATATTGAAGTATTTTCTGATACTACAGTGATGACATCTGTTTCTGGTAGTCATCCCCTCTTCACCGATGCTCTTCTTTTCCTGTCCAGTGGGGTGACATCTTGCCGTACAGCGACCCGACTGCTGTCTTTTTCTTCCTCATGGCCTTTGCCACCGCCACAATCATGCAGTGTTTCCTCATCAGCACCTTCTTCTCCAAAGCTAACCTGGCAGCTGCCTGCGGGGGGCTCATCTACTTTGGCCTTTACCTGCCTTATGTACTGTGCGTTGCCTGGAGAGACCGCCTCACCACCAAGCTCAAAGTCTTAGCTGTAAGTAAAACAATAAAACTTGTTTACACATTTCTGTATGTACCTTTTTTAGAGAACATCTCAAAATTCTCCATATTACATGAATAAGCATGACGCTTTTTAGAGCTGTGATGACTAAATCATGAAATTTAACACAAATTATTCCTGAATTTTTTTGTTTTCATTTGTTTCAAGAGTTTTCTTTCCCCTGTGGCCTTTGGCTTTGGATGTGAGTACTTCTCTCAGTATGAGGAGCAGGGTGTGGGCATCCAGTGGTACAACCTGTACTCCAGCCCTGTGGAAGGAGATCACTACAACTTCAATGTGTCTATAGTTATGCTTTATGTGGATGCTTTCATTTATGCCATCGCTGCCTGGTACATCGAAGCAGTATTTCCAGGTATGACAGTACTGTATATTGCAAATACTGGGAATGTAGTTTGTTTCTGTTAATTGCTAATTGGATTGCTGTGTATACATAATCTCTGGTAGTGTTGTAGTTGAGACCAGACAGAGACCAGAGTGTAGAAAGAATAAGACTTTAAGGAATCCAGACCAAGACCAAGCCAGGCAGAGATCAAGTTGAGAACAAGACCACTGTGTATGTAGGTCTTGGTCTCGACTGGGTCTTAGCTTGGTCTTTATCCCTCAAAGTCTTGGATTTGTCTGGTCTTGTCGTGGTCTTGACCACAACACTAATCTCTGTCCTACTGGCCAAACTGAATACACTTTGTCCTGTTTTTGCAAGAGGTGTTTTAGATCTCATACAGAAAGAGATGCAAGCAGGAATACACTTTTTTTGTTCTTTCTTTCTTTCTTTCTTTCTTTGCACCTCAGCCATTTTTCAGACACGAAAAGTTTAGACACGATATTTAAACTTTTACTAACCAAAATCAAAACCCATTTCTGCACAGTATTTTAAGAGTCCAAATTCTGTTCATACACGGTACTGTACAACTGTGTTTTTTTTGCACCAGGTGAGTATGGGATCCCCAGGCCATGGTACTTCGTCTTTCAGCTAAATTTCTGGGGAGGAATTCCGCTTGAAGCAGGCATGCCGATCCCACCCGCACCCGCAGAGCAGAATGAAGGTACGATTTGATTATGAATTGCATCCATTACCCAATATGCTCATAGTCTTCTAAAGGAGGATATTGGTTAAATGTCATCATGTCAGGTCATAGTTTTTAGTAGCAAATAGAAAAGACAAAGTCCAAATCAAGTTAAATAACATAGGCAAGGTTTTAAAAAAACAGAGTCTGAAGTTTAGTCACACCCATACATTCTTCTGTCTTGATTCTTGCTCTTTAGTAACATTTTCACTTTACTGAAGTGGTTTCCTGTAGTGTTGTAATGTTCGCAAACATTTCATTCAAATGTACTGGTTTTTATGGGTGAACGAACTGTACTGAATCACTTTCCGGAACTATACTGGAAGCCAGGGATCACCAGCTGAATCACCCGCCTAGGCAGTGAACGAACTCCGCCCACTCTGCTCAGCCAGCTCTGAGTTCAGTCGGTGGTAGGCAGTTGGAGCTCCAGTACAGCACTGAGTGATTCAGTGTACGATTCTTTCGAACAGCTTTTTTTAGTGAACGAACCAGAAGTAGCTCGGTATGTTATAGTGAACTGTAGATCCCATAGCTAGTGGCGTAGTGGTAGAGCATCCGCCACATAGCTGGGAGGGTGTGAGTTCAAGCCCCAGCCGGGTCATACCAAAGACTTTCTGCATTCTAGCTTGGTGCTCAGCATAAACAAGAATGGGGAAAGGAAAGTTGGTTACCCAGCCACAGGAAGAAGCACAAAACCACTGTACTCCTTGTGGCGGCCTCAGGCCTGGAGGGTTGCGTCATGAAGGGCATCCAGAGTAAAATCCTTGCCAAATCAGTATGCAGACCCATGGTCCGCTGTTGCCACCCTATATTGGAAGCACCCAAAAGTGTCTGTATGTGTGTAACATTTTCACTTTGGTGTTTTCATTCCAGAATCATAAATGCTTAGCTTACTCATAATTTAGAAGATGATACAGTTTCTTGTGTATGCCTTTAATTAGATTACATCGAACCAGAACCCAGTAATATGATTCTGGGAGTGAACATCAGGAATCTGGTGAAAATCTACAAGAAGGGAGGGAAATTGGCTGTCAACCATCTCAACCTGAAGTTCTATGAGGGGCAGATCACCTCCTTCCTGGGCCACAATGGAGCTGGAAAAACCACCACCATGTAAGAGCTGCAGACTGAAATATTTAAATATCCAAACCTTTAGTTCTACAGATAAGACCCAATAATAATTCAGCTAGGTGAGGTAGACATGTGCATGTACTGTTAAAGTAACAGGATTGTGATATGTTTTATAGTCTGATTTTTTTTTTTCTCCAGTTCTGTTCTGACTGGTCTGTTTCCACCCACCTCTGGCACCGTGTACATCAAAGGAATGGACATCCGCCAGGACATGGATATCATCAGGAGGACACTCGGAGTTTGTCCTCAGCACAATGTCCTATTTGACATGTGAGGCTCATTCAAGCAAAATTAATTATAACTCTTTAATTTTTTTATTAGCTTTACACAACTGTTGAACATTTCATTTTTAAGAAACTAAAAAAATGTTTTCTTCTGTCATTCTATATTAAATGGCCCATAATGGCAGACTGAAAATAAGAAACTTCACAATCAACAAAGGAATTGATTTATTCATTGTCTTTATGCTTTAATATATTTGGTTTGTCTTGGTGCTATAGCCTGTCGTAGCTTCTTTGGCTGTGGATAAAATGTGCATAAAATGACACCAGCAGCTAGACGGAAATAACTGAATAAAACAAGACTGGCAGCTTGGGTTTTTCCCTGAAGTGATTTATCAGGACAAAGAATCTCTTATCTAATTAGTTAAAAAGCTGAATTATTTGGGCTGATCTCCAAATGCTGTTATCACTCTCCGGTGAATCATGACAGTATCAGGCATCGACTGAGGAAAAACTGGAAGATGCAGGAAGAGTCTTGAATTAAACACATTCAGACAGAGGCCTTGTGACTGAGGCTGGATTTAACTTTTAGCACAGTGGGTAAACGAAGCATAGAGCCAGTAGGCAATATGAGGGGAGATGCCATCCCCCAAGTACAGTATAAAAGTATAGTAGTATAGTATTAACAAGTATAGTATAAAAGAATATGTCAGAGTATAGTTACAGATGTACAAGAAAAATATGGAACATTTATAAGAAAATACAAAGTACTGAATTATTTGTCATTGTGGATTATGAATTTCTTGAATTTACAAACCTGTAAAGTGTGTTTTAAGTGTTCAGTTGTTTTCTGAAGGCTCATATTTTTTCCTTTGCTGGCAGCTTAACAGTGGAGGAGCATGTGTGGTTTTATGGCTCCATGAAGGGCTTGTCTAACACAGAGGTGAAGGCGGAGCTGGACACTTTACTGGAGGATGTCGACCTCCTGCACAAACGACACGAACAGACCAAAAACCTCTCCGGTAGAGTCACTCATTTAAGTTCAGACTGGGAAACTGTGTCCATGTGAAAGCTTTCCCTTTTTCAACCTTAAATGCTTATCTCACTCTGTATGCATCTGTCTGTCAGGTGGCATGCAGAGGAAGCTGTCGGTAGCGATAGCGTTTGTTGGGGGCTCAAAGGTGGTTGTCCTGGATGAACCTACGGCTGGAGTTGACCCTTACTCCCGCAGAGGAATCTGGGACTTGCTGCTCAAGTACCGCAAAGGTGCCGTTGTGCGTTGGATCTGAAATCAGTTTTCTGAGAAGGAAGATGAGAGTAAAGTTTAGTTTAAAGAACCAGAAGTTAGAAGTCGCATGCTAATTTTGATTCACAGCTAATGGCAAAAGAGTGGGCTTGAACGCGTATCAAAAAGTACATTTGTTTCCACGATGCACATCTAGAATAAGAACTGGTAAACTCAAGTTCTTTGCAAAAAGCAAATGAGAAGTACAAGAATGGTCAGTGTTGGTGTGTTTGTGCTTTCTCCATCAGATCGGACTATCATCCTGTCGACGCACTACATGGACGAGGCGGAACTTTTAGGAGACCGGATTGCCATCATCTCACAGGGGAAGCTGTGTTGCTGCGGCTCACCGCTCTTCCTGAAATCCCAGCTGGGATCGGGCTACTACCTCACTGTGGTGAAGAGGGAAGGGATGGAAACCAGCACTCCCAGCAGTTCCAGCATCTGCACCAGCACCAGCATCAGCACCAACAAGCCACCTGCTCTTGTCAAGGTCTGACTCTTTGAAAGACACTGTCCAGATTTATTTCATGAGACAAGTGCATAAGAAAGGGAAAAGCACATGTGCAGGCTTGCAAACAGACCCCAGCAATGTCTGCCTTGCACAAAATATATTTTATAAATTATAAGGAAAAGAAAAAAAACCCATTATGACTGGATAAAATAAAGAGGAGACGCAGCAGTTAGCTCTGCTGCTTGTTATTAAATATAGTGAAGCGATGGAAGAAGACGGAGAGCTTTAAAAAGGTATAGGAGACTTAGAATGCTAATTTCCAGCGCCACATATTTTATTAGACTTTAGTTAGGGTACCTTTGCTGGAGTTACAGGATAGAATAATCATTCATTAACCTGCATTTCAACTCCTCTCTCTTATACCCCCTATACATAGAGGTGGAGATCATTGAGAGATCTAGCTAATTTTTGAGCCATCAAAAATTCTTCAGTAATCGCCACAGTCGCCACGGTCTCCTCAAAGTTTTGACTTAGTCCAAAACACGCAACGATCTCCCAAGTGATCACAAAGTTAAAAAATTGTCCCAATCTCTCAATGATCTCCATGCCGTGTAAATGGGTCCTGAAAGCTAGTGTCCAGGCTGGATGCGATTGTTGTCCCTGCAGTGCATTATGTGTGTGAGGTGACCATGCTGAACATAAACTTTGTTACTGATATCATACAGATTAGGAGAAAAAAACTGCATAGAGCCATTTGTAATGTGATCAAACGGCTTTAGCCCTATTTAATATGTGCATTAACCAGTGTAACACCTTTCACATGAAAATGAAAATGTAACTGCTCCCCTTTAGACAAACACAGTGGAGTTTAATGAAAGCTGGTATGATATAGTGTCTTCCTGAAGTCTGAGCATTGTGATTTGACTAGCTGGATTTAACGACTTGTTTATATTTCAGGACAGTGAGTCATCCCTGAGTGAAGACACCGGTCTTGGAAGTGAAGATGGGAGCTCATGTGAGTGTTAAACATGTGTGAGTTCAGTGTTGTTCAGTGTGGGGTTTTTTTTTGCACATAATCACACAGAGACAATATTGTCACGGATGACTCTTTGGTAAGGAGACCTTGTGTTGTGTAGAGCAGGGGAAATCGCTCTCAATAAAGGAGACAACATAGGAGACATTATCATTATCGCCACTATTATCACATGTGTCAGACAGCACGCAGGCTTTGTAGAGAGCCCACAAGTTGAAGACCTTTAAAGCTGCAGTAGGCACAAATCTGAGAAACCACTGCTGGCCTGCCCCCCCCCCCCCCCGTCCTAAGAAATTCCCCTTCAGAAGCCGACATCTGTGACACCATTTACACCTGATAATACAATGCATTTTGTGATCAGATAGCCTCCTGATAGGGCTAGACCACATACTGTACATTTACAGTAGATATTAGCTTGTATCTCTGGAAATTAGATTGCTGTCCATTTCATGCTCCTTCTGGTATTCAACTGAGTGAAGGGACAAAGTGTGTGTCTGAGTGAGTGACTGGAGAAAAACATTTTGAATTTAATAATAGGGGGAAAAAAAATCTAAAATCTCTGATTACAGAAGAAGCCCAAATAATCACTACATTTAAAGTAAGATTACTTTTTTAAAAAAATTAATTTGATGGTTATTTTGATTTGTAAATCTGCATCATAGCTTAAAACAGTTTGGTTAAATGTTGAATTGGGTTTTAACTACTGTATAAACACATCAGGTTTGAAATTTAATGGGAGCTGGGGGTTGGGTTTGAGCATCTGTATTGGTCAGTCTTGTAGCCTAACTTTATAGGAGAAGCCCAAATAAACCCTCAATATGGGATAAAACAAGAAGCCAAAAAAAGTGACATTTTTGCATAGCTGGAGGCACGAGTAAAAGTGAATTTAAAACCTAAAAAAACCCCACCTTTCATAGGTTTAGTTTGAGAGCATTCACTGCTGATCATTGAGTTCTTTTTTAAACTATAAACATATCGAGCTGAAGCTGTGGGCCTCTGGTTGTAGTTGCTGTATGTGGACTAGAGAAGGAACTGCATTTACCCTCCTGTTAAATGAGGTTAACATTTGTCCCTGACCACCTTCTTGAGGCGGTTTGGAAGAGTTTGTTTTCAGTGCATTCACGCTCAGAACAAACATGCTGCCATATCTGATAGCAGTCCCATCACAAAAGTGCCAGGTGTAAAGGGCACGTATGCGGTGCGTCAGTTTTTGTTGAGCAGCCAATAGCATAGCCTCTGGCTTTTTGGTCAAGAGGTTGTGGCAGGTGTGAAACTTTCGGCAGGCTGAACAGAATCCAGAGGAGATGCTGTGGTGTAGTCATCCTGTCAGAACACTTGCATTACACATTCCTATAGGATTATTCTGCCCACTGCAGCTTTAATAGTTTGATCACACTGCGCAGGGAAGTGTCCATAAAAGTTCAGGGCTCCATGTGTGAAAATGGCCCCTTCAGTTTAAAATGGGATTCCTTATCGTCTCCATGGCAGACCTGGCGGCTTTGCTCACCCTGGTGCAGCACCACATCCCTGGAGCGACGCTAGTGGAGGAGTCTAGACGAGAGGCGATAATCAACCTACCACAGACCGCTGCCAAAGACGGCAGCCTGGCCATCTTCCTGTCTGCTCTGGATCAGAGGATGGCTGATCTGGGAATCAGCAGCTACGGCCTGTCTGACAGCACGCTGGAGGAGGTGACACACAGTTACGCTTGCATTCATGTCACCACACTGCGCAGCTAAGGTGAAGAATATATAATTGCCATACTGAAAATTATGATAAAAATTTTTATCTGCCTTCAGAACCTAATCTAAAATCATAAAGTGCATGAGAATCACATTGCGCTGAATACGTTTACATTCACTCTCAGCAGAAACAAATCTGCTGCTGAGGGTCCCTGTGGTCCTGCAGCTGCCAAAGACAGAGCAATATCGATTCTCTGTAGAAAGCACAACATCATAATCCATCATTTCTCCAAACAGTCCATTACAGTATCAGTAAACACTTACTCTGGTCTCGAGTGTTAACTCTTGAGGATGTCTGGATATTTGTGGAGCAGCTGTCCGCATAATAGATTTAAGATTAGAGCCAGATTAGTGCTGATAGCAGACACGTGCCGCCTGATAAGTCCACTTTGTTTGAATCACCGGCTCAGTCTCTGCTCTTTTGACCTCCTGTAATGCTGCTAACATTTCCTTTACTGCCACCTGCTGTCTGCAGCTACACCTCTTAGAACAGGGGTCCACAACTCGTGGCTCCCAAAGCCGCATTCTTTTGCCCAGAAACAGTGGCTGACCGAAAAAAAAAAAAAAAGAAACTTCCAAGAGAAATTTTGTGAATGTTTGAGGGGAAAAAAAAATAATAAAACTGAAAAAATATTTTTAAAAAAACTCACAAATTTACAAGAAAAAAACAATCAGTTATTAGAAAAATATTAAATATATCAGGAAAATTCACACATTTACAAATACGCTACAGATTTATGAGAAAGAATGTACAATTTACCTTAACCCCTTGAACTCTGGTCAGTTTCCCTAAAAACGCCTAAAAATAACGTACCCAAAGTAAATCAAAAGCTGTTCTTCAACCCTTTGCAGCATCTTCATGGAGTTGGTCTCATTTAAAAGAAAACACTTTGAATTTTTTGGCAAAACAGTCATAATCTCTCTAAGTGCTCCTGCCACTGAGTAACAGTCATCTAAACATACTGAATCTGAAGAAAATAAATTTCGCCTGGGTGTTTTTTTTAGATACAAATGCTTGCAAATAACACACAGCTGTCAGATCCGGGCTGGAAAATGCAACAGAAATGTAGAACCAAGTGTTATCCAGCTGAGGTCAAAATTTTGTAACAATACCACAAAAAATGAATATATTACACAGCTTTGTTCTCAGGTTGTTCCCAGGCGTTTTTGAACTGTGCCAAATTGTGCCAAATGGCACAGTTTGGAAAAAAGTCTGTAACTTTTGAATGATTCAATATAGAAGCTTCATCTTGGGCTCTAATGAAAGGTGACACTCAGGGCTGTGTGTGTGTGTGTGTGTGTGGGGGGGGGGGGTTGTTCGTTCATTCATGAATGAATGAATGAACAAACAAGCCCCCCACACACAAAGAAACATGCCACATAAAAAATGTGTGGCCTTTTTTTACAAGAAAAAATAACCTACAGTGCAATAAAAATTATACTAAAATATCTGCAATGAAGAGGATAAACCCCCCCCCCCCCCCCGCCCCGCTACAGAGGAGCTCGGCGCACAAAAAAACTTGTGGCCATGACAGACCGTTGTAATTACCGATCAGTCAAAAGTCATTTTTATTACTATTTTAATTGATAAAGAATAATTTAGCTTATAACACTTACCTGTTCACAACAGCAGTGTTGTTGGCGAACATCTGTTCCTCATTGTCAGACGAACATGAAGCTGGTCCGGTTGTTACGGACTCGTGGTTCTGGTCACCCGACCCGGTCAAACCATCTCCGCTTCCATGATTGCGGTTTTTGCGAACCATTTTTCAAAACAAATAAGAACAGTAGTAATAAAAAAAGACTGGCTAACGGCTGAGAGTGGCTAACGCTACTGTTACACACAGGTCTCAATGTGTGTCACCCAGCAGCTTAGACAAAAAAGATTTTACGCACGGCGACGTACGCGTTTCAGTCGTCGAACTTCTCTGCTTCAATTGGCTCGTTGTATTCGCGGTCGTTGGTAGGTGGGTCCTTCTTGCTAGGTTTTCAGTCATTAGTTCTTCAAGGTTTCAGAAACCCAATTCAAGGCTCTTATTCGTCGAATGAGAGGTCAATCAAATCTAAACCAATCAAAACACTCCTTTGGCTTTCTGTTCGCGGCTGTGTCTGTACTTGAAGAACGGAAATGCAGCTTTTTTTTTTTCAGTGCGCACTGAGACGCACTATGATGCAGAGACGTGACCGCCCGCGGAATCCCAGAGTTCAACAGGTTAAAAAGCAACAAATTTACAAGAGACACACCACAAATTTGCAAGTAAAAATAGTTCATTACTGATGTTGACAGTTGTAAAAGTTTTTTATGCTTCTTTTTTAAGACTCAAACAATATATTGTGCATGCACTTCTGTATTTATTTATTTAAGATAAGATAAGATAAGATAAGATAAGATAAGCCTTTATTAGTCCCACAACGGGGAAATTCCAGGATTGCAACAGCACAGGGATAGCAACACTCAGAGCAACAATCAGAAGGCAAGAAAAAAAAACAAGCAAGCAAGAGCAGCTAATATACATATGTACATATTACTATAAAATATATATATACACACACACACACACAGACACACAGTGCAGAGCATTGTAGCTGGATGGAATAAATATATGAATATATGAACACACAGTGCAGAGCATTGTAGCTAGATGGAATAAATATGTAAATATATAAACACCCACAGTATGGAGCATTGCAGCTAGGTGGAATAAATATGCAAGTATATAAACACACACAGTGCGGAGCAATGTAGCTAGATGGAATAATATGTAGATATATAAAAACACAGTGCGGAGCAATGTAGCTAGATGGAATAATATGTAGATATATAAAAACACAGTGCGGAGCATTGTAGCTAGATGGAATAAATATATAGATATATAAATATAAACACACCCAGTGCAGAGCATTGTAGCTAGATGGAATAAATATGTAAATATATAAACACACACAGTGCAGAGCATTGTTGCTAGGTGGGATGAAACAGCATAACCGTCTATTTAGTTATCCTACATGGTATGATTATGTGCCCATACATATTCTCACCCTCCATAGCGACCGGTATGTTCCTAGTTGTATGCCGGAGAGGACCATTGTGTAAGTCTATTGCATCTTTTGCATTCAAAAAACAAAAAAAAAAAACAAAAAAAAAAAACAAAAAAAAAACTATTAGTTTGTTACGTCTTTTTGCTATCTCTGCGAGCAGCCCTGCTTAGGTTGTACAGTCTGACAGCCGTTGGTAGGAAGGACCTACGAAACCTCTCGGTTGTGCACCTGGGATGATGTAGTCTGCTGCTAAATGAGCTCCTCAGTGCATCCAGTATGTCCTGCATAGGGTGGAACTCGGACTCCAGCAGAGATGACAGTTTAGCCACCGTCCTTCTCTCTCCTATCTCCTCCATCGGATCAAGGCGTTGCCCCAGGACAGAGCTAGCTTTCTTAATCAGTTTGTTCAGTCTCTTCCTATCGGCTGCAGTAATTTATGCCTAAAAACTGCACAAAAGTGCTTTTTACATCGGACGGTTTGCTGATTCCTGGGTTACAGCATGAAGTCGCTGCATCATTTTTGAGCTGCATTGTTTGCATTTTTAGCTACAATTTCCCGTGCAGAGAAATCAGAGATTCTCATTTAACACCTTTTAAATTTTCCACCGACAAAAAGTGGATTTTTTTTTTTAAGAGAATGTTGTTATATTTTAAAAGTAGTCATATCTAAACTGACTTCCAGATCTTCCTGCGAGTAGCAGAGGAGACCGGTGTGGACAGAGAACCAGAACAGAGAACGGAGGACCAACCTGCCGAAGAACCAGAGAGAGGTAGGTGTGCCTCTGTGTGTGTGTGCGTGCGCGTGCGCACGTGCACGTACACTTGTACACATACTGTGAGTTTGTGTACCTGCTACATCTCATTTACAGTCAGTTCTTTGATCTTGAATTGTGGGTCTTTGTTTCCATCACGCTGCCAGGAAGGAAAAGGCTCCGTCAACAAGGTACCGTCAGCCACCACCTGCTGAAAATCAGCAGTAGATGGAAAGGGAAGGTGTTTTAAAAAGCAATTTTTTACATTAGAGACATTAGGAAAACATGATTAAATGTAACTGATTCTGGGACAGTGACATTTAAACATGCTTCCATTCCAACTTCTGTCTGTATTTAGGAATTACTCCCAAGTTAGAGATTCAGAAAAAGGCTTTAATGTGCCATGATCAGCTATCAAGTTTTAGTCTCTGCATGCAGGAGCCACCACAGTCTCTTCTGGTATTAGGAAATGTATATACAGTGCTGTGAAAAAGCATTTACCCCCTTCCTGATTTCTTTATATTTTTGCATATTTGTCACATACATTTCAGATCATCAAACAAATTTTAATATTCGACAAAGATAACCTAAGTAAATACAAATGATAGTTTTTTAAATGATGATTTCATTAATTAAGGGGGGGAAAAGCTATCCAAAACCTACCTGGCCCTATGTGAAAAATTAAAGAGAAAGTTAATTTTTTTTTTAAACTGAAGATTCTGTCTTTGTGGGATTTTTCTTTGGAGGACTGCAGCAGTTAGTTCTGTTTTAGTTTGCAGGACCACATAAAAAAGTGACTCAGAACCAGTATGAAAAACCTAAAAATCAGATTTGTCCATTCAGATGCGTCTAAAAGAAGTCTGATTTAAGTCACGTGAATGCAGCCTGACAGGATATATAACAGCACTTTAGTTCTGAGACAGATTTTTGCTTGCAGAACCTCAGGAAACTGACCCGCTGAGTGGAGATGTTCAGTGTGGGAATCCCCTGACCGGCTGGTGGTTGACATGGCAGCAGCTCAGAGCTCTTTTTGCCAAACGCTGGCTGTACGCCCGGCGGAGCCGCAGGGGATTCTTTGCTCAGGTATGACCGCTAAATTCATTTTCACTTCCACATCTCGTGGAAAACTGATTTTTTTTTTTTTCCTGTTGGTTGTTAGGCAGTGTTGCAGAATGAATTACTTTTTAAGGTTTTAAGTTGCGGCAGATCTGAAGCTAAAGGCTGATTTCTGCTCCAGATTGTTCTGCCTGCTGTGTTTGTGCTGATTGCCCTGCTCTTCAGCCTTATTGTGCCTCCTTTTGGAAAATACCCCACCCTTCAGCTGCAGCCCTGGATGTACGGAGAGCAGTACACGTTCTTCAGGTAGGGATATAACTAACATTTCCCCAATACTTTTCTTTCTGCATGGAAACCGTTTTAATTCGTTGTTACCACTGTGAAATGTTTCCAGTCACCTCACCCCTGGTTTTATGTTAACAGCAACGATGACCCTGGGAACCCTGCCATGGAGAACCTGCTTGATGCTCTGCTGGATCAGCCGGGCTTTGGTACCAAGTGCATGGACACTGAGGAAGACAACAGCACGTAAGACCATCTCAGTGAACACGGTCACAATAGTATTTACTAACAGAGTAGTAAACATTGAGGGACTCATAGAAAAATGTGTCTCTACTTGACTAGAAGTAGAATGTATGCACATTTTAGTGTCAGTCTTATTGGATAACACAGCTTTCACTAACATTCAGGAGAAATTGCATGGACTCTAAGCAATTTTTCAGAGGAATTAGATGTTACGCACTTGTCATACAGCCGTTGAGCAATTAAACACAAATGAACTTCTCCCTGCAGGAATCCTCAGTGTGAAGCCGAGCGGGGCGGCCTGTTCATGAGGCCACAGGTATCCTACTCCACCTGGCAGATGTTCAGCAGAGGAAACTGGACCAAAGACAGACCATCACCTGACTGTCAGTGCAGCACAGAGGATGTCAGTCGCATGCTCCCCAAGTGCCCAGAGGGCGCTGGTGGACTTCCACCGCCGCAGGTCAGATCAGCGTTTAGTTCAGTCTAACGTGTGGTTACTGCATCAACAAGTGCAGTCTGGACTAAGTTATCACAAAGCATCAGCTACGTTTTTAAGGTCCAGAAAGTGAAGTTAGTTTATTTTTGTCATAAGTGTAGCCGATGTCATGGGAGGTCAGGTTGTTTAAACCATTTTAATTTGTTATTTTTCAGATGAAGAGGGCTACTGGAGACATCCTCCAAAATCTGACAAGTTATAACATGTCTGATTACCTGGTGAAGACCTACTCTCAGATTCTCAAGAAAAGGTACCATATTAATGCCATACAACAAAGGGTTTTACTTTTGTGCTTTGATTTTATTTTTATTTTTATTTTTTTGCTTTTGAAGTTGAACATAAATCAAGTAATTTACATAATAATTTTCACTTGATCATAATTGGTTTGCATCCATTACTTCTGCCATTGCCTTTTATTTAATGTAAAAGAAAAAAACTAATTTTCGTGGCTTAATTCACAATTATGTAACACTTCCTCACATTTCACTACGCGGCTGTGGCGCAGGTGTAGAGTGTGGTCGACCTCTGATCGGAGGGTCGGTGGTTCGATTGCTGCTCTCTTTGCAGTTTGCATGTCGAAGTGTCCTTCAGCAAGACGCTGAACCCCAAATTGCTCCTGGTGGGTCGGGCCAGCGCCTTCTATGGCGGCTCTGCCACCATCAGTGTGTGAATGGTTAGATAGCCGGATGTGTAAAGCACTGTGGTCATCCAGAGATGAGAAAAAGCGAAGTGAACGCCATTTGCCATTTATTGTGAATGACTGGACTCTTCTTCTGTGTTGTTAACAGCCTAAAAGCCAAGAAGTATGTGAATGAATTCAGGTAAGTTGCTAAACTACATTTTGGTGGAAAAATACATGTCGTGCTCAGCCTAAATATCTGTTTTATTACACTTGTATAACTTTAATTCCTGTGTTACAGATACGGAGGCTTCTCCCTCGGGGGCAGAACCTCTCTGACGGCATCCCATGGCTATCATCTCCAAGACTCAGTCATGGCGATCAGAACTCGTTACAGAGTTCCACAGGTATACTGATGTGTCTTTTAAAAAATATATTGTATGGTCCCAATCACTGACCCTCGGACCTCACAGAAAACTAGGACGAAGACAGAAGGATGTTATTTTTGTCGTTCTAGTTCTCTGTGTCTCTGCTGTGGAGACTTTGTCGTTTATTGTCATTCACGCTGCATCTTGTGCTTCACCACGTTTCACACATAATGTGAAGCAGAACAGGAACAAGTAGAAGAATAACGGTGATCCTCAGGCATCATAGCATCAGTTGCTTTATAACATCTGAGAACTTAAAGTTGAAATAGTTTTTTCATAAATGCAGATAAAGCTACAGTCCCACGAAAACATTTTCTGTTGATACCCTCATCCAAACAAGTATTTCCCCCCAATCCACACAAAATAGCAGTAAACATATAAAAATGAGTGCCAACATTCTTTGGTTCATCACAGAACAGTTCACTGGATCATCTACTAAACAGACTGCCAGATGTCCTGGGAGAGGTAAACAGCCAAAACAGTGTCAAGGTACATGTTTTTATCATTATTTTTTATTTCTTCTGTGATTGTTTCATACAGTTGGATGCACATGTCAAGAAATGTCTGATTTTGTCTCTGTGTGCTGTGCGTAGGTGTGGTACAACAACAAAGGTTGGCATTCCATGGTGTCATTTGTCAACGTGATGCACAACGGCCTTCTGAGAGCGAGTCTGCCTCCAGGTTCAGCGAGGAGAAAACACGGAATCACCGCCTACAGTCACCCACTAAACCTCACCAAGGAGCAACTCACTGAAGTGGCTATGTTAGTTCATATTCATTTCCAAGGGATGATACAGGCAGATTTTATTTTCTTCTGTTTACACTCAATTACAGAGTGTTGGATTAACAAGGAAATCAAAAGGAGGTTTATAGGGGGTTTGCACTTTAAAAGGTTACACCACAAACAAAAATTATACACTTGACAAAACAATATTACTATTCAAAAACCAAAGTAAAATCCATAATTCATAATGTATGTTTGGAGCATGCTAATGTATGTTGTTTCTTGCTTTGTGTTTCAGGATGACCACATCAGTGGATGTTCTGGTTTCCATCTGTGTGATCTTTGCTATGTCCTTTGTGCCAGCCAGTTTTGTCCTTTTTCTGATTGAGGAACGAGTCAGCAAAGCCAAACACCTGCAGTTTGTCAGCGGGGTCAAACCCATTCTCTACTGGCTGGCCAACTTTGTGTGGGACATGGTGAGTGTGTGAGGGGAGGATAGATTTTCAGAAACAGCATTCACAAACTGTGGAAAAGTTTACTGTCCAAATACTGCTGCACTGACAACTGTGTTGATTTTGTGTTGTAAATGCTTCTCTACCACTGTAAATGGGGCGCTGTGTCCAGGCCAGTCACACAGACCAGTAACTTAGCACTGAACACTGGAAAATGCACTTTGAATTCACATGTGGAACCATCTGGTTCTATGTCATTGTACTTCCTTTCACTTGCTTATCACTTCCATATGCCTGTGAATATGTATTAAAGGGACTCTAAGAATTTATTTATTGTGGGGAGGAGCCTCGCCTCTTAACTATGTGCAGAGACGAGCCAACAGTTTCAGTTAAAGGGCAGTAGAGTCTGTTAAACAACACAAAGAAAGAAAGAAAGAAAGAAAGAAAGTGAGTCAGATATAAGTGGCTTACAGCACTGATCTCTAGCAGAAGATACCTGCTGTTCATTTATTTTTACCACAAAAGATTAAAATGTGATTAACTTAAACAAGAAAGAGGAGAAGATAAATGCAAGCACAGGCAAGTATATGGGGACAAATATTCATAGATTTAGAGTTTTTAGTAAATATTTGCATAGAGGTTAATCTAAATAAATGTGAATGTCATCAAAGTTAATTTATTTCAGTAATTCAATTCAAAAAGTTAAAATCAGATATAGATTCATTACACAGAATGATATATTTCTAGCTTTTATTACTTTTAATTGTGATGATTATGGCTGCAACTGATGTAAACTCAAAATTCAGTGTCCCAGAAAATTAGAATGTTACATAAGACCAGTAAGAAAAAATGGATTTTTAATAGAAATGATCTACTGAAAAGTATGTCCATGTACACACTCAATACTTGGTCAGGGCTCCTTTTGCAAGAATTGCTGCATCAATGCAGCGTGGCATGGAGGTAATCAGCCTGTGGTACTACTGAGGTGTCATGGAGGCCCAGGTTGCTTTGATAGCGGCTTTCAGCTTGTCTGCATTGTTCGGTCTGGTGTTTTTCAAATTCTTCTTGACAATACTCCATAGATTCTCTACAGGGTTTAGGTCAGATGAGTTTGCTGGCCAATAAAGCACAGTGATACCATGGTGAGTAAACCGGGTTTTGGTACTTTTGGCAGTGTGGGCAGGTGCCAAGCCCTACTAGAAAATGAAACCAGCATCTTCATAAAGCTTGTCAGCAGAGGGAAGCATGCAGTGCTCTAAAAAGTTCCTGGTAGACGACTGCACTGACTTTGGTCTTGATAAAACACAGTGGACCAACACCAGCAGATGACATGGTTCCTCAAATCATCACTGACTTTTCAGGAGGCCAGCATTTCTATTAAAAATCTGTTTTTTTATTATTGGTCTTGTGTAAATGTTAATTTTCTAAGAAAATGAATTTTGAATTTTCATGAACTGTAAGCCGTAATCATCAAAGTTAAAAGAAACAAACACTTGAAATATATCACTGTGTGTAATGAATCTATATAATGGGTTTAACTTTTGAATTTAATTTTCAATGATATTCTGATTTTTTGAGATGCACCTGTACAAAGGAAGGCTGGAGAAAGCATGCAGGCACATGTGACAGATGAAGGTATTCGCAAGTATTTGCACGCATTCACGGATATCTACAGGTGTACGTCTGATCAGCGTGTTGGAGCTCCACATTGCCTCACATGGGCTTATGTCTAAATGCTTTGGTTTACATGCCTATACATATGCAATCACCTGCAGAAACATGCAAATGCCTGCAAATTAAATACAGCAAACACTAGACAAATCAGGCCATTCCACATCTGCACACCCACATACCACTTGGACCCAGGTGTGCTACACTTCCATGTACTTTGATTTATGTAACTGACTTTATTTGTTGTCCTTTTCTCAGTTGAATTACAGCGTTCCAGCCGCCATGGTGGTGCTGATCTTCATCTGTTTCCAGCAGCAGTCTTACGTATCTGAGACCAACCTGCCTGCTCTTGTCCTGCTGCTCCTGCTTTATGGGTGCGTTAAAAAACCAGACTTCTGTACATGCTGTTGCACCGTTAAGATCATGATTACCAAGCTCTTTCTAAAAAAAAAAAAGCAGCATTTTTTCTTTCCCATTTTCTTCATCTTTTTTGCTCTCTAAATAACAGTGAGATATTTTTAAAAGTGAAATGATGATCTCAGTATATCCTCTTTCTGTAAACAATAGGTCTGCTGTTCCAGTTTAAAATATATATACCGTACGTATATATTTCTGTTTTTACATATTGGATAACCTAATTATCTTTTTTAGCTGGTCCATAACCCCTCTGATGTACCCAGCATCCTTTGTGTTCTCTGTCCCGAGCACGGCCTACGTAGTTTTGACATCCATCAATCTCTTTATTGGGATAAATGGCAGCATCGCCACCTTTGTCTTGGAGCTGTTTGTGGATGAGGTACATATTTCGAAATGGGTTTAAATAAAATGTGTATAGAAAATGAATTTGTACATTGTAATCGCTGTACTTTCACTGAGATATTCTGTGCAGTGTAACCAACCAGGCTTTCACTCTTTTATCTAGTTCATATTTTGTGGTCTGTTTTGTTTTTCCAGTATTTAAATGAGGTCAACAGGATCCTAAAGAAGGTGTTTTTAATTTTCCCTCATTTCTGCTTGGGACGAGGACTTATCGATATGGCCAAAAACCAGGCCATGGCGGATGTCTTCCAGAGACTGGGTACTTCTTTATCAGCGTCTATGAACATATCTGCTACAGACTCAAGCATGCTGTAGAGTTTATTTAGTATTAGATAAATATCGACATTTGAATATGGTTCTTTGTGGCTCCCTGCAGGTACAAAACAAACGCTGGACCCCCTTCAGTGGGACTTTGTAGGGAAGAACCTGTTTGCGATGGCAGTTCAAGGGTTTGTCTTCTTCATCTTCACAGTTCTCCTGCAGTACAAGTTCTTCATTCGCTGCAGGTAAAATTGTCTCTAAGAACTTCAGATCCGATACATTTACTAACCTCTCCATATTCTGTGTAGTATAAACACTGGCCATTAATGATCTCACTGATCACAATTTTAAATGCATATGTTAATTCTGAAGAGATAACTTGCAGTAATATTTGTATTTGTTGTATGGGCCCTTGGATTATATGTTTTTTAAAATGCAAATGTTTAACATCAGGCAGTAACCAGGGCAACCCAGAGGAGGGTTAATAAAAGATTACATTTACTCAAGTAACTTCTTCATAAAAAGAGTACTTCATTGAGAGGTTTCATTGCAGAATAGTTTTACGTGAATATAGTATCTCACAAAAGTGAGTACACCCCTCACATTTTTGTAAATATTTTATTATATCTTTTCATGGGACAACACTGAAGATATGACACTTTGATACAATGTAAAGTAGTCAGTGTACAGCTTGTATAACAGTATAAATTTGCTGTCCCCTCAGAATAACTCAACACACAGCCATTAATGTCTAAACCGCTGGCAACAAAAGTGAGTGCACCCCTTAGTGAAAATGTGCAAATTGTGCCCAAAGTGTCAATATTTTGTGTGGCCATCATTATTTTCCAGCACTGCCTTAACTCTCTTGGGCATGGAGTTCACTAGAGCTTCACAGGTTGCCACTGGAATCCTCTTCCACTCCTCCATGACAGCGTCATAGAGCTGGTGAATGTTAGAGACCTTGCGCTCCTCCACCTTCCTTTTGAGGATGCCCCACAGATGCTCAGTAGGGTTTAGGTCTGGAGACATGCTTGGCCCGTCCATCAGCTTTACCCTCAGTTTCTTTAGCAAGGCAGTGGTCGTCTTGGAGGTGTGTTTGGGGTCGTGATTGTGTTGGAATACTGCCCTGCGGCCCAGTTTCTGAAGGGAGGGGATCATGCTGTGCTTCAGTATGTCACAGTCAGTGTTGGGCAAGTTACTAAAAAATAGTAACTAGTTAGTTACTAGTTACTACTTTTCAAAAGTAACTGAGTTACTTTTGAGTTACTGCATGATTAAAGTAACTAGTTACTTGGAAAAGTAGCTTTCACGTTACTTTTAAATGCATACTTAAATCCTCTTGTACACACAGCAAGATCAAGGACCCCTTGTTCTCATCAGAAAAAAGAAGAAAAAGAAAGGTGATAAGAAAAAAGTCTCATCTTACAGAGAAAAAATGTCTCAGATTTACACAGACTATTGTAATCAGTAGAAAGTCAGAAATTTACTAGAAATAAAGCTGTAAATTCACAGAGAAAATTTTGGACCCCCTGATGGGCCGTTTTTGGTCCACAAGCTAGATGTTTGACACCCCTGAACCAGCCTATTAAAAACACATATTTAGAGGATTTACTTCCATGAAATAGTTGCATATCACAACAGCTTGTAAATGAATGAGATAAAATAAAACAAAAAGCACAGAAAAATGAAAGTTCACCGTTTACAAGAAGCTGTTCACTGCAACAAATCACAGTCACTTTTTCTCTGTGCGTAAGAAAATTATTACAATTACTTGCACATTTACACAATTGCGGACATTAAGTGCAAGCTTCCTGCTCAAAAAATACTCATGTTTAACCACAGAGGTAGGAGCTGTTGTGGGCTACTCACCGCAGGGACAACAGGTGATCAGGGCTCGATATGAGAAGTCGCCACAGCATTACTTCCCACTGGGTTGCATGTGAGCAGGACAAGAAACCGACTGGTGTTCAGCTGGGCCGCAGTATGCTATTGTTTACCTTCAGTCAGCTGTATTGAGTAATTTTTAACGGCAGGAAATATATATATGTAAATAGACAAACTGAAAATTTGCCACATTTTTGGATCAGCCAATCACAGTGCAGCGCCGTCAGCTGCTTCCGTCAGCTGTATGGTATGCTGAAATTATGAGCAGAAGCGTATTTCCTGTTACTACGCATGCGTAGTAACCCAGGGTATGGCTGTTCTGATAAGTATGGTAAAATGGCAGAACACCGACAGAGGAGACTGACGGCTGTGCTATGGTAGGATCAGTATATATTTATTTGCGCTGAAAATATCTATCCATATTAATAACGCGAGTAATGCATCTGATCAAATTTCAGTAACTGTAACACATTACTGAATTTTTGAACAGTAATTTCATTATGCAGCACGTTACTGCAAAAGTAGCGGCGTTACGTGTTACTCCCAACAATGGTCACAGTACATGTTGGCATTTATGGTTCCCTCAATTAACTGTAGCTCCCCAGTGCCAGCAGCACTCATGCAGCCCCAAACCATGACACTCCCACCACTATGTTTGACTGTAGGCAAGACACACTTGTCTTTGTACTCCTCACCTGGCTGCCGTCACACACGCTTGACACCATCTGAACCAAATAAGTTTATCTTGGTCTCATCAGACCACAGGACATGGTTCCAGTAATCCATGTCCTTAGTCTGCTTGCCTTCAGGAAACCGTTTGCGGGGTTTCTTGTGCATCATCTTTAAAAGGGTTTTCCTTCTGGGACGATAGCCATGCAGACCAGTTTGATGCAGTGTGCGGTGTATGGTCTAAACACTGACAGGCTGACCCCCCACCCCTTCAATCTCTGCAGCAATGCTGGCAGCACTCATACGTCTATTTTCAAAGGACAACCTCTGGATATGACGCTGAGCATGTGCACTCAATTTCTTTGGTCGACCATAGCGAGGCCTGTTATGAGTGGAACCTGTCCTGTTAAACTGCTGTATGGTCTTGGCCACCATGCTGCAGCTCATTTTCAGGGTGTTGGCAATCTTCTTATAGCCTAGGCCATCTTTAAGTAGAGCAACAATTCTTTTTTCAGATCCTCAGAGTTCTTTGCCATGAGGTGTCATGTTGAACTTCCAATGAGCAGTATGAAAGAGTGTGAGAGCAATAACGCCAAATTTAACACACCTGCTCCCCATTCACACCTGAGACCTTGTAGCACGAACGAGTCATATGATACCGGGGAAGGAAAATGGCTAATTGAGCACAATTTTGACATTTTCACTTAGGGGTGTACTTACTTTTGTTGCCAGCAGTTTAGATATTAATGGCTGTGTGTTGAGTTATTTTGAGGGGACAGCAAATTTATACTGTTAAACAAGCTGTACATCGACTACTTTACATTGTATCAAAGTGTCATATCTTCAGTGTTGTCCCATGAAAAGATATAATAAAATATTTACAAAAGTGTGAGGAGTGTACTCATTTTTGTGAGATATTGTACTGTTTGAGTTACTTTTGATGTTGCTGATTTGAATTATTATGAGCTATGCCTTTTCTCATCTATTTTGTTTTCCAGTTAGATTTAAAATCATAATTGCTGTCAAGTGGTTTAGGAGGTATTTGTCTTATTACAATTTTCCGTTTAGCTCATCACCTTCATGGATCACCACCTTATAGTGGTGGAGGGGTTTACATGTCCTAATGATCCCAGGAGCTTTGTTGTTGGGGGCAACTTGCTCCTGCTCGGGTCTCCCATGGCAAACTGGTCCTGGGTGAAGGGCCAGACCAAGGAGTACCAATAGGTACTATGTGAACTGGGCTACAGTCTGGGCTTCTCTTCTTGGACTGCCGCCCCTGTGATCCGCACCCCTGGATAAGCAATAAAAGATGGATGGATGGACTTATTTTAGCTCATTCCAGCAACGCTGAAAGGAGCTAATGCAATAGTGCAGCATCCATCGTCTGTCTGTCCTTATTTCATGGGAATCACGACTCCTCCTAGGCATTTTCCCCAATGCTCACCAAACTCACTCACGGTGATCCTCAGGTTGGCCTGCATCCAGACTGAGCTCATCATCTAGGTCATTGTCAAAGGTTAGAACATCTGGGCATGTATGATTTCATGAGAATCGTTACACCTCCTAGGCAATTGCTGTTCGCCATACTCATGCACAAAGTGGGTCTGCATTTTGGCTGTACTCAAGGTCAAGATTCAGCGATCAGGAGATCAGAGAACCCTTGGGGTGATTTCACCAAGCCAGAATGAGCTACTCTGTCACTGATGGTCTGGTTATAATTTTGAATATACACTACTCACAAAAAGTTAGGGATATTTGGCTTTCGGGTGAAATTTATAGAAAATGTAAAAAGTTCACACTACGGTGATATAATATCATGAAAGTACGGAATTTAAGTAGAAGCCTGCAATGGTGATTTCCTCATCTCAAACAATTTATTGAAACAAAAGCCAACAACAGTGGTGGGTATACCTGTCAGAATCTTGAAACTTTAGAGTGATCGTATGTTGGTTCGTTACCTCAAATAAGATTCATGACACAAGTATATTCCTCATATGAGCTCTTTACTTGCAAGGAGTGCCATACTTTTAACAGAAAATGCAGCACTCGCCATCAAAAACAATCAGGAAGTATTTATACATAGTCAGTCACACAAAACATCTACTGGATACAATTCAGTCATAATATGAGTATATGAAACACTGGCCTGGACTGAAAACATGGCCTTGCAGGTGTGCCCCAGACTCCAACTTAATCATAGTCACAGCATTTCATAGGAAAACAAGATTAATTCTCCCTCACTCCCAGACCCCTTATCATATACATAGTCTGGTCTGGTGAGACACTTTGACTTCTAAGCACATCTTAATGAAGGACACTCAATGGGTCCACTTATTACAGAGAAAACAATATAGTATGCTATAAACTCATAGAAGATGCATGCAGTATACATTTTAATCATATAAGATGGTTATGCAATGATAATGATAATGATGTTAGTAATTATAAAATGATAAATGATTGAACATGCATGATAAACAATTTTCTGACATTTCCCTCCTGTTTTATCATTTTTTATCACAGTTTTCATTGAGGGATGTTTTTATTCATCAGAAACATGTAACTTCTCTCGATTTTCTACATGCCCATCATTTGCATCATATTCCAATTATACAGGAGATTATTCACAATCTTCACAGTCATCATCAGTTTTTGAAAGAGCTGCATATTGTTCTTTACACTCAAGTTTCAACATAGCAGTTTGCAACAGAAAAGTATGATGAACAATGGCCCGTGTAATCATAGATCCCATACAGGGAATAACACACATGAAGAGCACACTGAATAAGACCAATATCACAATCAATAGGGTCAACCACTTCAAAAGAATTTGCCACAAAGTTCCACTTTGAAACCAATCCCAGGGGCTCCAACCCTTATCTTCATCTAAAGTGTGTTGTAAGTGTAAAATGTAAATGGCTAATAATGTGAGAGAGATTCTGATTAAAATCTGGGATGTATGCAGCACTCCTGGCCAATAACATGACTCACTCCTCCTTGTGCAGCTAATGTTAAATCTAAAGCCATCCTGTTTTGCAATGTCATCATCCTTGAGAATTTCTGCTCCTCGGTTAAAGCTGTGAAACCTTGTTCCGTTAATACAGTTAGATTTTCCACTGTCCATGCTCACGCATTTATGTGATATGTAGCCAGGTAACTGCCATACATTGGAAAAAGAGTACTCATTACAATTTTGAAATCACTAATCCTCTGTTTCCCAGACAGCCTACCTATTAGTTGTTGCATATCTGGGGTTGTACTTCTCCGTGCCCTGGTGTGAATTTCAGTTTGATCAGGATGATAATAATGGGAGTATGATGTCTTCATTTTATGTGTGAGATTTGAACTTATGCTAATGTGTGGGATCAAAATAGCCATGTAGCATCTGCCACACCACCCTGGAGGAAGTAATGAGTAAACATTAGACCCTAAACATCCATACCCATCATCATTTGGCCAAAAAACAGTAGGATTATTGCTACAGTTAAAAGTATAATTTTTGCTCTTTAAGGTAAAATTTCCAGTAGCAATATAGGGAAAGTGAAATGCATTTCTACAAACAGAATCATGGTATCTTACTCCACAGGTTGCCGTCTTCACATCATTACACCTTGGTGAAAAACCTAGACTGAAATTATTTTCATTACAAGCTTTATTAAAACAGATTGGTGAAGTAAACAGTGTAGGATTTACCTTCATCAAAGACTTTTTAACAGCAAGCAAAGACTTCCCAATTCCAGTAGTGTTGAATATTCTTAACTTAGACCCAGTGTAATCAGTAACAGTGACATTCAATTTATTAAAATACCCTTCAGACAAATTTCTTACCAACCAATGTCTAACACCATTACTTGAATTTAGCAGATTGAGACGTGAGGTCATCGCTATTGTCACTCCAGCTGTCTCCTCTTCGCTCAGCGGCACATCATGGGGATTGCAGTCTTGTGTGAATGGGGTAGCAATGAACACACATAGCAGGAAGTGTTGATTCCCAGTCCTCTCACCAAAACCACCGTTGTTTGGTACCACAGGTTGTGCGTATAGTCCACATATTGTCCATTGTCCATTGTCCATGTCTTGCGGTCCATGTTTTGCGGGTTCCTCGTCCTGGAATCAGAAATGGTCCCCCACCCCACAGTCATGATAAGTATGGAACACAGAGTCATCAGTACCTTTGGTGCCATGCCTCCACCTGAGAGAGTACCCATCTGGGCCCCTATCTTCACCAGGTTTGAGACGGCTCTGTCCTTAGAAGGACAAAGCCCCCTTTGTAACTGGACTTACTCAGGGAAACAAGTTAGTTCACTTACAGGCACCCGCAGTCTCTTAACGTGTGAAAGGTGAATCCAAGATGGTCGTTCAGCAATACGTATGGCAGTGGGGGTGGGAGTGTCCAGTGTTGTCGGTGGTGGTTCTTTATAAAGTTATCCGCTTTCTTTCTGTGGAGTAGAGAGAGCTCTTGACAGAATCAATGTGCTCTGAGATGTATTTGTTAGACGTGATTAGTGGTGAGAGGTCAGGCAATACATAAGGATGGTATAGGGTTAATCATTAGTTTGATTGTACCATTTTTCTTTTCACAAAACCTGTACTTTGTGGGTGGTAGGCACTATGAAATTTGATCTTACTTCTTACAGCTTGGATTAAGTCTTGAACTGTTTGTGCCGTAAAATGAGTTCCATTATCTGCATAAATCAGTTCTGGAACCCCAACGGCGGGAAAAACGTGATTCATGTGCTGCATTTGCTGAGGATGTGGGGTGAATTTCTGTCCACCTTGTGAGGGTGTCAATCAACACCAATCAACACCAAGCAATATCGTAGCTTCTCATTCCTCCTTGAGCATTATTTTATAAACAAAAGATGCACTTTTGGCATGTTTTTGTGACTTCTTTCAAAATATTAGGACAGTTTTCCCAGCATCCTCATCATTCCCTCCTGTTGGCACATGAATAGTTCATGTGCCACCAGGGCAGCCCATTTGTATAACATGGGTGGCAAAACAATTTTTCCATCAGGCAAGCCACATGTAACAGGAGGGAGGTCCAAATTATTTTAATTCAATTCAATTCAACTTTATTTATATAGCGCCATTTCACAACAACAGTCATCTCATAGCACTAGCAACTGTAGGGGGGACCCCTACAGTTGCAGAAAGACCCCAGCAATCAGGCAATCCCCTGTGAGCAAGCACTTGGCGACGGTGGAGAGGAAAAACTCCCTTTTAACAGGAAGAAACCTCCAGCAGAACCAGGCTCAGGGAGGGGCAGTCATCTGCTGCGACTGGCTGGGGGGTGAGGGGATAGAGAAGAAGAAAAGAACAGACATGTAGAGAGCAAACAGCACGATGGGGACTCAATCTATGGGAGAGAACAAACAAATGTTAATGACCAGCAAAAAAAAAAATATTTCATAGAGAGTGAGGAAAGGAGTGAGGCCCAGTGCATTACTGGAGGTCCCCCGGCTGACTAAACCTATTAGCAGCATAACTAAGGGAGGGTTCAGAAACACATGATCCCTCCCTAATTGTAGGCTATATCAAAAAGGTAGGTTTTAGCCCTATTCTTAAAAACAGAGATCGAGTCTGACTCCCGAATCCAGATTGGCAGCTGATTCCACAGGAGAGGAGCTTGATAACTGAAGGCTCTGCCTCCCATTGTACTTTTGGAGATTCTAGGTATTACAAGTAATCCTGCATTTTGGGAGCGTAGTGCTCTGTTAGGATGATACGGTAGTATCAGATCTTTTAAATAAAAAGGAGCCTGATTGTTTAGAGCTTTGTAAGTAAGAAGAAGGATTTTAAACTTAATTCTAAACTCTATGGGAAGCCAATGAAGGGAGGCCAGAAGCAGAGAGATATGATCTCTCTTTCTAGTACCTGTTAAAACTCTTGCTGCAGCATTTTGGATCAGCTGAAGACTTTTTAAAGATGTTTTAGGACAGCCTGATAATAAAGAATTACAATAATCTAATCTCGAGCTAACAAAAGCGTGGATCAGCTTCTCAGCATCACTCTGAGACAAGATGCTCCTAATCTTGGCAATATTACGCAAATGATAGAAGGCAGTCTTAGAAACAAATTTAATATGTGAATTGAAGGACAAATCCTGATCAAAAATAACTCCAAGGTTCCTCACAGAGCTATTAAGAGAAAGAGTAACTGCATCCAAACTGAAAGTTTGATTTGGAAAGGAATTTCTAAGGTTTTTTGGACCAATAAGAATGACTTCAGTCTTATCTGAATTTAATAGCAGGAAATTACAAGTCATCCAAGCTTTGATTTCCTTAAGACAGGCTTCTAACTTGGCTAATTGATTAGTATCATCTGGCTTCATTGACAGGTATAATTGTGTGTCATCTGCATAACAATGAAAATGTATACAGTGCTTTCTAATAATGTTGCCTAACGGAAGCATATATAAACTAAAAAGAGTAGGGCCTAGCACAGATCCCTGTGGAACTCCATGACTAAGCTTTGAGCTGAAAGAAAACTCATCATTTACATGAACAAACTGGAACCTATCAGATAAATAAGATCTAAACCACTGCAACGAAGTTCCATTAAGTCCAACATAGTGTTCTAATCTATCAAGTAGAATATTATGATCAATAGTATCAAAAGCTGCACTAAGATCTAAAAGGACAAGTACAGAAACTAGTCCATTATCAGATGCAATGAGGAGGTCGTTAGTGACCTTCGCTAAGGCTGTTTCAGTACTATGATGGATTCTAAACCCAGATTGAAACTCTTCAAGTAAACCATTTCCCTGCAGGTGGTCAAATAATTGCGTAGCAACAACTCTTTCTAAGATTTTTGAAATGAAAGGGAGATTAGAGATTGGTCTATAGTTAGCTAAAGCTCCTGGATCTAGCGTTGGCTTTTTGAGTAAGGGTTTAATTACAGCCGTTTTAAAAGTCTGCGGTACATGGCCTAAAGTTAATGAAGAATTGATTATATGAAGAATAAAGCTACCAATAAGTGGGAAGACTTCTTTAAATAACCTGGTAGGAATAGGGTCTAAAAGACAAGTTGAAGGTTTGGATGAGGAAACTATTTTGTCTAACTCACAAAGGTCGATTGGAGTAAACTCATCAAGACAGACATCAATAGAAGGAGTTGTAGTAGTTACAGTATTTAAGTTAACTGTGGGAAGAATCTGATTGATTTTATCTCTGATGGATGAAATTTTATTATTGAAAAAGTTCATAAAGTCCTGACTAGTAAGCTCTAAGGGGATGCTAGGATTGACAGAGTCCTGACTCTTTGTCAACCTGGCTACAGTACTGAAAAGAAACCTGGGATTATTCTTGTTCTCTTCTATTAATGCAGACTAATAACTCGTTCTAGCTTTTCTAAGAGATTTTTTATAAATTAAAAGATGATTTCTCCAAGCTAAATAGATTTCATCTAAATTAGTAGAGCGCCATTTTCTTTCTAATTGACGAGTCTTCTGTTTTAAGCTACGAGTTTCTGTGTTGAACCAAGGAGTTAAAAATCTCTGATTAGACTTTTTCTTTTTTAAGGGGGCCACCAAGTCTAGAGCCTGATGCAGAGAAGCTGAAACACTATCCACCATGTTATCAATTACAGAAGGAGCAAGCTGTCTATAGCTTATTTCCGTTGTGTTGACACATGGCATAGAGGAAACAATCTGCATAAATTTGGAAACAGCATCATCTGAGAGGCATCTACTGTGATAATATTTTTCTTTAGGAGCCAAATAGTCAGAAATAGTAAAATCAAAGGTTAACAGACAATGGTCTGACAGTACAGGGTTATGAGGAGACACTACAAGATTTTCTATTTCTATGCCATATGTCAGAACAAGGTCCAATGTATGGTGGAGGTAATGAGTAGAATTTCCTACTTTCTGAGAAAACCCAATCGAGTCTAATATTGAATTAAAAGCCACATTAAGGCAGTCACTATCTACATCCACATGTATATTAAAGTCCCCTACTATAATTATTCTATCAGATTTCAGCACTAAATCAGCTAAGAAATCAGCAAATTCGGATAAAAATTCTGAATAGGTTGATGGGGGACGATAAACTATGGCAAATAAAATTGGGTTTAACCTGAAATTGCTAAAGTGCCCAACACTGAGGACCAGGCCCTCAAAGGAATTATAACATGTTTTTTGCTTTACATTAACTAGTAATTTGGAATGGTAAATTGTTGCTACTCCTCCTCCACGACCAGAACTTCTGGGATTTTGACAGTTTAAATAACCAGAGGGAGTTGATTCATTTAAACCAACATAATCCTCTTGCCCTAACCAAGTCTCTGTAAGGGAAATTAAATCAATCTGATGATCAATTAACAGATCATGGACTAACAGAGACTTGGGAGTTAGAGACCTAATATTTAATAAACCACATTTAATTTTTAAATTATGAGGAGGAACAGAGGCCAAATCATTCAATTTAGAGGCTTTATGTTTAATTTGAGTTTTACCAATATTTTGCTTTATCACTTTGGGACGCTTATACATTATATTTTTATTTACTTTGGAGGGAGCAGACAACGATTCTCTGATGGGGAAGACAGGGGCTAAGCTGAGGGGTGGCGGATGAAGAGGAGCTGCAGAGAGGCGTGTAAGACTACGACTCTGCTTCCTGGTCCCAACTCTGAGTAGTCACGGTTTTGGAAATTTGGATAAAAAAGATAAAAAAGATTTTAACAGTCTTTTAAAACATCAACATCAACATTATTAAGAAACAGACGGTTCTTAAAAAATCAATAGCAGTATAATGAGCAGCGATATCAGCCAAGGTTTACTGGTTTTCCTGTGGAGGTGACAAACCCCGCAGGTTCAAGGTAGCGGTATGCAGGCAGCATGCATTATAAGGATAATAGAGGGCCTGATCTTGCTATTATCCCATAAATAATAAGAAAGTGGTCTGTATTGCTCAGCATGTATTTGAGTTATAATTGCAGCAATGTGTTTATCCTGGGCACTACAGAAAAATAGAGAATGAAATAAAATAAAAGTCCTGTCCTAATTTAGCAAAACTACCACGCATAAGCATCAATAAGCTCTTTAAGTTCAGTCCTCAATTCTAAATTGGAGGCTGGTGGCCCGTTTTTTTTTTTTTTTTCTCTCTCCTCAAAATGTCATATGCTGTAGCAATTTTTCTTCATTTTCCCTCCTCCTTAGAGAAAATGACACTTCATTTATTTAGATGAAATCTATTTAACTTGAAGAATTTCTTTATTTTATTTTTTTTTTAGAAAAGATAAAATAAGTCATTAGTCTGCATTAGTCTGCATTAATAGAAGAAAACAAAGGTAATCTCAGTTTTTTCTTTCTTCTTTTCTCAGCACTGTAGCTAGGCTGTCAGTTCTGCAAGTATGGGGGTGCAACTATGGGAGGTGCAAGTATGGGGGTTCCCCCTATAGCTCAAAGTGCAATGAGGTGTTATGAAAATAAAGTTGAATTGAATTCATTTATTTATTCATTTATTGACAATTTTTATGCATTATCTATTTTTCTGAGGATTACTAATTATTTGCTAATTAATTTCTTTGATACCCACTGCTTTGATACATGAAGACGCACATGCAGCAAAGTTACAGGGTATTTGCTTGATAAAAAGTGTGGGTAGCCCAATTCCTTCAAAAATAAGAGTTCAATAATCATAGCCTTTTTTTGTGACTTTTCTTGAACTAATTTACAGATTCCATTTAAGGGAAACAAATAACTATCTGTGCATTTTTGATATGCTTCAGCATTGATGAATAAGATAATTTGAATAAATGAATAAAGATTGTATCACACTCTTTCAGTCAACGGAAAGGTGGACCTTTTGCCTAATTAGAATTTGATTTAAATTTTTACCAGGAATATACAAAATGATTTTTATATATTGCTTGGTAAATTATGGGGTGAATGTAGTTTACCCTGACCCAGCTTGGCCACTGCCGAATCAGGAAAAACACGTTCCTCCTTACTGTCACATTTCTGAAATATGATGTTGCTGCACCATTTGTGGTGAGTAATATCAATATAAAATCATATAAACATTACATTTGTAAAGTCGAAGTCATTTGAATCAGTACACCTTATGTTATCTACAATGCCATACAAAGTCATACTTGGCTTCAAAAAATGTTTATCAACAAGGATCCTTTCTCCAAGATCCTTGTCTGATAATCCATAGCCCCTGGCAAATCATATGTGTCACACGTCAGTCCTGCACTGTCATGTTTCAGTCTAAGGGGAAAAAAAAAAAGGTCAGTAATGCGTCAAAATTGCTTTTAAAAATATGTAAACAGTTTATCACGTACGCAACATTAATCAAGACCCCACAAAGTTAGATTGAAAAGATAAAAATCCCAAACCTTGTAAAAATACCCATATTTAGACCACTTTTTCCACACAGATCAACCACACACATACAGAGGATTGTTTTTATTTCCACAAGGTCAAAGCAGCTCCTTCCATTCTCTCAACTCAGCCGTAACACAGAACTAGTCAACTCCTTCTGCTCAAGGCCACTATTTTCAGATACCTATAATTTCAAACATTTCTCAGAAGGATAACAATTAGACAATCAATCCTTTTATACCAAAAATTACAAACAGTTTAAAAACCTGCTCCCTCCGCCTTCGCAGAGAACTCAGAACTCTCATCCCTTTTCCTCACACTGGAGCCGTTTACAGAAACAAAAACAATCCAAGCTGCAGCTGCCTCTAAGGCTCACACACACACACAAAAATAAAATACCTGTTTCTCATTGTCCGTTTTAGCATTATCCGGTTCCGTTGCCACTTAACCCGGCCATCTTTAGATCTTATAGTCTAGTATCAATATCTTATAACATAGAGTAAAGTTATTATTATGATTTTATTTACTTCCTCCTTCTCCCAACCTCTTGGGCTTCTTTTAATAATTTGCTGTATGGACCCTCCTTAGGATCACAGCATTGTTAAGCTGGGGGAGGATTATCTTTTTCATTTAATAATGGTTAAATGCTCGGTTGGTTTTGATATTTATCTTATTGTTTTTATCTTTATTTTAGTTGTAAGCTTTACTGTCGACACCAAGGCTGCGCATTCATCCACATCCAGTGTGGGTTTGAAAGAATAGTCTTTTTCCCATTTGCTCAGATATTTTTCAGGATCCTTTATCTGTTCTCTATCTTTTAACCGGTCATTGTAATGCGCTGTCTGCTCCCTTTTCTGCTGTTTAGTTTTTTGCTTATTCTCATTTTCCCCACACAGTTACCCATTTTTCCCTTTTTTCTGCTGTTTTTATTATTTTTTAAACCCCTTGGTAATTCCACAGGAATTAAGATGCTTTACCAGGAAAAGTGTGAGACGCCGTCACACTACCATTACAGCATAACCGCGACCTGATATTCTATTTTTAGTTCCAAAACTCGGGGATCTCAACCCAAAAACTTATTTTTGTCCCTGACCGGGGATTTCAACCCAAACCTTTTACCTCGTTGCAACTATTTCCACGCACTTTATTTACCTTTATTTACTTTTCGCGTTAGTCACTCGTAGTTGGATTTGGAGATTCTTGTAACATGTTTAACATTACTCACTCAAGGCTCGATTTTAGAGAATCTTCTAAACGCACATATAGTAAATAATAAAAAAGACGTCACTTACTTTTCTTTCTTTTAATTGAGGAGGATGGGCTTCACTAGACGACATCTAGAGTTCCGCACAATCCAGATTTCCTCAATGGGGAGACCAAAACTGACTGTATGCAGTCAGACCATGCGCATGGATTTCCAACCTGGAGAGCGCGTCGCCTCCATCCGTCGTCCAGATATTGCCCATCCGGGTCACTGGCACCAAGTATGTCAGAATCTTGAAACTTTAGAGTGATCGTATGTTGGTTCGTTACCTCAAATAAGATTCATGACACAAGTATATTCCTCATATGAGCTCTTTACTTGCAAGGAGTGCCATACTTTTAACAGAAAATGCAGCACTCGCCATCAAAAACAAACAGGAAGTATTTATACATAGTCAGTCACACAAAACATCTACTGGATACAATTCAGTCATAATATGAGTATATGAAACACTGGCCTGGACTGAAAACATGGCCTTGCAGGTGTGCCCCAGACTCCAAGTTAATCATAGTCACAGCATTTCATAGGAAAACAAGATTAATTCTCCCTCACTCCCAGACCCCTCATCATATACATAGTCTGGTCTGGTGAGACACTTTGACTTCTAAGCACATCTTAATGAAGGACACTCAATGGGTCCACTTATTACAGAGAAAACAATATAGTATGCTATAAACTCATAGAAGATGCATGCAGTATACATTTTAATCATATAAGATGGTTATGCAATGATAATGATAATGATGTTAGTAATTATAAAATGATAAATGATTGAACATGCATGATAAACAATTTTCTGACAATACCACAACAAAAAATGTCAATGTCTCAATAACTTGTCATGTGCCCTTGGGCATCAGTTACAGCTTGACAATGACATCTCATGCTGTTCACAAGTCGACTTATTGTCTGCTGAGGCATGGCATTCCACTCTTCTTGAAGGGCGGCCCTCAGGTCATTGAGGTTGTGGGGTGCAGGGTTACGAGCCTCTACACAGTGACTCAGCTGAGCCCTTAGGTTTTCTATGGGATTCAGGTCTGGAGAAAGTGCAGTCCACTCTATTTGCGATACCCCAGCCTCCAGCGGCCATACCCTAATGATGCAACCTTGATAAGCTGGAGCATTGTCGTCCATGAAGATGAAATTAGGCCTGTGTTGTTCATGCAGGGGCACATTGACCGGATTAATGATATTGTTCAGGTAGTATCTGCTTGTCACTGTACAATTCACAAGGTGTAGGGCAGTTCTGTGTTGACTAGACACGCCTGACCAGACTGTAACACCACCACCAAAGGCTCGTCTGGTGACAACAGTGGCTGATGCATAGTGCTCTCCTTGACATCTCCAACATCGTTGGTGGCCATCATTTCTGCTCACATGAATTGAGTTTAATCAGAGAACAGCACTGATGCCTACTGGTCCCTTGTTCAGCATAAATGCTCCCTGGCCCAGGCAAGACGATGACGGCTGTGCCTGGTGGTGTGGTCATCTAGCACGCAGACCACGCTGATGTAAACAGTTTTGAATGGTCTGACGTGACACTTGGGTGCCTCTCACCTCCCTTAAATGTGCCTGGAGTTGAGTAGCATTCATCATCCGGTTTCGCAGGGCAGTGTTCAAAATGAAGCGTCATCAGCGTGGGATGTGGTCAAAGGACATCCACTTGTATGCCTTTCTGTGATTCTCCAAGTCTCTCTGTATCTCTGTTGCAACCTGCTGTTGACACTCTGTGACACTCTAAGCTCAGCAGCCACTTCCCTCTGAGAGCATCATGTTTGAAGCCTCCCAATGGCGAGGTACTGTTGATCAATTGTTGGGTGTCGTCTTGGTCTCATGATGTCAAAATGTGAACAGCATGATGAAGAGGACTGTTTAAATACCAGTTACAATACCAATACCAATAACACCTGTTGTGAATTTTGCCATTAAGCACCTTGTTAGAGAACAGCAAGTTATGCAAAAAGTACTGAAACATTGAACAGCTGGACATGTGCATTGAAAAGGTTAGAGGTGGTCAAATTAAGTTCACCTGTAAAGGTTATAGTGCATTTTAGGTGCATCCTGAAATTTCACCCAAAAGCCGAATACCCCTAAATTTTTGTGAGTAGTGTATATGGCTAGTTTATGGTTTGCTCAGACTAACACTCATAAAAGAAAAGCCTCACAAATTGGCCAACAGTAAGTTGTAAATTTTCAAGAAAGTTGTTGCAAATTACAAATAAAAAGTTACAGTTGTGCAAGTAGTGTCTTTGGGGTGTCTTTATTCAGGCCATGGTGGACAGAGCCTGAGATTCCTCCGCTTGGTCCTGAGGATGAGGATGTCGCCAGGGAGCGAGAACGAGTCAAAAGTGGCAAAGCCCAGTCAGACATCCTCACCATGATAGACCTGAGCAAGGTACGGCTGGCACACAAATGGAAAAAAACTAAATGTTAAATACTTTTGTGACTATAAATCTTTAAATTGATATAACATTAGAATCTTAATACAAAAGAAGCTGTAACTGAATCACCGCAAAAGCTCCAGAACTTCTTTTACCTTTAGGTTTCTTGTAATAGTAGGTTAATTTACAGACGGCCATTCAATGTAGCATAGAAGTAGCCATATGTTTTTGCATGTGTGAAACCTTTTTTGTTGTTTCCAGGTCTATAAAGCAGGCAGAAAGCCAGCAGTCAATCGTCTCTGCCTTGGGATTCCTCACAGTGAGGTGAGAAAAGTTTCACACCAAAGCACTCATGATTGGCTCACAAAGCTGTGACATGTCATTTAGCCATTGTCTAATTAGCCTTGTGTATTCGTAGTTGTGCATTTGTAGCAATGAGATTATTATTTGAGATCATAATGCAGTCAGTATGTCAAAATTGCACAAATTCTTTTAATCACTGCTGTTACCATTATTGCTATAGATGTTGTTTCTACAGTATCTGTTATTCAGTCTAATCCCATTACATTTGTCTAAAATGTAATGGGATTAGACTGGGGCGCAGGTGTAGTGTGACTGACTACTGATCGGAGGGTCATGGGTTCGATTCCCACTCTGTCTGCAGTCTGCATGTCGAAGTGTCCTTGAGCAAGACACTGAACCCCCAGTTGTTCCTGGTGGCCAGGCTAGCGCCTGTGTGTGTACGGCAGCTCTGCCACCATCAGTGTGTGAATGTGTGCGTGAATGGGTGGATAGCAGGATCTGTAAAGCGCTTTGGTCATCCAGAGATGAGAAAAAGCGCTATATAAATGAACGCCAATTACCATTTAAAATACATTACTGTGAAAACCTCAGTAATTGAATTAAAGTTACAAATTAAAATAGTAGACACGCACAAGGACAAACAAAACACTTAGTCATATCTCCAAGATGCCTATTTTGCCACAGTTCTCTTCAGCCGTGCTCTGCAGCTTATGCTCTGTAAACTGGCATTAACATTAGCTTGAGTAGTCATTCTTTGTCCAGTCATTATCTGTCTGATCATTACAGAAAGCTGAATGTACTTTGTTCTCGTGTACTTATCAAAAAGTACTATATGTGTCTTTCTCCAGGCTTCCCCCCCTCACAGCAAGCTTCATTCTCCCTAATTTTGTGCTACAGTTGCAATCAAAATCATTCAACCCTCACTGCAAATTAGGTTTATTGGCAAAATGTACAAACCTGGAGCTTTTTGTAATAAGTCAAACAAGAACAATTTCAGTCTCTCAACAGAACTAATATTACAAGTGGTTTCTCCAAATTCAACACAAAATGCTACTTTTAATGACTACTGCAGTTTAATTATCTATTCCCTTCATGACAAGCATCTTTAGCTCTTAGTAGAACCTCCATTTGCTGTCACGACCTGCTGCAAACATGATGCATAGCCAGACATCAGCTTCTGGCAGCATTCCTGAGGAATCTTAGTCCATTCCTCATGGGCAAAGACCTCCAGTTCACTAATATTCTTGGGTTTGCGTGCTACAACCGCCTTTTTCAAATCCCACCGTAGATTTTCAATGCAGTTCAAGTCAGGCGACTGTGATGGCCACTCTAGTATCTTCCAGGACTACTTCTGAAACCAAGCCTTGGTGGACTTTGAGGTATGCTTGAGATCATCGTCCTTCTGGAAGGTCCAATGACACCCAAGCTTCAGCTTCCTCACAGATGTCATGATTTTTTTTCTCCCAATATTTCCTGATACTTGATTGAATCCAGCTTGCCCTCCTCACACTGCAGGTTTCCAGTGCCAGAGGAAGTGAAGCAGCCCCAGAGCATCACTGAGCCACCACCATGCTTCACTGTAGGCAGGCTGTTCTTTTCAGCCTATGCTTCATTCTTCCTCATCCAGACATACAGCCGATCCATAGGCCTGAAAAGTTCCAGTTTTGTTTCATCAGTGTATCTCGGAACGTTCAGTGCCTTTGCTATCTTTTTATATTCTTTTCCTTGTCTATGCAAGACAATGATCTCTTCTCTGAACTTTTTGGACAGTTCTCTTGACTTAGCCATATTTCTAACATGCAATCAAATGTCACCGTCAACAGCCCAGGTATTTGAGGTGTTCTATCTCAAGCAAACCTGATGCAACTAATGAAGCTCTTGATTGGTTACATCAGGTGTGCTTGAGACCACACCTGATTTGCAAATGTGTTCTCTAATGAGAAATCAGGAGGTTGAATAATTATGAGACTGGAGTCGTCATGGAAAGTAGGATTTAGTGTTGAATTTGGATAAAATCCTTGTAATATTGTTCTTATTTAACTATTTAAACTGTTGTGTAATTTGTTTATTGCAAACACCTGAAAAGTTTTAATTTTTGCCAATAAAGCTAAAATAAAATGGGGGTTGAATGATTTTGATTGCAGCTGTATATGATCTATTCATGTGTGTCTCCCTGCAGTGCTTTGGGCTGCTTGGTGTGAACGGCGCTGGAAAGACGTCAACATTCCGCATGCTGACTGGAGACACACCTATCACACATGGAGAAGCTTTCCTCAACCACTACAGGTGTTAATTTTGCCAAGAGCTGACAGAGCACCATTGCCTACCTCCAACAATTTTTTTTTATTTACTGGCAGCAGAAATCAACTCTTTGTTTATTGCCAGTGTGCTGACAGAAATGGAGCGTGTCCACCAGCTGATGGGTTACTGTCCACAGTTTGACGCCATCAGTGACTTGCTGACAGGTCGGGAACATCTGGAGCTTTACGCTCGGCTGAGGGGAGTTCCTGAGGAGTCTGTTAGCAAGGTAAATTAATGTGGAAAATAATCCAAAGTAATAATAAAGATATAGTGAGGAGTTAGCATGTTTCATATAATTTGCATTGAAATGCAGATGTGGGTTTTGAATTAAATTCTAAAAATATGTGTTCAGATAGTGTGTTTGCTTATGTGTGTCAATGTTACCAGTGAATTTAGGATTCAGTCTTAGCGATGTGGTTTCACTGTTCCTCTGTAGGTGGCTCAGTGGGGGGTGAAGAAGCTGGGGCTGACTCAGTATGCTGACCAGGAGGCCGGAGGCTACAGCGGAGGCAACAAGAGGAAACTCTCCACAGCTATCTCCCTCATTGGGTCTCCACCTGTTATATTCCTTGTGAGGTTTTAAACTTATCTTACAATATTTGAACAGAAACCTTTTTTTACCTTTATTCTCAAGATCAAGGATAGTTCTTTTATACATGGGGTAATGTTATCCATAAGATGTATTAACTTCCATCTTGATCTTGGTTCCCTTCACCATTTTATATTCTGTACCTTCTGATAGGATGAGCCCACCACTGGTATGGACCCAAAAGCAAAAAGATTTTTGTGGAACTGTATCCTCAGTGTCACCAAAGAGGGTAGAGCTGTAGTACTCACTTCTCATAGGTAAGAGGAGATGGACAGTAAATTTATTAAGTATACTGTATATCTAACATATGGAGATTTTAGCCTAATTTTACGCCGTAACCTCAGGACAAAAACCCCCCACTATTTTCATCCCCTTCTTCATCATTTGAGCTCTAAAAGCCACTAATAACCTAGCATAACACAGATACAAATTCTCTACTACTGTGTCCATAGCTAAGGTTTCTTGAGGAGTGTGTTGATGGTTTTGTTCTGTGTCTGCATGATCAGCATGGAGGAGTGTGAAGCTCTCTGCACCAGGATGGCCATCATGGTTAACGGAAGGTTCCAGTGTCTCGGATCTGTGCAACACCTGAAGAACAGGTAACAACACGCTGAACCCCTCCCTAGATCTGGTTCCATCTCCCTGTGTAGTCAGTCTGCACTCCGTAAATGAAGTGCTGTTCTATGCAAATATACAGTTTGTTTCAGTACTGAAAGTTAAAGCTCTGTATTGTGTTGCATTTATAGTCCATTTGAAGTTGGAATTTGGTCTTTGGGGGCAGGGCATTTCTGTTTGGAACACCCCCGGGAAGTCAGATTTTCAGCTCAGAAATTAAATGCTCTTCACCATTCCCAAGATCAAAGTTGAAGATGGTTGCATTGATTTGCCACATGCAAATTGTAGCAAAATCTGTGTAAAATGTACTATTTATCAGCACTTCTGTTTTACTGTATATACAGTAGCTCTTCTCGTCAGTTTTAAACAAAATACTGCCCAACATCAATCCGTAAACATCAGTGTCACTAACAATAGCTAACAAGAGATTCGCCATTTTCTGATTTGCTTTATAATCAGTTTTGTTGCAACATCATTCTGACATTCAGTTTTCGACCTCCCATGTAAATGTAATGCACCATTTAGTCTCCTCGTTTGTGTCAGTCTTTTTACATTGGGCTATAATGCACCTTTATAGCAAAGTTTGCCTTGATTTAAAAGTTTGAGGAAGTCACTGTGTGTGTGAAGATCACTGTGCTGATGTTTTGAGGGATTTTTTTAATCAAGGTACACATATGGACACAGATGAGCTCAAAGGAAAAAAAAATAGATAAACCATACGCCGCGTGGACAAAACACAATAAATCACTCTACAAAACCTTAAAGAGGATAAAATGTCCCAGGAATGATATACTTATGAGGCAAACTGGCAGCTGTTTCAGTGTGAGGCCTAACTGTCCAAATGACTAAATGAAACGCACACAGATTAAACTGATTTAATGTTTATACTAAGTTTTGTGTTATGCTGTGTGTTGTTTTTTCCTTTTTTTATGTCTGTGCATCCTTCAGATTCGGTGACGGATATACGATCATCCTCCGTTTGGCGGACACTAAAACAGACCCCGAGTCGTGTCCCATCAGTGCGTACATGAAGAAATGTTTCCCCAGCATCGAGCTGAAGGAGCGGCACCAGAGCGTGCTGCAGTACCAGCTGCCCTCACACGCCTGCTGCCTGGCTCGGGTTTTTGACATGTTGGCCAATAACTACGAGGAGCTCGGCATCACTGATTTCTCTGTTTCACAGACCACGCTGGACCAGGTGATGATGATGATGGCAGATGTACTAATGATTGGATTTATTTGCAACAAGGTGGAATAATGATTCTTTAAACCTGAACAAATTAAAGGTAGTGTATGAAACCTTTGTAAACCCGGTTATTAGTGGAGAGCTCTGACCCACTGTGGTTTATTTCATCGGGGCATCAGACCAGTTTTCCAAAGAGTACACACAGTTTCTTCGAGCTCTCAAGCGGATCAAATTTGGCCACATCATACTTTTTTTATGTTAGACTTCATTTTCTTGATAGTCTTTATAAAACTTTGGTGGTCATTAGTTGCTTTTTTTTCTCAAGTACATGTACTCAAACAACTTTAACCAGATTGCACCGTCGTGAATAGCTTTATTATAAGATTAGTTTTACTCTTACTTAATTGCTTTTGTAAGTAGGCAAAAATCTTTTCTTCTACTCAAGTATATTTGGTGGTACTCTGAGTTACATTAGATTTTATTGATTTCACTTCATGTGAGTAAAGCTTTTTCCCTCATTATTCTTTCCTTTCCATCACATTTTTTAATCATTTTTCTATTCTGTCCCAGGAAATATTTTATTACTGTTTATTAATAGGGTTTAGATTATATTAAAGAGGAAATGTGGCTGCTTTATATTTGATTTTTTTTTTTTTTTTCAAATTAACACAGAGGAAAAACCTCACAAACCGATGTAAGTAAAGTTGCAACTTTCCACTTAAAAAGTTGTAAATTTTTGTGAAAAGGTTAAAATTTGTCCCCAAAAAGGTGAAAAATTATAAGAAAAAATAATTGCACGCATTAGAAAAAGCCACCATTTTTTGAGGAAAAAAAACGCAAATACAGTTTTTGGTCTACCCACACGACATATGAATGTCTTGTTACTATCAAGTTTCTTAATGTGTTAAGCAGCCTTATAAAATGCAGGTTTCGTTTCATTTTAATTTTATCCCAAATATCCCAAATGATTTTTTTTTATTATTTACAGTTTTCAGTTGTTTTGTGTTATTTTACAGTTTTTATACAGTTAACTAAGGTTACAGTCAGCAGTGTGTCAAAATAACCTCTCCTGAAAGCCCTAAACCTCCTAAATTTGTACTTGGAGTGTACAGTATAGTCTTTGTTTAAAAGTAGTAATACTTAACTCTCCAACAGTCGAGCATTTTCATACTTAGTAGAATTTATTGTTACTGAGAATAAACTGATGTACCTTGAATTATTTATTATTTACAAATAATATATATTTAGTAAATATATTTATATAATATATAATTATATATTTATTAAAGTACCTTTATTTTTCAGGTGTTTGTCAATTTTGCCAAAGAGCAGACTGATGATGACTGTCTCACAGATGTTGTCATCAGCAACGGCGCAGCACGACCAAACATCCTCCCCCATGTTAACCCCCCCACCCTCCCACCACAGCCACCAAACACGCCTCCTCAGCCAAGAAAAAGTCCACAGCTGCCTGGGAAGTCAACTGACAGAAGTCTGAAAGCGGGTAAGCCCAAAAAGGCGAAAAGTAGCAAAGTCAAATCTAATGGAGAGAAAAGCAGCAGCTCCACAGCGATGGGCAGCTTACCGAAGGAGAAGGAGATGCGTGGGACGAGTCACGGGAACAGCTATGAGTCAAACGGCAGCAGCAGTGCTCAGGGGGAGTCCAGTAAATCTCACAAGTCCAAACACAGTGGAGACGGCTCCAGCAAAGATCCTTCTGCACTTTTTATAGTTGGCTCCAATTCTCAGGAGAGTACACTGTGATGTAAGCTGGTGCTACAGGAGCGGACCAAAGACACAGTAAAAACTTCTTTTTTTAAGTCCATGAATGCTGCAGCGTTCGCTGCATCATGGAATAACACAGCTCTTCAGAGTCTGCCAGTAAGAAGCAAACACTGTCAAAGAAAACAAGTCTTAAAGAGTCATATTTATATTCCTGTGGAGAAAGAATTGTAAAAACTTTTTGTTAATGGTATTGGTGCCTTGTTCACCCGTTCACTCGCCTAAAGCTTTATTTCCTTTACGCGGGCTCATACATGTTTGGCTTATTTATCCTGAATGTATATTTTACAGTGAGTGGCGTACTTCAGGATTCAGTCACGGGACCTCTCACAGTCTCAGAAGGCACTTTATAAACTAGAGGGCACTCAGAGAGCACATACCTTTGCCAGAGCTCCATCCGTCCCTCCCTCCCTTTGTCCGTCCATCTGTCCCTCCATCTCTATGTTCATCCATCCATACCACCGTCCGTCTGTCCATCCATACATTGTGAGATAGGGCCTTGGCTGGGTATACGCTCATGGATCTCCTCCAAAATGTAATGGGTTCATCCGTAGTCCAAGGGCCACCTCTGGTTAGAATTTCATTCAAATACATCCTTTAGTTTTGTGTAATCCTGCTAACAGACAACACAAACCGACAGAAAGACCAACAGAAAGCACCATTGGTGCTGATGCCTTGGTCCTTGCAGCATGGTAGCACGGTATAGCTAAGTATTGTGTCTGTACATGCATGCAAGCTTTTGAAATGCTTGCTATGTATGTGTTTACACACATATGATGCTGACGTTACCATTACAACACACACAAGGTGCACCTCATTAAATTGTCATGGTTGAGTGTCAGGAATACATGGAAACTGTTCAACACTCCATAACCCGAAATCCCCAAAGACTGTTGACTTGCTTCAGTGTTTTAAATGACTAAATTCACTCAGTGTAATATTTCCTGTTTTCTTCCTTCTTTTATTTTTTTTAGCTCATTCTGGCAAAGCCAAAAGGCGGTAATGTGAAGACATGGCGTCCGTCTGTCCGTCCACATTTCATGGGAATCGCTACTCCTCCCAAACTCACAATGATCCTCAGGTGGGTCTGCATCCTGGTTGTGCCCAAGGTCAAAGGTCAGGAGATCTGGGCACTTACATGATTTCAGAAAACTTGCTACTCCTCCAAGGAAATTGTCCAGACTGTCACCAAACTCACTCAGGATCCTCAGGTAGTTCTGCATCCAAGTTGAGGTTAAGGTCATTGTCAAAGGACAGGAGATCTGGACATTTATGATTTCATGAAAAACATTACTCATCCTAGGCCACTGAGCTTGACTTTAAAGGCCAAATGTCACGTAATTTTTTTTTCTAAATGACAACGAATTTAGATAAAATGCACATAGCTTAAACCAAATATTCATACCGGAGACCATATCACCCACCTGTATTTACATAATTGCACAAAATACACCAGGTGAAGGCCCCACCTTGCTTGCTGGCTTGTGACAGCCAGTCCAGACCACGCCCATGTTTTTGACATCACCAGTTGTACCCTGGCTGCCCTGCCTATCCACATTCACACTTATCAACATTGGACAATCATGACGGAAAGTGACAGCGATTGTGAACAAATTAGTTTAGTTTTGTCTTTTTTTTTTGTCTTTTTTTTTGTCAGTGGTTCAGACAGTGACAGAGGCATAGAACCTTACAGGTTCGAGCCGTCCGAGACGGAATCAGATGCTTTGTCTGATGACAACAGTTCCAACGATGACCAGAGAGCAGAACCAGTGGAAAATGTCATTGAACTGGACATTAATCGCCTCCAGAATTGCGAAGCCGAAGGGGGTCTGTCCAGGGCGCCCCATAAATATTGATTTTTCGGAAGCCATTATTATTACAGTGGAGGAGAGCCGCTGCTGTCAAGAAATTGACCAGATCAATATGAAAATGGAGGCGCATACCTGTCAAGTGAGACGTTTTCGCCGTATTTTGGTGCCAAGCGCGGCTTGGGACACTTTTCTGGGAAATGTTTTAAATGTAGTTCGTGTTGTTATTGTCAAATATTTTAAGGAAAATATGGGGAAAATGCAATTTTAGCAAAAACGGGCGTATTGCCATTTCTGTACGCCCAAAAGAAAAAATATACTGGAAAAAAAACTGAGTGTGTTGAGGAGCACTCCTGTGTGTGATCACTCACAGCTGGTGCTGTCAGATCGCTCAGCGGGAGCTATTCGCACTACCATGAGAAGTGTGGAGTCACTCATTAGTTTAATTGTCTGGGCGGGCTGATCGCTCAGCTTGAGCTATTCTCACTACAATGAGAAGTCATTAGGACAGTGGTTTAACACGTTCAGCTGTGCAGCGGTTGCGGAACAGACAGAGATCGCCTGACAAATACAGAATTCTGCTTTTTTTTTTTTATTTAGCGCCGGACGCTGAGTTGTGTTGTTATTGTCAAATATCCATGAATCCTTAAAATATTTGACAATAACAACACGAGTTGCATTTGGGGAATTTCCCAGAGAGGTGTCCCTTGTTGCTCCGCCGTTCCTTATAGCCACTTTTTACGGTGTTGAAGTACGGCGAAAACGTCTCACTTGACAGGTATGAAAACATTTCCCAGAGAAGTGTCCCTTATTACCCAGCTGTCCCTGATAGTCCCCTTTTAAGGTATGGGTGAAATATCCAATTTTTTCTTTCTTGTTGCTCACTTCAACCTTCCAGTCTCCATATAAACAATCAATTGAAATACCCCAAGCATCAAACTAGGGTACAATCGATTTCGTCACTTCCGCCTTCTTCCCCAGGCGATTCCAGGGGCCGTGTCAGGCCAAGCGCGGCAGTTTTAAATTAACGAATATTCCGTTGTTACTGAAGCATATGCACCAAGACCCGAACGGATCGGTTCCCTTTTATATCTAGTTTCAAGATATTTAAAGTACCCTGTTACGTGACATTTGGCCTTTAAGCACCCTTTAGATGGGTCTGTATTTAGCCTGTGCTTAAGGTCAAGGTCAGCAGTCAGGAGATGGGAGCATTCCAGGGGTGATTTCATGAGGCCAGAATGATCAACTCCGTCATTGACGGTCTTGTTTATATATATATGGATAACCACTGACATATTGATTGATTTAACTTTGTTTCCTATTTGTTAATAAAGTTAATTTTTAAAACAGAGGTGCACCTCATTGGTCGGCACATAACTCAGAAGACTGCCAGTTGAGGTCTGTTTATCCCCATCCACGATGGCGTTGGGATGTTCAAAACGTCCTAGAACTTCAAAACTAAACAGCGAACCATACTTTTTAAACAATCAATGCAAGAAACAAATAGTGTAGTTGCTGAATGTGTTTACTTTTCAGTAGCATCCACTTTTCATAGTTCAGCATGCAATCAACGGTTGACAGGAAGTAGTACGTGTTGTTGTAAAAAAAAAAAAAAAATTGCACTGCCACCTAGTGGCCTGGCATAGTTATTACAACTTCATCACAGCTTTGGTGAATGTGAACCTCTGTTGTTTTTGTGTTTATCTTGACAACAAAACCTTATCTTGAAATTCTGGCAAATTAAAAGTTCAAACGTGGCATTTCATTGATACAGGACTTTAATTCCACTTGATTTTGACCAGGCGAGCTGAAAACCTGGTGACAGACACACACAGACACATTGACATACTGTACTACCGTCTGCCTAGGTTGCGTTTTGAGCACCAAAACATAAACATTAGCTCCTTGGCAGAGATTAAAAAAAAAAAAAAAAGATGCTGCAAACACTCACTGATGCATTAGTGTTGCATGTAAATAGTAAAAATATTTTATTGAGTAGAAAGATTTTTTGTGGGAGTATTCCAGACAAATAATCAGAATCAACAGTTACCTCTTTCATAATTTAATCATACATTTTACATGGATTTTTTTTATTCCAACTTTGTTTTTGTTTTTTTCTTTAAGTTGTTTTATATGAATATTTACTGTGTGGCCTGTTGTTGGCTAACAGTGCTACGGTTCAAATGAAGGGTATTATTTACATGTCCAGCTGCTCTTGGTATGATTCAACCCCCACTGGAAACATTTAAATGGCTCAGCAGCTGAATTATTTAAATGTTTCATGTTTGATTTGTTTTCTATAAACAGCTGAAAGTTTGTCAATTTTGAAAACAAACAATTTATAATGGGGAGGTTGAATAATTTTGTGTGCAACTGCATGAATAAATGTCAATGATTGCTTTAATGATGCAATTATGAAGTTACTGGAAAAGCTCCATTCACACAAGTATAACTTTATCCTGGTTTAACTAAGGTATATTTTAACTGCCATATGCCAACAGCTCCAATATAAAAGAAGAAAAAAGAAAGAAGTGATCATATTTTAAAGACAAAAAAATCAGTGGTTCAGCAACAATGCCTTTGGTCAATATTTGTTTTGTATATTAGACTTTTATTTATTTCTATCAAGCATAGGACACTGCTGAATGTTGTTACTATGCTGTAATCCACTGGTATGTACATGACCGTTTCTGCTGCTGTATAGGCATGAGACAAATATCAATTTTCCAAAGGGTTTTATTCCAAAATGATTTAGTATTTGTCTGTTAATGCAGACAGAATCAATTAAAGCCATTTGTCTCATTTTGGAGTGAAAGTCTACACTAGTGAATGTACGATTATACTTGAATATTGATTTAACTATGCACCTGCTATACAGTGATAGTGATTGTATGAAACTATTCAAGTGTAGGAACAAAATGTCTGTTCATGTTTTTTCTGTCATGTTATCCTGAAAAAATAAAAATCTCCATTAGCATTTTTAAACAGTGCTGAATGTGGGGCTTCTGTGCTGTTCTACTGCAGCATGTATGAAGTCTTAAGGTCTTTCTTCGTCATACTGAGGAGGATGAGTGGTTGTTTGGGCATAGACTGAAGGGGAGGAGTGTGCATTTGTGTGTTTGCTCTGTTGCTGCCATGTGGTGTTTCAGTTACTGCACCACCGTTTAAGGGAAAAGTGTAGAAACCAGATTGAGGTTTTATTCAACACTGATTCCAACTGTTGCTTTTCTGTAGTGAGAGTAGGGAGCAGATAGAAGAGAACCTGGAGAGTCAGACGTCAGTCAGACGAGAGTCAGACTGACTTAGATAAATACAGATGAACACTGATTAAGAAAATTATGAGTCAATGATAATCCATATTCATACACACGATAAGAATAGTTCTTTTGATACACCATGCCAAAGTACTTTAAAAAAAATAAGCAAAATAAACAAAAACTTATGATCGACTCGAGTAGACATCAATCATCCCCAGCTGGAGGAAGTCATCTGACACAGAGTGAGGAAACTCAAACTCTGAAAATATGCCACTATGCTGAACATAAACCACAAGAGATGGAGAATGATATTGATCCTGATAACCACTTTTTCAATAATATTCATAACCACTGTGAATATTACACTGAAAAGCAATTCAAAAGTCAAGTGCAATTAGATGGTAAACTGTCAATAATACACTTCAATAGCAGAAGTCTTAACAAAAACTTTCCACAGATTCAGGACTATTTAAAACAGCTAGACAGAAAATTCACAGCTATAGCAGTCTCTGAAACCTGGCTTAATGAAGAGCAGGCTCCCCTGATGGCAATAGAGGGATATCAGATGTTTTATATTAACAGAACTCGAAAAAAGGGTGGTGGTGTTGCACTGTATATTGATGACCTGTATAGGTGTAAGCTTGTAAATGAAATGTCCTCTGCACTACCAGGGATTTTGGAATGTGTTACTGTTGAGATTGACCTAGACAAAACAAAAAATCTAATCATAAGCTGCATATATAGAACACCGGGAACTTGCATTGAGACATTCAGAGATAAATTAGTCGAGCTGTACAATAATATTACTAGTAAGAAAATGGTAGCAATTTGTGGAGATTTCAATATTGATTTACTGAATCCACATCAACAAAATGTAGTTACAGAGTTCATGAACTCTATGTACAGCATGAGTCTATATCCCACAATAACACATCCCAGTAGAATCACAGTTCACTCTGCTACACTTATTGACAACCTGTTTGTCAATGTTTTCGATAAGAAAATAGAAAGTGGATTATTGATAAATGATATCAGTGACCACTTGCCAACCTTTGCACTTATCCATGGCCACACGGGGCCCAACGCAGAAAAAACTTCAAAATCGTTCAGACACAAATCACCAAATGCAATCAGTTCTCTTAAAGAGGACTTGCTGAAGCAAGACTGGACAGAAGTCTATGTATCAGATGTAAATGAAGCCTATGACACATTTATAAACATTGTAACCACTCTTTATGAAAAAAACTGCCCATTAGTAAAAAAAAAGCTTAAACACAAATTTGCTGATAAGCCATGGCTAACCAAAGGACTACAAAAGGCGTGTAAAAAGAAAAATTTATTATATAAAGCTTTCCTAAAGAAAAGGACAAAACAAGCAGAGCAGCGGTATAAAACATACAAAAATAAGTTAACATATATAAAAAGATGTAGTAAAAGAGACTATTACAGTAAAGAACTGGTGAAAAACAAAGACAATATTAAAAATACATGGACAATACTCAACAGTATCCTTGGAAATAAAAGCAGAAATACAAGCTACCCAACTAATATTCCAAAAAATAATAAAACGACTCAGAGTGTGAATATAGCTTCACCTGCAGATGAATTTAATAATTTTTTTGTTAACATTGGACCTAAACTGGCCCGAGAAATACCCACTACAGTGCCTACAGGTGATACAATATGCAATAACACTGCTGTAAAAGACTCCATCTTCATAAAGAACACAGACGAAAGAGAGGTCATTGAAACTGTTAAATCGTTCAAAAGTAAAACATCTACGGACTGTGATGGTATTGACATGCTACTAGTCAAAACTGTTATCGAATGCATAGTAAAACCACTGACGTATATCTGTAACCTGTCTCTCCAATCAGGTATATTTCCCAATGCAATGAAAATAGCTAAAGTAATTCCGATATACAAGACGGGCGACAGAGGGGAACTCTCAAACTATAGACCAATTTCACTATTACCGCAATTTTCCAAGATACTTGAAAAAATATTCTATGAGAGAATTGACAACTTCATACTGAAGAATGATTTATTGTGTGAGCAGCAATATGGGTTCAGACACAAGAGGACAACTGCATATGCCCTAATGGAATTTACAGAAAAAATATCAACAGCCATTGAAAATAAAGAGTATTCAGTTGGAGTATTCCTAGATCTTAAAAAAGCATTTGATACAGTAGATCACAATTTATTATTAAAGAAACTACAAAATTGTGGTATTAGAGGGGTAGCACTGTCCTGGTTAAGTAGTTACTTAAAGAATAGATATCAGTATGTATGTGTTAGCAACAAAAATTCAGTTACTGAAGGTCACCTGTGGAGTCCCACAGGGTTCAGTTTTGGGACCATTATTATTCAATATGTATATAAACGATATATGTAAAGTTTCAGAAAAAATGGACTTAATATTGTTTGCCGATGACACTAATCTGCTATGCAGTGGAAACAATTTGGAACAACTTCTGGATACACTCGGAAAGGAATTAGGAAAACTTAAACTGTGGTTTGATTCAAACAAATTAACGCTCAATTTAAGTAAGACAAAATTTATAGTCTTTAACAACCATCACAACAACCCAGTACCCAAACTCAGTGTAAATGGTGTAGAGATTGAAAGGGTATCTGAAACTAAATTCCTTGGAGTAATAATTGATAACAAACTGTGTTGGAAGTCACATATTAATTATATTAAAGGTAAAGTATCCAAATCAATTGCAATATTACACAGAGTGAAATATTTGCTGAATCAACCCACACTATACACCTTGTATCATTCATTAATACTCCCATACATGACATATTGTAATGAAGTATGGGGAAATACATATAAAACAAACATATATCCACTCTTTATGCTTCAAAAGAGAGCTATTAGAATAATAAACAAAGCAGCTTACAGGGAACCAACAAACCCACTTTTTCTTAAACAAAAAACTCTCAAGTTGAAAGATCTGGTTGACTTTAAAACCGCAATAATAATGTTCAAAGTGAAGAATTTATCACTGCCCGCAAATATCCAAAAGTTGTTCCAAACAAGGGAGAAACGATATCACCTCAGAGGAACATGTATATTTCAAAAGCCTACAGTGAGAACAACCACCAAGCAACACTGTATTTCAGTGCAAGGAGTCAGATTATGGAACGATTTTGGACCTGAATTAAAATCATGTACAACGCTTGGACAATTTAAACAAAAACTAAAGGAAGAAATACTCCAAACATATTTACAAGACGACATGTAAACTCACATAAGGATTGACATATCCAGCCTGTGTTGTGTTGTAGCTTAGTTTTTTTTTGTTTTTTTTTTCTCTGTGACATTTTGTCTTAGATTTGTTTTTGAATAGTAACCGCTTAACTTAGCCTAGCTTAGTTTTCTTTTTTTTCTCTCAGTCACATTTTGTCTTAGCTTTGCTTTAAATTGTAATCGCTCTTGTCTTGTTTTCTCTTTTTTCTCTTTTGAATTCTTGGATGGAATATGGGTGGGCAATATAAGCTGCGGCTTCAGCCATCACCCATTTCGGATAACTCACGTGGAATTGTATAGTAGGAGGAGTCTTTGTCTAATTTGACCTTGTTGTTATATTATACAGTTTCTTTCAACCTGTACTGTACTATCCGAAATAAATTCATTCATTCATTCATTCATTCACATATGCACTGGAGAGAAAGGAATGACAGTCAGTAGTAGTAAAAGAGAATACATGTGTGTGAATGAGAGGGAGGCAGCTATTTAATGGTGAAGATGCAAGGAGTAATGGGTTTAAATACCTGGGGTCAACATCCACAAAAATGGACACTGGTGGCCTAATGGTTAGGGATGTGGACTGGTGACTGGAAAGTTGCCAGTTCAACCCCTGGACCGGCAGGATCAGATCTGGGATCGACAGATAATATAGCGGTGTTTGCCCCACCCTCATTAATCCCACTGAGCAAGGTCGTTAAAGATGCACTCCGGTGGCTATAAATCCCCTATAAAAACAAATATACATTGCCTAAAATAGTATCTTATGCCTTTTTTTCTACAAGCAAAACCTTTCATTGTCTTACAGTTTTGTGTCAAAATCTTTTCACCCCCCTCAAACGCCAGAATCTGTGATTAGACCCAACCCACATACCACAAGGCTAGCGCTACATTAAAAAGCATAAATCCTAAAGGACATGCCCAGTTGTATGCATGGTGGCCCAGGATAATGACTGAGACTGCATCAGTCCTTAAAAGCAGTTTCAAACCCATCGTAATCTGGGTCAAGTTTTCAAATCAGCTAGCCCAAAAATGCTAACTGGCCGGAGGCTAACTTCAGTTAGGCCCGAGAGTCCTAAATGGCTCAGCATTAACATGCCAGTGTCTGTTCATATCTACATCACCAAAAGGGCTTTGTCTAAATTCGCCTTTTTTCAGAGGGCGGGGCTTAAGTGAAACTTTAAAGCAAAAAAACAGACACATGAGACATTTGAGTGATTTCGCTCCTTACATGTCTTGCAAGTCATTAAAAAATGTTACAGATATCAAGAAAAAAAAATTTTGACTTTTCGCAGAGTGTCACTTTAACTCCAACTGCTCGAGTGGAGCTGCTCAGTGGCCACAGGTAAGTCTGTGGTTGCACTGGACTGCTTAAAGGTGTGAATGTAAACAGGGCGATCTTGAAAAAGAGAGGTTGCCTCTCAGTGGACCTCCCCTGTATAAACAAAGGTTGAATAAATTAAAGAAAATTATAAACAAGGGAAGAAGAGTGCAGACAAGGTGGAGTGGGTGGCGATGATGTCAGGTGATTTGCCACAGAAGCTAATCAGCAGCTGGAATGAAAAGAAAAGTTTAGACTTCCTATGATTTATAGTTTACTTGTGGTTTAAGTATAATCCATTAATCTACTTAAATTAGATATTTTAAAATCAGCAGTTTTGTTTTACCCCTGCCTGGACTCTCAGCATGCAGGGCAATTGCTTCTGTCTATCTGTACTCAAACTCGAGAACAAATGAAGCTAGTCACTATATTGAAATTGTGACCTTCATCTTTGCCTATATGACTTTGGGGTTATAAAGTCAAAGGTCAAGGTCACAGGGTCACCAAGTGTTTGGTCTGTTTTTTTCTGACACTAAATCAAGAGCTGCCACAGACATCAACACCAAACTTGGTGTAGGAATATATGTGCAAAGTTCCAGACATGCATCAATTTTAGGTCAAACAGTTAAAGGTAACGGGGTCGGCATGGCTCTGATGAAAGCAATTCTAGTTTTTAGTTTTTTGTAGGTTAACAGTCGCCCGGATTATTATGAGTCTATGAAAATAGTAAAATATCTAATCTGAACAGTGTCATCAAATTGCGTTTTCCTTGGAGACATCATGAACATCTTTGTGTTATAGCCATCAAATATGTGTTGGTAACCTCAATCATAAAAAAGGAGCAGCTCTAAAAAAATTGTCCAAAATTAAGAATAAAACAAAGGTAAAAGAGCTGAGTTACACTGTAAGTACAAACTGTGAAAAATAAACATTTTTATTTTGTTTCACTTTCTGCATGATGTGACTATTTTCATAGAAACTTAGAAATTATTTCACATAAATTTACCGTTTTTTCTCATAAATCTGCAATATTGTGTACAAGAATTTATTACTTTTTTCTCGTATTCTCTATTCACACTCTTGTCTCAGAAATGTGCAATGTTTTATCAGATTTTTTTTCTTCATAGATTTCCTATATTTTGCCTGTTAATTTACTATATTATATTTGTGAGGTTTTTTTAATCATAAACTTGACTTTTTCCTCTGATTTTTTTTTTTAGCTATTTTGTCAGAACTGCAGTGAGCCAAAATGATATGAACAACCTGATGTGTTCTGTAGGGCCTACAGAACACATGCACAACAATGGCAAAGTATTTGCATTTCTTGTACCAATTAAGAAGTGAAATTAGATAATTTCCCACAAAAACCTGAACACACCAGGGCACACTGGTTGAAAAACACATTACAACCGGGCTACTCGTGCTGAAAGGCAGGCAACCAACAAACTAGCCCCATTCCGGGATTTTTGGATCATGTTTCAAGCACAACTCTTTGTTTTAACCAAATAAAACATTTTAAGTGAAAAAAATACTTTGGTATTGCTTAAAAATCCAATTAACAGTTAAATTTTGTGTGGGGTCCAAACGGACCCCAGTTGGTACTATTTGTATGTAAAATATGTTGGTAGGATGAGGGTTAAAACAAATTTTCGACCAAGCAGCATGTGTAAACATATAATGCAGTCACTGGGAGGGACACCTGTATATCATAAATCAAACAATATATCATTCCTTTTAACCAGCTGAATCATCAACTTCCACCAATTTTGCCAATCAAATTTGTCCTTGAGTAGCGCTCAAATGCTCAGTCTAACTAATGAAATGCGTCGCTGCACCGCGCTCACTTCCATGTTTATAGTGAGTATTAACGGAACAAATCAGCAGAAAACTGTGATTTTTAAAAAAACAAAAAAACAACAACACTCACCTGCGAGTTTTCCCACACATCCCTTCCTCCATCTTCCCCAGTCTGCCGGTGGACGTCTCCCCACATCTCTGTCTTGACCGCACATATGAAGTGCCAAGTTTGTGTTGAAAAAAAGTCTGCCTGCCTGAAAAACAACCGACACGTGAGGTGAGACGCCATAAAACTACAAACAAATGAGCAAATCTAACACTACAGCCAGTGTTGTAACATTATGTAGAGGTGAAATCATTACTACATCTTGTCAATGAGCTTTAAAGCTGTGAATCTCCGGTCTGGACACGGACCAACGTGTGCCCCCAGCAAACCCCCAAGGAGAGCCCCTCCTCCCAGTACAACTCCCAGTAAAGGAAAGAGTATCTGATGAGACAGGTGTGTGTTAAGACACACAGCAAATAGACGGACAGGTAGGAGTCAGGCACGGAAAGAGAGAGCATATTCTCTGTAATTTTTTTCTGAAAAACACAGACTTCGAAAGACAATACAGACTAACAGAATAAATTATTCCTTTTTTCTCTGTGCTTGGTACTGAGTGGTTGGGGACCGCTGTGGTTAGGGAGTTTTCAGATGAAGCTGCTGCGATAATTTCCAAATCTAAACTCTTTAAGAAGAAGAAGCCATCTCAATTGTCATTCAGTCCATACAGCCAAACATGTACAGTAGAACGAAATTATGTTTCTCCTATCTACAATGTCAACCACATGTAGAATCAGAGGGGTTGCTGCCATGCAAAGCACTGCCACAAACAACTTCTCCTTCCCCCATTCTATTATGCTGAGCACCAAGCTAGAAGGTGGGAAGTACCATTTTTGTATGGTCTTTGGTATGACCCGGCCGGGACTTGAACCCCCAACCTCCCGGTTGTGGGGCGGATTCTCTATCAACTAGGCCACCACAAATATGCATTCAATGTGGTTTAGCTGTTGTAATGGATAATTATTTTTTGATCCTTTTTATTCTAGTTCTCAGCAAGAGTATCCTACAGTGTTGGTCATTTTTATGACAAATTTATGAGTAGCTATTTCATTCTCACTTAATTGTGTTAAAGTCTGTATTTGCTGTTGCACAAAATAGTTTTTCTGTATAGCAGAAGTTTCTGCTTCGTTTACAAATCACTGTTTAATAGGAAAGTTTTTGACAATCCTGTGCTTTTCTTGTGGTGTTATATAAAATATCACTGCTGTAAACTATGGAAAAAAGGCATCTGCTTTAAAATTTGGAATTCTTCCCACAACTTTTAGTGCAAAAAAACTCAAAATATCACAACTTTTATCACAACTTTTTTAAAAAGCTTCCACAAATTCAGGTTTTTTGGGCCGCAACAATCATAAAAACATCCCATGAAATCCTGAATGGACTGACTTACCCACATTTGCCAGCAGGGTCTTGTTCACGGTCTGCTGACTGGTCCATTTTGCAGAGGCATCTATTGTGCTTCCTCCTCTGTACTATGTAGACACAAGAGAGAATATATCACACAAAACAATATAAGGATAAATACAAAAAATATTAAACCTAATACATCCTTGGAATTCATACCCCCTTTCCATACTGTTTTCCTTTTTCTTCACTTGTGGCTTTCTCTTCCTTTTTTCTCCTCATCTTGACCAGTCTTTGTCCTTCACTTCCTTTCCCTTGTCTTAATTTTTTCTCACTGTTCATCCTTCTCTTCTTCTCCCTTCTCTCTTTCTGTCCATTTTATTCTCATTTCCTTTTTCAGTGCTTTTATTGTCATTTAAAGATTCTTTGTTGGTCAATTTTGTTTCACATTCTCTCACTAGTCAACAAGCTATAGAGGGTAACAAGGAACATGTTTGCCCCTTTGGGGCTTAAGGACAGACTCACAGGCAGGGCGACATTTTGGCATATTTATTAATGAAGGAAAACAGCATGAGGACTAAAAATGAGAGATAAAGTCATGACGGCAGATACAACTTACTTCACACAGTGTTGGGACAAAACTGGTGAGGAATGACAAGAAATGATGAGGATGCCATACAGAGGGTAGGGCGTGAGCAGTATATATAGAGGCAGGAGATAATTAGGAGATGAAGCGCAGCTGTGAACAATAAACAATTCAGAGACCAGTAAATGGGGAACAGAAAAAAATAACTAATGGTGCTGTCACAACAAATAAACACAAAATGATGGGCAAGACAGGATAATGGTAACAATACAAAGAATAAGACATAACTAAGGTTGAATATAACTGAAGGCAAGGAAGAAAATATTAATACTAATACTACTATTACTACTACTACTACTAATAATAATAATAATAATAATAATAATAATAATAATAATAATAATGAGTCCAAACAAGAACATAAAGTGTGGACAGGGTCTGACCCTGTCCAGATCATGACAGTCCCCCCCCACACACACACTTTAAAGGGCGGACACCAGACAACCCTGGAGATAGACCCCCTGTCCAGGGCGGGTGGTTGGGGCCCTAGGACAAATAGACCAGAACCACCACCACCCCCCCAAAAAAAAAAAAAACATACACACACACAGTCCAAGGCTGGATAGAGGGGTAAAGTGTTGGTCGGGTGGTTGGCCCCAGTCCGTGGACCACCCAGGGAGAGGAGACAGTTTGTCTGGTGGTCGTCCAGAGTCCCAGGACCCCCAGATGGAGGGGAGCAACATGTTAGGTCGCCTACCACAGTTCCTGGGCCACCAGATGAATGAACATGAAGCTGGGTCCCGGAACTCATGGAACAGCGGCTGGGGAGTGCAGAGCTCAGGCAAAGGCAGCTGCTGAAGAGCGGCAACCTTGGGCAGTGAAGGTGGAGCAGGCTGCTCGGATGATGACCAGGGTGGAGTCGACTGTTTGGACAGCAACCAGGGTGGAGCCGACTGCTCAGGCGGCGACCAGGGTGAAGGCCCACCAGCCTCTGGAATGATGAGTGGAGGCCTACCAGCCCCTGGAATGATGGGTGCAGGCCCCTGTTCCCAGGAATGATGGGTGGAGGGCTCCCAACCCCTGGAACGACAAGTGGAGGCCTTCAGCCTCTGGAACGATGGGTGGTTGAGGTGGAGTGTGGTCTTCCTGTGGCTCCATCCTCAACATTGCCACCCTGGATGATAGGGGAAAACAGGAGGTCAGTGAGGTGACACCATAGTCATCAGCTGCAGAGAATGGTGGGGAGGGCCCAGAGGCAGGTGGAATCTTTCATCTTGCATCTTTCGATCCAAGATGGCGCCCACAGCGGTCGACATGGTGCTTCGCTGCGCTCTTTGTTTGTTTTTGTTTGTCAATTGTGTGTCTGCTTGCACTTATACCCCTGAAGAACTTTTAAATATCAGGACTTTGACCCCCACGGACCTCCTCCCAGTTTTTCTAGCCCCTGCCGCCGATCTGGTTTATTGTTTGGCTCGGAAAGTGAGACGGCGGAAGAGAGGAAGACGAGCGGGCGCTCTCGTACGACTTCGCAGGAGAGGCTCGCGAACGGCGCTGCCTGGCATATTTCTGTCCAATACCAACTCTCTCTCTAACAAGGTGGATGAACTGAGACTGCTGATGCGTTTTAAGGACTTCGCCTCCTCAGCTGTCCTCTGCTTTACTGAGACCTGGCTCCGGGAAAATATACCGGACAGCGCGCTGCGCCTCGACGGCTTCCAGCTCTTCCGTGCTGATCGTGACACAGAGCTTTCCGGCAAGACCACAGGAGGCGGTGTCTGCTTCTACATCAACTGTAGCTGGTGCTCTGATGTAACGGTAATTTCCAAACACTGTTCTCCTGCCTTGGAATTTCTTGTTATCAATTGCAAGCCCTTCTATTCCCCGCGGGAGTTTGCTTCTTTCATAATGATCGCTGTGTACGCCCCTCCCGACGCGGACACGCGCGAAGCTCAGCGCGTGCTCGCGGATCACATTCAACACACAGAGCGGAGTTTTCCAGACTCGCTGATTATTGTGGCTGGCGACTTTAATCAGTGCAATCTGAGCCACGATCTCCCCCGCTACAAACAGTTTATTAAATGCCCCACCAGAGGATTAAACACACTGGATCACTGTTACACCACAGTGAAAGACGCATATCGCGCTGTCCCTCAAGCTGCGCTGGGATTATCTGATCACGTGATGGTTCACCTCATTCCCACATACAGACAGAGATTGAAGCTCACTAAACCTGTTGTGAGCACTACGAAGATACGGACCAGTGATGCTGAGGAGAAGCTGGAAACGTGCATGGAAATATCTGACTGGGGCATGCTTAAAGGAGCCACGCATGATCTGGATGAGTACACGGACACTGTGAACTCATATATCCACTTTTGTGAAGAGAACATTCTTCCATCACGCACCAGGGTGAGTTACTCTAATGACAAACCCTGGTTCACAGCTAAGCTCAGACAGATCAGGAAGGAGAAGGAAGCAGCGCTGAAAAGTGGAGACAGGGACTGCTACAGGGAGGTTAAATACCGGTTTAACAGAGAGCTGAAGAGGGCTAAATCTGTGTACTCAGAGAGACTCCAGCAGCAGTTCACTGCTAATGATTCGGCTTCCGTGTGGAGAGGACTGAGGCAGATCACCAACTATCGGCCTCAGGCTCCTAAAGGTCAGGATGACAAAGCCCTTTGTCAGAGACTGTCCCAACACTATGCCCGTTTTGACACCTCGTCATCTGTGTCCAACTCCCCCCCTCCCTCCAGCTCCACAGCCTCCACATTCCCTACTTCATTTAAGGCACCCCCCCCCACCTCCCCCCCTCCCCTTATCATCAGTGAGCAGGATGTGCTCAAACAGTTCTCCAGACTGAACCCGCGCAAGGCCCCCGGCCCAGACGGCGTGTCTCCCTCCACCCTGAGACTCTGTGCGAAACAGCTGGCTCCTGTATTCACAGACATTTTTAACACCTCCCTTAAGTTATGCCACGTGCCATCCTGCCTCAAATCCTCCACCATCATCCCTGTCCCCAAGAAGCCACGGATCACTGGACTTAATGACTACAGACCTGTAGCGCTCACCTCTGTAGTCATGAAGTCCTTTGAGCGCCTGGTCCTGTCCCACCTCAAGTCCATCACCACCCCTCTCCTGGACCCGCTGCAGTTTGCCTACCGAGCCAACAGGTCTGTAGACGATGCAGTCAACCTGGCCCTCCACTCCATCCTGCAGCACCTGGACTCCCCGGGAACCTACGCCAGGATCCTGTTTGTGGACTTCAGCTCCGCATTCAACACCATCCGCCCCGCTCTGCTCCGGGACAAGCTGTCCCTGCTCAACGTGCCTGACTCCCTCTGCAGGTGGATCATCGACTTCCTGACGGACCGGAGGCAGCATGTGCGGCTGGGAAAGACTGTCTCAGACTATACTAGCATCAGCACCGGATCACCCCAGGGCTGTGTACTTTCCCCCCTACTCTTCTCCCTTTACACCAACTCCTGCACCTCCAGCCACCAGTCTGTCAAGTTGATCAAGTTTGCGGACGACACCACCCTCATCGGGCTCATCTCCAACGGCGACGAGTCCGCCTACAGGAGAGAGGTGGCCCAGCTGGCGTCCTGGTGCAGCAATAACAACCTGCAGCTGAACGCTCTGAAGACAGTGGAGATGATTGTAGACTTCAGGAAAGTCACTACTCCTCTGCCCCCCCTCACCCTCTCAGGCTCTCCCATCACCACTGCTGATTCCTTCCGCTTCCTAGGCACTACCATCACCAGGGACCTCAAATGGGAGCTGACCATCAGCTCACTCATCAAAAAAGCCCAGCAGAGGATGTTCTTCCTGCGGCAGCTGAGGAAGCTCAAGCTACCCACCAAGATGTTAGTGCAGTTCTACACAGCCATCATCGAGTCCATCCTCACCACCTCCATAACCGTGTGGTACGCAGGAGCCACTGCCAGGGACAGACTAAGGCTGCAGCGCGTCGTGCGCACTGCTGAGAAGGTGATCGGCTGCAAGCTCCCTTCTCTCCAGGATCTGTACATCTCCAGGACCCGGAGGCGTGCTGGCCGGATCATAGCCGATCCCTCACACCCTGGTCACGTACTGTTTGCCCCCCTCCCCTCTGGTAGAAGACTTCGGTCCATCCAGACTAAAACCTCCCGTCACATGAACAGCTTCTTCCCCTCTGCCATGAGACTGCTGAACACTAAGTGACTCTCGTGCACCATGTACAGCAGCTCAACCAGACTCATGTCAATCATCACTGTTTTCTTCCTGCATTACCGACTGCACTATATAGTTCTCCACAGTATCTGCTGCTGGCTAATATATATTTTAACTGTTGACCAGTATCACTTAATCTTATCCTACACTTTATTACATGTATAGTTTATTTCTCTTATCTTATCATGTTTAATGTTGCAGCATTGTACCGAGACAAATTCCTAGTTTGTGTACTACATGAACAATGGCAATAAACCTGATTCTGATTCTGATTCTGATTCTGATTCTGAATCTGCACTTGGGTCCCCCCACCAGTGGTAAGGCAAGTCTTTTCTAAAATTGATGTTGAAGATAATTGAAAGAGTACTTGCCTTAACTCTTGGTCTCCTGCTGATGGAGTGATGACCTCAAGATGAGCTGCAGGTGAAGCAGCAGTGGAACCAGGCAGTACAGGCTGATCACCGGCAAACCCAGATAACCTAGGCTGATCAGGGACAACACCCAACAATGATGGCTGACTAGTGAGAGGAGCTGCAGCTGACGCAGTAATGACAGGAGTGTGAACATAGAGAGGAGCAGTCTTTGCAGGGGCATGCACATGGAGGGAAGCAGTCTCTGCAGGAGCATGCACATGGAGAGGAGTAGTCTCTGCAGGAGCGTGCACGGGGAGAGGGGCAGTGGCTTCTGGGGAGCTCATCCTCTCGGACATAGAAGCTGTGGAGGTGGAGACAACCTCATGAGGGAGAGGAAGAGCAGAGGTGAGAGGCAGCATGGAGGCAGCAGAAACAGGTAGCGAGGGACCAGAAACAACGGACATCTGTGACTGGGAACCCTCGCTCAGAGCAAGGCAGTACATTTCATTAAGAGGTATTAAAACAGATGAAAGTACTTGCCTTTCTCCACCCTCTACCACTGCTGGAGCTGCCACTAGTGATCTGAGGAAATCCCTCTGAGTAGCTACAGAAAACCCTCAGAGGAAGGAAGAGATGGTCTTCAGAGATGCCGCTGGTACAGGCGAGCTGGCCTCGGGAATCGCTGCTGAGACGCCAACCTCAAGAGGAGCTGCTGGGCCGCCGATGTCAAGAGGGGAAGCTGATGAAACTGCACGTGAGGAGGTTGGGAGCAAAACAGCGAGTGGGGAGGTCTGGAGCAAAGCAGAGGTTGAGGGAATCCCCGGCGACGCTGTAGAGGCGATCTCTGACGTTGGGCCGGAACAGTGAGGGGAGCAGTGTCTCCCTGGGTCTTGCTCCCTTGCTGGCCCCCTTTGAAGCTGGTTGGTCCCCTCACACAGGGAATAAGACCTCAGAAGCGAGCCAGAGCTTATAATCCAATATGATATCTTGTTGTGAGAGGACCATTTGCCTCCGCTCTTCCCGTTCCATAGCGTCCACTGCCATGGCTGGTGGAGTAGAGGCGGCAGGTAGCATTGGAACAACAGGGAAGGTGGAAGGTGGCTTACTGGTAGTTGGAGAAGGGGTCGATGGTCCGGGACCAGGCTGAGAGGAGTAGTGTGGAATGCCCAAGCACCTGAGTCTCAAACCCAGGATATGCTGGCATACAGTCTAGCTAACTCGGGATTATGCAACAGATCTGGACGGCTGAAAAGCAATTCCTCTGATTGCCAGAGAATCCCCAATCCTTCCAGCGGATTGGGATAATTGAAAAACTGGTCCATGAGCCGGGAGAATTGGTCAGTGATCTCCCCAACTACTTCCAGGCTCAGTAATCCCCTCCTCCTGCCATTTTCACCCACTGAGTCCTGAACTGACGATGTGCTACTGTCATAGTTGCCCCTTTGGGGCTTAAGGATGGACTCACACACAGGGTAACATTTTGGCATATTTATTAATAAAGGAAAACAGCACAAGAGCTGAAAACAAGAGATAAAGCCGTGACGGTAGATACAACTTACTTCATAGTGTTGGCACAAAACTGGTGAGCAATGACAAGAAATGACGAGGACGTCGTACAGAGGGTAGGGCATGAGCAGTATATATAGAGGCAGGAGATAATTAGGAGATGAAGTGCAGCTGTGAACAATAAGCAATACAGAGACCAATAAATGGGGAACAGAAAAAATAACTAATGCTGATGTCACAACAAATAAACACAAAATGATGGGCAAGACAGGATAACAGTAACAATACAAAGAATAAGACATAACTAAGGTTGAATATAATTGAAGGCAAGGAAGAAAATACTACTACTACGACTACTACTACTACTACTAATAATAATAATAATAATAATAATAATAATAGTAATAATAATAGTAATAGTAATAATAATAATAATAATAATGAGTCCAAACACGAACAAAGTGTGGACAGGGTCTGACCCTGTCCAGATTATGACATAACATTCAGAGACAACAATGAGCTGTTGCTCCAGTAATGAACAGGATAAACAGAACAGTGATCGAACTTTTTCATGGATACTCAAAATTACTATATTTAATCCCATGTGCCATCATCTACTGTGAGGCTGCAGATATCCTGTGCATGGCAGGAAAGTACAGTTGGTTATATTTAAATTTAACCTTGTGAGCCTTGGCCTCTGCAAATCTTGCAATTAGAAAAAATAGTAAAACATTTAGTTGTTTTCCTGTACTGTCAGGTGCAGGCGTTGCCGCTGCCTCCTCATTCACAACAGGTGTTTGTCATTAGCATCAGGAACATGTGTGCTCGTACAAGTAGCGTTGCTCTCTATCTGCTCCTCGGGAGGTTAGTCTCCTCACTGGTTGAAAGGAAAAAGGTTGTTTTGAAAAAAATTTCTGTATTCTTCCCTTTTTCTCCATTTCTCTGCACCGCTCGGACAACTTCATTTCATTTTGCCACTATTCTACATGCTGTACGGTTTGTTTACAATGTAACCAAAGATACGTGCATGTGCATGGCTCAGAGTCAACATAGAAGAGTCCAACAGTCTGAGGAGAAAGGGGGGAGGATGTTACGTTGGTGATTTGATTTGCCATTTTTCTAAATGCTTGTGTTTCTTTATTTTGTCAGATATCATGCTAAATATGCTAAATATTTTAAAAAATATATATGGGGCTTGTAGAAGAGCTTGAAATAACGAGGCGATGTGATTCATAAACCAAAGTTTATTATCAGATCCTCTAACAAGTCTCATCTAGGTGCAGCAGCAGAAGAAGTGAGAGAGCGAACACCTTCGGCTCTACGAACTTATACTCGCACATAACAAAAGACATGCATATCAAAAGCTGACATCCCTCACTATCTTAATCCCCTCTTTTGTCTTCGTACCCCTCCACCTGGCCCTGGGGGGTCAGGGCGACCTATCCGGTCTCCACCGCAGTGCCTCGGATGCTCTTTGATCTTCACTGGCGGTTGAGACCTCTTTGTCCTGTTCTGAGGTGTGAAGTCGCTTTACATATGTAATCACCAAACATTCTCACATGCTTATACATATGTAGGTTATGGGATCTATGATTAATACAGACCACAGCCCCCCCCCAAACAATTAAGAAAAGGACAATAGAAAAATTCACAGTTTAAGATAATTATTATGACATACTAACTGCTACACCTCTTGACACAGAAGAAACTTTCCAGCAGCCATGCTCCTAAGAGAGTTCAGTGGTAATCATAACAGCATAGTAATATCACAAGTCAGTCCTAAACTGTTACAGCACAATTAGTGAACAACTGTTGAGTAGTTTGCATCAGTCTCTGTGCCGTCTGGGTTTTAATCTTCTCCCGAATCTGCTGTGGGTCCGCTTGGGCGTCCTGGTGGGACCTTCCTGTAAGGAATCTGCAGCTTGGGGAGGAGAGTGATTATTTGGTCCCTGCAGGGGGGCTGAGTCTTTTCTCTTGGGGGGTCTACCCCGCCGAGGTGCTCTCGCCAACCGTGCAGGCTCGTTTCTCAACAAGAAGGCAGGTTTAAGTCTGTCAATGCTGACTGTTTCTTTTCTATCCCCAAAATCAAGCACAAAATGCTTATCACCAGGTTCCAGCACTCTGAATGGTCCATCGTATGGTGGGCGGAAGGTTGGTTTTAAAGCTTCATGCCTAACAAAAACGAATTCAGCGTTTTTTAAAGCTTGTGGGACAAAAACCCGTGGAAAAGAGTGATGTGCCGGTCTGGGGAGAGAGTCCGGTCCGTTGCTGCCTAAAAACCTCGGGGCTGGAAGATGCCCCGGCTCTGGGTTCTCTGGTAAAAATTCACCTGGGAGCCTGAGAGGTTGTGCAAAAACTAATTCTGCTGGGGAGGCGTCTAGATCCTCTTTAGGTGCAGCACGCAACCCCAATAAAACCCAGGGAAGTTTATTTACCCAATTTGTATCCATTAGTGAGGCTCTGAGGGCGGCCTTTAAAGATCTGTGAAAACGCTCGCATAACCCATTAGCCTGAGGGTGATAAGCGGTGGTGCGGTGAATTGTCGCCCCTAAGCTGCTGGCCATGGCTGACCAAAGCTCCGAGACAAATTGAGGCCCCCTATCGGACGTGATGTCTGATGGAACGCCGAAACGTGCCACCCAGTTTGTCAAAAAAACGCGAGCGACTTCCTCCGCTGTGGTTGACGCCAGAGGGATTGCCTCTGGCCAGCGCGTGGTGCGGTCTATTATTGTTAACAGATGTGTGAAACCTTGGGAGGAAGGTAGTGGCCCCACAAGGTCGACATGAACGTGGTCGAACCTTCTAGCAGGGATTCGAAAAGGCTCTAGAGGGGCTTTTGTGTGTTTGTGTACTTTGGCGCGCTGACAAGAAATGCAAGTCTTTGCCCATTCTTTTACGTTTTTGCGCAGGCCAGGCCACACAAACTTTTCGGCGACCATTTTAACCGAAGCGCGCACACCTGGGTGCGCGAGGGAGTGAATTGAGTCGAAAATACGGCGGCGCCATGCAGCTGGGACTAATGGGCGAGGTCGGCCGGTTGAGATGTCGCATATTAGGGGGGGCACACCGTCGCGTAAACCCCTTTCCTCCAGCCTTAACCCTATTGGTCCAGACAGGAGTGCGCGCACGTCCGCGTCACTACTTTGCTCCCCCGCCATGGCTGCATAATCTATCCCTGCATGGATTGGGGCCGCGTATGTGTCCACGTTGGCGAAGAGTTGTGCGGCTGAGGTAGTATAATCTGTCTCCTCGTGCTCTGGCGATGTCGCAGCGCGAGAGAGACAGTCTGCTACCACGTTAAGTTTGCCTGCCACATGTCGAATGTCTGTGGTGAACTCTGAAATCGCAGCTAGCTGTCTCTGTTGCCTGCCTGACCACGGTTCGGAAATTTTAGCCATCGCAAAGGTGAGCGGTTTGTGGTCTACAAAAACCGTGAAACGCCGCCCTTCCAACCAGAACTGGAAGTGGCGGATGGATAAATGAAGCACTAGCAGCTCCCTGTCAAAAGTGCTGTATTTACGCTCAGTTTGGTTTAGCGATTTGCTGAAGAATGCCAAAGGTTGCCAGATTCCGCTGACGTGTTGTTCTACAACTGCCCCTATGGCCAAGTCTGAAGCGTCTGTGGTTAGCGCAATGCGGGCCGAGGGATCGGGGTGAACCAACAATGTGGCATTAGCTAGGGCACTTTTTACTTCCGCGAAGGCGCGTTCGCGCTCCAGGGTCCATTCGACCACGTTGGAAGGTTTTTGTTTTCTGAGTGCGTCATATAGGGGCTGCATGAGCTGAGCTGCGTGGGGGAGGAAACGGTTGTAAAAATTAACCATTCCCAAAAATTCTTGCAGCGATTTGACCGTTTGTGGCCGTGGGAAACTTTTTACTGCGTGAACTTTGTCTGGCAGTGGGACTGCCCCCTTCGGTGAAACTCTGTGTCCTAAAAAATCAATTTGAGACACGCCGAATTTGCATTTGGCTGGATTGATTATTAACCCGTGCTCTTCTAGTCTCTGAAAAACCATAGTGAGATGCTGCTCGTGTTTTTCCTCAGACGAGCTGGCTACTGTGGGCTATATTAATCATATATTCCATAACCTACATATGTTGAAGCATGTGGGAATGTTTGGTGATTACATATGTAAGGCGACTTCACACCTCAGAAAGGACAAAGACTCTCAACCGCCAGTGAAGAACAAAGACGTTCCCAGACACTGTGGTGGAGACCGGAGGAGCTGCCCTCACCCCCCAGGGCCATGAGGAGGAGTACCAAGACAATGGGGGGATTAAGATAATGAGGGATGTCAGCCTTTGATATGCATGTCCTTTGTTATGTGCAAGTATAAGTTCACAGAGCCGGAGGTATTCGGTCTCTTTTCTTGCTTCTGCTTCTGCACTTAGATGAGACTTGTTAGAGGAGCTGATAATAAACTTTGGTTTATATATCACACCGCCTCGTTTTTCCAAGCTCTTCTACACTGGTGACCCTGACGCGAGTATGGACCAGAGGCGTTCCCCCACGATCAACTCATCTGTGGCGACCCAGGCAGACGCCGGCGCCCACGCAGACAGGGGAACAGATGGACGACGTTCCCCCCCGGCAGAAGTGATAGAGAGGGCTCAACCGAGCACCAGCGCCGCTGAGAGAGCCGAGGCAAGGCATTCTCACCCTGCGGACACATCAGTGACGGTCTACACAAATGCCGTCGCTGTCAAGCTGCCGGACTTCTGGCAGGAAGACCCCGCCTCGTGGTTTCAACAAGCTGAAGCCCAGTTTACACTGGCGGGCATCACGGCCGACGATACGAAGTTCTATCACATCGTCGCCAAACTCGACGCCGCCACTTCGAGGTGTGTGCGGAGCATAATCCGGCGGCCGCCGGCCCAAGACAAATATGAAATACTGAAAGCAACCATCGTGGCAAATTATGTCCCCTCAGCCGAAGAGAGAGCCGAGAGGATCCTGGCGGTCTACGGTCACAGAGGATGCAGACCTAAAGCCCTCATGGAGGACTTGCTGCAGCTTAAAGAGGAGGACAATGACAACTTCCTCTTCCAATTTGTATTCCTCAGCACGCTGCCGCCACACATGAGAGGGACGCTCGCCAACATGCGATGCAACATCCAGCAAGACTTCCGCGTGCTGGCCAACGAAGCTCAACGACTCGTCAACGCCTGCAGGGAGCAGACACCCACAGCAGCATCCGCAGACCTCAACGCTGATGCCCAGAGCCACGGCGAACCTCAACCCACGGAGCAGATCCAGCCCGCGGTGACAGCGACACGGCCAAAACGTAACAGACGGAGCGATGTTTGTTATTACCACCACCGCTTCGCCGAGAAGGCTCACAAATGTGTTCACCCCTGCAAATTTAAACGCCAAAGCCGAGAGCCGTTAACAGCAGCGGTTCTCGGCGAGAAAAGCAAGCTGTTATACGTGACGGACGGACACACCGGCAAGCAGTTCCTTATTGACACAGGAGCTCAACTAAGTTTTGTCATGCCCTCCCAAGCAGATCGAGCGATGGGCACCCGGGGCAATGGAGCGGTGGCAGCCAACGGCTCCAACATTGACACTTTTGGCGAAAAAAGCCTGCACCTCCACATCCACGGCCGCAACTACAGATGGACATTTGTTGTAGCGGTGGTGAGTTTTAACTTGTTAGGCGCAGACTTTTTGTGTGCACATGGGTTATTAGTCGATCTAACGAACAGACGCTTGGTTAATGCACTGTCCTTTGCTTCTATTCCCTGCTCAGCCCGAGTTTCTCCACCACCCATGCAGGCTAGCGTCACCACAGCAGGAGGTAAGTTTGATCAACTCCTCACCCAATTTCCAGCACTCACAGTTCCCAAATTCTCAGCCACAGTGGCTAAACACGGGGTTGAACATTTTATCCCGACAACGGGCCCACCCGTATTTGCCAAAGCTCGGCGCTTAGACGCGGCCAAGCTCGCCATAGCTCGGGACGAGTTTACTACACTTGAAAAATTAAGCATTATTAAACGTTCGAAAAGCTCCTGGGCCTCGCCACTTCACATGGTTCCGAAATCCGACGGTTCTTGGAGACCGTGCGGCGATTACCGCAGATTAAACAATGCGACAGCGCATGACCGCTACCCAATTCCTCACATTCAAGATTTTTCACTGCATCTGGCGGGTGCGCGCATTTTTTCAAAAATAGACCTGGTCCGCGGTTATCATCAAGTCCCAGTTCGAGCAGAGGACATTCCTAAAACAGCTGTAATAACCCCTTTCAGCCTTTTTGAATTTTTGCGGATGCCTTTCGGCCTCAAAGGCGCCGCCCAAACTTTTCAGCGGATGATGGACGCAGTATTACGCGACCTTCCTTTTGTTTTCTTCTACCTCGACGATATGCTGGTAGCAAGCTCGTCTGAGGAAGAACACGAGCAGCACCTCACTATGGTTTTTCAGAGGCTAGAAGAGCACGGGTTAATAATCAATCCAGGCAAATGCAAATTCGGCGTGTCACAAATTGATTTTTTAGGACACAGAGTTTCTCCGAAGGGGGCAGTCCCACTTCCAGACAAAGTCCACGCGATAAAAATTTTCCCACGGCCACAAACGGTCAAATCGCTGCAAGAATTTTTAGGAATGGTCAATTTTTACAACCGTTTCCTCCCCCACGCAGCTCAGCTCATGCAGCCCCTATATGACGCGCTCAGAAAACAAAAAGCTTCCAAAGCGGTCGAATGGACCCCGGAGCGCGAACGCGCCTTCGCGGAAGTAAAGAGCGCTCTAGCTAATGCCACATTGTTGGTTCACCCCGACCCCTCGGCCCGCATTGCACTAACCACAGACGCTTCGGACCTAGCTATAGGGGCAGTTGTAGAACAACATGTCAGCGGGATCTGGCAACCTTTGGCATTCTTCAGCAAATCGCTAAACCAAACTGAGCGTAAATACAGCACTTTTGACAGGGAGCTGCTAGCGCTTCATTTATCCATCCGCCACTTCCAGTTCTGGTTAGAAGGGCGGAGTTTCACGGCTTTTGTAGACCACAAACCGTTCACCTTTGCCATGGCTAAAATCTCAGAACCATGGTCAGGCAGGCAACAAAGACAGCTGGCTGCGATTTCAGAGTTCACCACAGACATTCGACATGTGGCAGGCAAACTTAACGTGGTAGCAGACTGCCTCTCCTGCGCTGTGACATCGCCAGAGCGCGAGGAGACAGATTATACTACCTCAGCCGCAGAACTCTTCACTAACGCGGACACATACGCAGCACCAATCCATGCAGGGATAGATTATGCAGCCATGGCAGAGGAACAAAGCAGTGACGCGGACGTGTGCGCACTCCTGTCTGGACCAACAGGGTTAAGGCTGGAGGAAAGGGGTTTACGCGACGGCGTGCCCCCCCTAATATGCGATATTTCAACCGGCCGACCTCGCCCGTTAGTCCCAGCCACATGGCGCCGCCGTATTTTCGACTCAATTCACTCCCTCGCGCACCCAGGTGTGCGCGCCTCGGTTAAAATGGTCGCCGAAAAGTTTGTGTGGCCTGGCCTGCGCAAAAACGTAAAAGAATGGGCAAAAACTTGCATTTCTTGTCAGCGCGCCAAAATACACAAACACACAAAAGCCCCTCTGGAGCCTTTTCGAATCCCTGCTAGAAGGTTCGACCACGTTCATGTCGACCTCGTGGGGCCACTACCTTCCTCCCAAGGTTTCACACACCTGTTAACAATGATAGACCGCACCACGCACTGGCCAGAGGCAGTCCCTCTGGCGTCAACTACAGCGGAGGAAGTCGCTCGCGTTTTTTTGACAAACTGGGTGGCACGTTTCGGCGTCCCATCGGACATCACGTCCGATAGGGGGCCTCAATTTGTCTCGGAGCTTTGGTCAGCCATGGCCAGCAGCTTAGGGGCGACAATTCACCGCACCACCGCTTATCACCCTCAGGCTAATGGGTTATGCGAGCGTTTTCACAGATCTTTAAAGGCCGCCCTCAGAGCCTCACTAACGGATACAAATTGGGTAAATAAACTTCCCTGGGTTTTATTGGGGTTGCGTGCTGCGCCTAAAGAGGATCTAGACGCCTCTCCAGCAGAATTAGTTTTTGCACAACCTCTCAGGCTCCCGGGTGAATTTTTACCAGAGAACCCAGAGCCAAAGTATCTTCCAGCCCCGAGGTTTTTAGGCAGCAACGGACCGGACTCTCTCCCCGGACCGGCACATCACTCTTTTCCACGGGTTTTTGTCCCCCAAGCTCTAAAAAACGCTGAATTTGTTTTTGTTAGGCATGAAGCTTTAAAACCAACTTTCCGCCCAGCATACAATGGGCCATTCAGAGTGCTGGAACCTGGTGACAAACACTTTGTGCTTGATTTTGGGGATAGAAAAGAAACAGTCAGCATTGACAGACTTAAACCTGCCTTCTTGTTGAGAGACGAGCCTGCACAGTTGGCGAGAGCACCTCGGCGGGATAGACCCCCCCAAGAGAAAAGACTCAGCCCCCCTGCAGGGAACAAATAATCACTCTCCTCCCCAAGCTGCAGATTCCTTACAGGAAGGTCCCAGCAGGATGCCCAAGCGGACCCACAGCAGATTCGGAAGAAGATTAAAACCCAGACAGCACAGGGGCTGATGCAAACTACTCAACAGTTGTTCACTAATTGTGCTGTAACAGTTTAGGACTGACTTGTGATTTTACTATGCTGTTATGATTACCACTGAACTCTCTTAGGAGCATGGCTGCTGGAAAGTTTCTTCTGTGGCAAGAGGTATAGCAGTTAGTATGTCATAGTTATTATCTTAAACTGTGAATTTTTTCTATTGTCCTTTTCTTAGTCGTTTGGGGGGGGGCTGTGGGCTATATTAATCATATATTCCATAACCTACATATGTTGAAGCATGTGGGAATGTTTGGTGATTACATATGTAAGGCGACTTCACACCTCAGAAAGGACAAAGACTCTCAACGCCAGTGAAAAACAAAGACGTTCCCAGACACTGCGGTGGAGACCGAAGGAGCTGCCCTCACCCCCCAGGGCCATGAGGAGGAGTACCAAGACAATGGGGGGATTAAGATAATGAGGGATGTCAGCCTTTGATATGCATGTCTTTTGTTATGTGCAAGTATAAGTTCACAGAGCCGGAGGTATTCGGTCTCTTTTCTTGCTTCTGCTTCTGCACTTAGATGAGACTTGTTAGAGGAGCTGATAATAAACTTTGGTTTATATATCACACCGCCTCGTTCTTCCAAGCTCTTCTACAGCTACCTGCATATCGTCGAGGTAGACGAACACAAAGGGGAGGTCGTGTAATACTGCGTCCATCATCCGCTGAAAGGTTTGAGCGGCGCCTTTGAGGCCGAAAGGCATCTGCAAAAATTCAAAAAGACCGAAGGGGGTTATTACAGCTGTTTTAGGAATGCCCTCTGCTCGAACTGGGACTTGATGATAGCCGCGGACCAGGTCTATTTTTGAAAAAATGCGCGCACCCGCCAGATGTAGTGAAAAATCTTGAATGTGAGGAATTGGGTAGCGGTCATGCACTGTCGCATTGTTTAATCTGCGGTAATCGCCGCACGGTCTCCAAGAACCGTCGGATTTCGGGACCATGTGAAGTGATGACGCCCAGGGGCTTTTCGAGCGCCTGATAATGCCTAATTTTTCAAGGGTGGTAAACTCGTCCCGAGCTATGGTGAGCTTGGTCGTGTCTAAGCGCCGAGCTTTGGCAAATAAGGGTGGGCCCGTTGTGGGAATAAAGTGTTCGACCCCGTGTTTAGCCACTGTGGCTGAGAATTTGGGAATTGTGAGTGCTGGAAATTGGGTGAGGAGTTGATCAAATTTACCTCCTGCTGTGGCGACGCTGGCTTGCACGGGTGGTGGAGAAACTCGAGCTGTGCAGGGAATAGAAGCAAAGGACAGTGCATTAACCAAGCGTCTGTTCGCTAGATCAACTAATAACCCATGTGCACACAAAAAATCTGCGCCCAACAAGTTAAAACTCACCGCCGCTACAACAAATGTCCATCTGTAGTTGCGGCCGTGGATGCGGAGGGGCAGGCTCTTTTCGCCAAAAGTGTCGATGATGGAGCCGTTGGCTGCCACCGCTCCACTGCCCCGGGTGCCCATGGCCCGATCTGCTTGGGAGGGCATGACAAAACTTAGTTGAGCTCCCGTGTCGATAAGGAACTGCTTGCCGGTGTGTCCGTCCGTCACATATAAAAGCTTGCTTTTTTCGCCGAGAACCGCCGCTGTTAACGGTTCTCGGCTTTGCCGTTTTCCCGAAATCGTGAATTTGCAGGGGGGAACGCATTTGTAAGCCTTCTCGGCGAAGCGGTGGTGGTAATAACAAATGTCGCTCTGTCTGTTACGTCTTGGCCGTGTCGCTGTCACCGCGGGCTGATTCTGCTCGGTGGTTTGTGGCTCCCCGTGGCTCCGGACATCAGCGTTAAGGTCTGCGGATGCTGCTGTGGGTGTCTGTTCTTTGCAGGCGTTGACGAGCCGTTGAGCTTCGTGAGCCAGTGTGCGGAAGTCCTGCTGGTTGCTGCATCGCATGTTGGCAAGCGTCCCTCTCATGTGTGGCGGCAGCGTATTGAGGAATATGAATTGGAAGAGGAAGTTGTCATTGTCCTCTTCTTTAAGTTGCAGCAAGTCCTCCATGAGGGCCTTGGGTCTGCATCCTCTGTGGCCATAGACCGCCAGGATCCTCTCGGCTCTCTCCTCGGCTGAGGGGACGAAATTTGCCACGATAGTCGCTTTCAGTTCTTTATATTTGTCCTGGGCCGGCGGCCGCTGGATTATGCTCCGCGCACATCTCGAAGTGGCGGCGTCGAGTTTGGCGACGATGTGATAGAACTTTGTATCGTCAGCCATGATGCCCGCAAGTGCAAACTGGGCTTCAGCTTGCTGAAACCACGAGGCGGGGTCTTCCTGCCAGAAGTCCTGCAGCTTGACGGTGACGGCGTTTGTGTGGACCGTCACTGATGTGTCCGCAGGGTGAGAGTGCCTTCCTTCGGCTCTCTCAGCGGTGCTGGTGCTCGGTTGAGCCCTCTCTATCACTTCTGCCGTGGGGGAACGTCGTCCATCTGTTCCCCTGTCTGCATGGGCGCCGGCGTCTGCCTGGGTCGCCACAGATGAGTTGATCGCGGGGGAACGCCTCTGGTCCATCCTCGCGTCAGAGTCACCAGTGTAGAAGAGCTTGAAATAACGAGGCGATGTGATTCATAAACCAAAGTTTATTATCAGCTCCTCTAACAAGTCTCATCTAGGTGCAGCAGCAGAAGAAGTGAGAGAGCGAACACCTTCGGCTCTACGAACTTATACTCGCACATAACAAAAGACATGCATATCAAAAGCTGACATCCCTCACTATCTTAATCCCCTCTTTTGTCTTCGTACCCCTCCACCTGGCCCTGGGGGGTCAGGGCGACCTATCCGGTCTCCACCACAGTGCCTCGGATGCTCTTTGATCTTCACTGGCGGTTGAGACCTCTTTGTCCTATTCTGAGGTGTGAAGTCGCTTTACATATGTAATCACCAAACATTCTCACATGCTTATACATATGTAGGTTATGGGATATATGATTAATATAGACCACAGGGCTCCTAGTAGATTGGGGCCCCTAGCAGATTGGGGCCTAAGGCAGTTGCCTCCCTTTGTTTAATGGTAAGTCTACCTCTGGAAATCACTCATACAAATGGGAGCTGTGTCTGGTCTCATCCATCCATCCATCCATCTTCTACCGCTTTTCCGGAGGTCCGGGTCGCGGAGGCAGCAGTTCAAGCAGAGAAGCCCAGACTTCCCTCTCCCCAGTTACCTGCTCCAGCTCTTCAGAGAGGATACCAAGGCGTTCCCAGACCAGCTGGGAGACATAGTCTCTCCACCGAGTCCTGGGTCTGCCCCGGGGTCTCCTCCCAGTGGGACGTGCCTGAAACACCTCAAGCGGGAGGCGTCCAGGAGGCATCCTAATCAGATGCCCATACCACCTCAACTGACTCCTTTCGATGTGGAGGAGCAGCGGTTCTACTCTGAGCCTCTCCCGGATGACTGAGCTCCTCACCCTATCTCTGAGGGTGAGTCCAGCAATCCTACGGAGAAAGCTCATTTCAGCTGCTTGTAGCCGTGATCTTGTTCTTTCGGCCATTACCCAAAGCTTGTGACCATAGGTGAGAGTAGGAACGTAGATTGACTGGTAAATCGATAGCTTTGCCTTAGAACTCAGCTCCCTCTTCACCACAACAGGCCGGTACAACGTCTGCATCACTGCAGATGCTGCTCCAATCCATCTGTCGATCTCTCGCTCCATTTTCCCCTCACTCGTGAACAAGACCCCAAGATACTTAAACTCCTCCACTTGGGGCAGGAGCCTGTCCCCAACCCAGAGAGGACAATCCACCTTTTTCCGGCTGAGGACCATGGACTCAGACTTGGAGGTGCTGATTCTCATCCCAGCCACTTCACACTCAGCGAAAAACCGTCCCAGCAAGAGCTGTAGGTCATTGCTGGATGTCTGGTCTCAATATTTCACTAAATCACAGTGCGTGTTTGGAGGATTATAATGTTAAAATCAGTTTAAAGGTCCCATTTATTGCCTTTTTCGTGGATTAATTTAAAATTAATCCACGGCAGGGGCAGACACCACTCAGACCTGGCAGAGCTTAATGTATAGTGAGGGTGTGATGGGAACGTCTGGCTGAGGCCCCTGTCCAGGAAGTCTTCAACTCCCACCTCCAGAAGAATTTCAACCACATTCCAAGGGAGTCTGAAGACATGGAGTCTGAATGGGCCATGTTTTCCACCTCCATTGTTGAAGCAGCTACCCAGAGCTGTGGCTGCAAGGTTGTTGGTGCATCTTGTGGTGGCAACCCCCAACCAAGTAGTGAACACCAGTGGTGAGGGGTACCATCAAGCTGAAGAAGGAATCCTATCAAGCTTGGTTGGCTTGTGGGACTCCTGAAGCAGCTGAGGTGTACTGGCAGGCCAAGCGGAGTGCAGCTCGGGTGGTTGCTGAAGTAAAAACTCAGGTATGGGAGGAGTTTGGTGAGGCCATGGAACAAGACTTTCGGTCGGCCTCAAAGAGATTCTGGCAAACTGGCCGGTGACTCAGGAGGGGGAAGGAGCTTCCTGTCCACACCGTGTATGGTGTGGATGGGGCACTGCTGACTTTGACTGGGGACATCATCGGGCGGTGGAAGGAAAACTTTGACGATCTCGTCAATCCCACTGGCACATTTTCCATAGAGGAAACAGGGCTTGAGGATGAGGGGGACAACTTGCCCATCACAGGGATGGGGTCGCCGTAGTGGTTAAAAAACTCTTTGGTGGCCAGGCCCCAGGGGTGTCATGGTTGACATGCCACTGCAATGTTGCGTGGAAAACAGGGACAGTGCCTTTGGCATGGCAAACCGGGGTGGTGATCCCTCTTTTTAAAAAGGGGGACCGGAGAGTGTGCTCCAACTTTAGGGGGAACACGCTTCTCAGCCTCTCTGGGAAGGTCTATGCCAGAGTACTTGAGAGGAGAGTCCGACCACTGGTTGAACCTCGGATTCAGGAGGAGCAATGTGGTTTTTGTCCTGGCTGTGGCACATCAGACCAGCTCTTTACCCTCTTGAGAATCTTTGAGGGTTCGTGGGAGTTTGCCCAACCAGCCAGTCCACATGTGTTTTGTGGACTTGGAGAAAGCATTCAACTGTATCCCTCATGGTCTCTTGTGGAGGGTGCTGCAGAAGTATGGGGTATCAGGCTTGTTGTTACAAGCTATCCAGTCCCTATACAACCGTTGCAAGAGTTTGGTTCATATTACCAACACCCAGTCAAACTCGTTTCCAGTGAGAGTTAGATTCTGCCAGGGCTGCCTTTTCTCACCGATCCTGTTCATAATTTTTATGGGCAGGATATCTAGGTACAGCCAAGGATTGGAGGTTGTCATGTTCGGTGACCACAGGATTTCATCTCTGCTGTTTGCAGATGATATTGTCCTGTTGGCTTCATCAAGCAATGACCTACAGTCCTTGCTGGAATGGTTTGCTACTGAGTGTGAAGCAGCTGGGATGAGAATCAGCACCTCCAAGTCCGAGTCCATGGTCCTTAGCCGGAAAAAGGTGGATTGTCCTCTCTGGGTTGGAGACAAGCTCCTGCCCCAAGTGGAGGAGTTTACGTGTCTCGGGGTCTCATTCACGAGTGAGGGGAGAATGGAGCGAGCATGTCCAAGCGGGAGGAGACCCTGGGGCAGACCCAGGACACACAGGAGAGATTACGTCTCCTAGATGGCTTGGGAATGTCTTGGTGTCCTTTCTGAAGAGCTGGAGCAGGTGGCCGGGGAGAGGGAAGTTTTTGCTTCTTTGCTTGAGCTGTTGCTTCCATGACCTGGACCTCCGGAAAAATAGAAGAAAATGGATGGATGGATGGAATTTCAAATTGTAACATTATCAAGGCATGCCATCTGTATTTTGATAAACAGCATATTATTTCTGTGTTGTTTTCATATGAAATCTAGAAAGCCAATCTGTGAGCTCCCCAGAAAACACTGTGTTTTAGGCCTCCTCTGCATTATTGAGCTCCTAATCTGATTGGATGAAAGCTCTGGCACGTGTGACAAAGCCAATCACAAGTGAGGAGGCATAACTACCACAGGACCAGAAGTTTACTGTTCATGGAGCACTATGTAAACAAACCAAGGAGAAGGGCCAAATTTGACCAGATAAAGATTAGATTAGATGATTAGATTCAACTTTATTGTCATTACACATGTATGAATACAAGGTAACGAAACACAGTTTAGCATCCAATCAGAAGTGCAAAGGACAGCAGGGCAGTATATACGGTAATTAACAGTATGTGCAATTTAAGCAAATATATGCAAATATATGCAGCAGTGCAGAAAGTTAAAAGTACTGTTATGTGCAAATAATGTGCAATAAGTTAGATGTAGTTATGTAGTTATGCAGTTATGTACAGGTGAGGATGGTAAAAGATGATTGTAAGAGAGTCAGCGGGGAACTAAGTTCAATAACGTCACAGCTGTTGGAAAGAAACTGTTCCTAAACCTGCTGGTTCTAGTCCGAAGGCTTCTGAAACGTCTTCTGGAGGGGAGAAGCTGGAACAGTCCATGAGCAGGATGGTTGGAGTCCCTAAGAATGCTGCGTGCCCGGCGCAGACATCTTTTCCTGTAGACGTCCTCTATAGCTGGAAGTGGAGTCCCTGTGATGCTTTGGGCGGTTTTCACCACCCGCTGCAGCGCCTTGCGGTCAGCTACAGAGCAGCTCCCATACCAGAGTGTGATACAGTTGGTCAGGGTGCTCTCTATCACGCAGCGGTAGAAGTTGCCCAGGATGTCAGTTGACAGATGGTTCTTCTTCAATGTCCTCAAGAAGAAGAGGCGCTGATGGGCCTTCTTGATCAGGCTGGTGGTGTTAACTGACCAGGACAGGTCCTCCGAGATGTGGGTCCCCAGGAATTTGAAGCTGGGGACACGTTCAACAGCTATGCCATTGATATGGATGGGGTCATGTGTCTCTTCCCTCTCCTTCCTGTAGTCCACTATGAGCTCCTTGGTTTTGCTGGTGTTAAGGAGCAGGTTATTGTCAGCGCACCAAGTAGCCAAGTGCTCAACCTCTGCCCTGTAATCTGACTCGTCGTTGTCCCTGATGAGTCCAATCACCGTGGTGTCATCTGCGAACTTTATGATGGAATTGGATCCATACATAGGCCTGCAGTCATGGGTGTAGAGGGAGTAGAGGAATGGGCTGAGCACACAGCCCTGTGGTACACCAGTGTTGAGTGTGATGACAGAAGAACGGTTGGGGCCTGACCTAACATGCTGGGGTCTGTTGGTCAGAAAATCCATGATCCAGTTGCAGGTGGAGGTACTGATTCCCAGGTCCCCAAGTTTGGTGAGCAACTTGGAGGGGATAACTGTGTTGAATGCTGAGCTGAAGTCAATAAACAGCATTCTTGCGTAGGTGTTCTTGTCATCCAGGTGTGAGAGTACATAGTGCAGCGCTGTAGAAACCGCATCCTCTGTACTCCTGTTGCTCCGGTAGGCGAACTGATGAGGGTCCAGTGTTGGGGGCAGGCCTTTTTTGAGCTGTGCCAAGACCAGTCGCTCAAAGCACTTCATGACTATGGGCGTCAGTGCCACAGGGCGATAGTCATTTAGGCACGATGGTGTTGAATGTTTCGGCACTGGTACTATTGAAGTGGTCTTGAAGCACGCTGGTACCACGGCCTGGGCCAGGGACAGATTGAAGATGTCTGTGAAGACCCCTGCCAGCTGCTCAGCGCATGCCCTCAGCACACGCCCAGGAATGCCATCAGGGCCAGCAGCCTTACGTACGTTGACATGACTCAGTGCATTACGGACGTCGGTGTGGGTGAGTGTGAGGTGGTGGAGGTCATCAGAGGGTGGGAAATTGATGTTCTTTTCATTGTTGTCCTTGTCAAAACGAGCATAGAAGTTATTTAGCTCATTGAGAAAGGGCACAGTCATGGCTATAGGTATGGAGTTGCTGGGCTTATAATCAGAGATAGCTTGAATGCCCTGCCACATACGTCGGGGATCAGAGTCCCCAAAATGTTCCTCCACCTTCAGCTTGTAGCTGTGCTTGGCCTTGTTGATGCCCCTCTTCAGATCTGCCCTGGATGAATTGTAGGCCTGTGCATCACCAGATCTAAAGGCATTGTTACGTGCTTTTAGCAGAAGTCGCACTTCTCTGTTCATCCACGGCTTCTGATTTGGGTACGTGGTGATCTGTCTTTCCGTGGTGACACTGTCAATAGTGGTGTTGATATGGTCCAGGACTGAGTGGGTGTAAGAGTTGATGTTTATGTGGGAGCCACAGGTAGCCTGAGAGGTGAACATACTCCAGTCTGTGTTCCTAAACTTCTCCTGGAGTACAGAGTCAACCCCCTCTGGCCACACTTTGATGGTCCTCACTGATGGCTTCACCCGGTTGATGAGCGGTACATACTTGGGGGTAAGGAACAAGGATAAATGATCAGACTGGCCTAGGTGGGGGAGGGGAGTTGCTGTGTAGGCTCCCACAATATTGGTGTAAACATGGTCCAATGTTTTGTCCCCTCTTGTGTGACAGGAGACATGCTGGTAGAATTTAGGAAGCACTGTCTTGAGGTTAGAGTGGTTAAAATCACCCGCCACAATAAATGCTGCCTCTGGGTGTGCAGTTTGTTGTTTGCTAATAGCTGCATGCAGTTCTTTCATAGCAAGCTTAGCATTAGCATCCGGAGAAATGTAAGCGGCTGTTATGATGGTACAAGTGAACTCGCGTGGCAGATAGAAAGGTCTACATTTAACCATGAGAAACTCCAGGTTAGCTGAGCAGTGTCTCTCAACAGTGACAGAGTTCGTGCACCAAGCCTTGTTAATATAAATGCACACACCCCCACCTCTGGTCTTACCGGAGTCATCTGCTCCTCTGTCTGCCCGGAGCGTGTGTAAACAAACCAAGGAGAAGGGCCAAATTTGACCAGATAAAGATGAAATTACAATTACAAGGGTTTTGAATGAATCCATCATGAAATGACCAGAATAAAGCAATAAATTTGGGCTAAAATCCTCCAGAACATCAGTAAAAACTATTTTTTGCCCAATTTTCTCTCAGAGATTCATCCTTTGGGAGTTTATCTCATTGTTGCCTTACATCGCTAGAGTGCAACATGCTTGTAGACAGCTCTGGCAGGAAATGGCCTGGATTGGATCAATTAGACTGGCCAATAATAGAGCAATGGATGGGCATCAAGGCTGGATGTTGCTGTAAGTGATGTTCCATAGCAAAGATGGAAACGTTACACCAGCTCCTCACAGACAGAATCAATGCAAAGGCTGTGTGGTTTTTAGGAAAGGTGAGTGTTTTGATGTTTTTTCAATAATGTGACCAAAAGGCACATTTCAGAAGGTTAAAACTTACAAAACCCCAATTTTTCAGTGAATGGGATCTTTAAACTATTCTTACATCTCTGCTCACCTACATTTGTAAAACTGGTTAATATTTGAAAATCATTTTGTGCATGGCCAGCTATAAGTTCTGTTCAAACCAGTGGTGGATCTAGAAAATTTTACAAGGGGTAGCAAAGGGTGACAAGAGGTCTAGGCAAGGTGGCATTAGACATCCTCAGTTCAGTATATGAAAATCTCCTATATCTAAATGGAGTCAATAAAAGATCCACTAAAACACTTTAAAACTATTTATTTTTTTAAGAAAACAAAGATAATATTGAGGCTTAAATGAAACAAAGGTTCCTCAAAGTAAGTACAGAAAAAGAACCATCTCTCTTAGGAGAGTTTAAGACGATGATTGTTGTGTTGTGCAGCAAAACGTCTCACAAATATTTCCAAATTCAGTGCTTTTGCACACTGTTTCTCAACACTGGGGATGGCTAGATTGCTCAGACAATCATCTGCCATGGTTGAGCACAAGTGATTTTTAACAAGCTTTAGTGTTGAAAAACTTGGCTCGTGCCCTGCAGTACTCACTGGCAAAACAATTGCAATCTTGCACAGGCGAAAGAGTTCCAAGAAAGCCTCTTTAAAAAGGTGCCGGGAATGCCACAAACTCAGTGAGACTGGATGGGCACACTTTGCCTTTTGCTTTGCTTTTTTCAAGAAGCATTATTGCCTGACGTATCTCAATTTTCAAGTCTTGAAAGTCAGAGCCATATGCCTTAACCACTAGAAACACCAATTCCTCCTTTAAAAAGTCATTGTGTAATGGGTTCAGTGCTTGTATACCCCTCATTATCTTACAGCTAGATTTTGAGAAGCGCCTATCCATTTCTACCCATCATCATTGAGTCTATAATGGGAAAGAATACACCCACTCTAAAGGCCTTTTTGCTGTTAACATTTGTTTGCTGTCCAAGAGTGGATGTTACAAGACTATCACAGTTTGCTAGATGTTTATTTGGCTCTTTTTGACTTGGCAACATTAGAAACATTGCAACTGTTGCGTTTCCGTTACTATACTCCACAGCTCATTAAAGCTCTCCTCTTTGCAATAGTCCTCCAAAGTCTGTCTGAGGGTTTCCGTCAGGTCACCTGCTTTGGTAAGGTCCACATTAGTTGACTGGAGCATCTCCGAAAAAAATCTTTGTTTCACCTAACACTTTTCTGAAGACCACAACGAGTCCCATGAAATTAAAGTGGATTTGAGAGCATAATCCTCTTGCTTCTACAGCTCTCTGTGGACTAGTCTCATCTGAATTTTCCTCTAATACTCTCATTACTTCAGTCAACCTGTCCAGAAGGTTTCTACATGCAGCATAGCGGCAGGCCCACCTAGTGTCACTCAGTTTTGGAAGTTCCCATGGTACTCCACTAAACATTTCTTTTTCAACATCAATCTACTTATTGTGAACATATGATCCTGACATGAATGTATACAGTCTTTCCAGCAAAGTGAAAAAACATGCAGCTTCCGGGACATTTTTCACACAGTCAGCAATAACAAGATTTAAACAGTGTGCACTGCAGTGAACATAGAATGTTATTTGGTAACTTCCACCTTCCACTCATCACTGCAGCCCCATCATAGCCTTGGCCCACCAAATTCTCTTTGTATTGCAGCCCATACTTCTCCAGACATGAAATGATTTTCTCTGTTAAACTGGTTACATCCAAGTGTTCTGCTCTCTGGTATTCAACGAAATTTTCTTGAACCACAACATCATAATAATATCTTATAACTAGAGACAACTGCTCATTTTTTAATGTCCTTTGTCTCATCTGATAAAATAGAAAAATGTTCACTTTCTTTGACCTCTCTGACAATTTCCTCTCTCACCATTTCAGCTAAACATTCCAGAATCTCATTTTGAGTTCTTTTGCTGGTGTATTTTGCATTTCTGGGACCTTGTGACAGTCATCTTTTCACTAAGGCATCATGTTTACTCATAAGATCTAATATCTCAAGGAAATTTTCCCTGTTTTTGAGGTTTCTGTTTCATCATGGCCATGTTGGGAAATGTTCTGAGTGGCTGTGAAAAGCAAAATTTCAGCCAGAGTTTTAATATAATTCTGATTTTCAATAATTAGTTTTTTATTAACATCTCCCATCATTCTGAGCACAGACATGTCTTTTCTGGCCATGCTTTTGTACTCACTCCATGCAGTCATGGCATTCACATGTGCATCTGACTTGGCATGTACAATGAACCCATTGTCTTTGGAAGTGGCCTTCTTCTAATTGCTGTAACCATTTTCTGATGTGAATACACTAGTTTTTGATAAAGCAAAATGTCTGCAGGAAAAGCAATATGCTGTATCTCTTGATAGAGAATATTCCAGCCATGGCCAAGAATTGTACTACTCACTGTGGAAACTTCTTTTTGCTGCTCCCTGAAGTGTTTTGAGGAATGTCTTTAAATTCGGCTGCACTGCTGCATCATATTTGCATTTTCATATATCTAAAAAAAAAGTGACAATTACAATTATCTAATGGAGATTCATAGTGTTTATTATATGATTTGTTTCAGCATTAGTTTTATCATAATTACTGATAAAATAAACTGGCTATATTTGTAAAGAAGAAGAAGCCAACTTTATTGTTTTTCAGTCCATACAACCAATCATGTACAGTAGAGCGAAATTACGTTTCTCCTATCTACAGCGTTAATCACATCTAGAATCAGAGGGGTCACTGCCATGCAAGCCGCTGCCACAAACAACTTTTTCCTTCCCCCATTCTATTATGCTGAGCACCAAGCTAGAAGGCAGGAAGTACTGAAAACATGTTATTTTATTGTGTAACACCTAATGTCAATGTACTGGAATTTATACGGAGAAAAAAACATACCCTGTGGACCAGCTGGAGTAAAGGGTGGATCCCCTGACTCTGTGCCATCATGCTCTCCTTCACTGGCCTCCTCTGCACTGTCTGCTTCTGTCCCTCTTTCTGAATCAGAAACCTTTTCATCTTCATCTCTCACACTCCCATCTTTTTCCTCCTCTCCACTTATTTAGGCAGACTTAGGCAGAAGCCTGTTTGATGCTGGGCCATAACAAAATTTTTGAGGGGTCTAACATTATATTTACAATTAAATTTTTTTTGTGAATTCATCTTTTATTTCAATGCTATGACTTGGACATAAAAGTGAATTGTTTTTACAAGTATAATTTTAAGGACATTAAAGTTGGTGGGCCAGCTGGGGGGACAAGGATATACAGTGTGTGGGGGGGGGGGGCAGTTGCCCCCTTACCCCCCTTACCCCCCTGTAGCTCCACCCCTGGTTCAAACCAAAAGTGTGCATGTTTTTTTTCAGGCAGCCTGATTACATGCATCACACCATGACCTTGGTGTGATCATCGACACGAAGCTGAAGCCCAGCAAGCAATGTGTTGAAGCAGTGAAGAAAGCCAATAAACTGGTTGGATTGGTGAAGAGGAACTTTGAATACAAATCCAAGGAGATGATAATTGCACTTTGGAAAGGGAAGATGCGTCCCAGAGTACTGTATTCACGCATGGTCCCCGTATTACAGGAAAAACACCATATTGATGGAGAAGGTCTAAAGGAGAGTAACTAAGATACCCGGTTTGTCAGAACTGCCTTATGAGGCTCAACTAAAGGAAGCAAATCTCACAACTCTAGAAGAACGACGAGTCTGTGGTGATATGATAGAAACTTATAAGATAGTCACTGGAAAAGAGGAACTGGACAGAGATACGTTCTTCAGCATGATCAATCCAGAGAGGAACACCAGAGGTCATCGATTAAAAATGTATAAGAAAAGAGTAAGGTGAGACTGTAGAAAGTATTTTCACAGAGGATTGTGGATGGATGGAATAATTTGCCTAGTGATGTCTGTTGTGATGGGATTTTGTGTAGTGTGCGGCGTGATGACGCGGCCAGCTGGTAGCGTCATCACGCCGGTATATGTATTGGGGAGTCCGCCTTTCCAGGCTCTCTTGCCCAGGCGACTCCACATGTGTAACATGTAGTGTGCTTTTTGGCCAGTATATAATAAAGCTGTGTTCCAGTGCAACCTCTCTGTCAGCCTCATTTACTATCAGGTTTGTGGGCATGACATTTGGCGACTGAGGATTAACAAATGGAGGAGTGCGTTACACCACTGCAGCCTTTCCTGGAACTTCCCGGCAAGCCGCCGGTGCCATGGCCCCACTGTTTGGAGGCCTTCAAAACCTGCATCACAGCTCTGGACCTGGGGAAGCTGGATGAAGTGAGGACTATTTGTCCACAATTTGGGCACAGAAGGTCAGAGACTTTTGCAAATGCTTGGTCCGACGGACTGTTATGAGGATGCTATCGAAATGCTAACTAGCTACTTTGCTAAGCCCAAAAACGTGACACAGCACGCGAAAACTCACCACCGTCGACAAGAAGCTAAGCTAACTAATTCCACACCCTATGGAGATGGCATAAACATTGTGGGCCCCAAAGGTTGGTCAGGACTGCAGCGTGTTGTGAAGTTAGACGGCGAGAGTGTGCCCATGATGGTAGCCACCGCCGCCACGCAGTCCATAGTGAGTGAGGCCATGGTTCGGAGGCTCACCCCCCAGCGCCCTGATGCAGTGGAACTACCGGATGACGGGAGCTCTGGTGCCGGCAGCTCTGGTGCCGGCAGGAATGTCACATTTGCAGTGCAGTATGACGAAAAAGTGATTCCAGAGGATTTATTCAGTGAGCTGGGTCTTACTCTCACGATAGGCAGGCAGATGGTCAGCAGCCTGGGCCCAGTTCACCCAAGCTTCGCGAGCGTGAGTGCAATCGAAGAGCACAGCGTAGACAGCAAGCGTAACGTGGAGAGTGGATATGGCACAGACTGTGAGGATGGCACGGAGGGAGAGCAGTGATCAGACTCGGCCCCGTTTTCCCCACAGCCAGAGTCGGAGCAGCAGGAAGGGGAGCGCGAGCATGCTGAGAGCTCTGTAGCACAGCAGCGGCAGCCGGGCACAGAAACAATGCGCGGTGCGGCACAGCGGAGCACTTCAGATGACAAAGAGGAGGAACTGGACTGCTCCCATGCCCTCGCCCAACAAGCAACGGAGGTTACGACCAAGCGGACGGGTGAGGAGTCCGCTTCAGTGACCAACACCGAAGCGCACACTTCGTGCTCTCGGGAGGAGAGCGGCTCAGTGGAGGGGCCAGACGGCTTTGGTGCCTGCGCTCGGCCGGCTTTAGTGGGAGAGCCCGAGTTCGTGGGTGGAGGGTCTGTTTCAACGAGCAACACCGGAGAGGTACCAGACTGCTTCTGTACCTGAGATGCGCCACACAACCAACGACAGAGACAGCGGGTGAAGGGTCTGCAGTGAACACGGTGTCAACGGAACCACCGCAATACAGCGGAGGTCCTGAGCCGAACAAGCACACAGAGTCACCGGGAGTGCAACGACAGCGCATGAAAACAAGTAAGGCGTGTACAAGTAAAGACTACAGCGTGTCCGGGTGATGGCTCCAGGCGGCAGGGCTCCGGGAGAGTCAGTTGTGTCAGTTGTTGCAGTATGGGACCTGGGCCCCGGCATCATGAAGATTGACCACGGGGGTCCGACAGCTACAGGGGGGCGGCCGCCACATGTCCATTTCAAAGCCCCCCCCCCCGGGGGGGGGGCACAAGCCTGCTTCAAAGCTCATGGGAGGAGGCCACCGTTAGGCCACCTCAAAACTCTACAGGCAGAACTGTTTCCCCCAGTTGACCCACCCTTACCATGGGAGAGTGTAAAAAAGAAAAAAGGAAAAGGACTGTTTATGTAGGAGCACAGCTAACCATGTGGCAGAATACCCCTCTTAGCTGTGCTGGGTCTAGTGGCAGTCTACCCACTTTAGTTTAGGTTTGCTTTACCTGTTCTAATGTGTTTAATGGGGTTCTTATTCTACCAAATTGGGGAGGGTCTTAATTCGGTGTGTTTTGTGTTTTGCAAAGGCGGGGGGGGGGGTGTTGTGATGGGATTTTGTGTAGTGTGTGGCATGATGACGCGGCAGACTGGTGGCGTCATCACGTTGATATACAGGGGTGTGAAAAAGTGTTTGCCCCATTCCTGATTTCTCATTTTTTTTGTATGTTTGTCACTCTTAAAAGTTTCAGATCATCAAACAAATTTAAATATTAGACTAAGATAACACAAGTAAACACAAAATGCAGTTTTTAAATGAAGGTGTTTATTATTAAGGGTAAAAAAAAAAAAAAATCTGCGCTTCCGATTTGGTGAGACATGGAATAGGTTGCTTTGCAGTGAGCTCCTGCAGAGTTATTTGACATTTATATTAATAGGCACTTTTTACGGATTGTACATGCAAGAACTTTTTTTTGTTGTTTTGTGGAGAGAATAACCAGGCCGAACTTGTCCGAGCAGATGAAACTTTATTTCACTCTCTCTCACATTCACCAGAATCAGAAAACATAACCACCAGGTTGCAGGCACTCTCTTTTATATCACAGCACTAACACTTCTCTGCTACCTGGGGTGCTGCATTAACATATCACTCCCCACACTTGATCTGCCACTTCAGTCTGAGGGAAAACTACTGAGTGGGTTCCCCACGCCGCCCCCCCCCCCCCAAGCCAGAGTCTCAGACTGAGTCTTAACCCCCATGTCCTTTGGGCTTCAGCCTCCACCCATAGCTGCTGTAAAGGGGGGTCTTCGGCTCCAAGGCACTGCTGTGCTGGTGGGGGGTTCCTGGGGATGTGTCCGTCTGTGGGGGGACAATGGGTGGGGGGACACCTTCAGCATGCTCACGTGACTGATCTGACAATTCATTTACCTGGGGAGTTCTCTGTGGGGGTCTTCCGCGCCGAGGAGCTCGGGCCAACACCACCTGTTCGTCTGCTAAAACAAAGGCTGGCTTAAGCCTGTCAATACAGATTGTCTCCCGGCGACCCCCCAAGTCTAACACAAAATGTTTGTTCCCGGGTTCCAGCACTCTGAACGGGCCATCGTAAGGTGGGCGCAATGGGGTCCGGTGGGCATCGAGCCTGACAAATACGAACGACGCGTCCTTCAAGGTTTTTGGCACAAAAGTGCGTGGAAAACAGTGGTGGGCCGGGCCGGGCCGGGTAGCCTCCCTGCCTCTGCGCTATGTCGTGAACGCGGGGATGGATCAGTGTTCACCGTGGGGTTATCCGGCAAAAATTCCCCAGGGAGCCGCAGCGGCTGGGAAAAAACCAGCTCTGCTGGGGAGGCTGCCAAATCCTCCTTCGGTGTGGAACGCAACCCTAATAGAACCCATGGCAACCGGTCCACCCAATTTGCATCCGTAAGCGAAGCTCTGAGCACTGCTTTAAGTGACCTATGGAAACACCCACATAACCCATTGGCCTGTGGGTTGTACACGGTCGTGCGATGAATTGTGACGCCCAGGCTCTGGGCCATCATAGACCAGAGGTCGGAAACAAACTGCGGGCCCCAATCGGACGTGATGTCTGAAGGAGCGCCGAAACGTGCCACCCATGTTGTCAAAAAAGCGCATGCCACATCTGCGGACGCAGTTGAAGCTAGCGGGACTGCTTCGGGCCAGTGCATGGTGCGGTCCACCACTGTCAGAAAGTGCGTGAACCCCTGCGATGGCGGGAGGGGGCCCACGAGGTCCACGTGAACGTGGTCGAACCGCTTAGCCGGGATATAGAACGGCTCCAAGGGGGCCTTTGTGTGCCTGTGCACTTTGGCTCGTTGGCATGCTACGCAGGCTGCAGCCCACTCTTTCACCTGTTTGTGCAGGGTCGGCCAGACAAACTTCGCTCCCACCATTCTGACTGACGTGCACACTCCTGGGTGCGCCAGGGAGTGAACCAACTCAAAAACACGGCGGCGCCAAGCGCATGGGACCACCAGTCGCGGGCGGCCTGTAGAGACGTCGCAGACTGGGGGGGCCCCCCGTGTTGCAGCACCCTGCTCTCCAGCCTTAACCCTGTTGGTCCAGACTGGAGTGCGCAAACATCCGCATCGCGGATCTGCGCAGCGGCCATGGCCATGTAATCTATCCCCACGTAGACTGGGGCCACTAATGCCCGCGAGAGGCAGTCAGCCACCACACTGAGTTTACCGGCCACATGTTGAATGTCGGTTGTAAACTCCGAGATCGTGGCCAGCTGTCTCTGCTGCCGGGCCGACCATGGTTCTGAAACTTTGACCGTCGCGTACATTAGTGGCTTGCGGTCCACGAATGCAGTGAAAGTGCGCCCTTCCAGCCAGAACTGGAAGTGGCGTATGGCCAGGAGGAGAGCCAGTAACTCCCTGTTGAACGCGCTGTATTTACGCTCGTTGTCACGCAAAAGACCTGCTAAAAAAGGCGAGCGGCTGCCAAGAACTGGCGACGCACTGCTCCACGATGGCTCCTATGACCACGTCTGATGCGTCGTTAGTGAGTGCTATCCTAGCTGCTGGGTCCGGGTGCGCCAGTAGTACGGCGTTGGCCAGAGCTGTTTTAACCTCTGAAAACGCCTGCTCTCGCTCAGGAGTCCAGTCGACTCTGTCTGCCGGCTTCCATTTCTTGAGCACGGCGTACAACGGCTTCATGAGCTGGGCTGTGTGGGGGAGGAAACAATTGTAGAAGTTAACCATCCCCAAAAACTCCCGCAGCGCCCTGACCGTCTGAGGCCAGGGAAAATTCGCCACAGTGCGCACTTTGTCCGGCAAGGGTATCGCACCCTCCGGTGAGATGCGGTGGCCTAAAAGATCGATCCCCGTCACCCCGAACTGGCACTTCGCCAGGTTGATTATTAACCCATGCTCCTCCAACCTCTGGAAAACTGTCCTGAGGTGGGCTACGTGTTCGTCCTCGGACGCGCTGGCCACCAGGATGTCGTCCAGGTAGACGAACACAAACGGCAGATCACGCAACACCGCATCCATCATGTGTTGGAATGTCTGCGCCGCGCCTTTTAGCCTGAAAGGCATGCGTAAAAACTCAAACAGACCAAATGGGGTTATTACTGCCGTTTTAGGTATGTCCTCAGCTTGCACCAAGACCTGGTTGTAACCGCAGACCAGGTCTATCTTGGAAAAAATGCGTGCCCCAGTGAGGTGAATGGAAAAATCCTGAATATGAGGGATGGGGTAGCGGTCGTGCGCTGTGGCATTGTTTAATCTGCGGAAATCTCCGCAAGGTCGCCACGATCCCTCGGCCTTAGGAACCATATGTAGCGGGGATGCCCATGGGCTGTTTGAGTGCCTGATGATGCCCAGCTTTTCCAAGTTGGCAAACTCTTCGCGCGCTATGGTCAGTTTAGCTGCGTCCAGGCACCGAGGTCGCGCGAAAACGGGTGGCCCCATGGTGGTAATGAAGTGCTCCATCCCGTGTTTAGTGACGGTCGCCGAAAACATCGGGACCGTGAGTGCTGGGAACTGGGTGAGTAGTGTGTGGAACTTACCCCCTGGAGCTGTGACGTTGGCTGTTGTTGTTGGCCCTGTCCCTCGAGCTGTACAGGGGAGAGAATCAAAAGACATTGCATTAATCAGGCATCTGTTAGCAACATCAACTAGTAGTCCGTGTGCACACAAAAAATCAGCGCCTAAAATGGGGAAGCTGCATGCTGCTATGACAAATGTCCATTGGTATGTATGACCGTGCAAGGATACAGTCAGTGTCTCTCCAAAAGTCTTAATGTCTGAGCCCTTTGTGGCCGTCAGTTTGGGGCCACTAGTTCCCGCCAGCCGGTCGGCATAGAACGGCAGGATGAAGCTCTTTTCGGAGCCGGAGTCCACAAGGAACCGTCTCCCCGAGCGTGAGTCTGTCACATAGAGCAGCTTGTTTGCTTCACCGGCGATCGCAGCTGCTACCGACTGCCGGTCCCGGCATTTCCCAAATGCTTGAATTAGCACGGTGGCACGCATCGACATGCGTCCTCTCCAAAACGGCGGTGGTAGAAACAGAGCGTGTCTCTCTGGTGCTTCTTGGCCCCTGCTGCAGCCACCATCACTGGCTCCTCGCCTCCGCTGGCCGTCTTGCTGGGTTCCGACGCCACTGCGTTCACTGTGAGGGCTCTGGTAGTGAGGATAATCCGATCTGCCTGCTGGGCTAGCGCCCAGTAGTTGTGCGCAGCCAGCAGCGGCGAATTGGCAAGGACCGCTCTAGCCGCTGTCGGGAGGTTCCGGAGGAAAAGGTGGGCAAAGAGAAAATGCCCGTCATCTGTGCCCATCAACGCCAACATCTTCTCCATCAATTCGACTGCTGACCCGTCTCCTAACTCGGAGCATGTCAGGAGCCTCTCCGCTCTCTCACAGTCCGAGAGCATGTAGCGCCGGGTCAGCGCGGTTTTGAGAGCACCGTATTTGTCGTGGGCTGGGGGGCTGTTGGAGCAGGCTCGTCACCTGCTGAGTTGTGCATGCGTCCAGCGCTGCGACCACGTAGTAGTCTTGGTTCCTTCACACCGCGGAACCAAGACTTTGGGTTGTGTAGCCAAAAGTCTGGGAGTTTGACCGAAACGGTACACACGTTGCTGGCACCTCCCGTCTGGGTCGTCTCCGGGGTGTTCGCCTCGCGTTCCATTGTGCGTCAAGGGTCACCAGTGTGGAGAGAATAACCAGGCTGAACTTTTCCGAACAGATGAAACTTTATTCCACTCTCTCTCATATTCACCAGAATCAGAAAACATAACCACCAGGTTGCAGGCACTCTCTTTTATATCACAGCACTAACACTTCTCTGCTACCTGGGGTGTTGCATTAACATATCACTCCCCACCTTTGATCTGCCACTTCAGTCTGAGGGAAAACTACTGAGTGGGTTCCCCACAGTTTACCATTTAGCACACCATTTTTTTTAAAAATTTTGATCCAAAATGCCCCCTAAGGTGAACAAAGGAGGTAATACTATCCAGCTTCACCTGCAGCCTGTTGCTCGGGGCGACGCCTCATGGTGACGTCTCCCCCCAGTGGATGACAGTAACTGACAAGCCACCTGCAGCCTCCATAGTCGATGTGGCCATGTTGAAAACTGAATTGTTGTCAGCTCTACAGGCCGAGATGGCGGCTATTTTCAAAACGGAACTTCAGTCGGCTCTTGGCAACAGTCTGTCTTCAATTCAGGCTGATTTGGTGACCTTGAAAAGGGAGCTGGCTGCTAATATCTCCACCATGCAGGTTAGCCTCACTGGGCTAAAAGGTACCGTAGCTGAAGTGCAGCGGTCCCTATCCACTTGCACAGATGACATTACAGCTCTCCAAAAGACAGTAGAGCATTTAACTAAAATTGTTGCAAGGCTGGAGGACAAATGTGAAGACTTGGGGTCCAGGTCTCGCCATAACAATATCAGAATCATTGGTGTTCCAGAAGATGACCCGGGCTCAACAACTACGGCTAATCTAGCAAAACTGCTGATGGAGGCCTTCGCTCTTGAGAGGGAGCCGCTGGTGGATCAAGCGCATCGGATTCCCGTAGCCAAACCCAGAGCAGGCGAGCGGCCCCGGGCTATAGTGGCGAGGCTTCATTATTACTCTGACTGTGCCCAGATTTTGAAGAAGGCAAAGGAGCTTCAGAGGATTAAGTACGGGAGCATGACCATCTCAGTTTTCCCAGACCATACTGCCAGGACAGCGCACGCCCGCGCCGCCTTCAATGAGGTTTGCCGCCAGTTGCGTGATATTGAGGGGGCCCGGTTTGGTCTTTTTTACCCAGCCCGGCTACGTGTCACCTACAAGGGGGTGCAGTGTGACTTTATGTCTCCAGAGGAAGCAAAGACTTTCATCAAGTCAATATCCAAATGGATTTGGTAACTGGAATCATTTTGGCTGATGTTTTTTACCTCTGCCAAGAAGGTTATGTTTTCATTGGCGTTGGTTTGTCTGTCTGTCTGTCTTGTTTGGTGAGTTTTATACGACACATGCTTCAGAGGTTTGAATTTTAGTTATTTACAGTAGCTATTTTAGTCTATGCCCAAGAGAGGTGACCTCATCTACAGACATGTTTTTGTTATCTAAATTGAGGTATAAGAGACTCTAATATATTTAGTAATAAGCACAATATATTGTTCTGCACATTGTAGATGTGTAGATGTGTAGGGCATCACCTGGCGTGATCGCGTCACAAACAAAAGCGTGCTCTCCCAGGCAGAGGTGCCAAGTATGTTCGCCATCCTCACTCAGAGACGCCTGCGATGGATTGGCCACGTGTGCAGGATGGACGATGGTCGCATCCCCAAAGACGTCTTATATGGGGAGCTCGCCACAGGAAAGCGACCGACCGGAAGGCCGGTTCTGCGCTTCAAGGACACCTGCAAACGTGACCTGAAGGCCTGTGGCATCATCCCAGCAAACCTCGAGCAAGCGACCTCAAACCGCACACAGTGGCGTTCCACTATCAAGGCTGGAGTCCAGCGGGCTGAGGAGGAGAGAGAGATTCTACATGAGGAGAAGAGGACCCGCCGGCAACAGAAGCTCCAGTCCGTCCCCACTGTCCCCATTGTCCCCACTGCCCCCACTGCCCTCACTACCGACTACATCTGCAGCAAGTGTCAGCGAAGCTGCCAATCCCGCATCGGACTTTACAGCCACAGCCGGCGCTGCAAAACAACTACTGACTGACATGTGTGCAGATTCCATTGTCTCCTGAGACAAAAGGATGCCAACAACATTGTAGATAGTTTATGTCGGCCCAGGGTTTTCTGTATGAAAACAGCTTTTTTCTTTGGCAGCCACATTTTTGTAGTATTGTTTACTTATCTTTCACCTTTTTTTTGTTATTTTTAGGGTGCTATTTGTTTTAGATAATTAAGAAACTGGCTTGTTTCTGCAATTTGTTATATTAAACACTATGGCAAAGTGTCAAATATTGAATGCTGTTTAGTTCTACTCTGCAAGCTCCAGCTGCTATTTTTAGCTGTAGTTCTAACAACCGTAAGTACTACTTAGAGGATGACTCCTATTGAAATCAGCACTGCTGTTCCAACGTTTGGGGTTGGATACAGAAAAGGTGTTTAGTGGGGGGTGGGTTTGGGGTGTTCTTTTAGCTATGTCCCTGATGGTCTTTTGTTTTGTTTTTTTAGGGGGGAATTCTATGTTCAGTGGCTATTTGTGAATGACTGACCATGATTTGTGTAGCTCACGGAGTTTAGGTGGAGGTTGTTCTATCAAATTTTTGAGTTGGAATGTGAAAGGTCTGAATAACTCAGTTAAGCGAGCAATTGTCCCCCGCAGGTGGTCCAGACTTATTGTCCTCTTCGTCGTGAGGTCAATCTACATATGTTATCTCAGCATCCCTTTTATGCTTACACATATGCATGCACAAATACACCGCTACATACATCCATTTAATGCTTAAACATATGTATGCACAAATCCACAGCCATATAACCCCCCCCCAAACGATGAAGAATGGGCAATACATTAAAATTCTGTGAACATGATACTATCAACAGTACAGCCAACATCAAACACTCAGTCTGTGCGCCGCCTGGGCTTCAACCGTCTCCCGAATCTGCTGTAAGCGGGCCCAGCCTTGCCTGCTGCGCTCTTCTGCCCAGGTTCTGTTGACTGAGGAAGAGAGTGGTTATTTGATCCCTGCGGGGGCTCCGAGACGCTCCCCCTGGGGTGTCTGCCGCGTCGAGGTGCCCTCGCTACCGGTACAGACTCGTCATTCATCACAAAAGCAGGTTTTAGTCTGTCAATACTAACTGTCTCTTTTCTGTCTCCCAAATCCAGCACAAAATGCTTATCACCTGTCTCCAGCACTCTATTGCCCCATTTCCACCAGTATCACCTGGGCTTTACTTTTTTTTACTTGTTTCGGTTTTTCGCCATTTCCACCCAAGCCCTCACGGTTTAACCGTTACAATTTTCGTGCCTGTTCAGAGGCAGGGTACAGCCGAGCGAAAAGCGAGGTGTGATTTGACGTCAATCGACTGCTAAACGCTGATTGGTCAGGGCGTAACGTCACAAAACGCGTCCGTTTTGTTCTCTGTTGAAGCTACACGACCGCCATTTGTAATTTCAGCGAGTAACCGCGGTGACTGGATTCACAATTGTGTTCTCATATAATGATGTCCACGCGCAAGTTTATTCCATGAACAAACAAGGAGGTGCGGACTTTTCTGTCCCTTGTAGCCGATGACTACATCCAGAGCGAGTTGGTGGGGCAACTCGCAATGAAAAAATATACCAGGAAGTGTCCGGCCTGCTACCAATGGCAGAGAATGTTGACTCGACACGGCCACGCAATTGGAAAACGGTGACGGTGAGTGTTGTTTTGTTATTGTCCGTCTTCTTGCCTTTTGGTCAAAAGCGCACTTTATTTAAGCAATAAAGAAAGTTGTTTGATTGTGGGCAATTGTGGTGATGGCTAGCCCGCTAATAGCTAGCTACCTCTGTACCTTGTTGTTACCTCGCATCAAGCTGCTGAATCACACTTTTATTTCAGTATTCACGTGAACAAAACGCTGACGTAAGCTTATTGTATTCTGGTTAAAAAGTTTTGTGTTTGCGGTACATGTTGCACTTTGTTTGTGAGCTTTATTGTGTGTTTTTTCCTTCTATACACAGTTTTCAAATCCCAGGGGTCCGCCTCACTGGACCGCACGGTCCATCACTATCCGGCATCTCCCGGTCAAGTGCTGGTAAGGCACAACAAACTGAAAATTACCACCCGGTTGTTTTTATATGTGATTGTTATTTTCTATAGATGCATAATAAGGAATTTAAAATGTCTTTCTACGTTTATAAAAATACTAGATTCAGGGGTGTTCATAGCCACAGTGGCCCAGTGTTATAGGTGTGTTGATGGTGGAAATACTGTTGTATTTTCACAAAAAAAAAAGGAGCACATGTACCGACTTCAAATCAACATGCTTGATTGAAATTCTTCAAGTCAGCTAACACTATTAACCCATTCTGATTTATGAGGCCACAGTACAAAGAAATTCTTTTAAAAATAACCCATTAAATCAAAATACTTTTTACAATTAATCCTTTTTGAAATGAAGGGGGGCCTAACCACATCACCACAGAAGTTGCATATAGTCCACTCTACTGAGGGGCAACAACATGACAGTTGAGCTTAAATACAGCAACGAAGCATCCTACCACAGGCTTTCAGCAGTTTAATTCCATAATATTTTTTCTGACATGTTTTGATCCGGTGTTATCTAAATACAATGACTTCTGTCTTTCATATAGGCAAGCTGAAAAGCAGCAACATTGCAGACCTTGCATCACTGATGGCCCAGAATCATGCTGAGGAGATGCGGATCCATGAAAGGATGCTCGAACAGCGTGAAAGGATGCTGGAACAGCATCAACGGCAGCATGAACAGTGCGAAAGACACCTGCAGTTAGCCCAGCAGCAGGAAGCCGCATTAAGAAGGGATGAGCTGACAGAGACGGCTTCCTTCCATGGATCCTTCCTAAACCATTTTGCCAGTCTGGTCGAAGTACTGAAATCTCCCCATTTGTAAACATGTTTTGGGAATATTTGTAATGTAATAAAATGTTAGTCTTTTGGATAAAAGTGTGGTTTGTATATTATAACACTGGATGATAAAGGCGAATAATTACATACACATTCCATTGCCTCATATGACCCTAATCCTGCTGTTCAGCCATAAAGGTGTCAAGATTTTTAATGGTAATGTAATTGTTATTGTTAAATTTAATAAATATTACCACTGCTGTATCCATTGCTCTACACTGGGTACAGTTTTTAAGTAAAATTGTAAGCAGTTGCACAGGTGTAATTTACATTCAGCAGTAGACACTGATAAAGGTAAAAGTCGAATTAGGTAAAAGGTAAGTACATGTGAATTGAATGTTATATCGGCATTCCAAATTCTGAGAATTCCAATAAATTATAAGCAGTCTAGTATAATATAAAGCGAAAATACCCATACATGTAAACCCAAATATAACATTTTCGATGTTGTAAACGTTGACATGAATATGATAAACCTATGCTATTGTGATTCAATAGATCCATAGTGATCTTTGGTTTGAAAAAGAAAATTATAATTTGGTGTTGGGCAGTGTGACAATGTCACATTATTTAGTAGGATTAAAAAAAGTTTCATCATAAAATTTCTAGGTTCATTGGCAATTCCATCAAACCAAAAGTGAGTTGTCTAGCTGCAGCATTTTTTTTTTGGAGTCATTTCTACGTTGTTTTAGTGTGTAATTAGCCACCACTGAACAGATAACCCTTATAAATAACAATAGATGGGAAAAATGATACTCAAATGATACACAATGGGCCTAGATTTGGATTGGCTTTTTTATAATATTATAAATTATTTGGTAAGTTAAAGTTAACTGGAAATATAACAAGTTTCCACATATAATTCCAAGGTCAATTGGCAATTCCATCAAACCAAAAGTGAGTTGTCTAGCTGCAGCATTTTCTTTGCAGTCATTTTCTACGTTGTTTTAGTGTGTAATTAGCCACCACTGAACAGATAACCCTTATAAAGAACAATAGATTGTACAATGATACTCAAATGATACACAATACAAAAAATGGGCCTAGATTTGGATTGGCTTTTTTATAATATTTTTAATTATTTTGTAAGTTAAAGTTAACTGGAAGTATAACAAGTTTCCACATATAATTCCAAGGTCAATTGGCAATTCCATCAAACCAAAAGTGCGTTGTCTAGCTGCTGCTTTTTTTGGGAAGTCAGTTTATCATCAGTGTATCATTATTACACAATACACAAAATGGGTCTAGATTTGGATTGGCTTTTTTATAATATTATAAATTATTTGGTAAGTTAAAGGGGTTTAGGATTAAGCTTCTGCATTATTTTAAATTACCCCGGTGTTTCAGCATTTAATTAACCGTCTGTTAACGTTTAACCATTGTGAACAACAGAGGCGGCGTAGTTTAAAAGTGCACAACATTTTATTTAAAAAACACGTTTGGGACTTCCGGTCTGGACACCATGGCGACTGCAGCTTAACACTGAAGCTCTCAGACCCAATCCAGGATAACACCTTGAAAATCAAACTTAACGGATTTTTGGAGGAGTGAAAATCAAAAGACAAAATCATCATGTCTAAAGGAAAACAGAAGAAACTGAAATTCTCCAGGCCAGGACACGTATCGGCCGGAGAATCTGAACTGGAAGATCTCCGTTCAGAAGACGAGGAACTGGTGATAGCTAACAAAAGGGTTAGCCTGAAATCACTATTTGAGGAGCTACGACGATTTCGCCGAGAAGTTACGGCCGAATTTCGGGAATTCAGAGAAGAATTGAAAAGGACAAACAGCAGAGTGGACCAGGCCGAGAACCGAATCTTGGAAACAGAGGATCGAATAAAAGTGCTCGAAGATTCTGTGCTAGACCTACGCAAAAGACAAGCAGCTATAGAGGCTAAGCTAACCGACCAAGAAGGAAAACAAAGAAGAGACAACATAAGAATTCATGGTCTGATAGAAGGAACCGAAAATGGTTTTAACTCAATGGCAGAATGCGTGGAATCCTTACTAAGAGAGAAATTGGATGTTCCACAAACCACCGACTTGAAGATAGAAAAGGCACATCGTTCATTAGCCGCTAGGCCGGCGGCGGAAGCGCCCCCACGTTCGGTGTTGGTAAGATTTTCCAATTTCAAAATAAAACAAGAGGTTGTAAGACTGGCCTGGCAGAAAAAAGGATTTATGCACCAGGAGAGAAAAGTCTACGTGGAACACGATTACGCCCCGGAGGTCCTTAAAAAGCGCAGGGAATACAATGACGCGAAAAAGGTGTTAAGAGAGAAGAAATTGCGCTTTCAGACTCCATTTCCTGCGAAGTTAAGGGTCTTCTACGGCGATGAAACGTGTCTCTATAATTCGGCGGAAGAAGCAACAGCTGACATGGCGAAAAGAGGGCTCCCGGTAACAGTATTTAAACCCGCAGCAGACCCGAGTGAGAAGATCAAAGCGCAAACATGGACAACACAAAGACCCTCAAAATCCACGGACCAGCAGCGGGAAATCCAGCGCCAGAGCGTCTCGGATAAACTATCCGTTTTCAGGTTGGAATAGCGACCTTTTTTTTTTTTTCCTTTCTCTTGAATCAATCCGCACATCCAACCCCCCTCATACAAGGTAACAAACATTAAAGGAGATGCATATTCAGCATGTGGTAAAACATTTCATGGAACAATCATATTATTTGAAACAAATAAGTCTTTGTAATAAAAAAAAAAAAAAAAAACTTGTTAAAATAGAAATGTGACAATAATCCACATGTTCTCCTCATACTAACAAATACTGTTTTTGCGTGAATGTTTGATGTGATGGGGGTGGGAGGGTGCACACAATTTCACAGGGTTTAGGGATAAAAGGAAAAAAAAAAAATCATTACAAGTTTGGATTGGGTTCTGAAACTCACGTTAAAAGCATGGGACTACTTTCAGTGGTAAGAGAGGGCCCTCAACACGTAACAGAGTTTGAGGAATTTCCCTCAGGGCCTTCACTCCATCAAGGCTCTTACAGGGTCTTTAAAAAGACCTCAGCTCAGGAAGTTCTTATGACAGCTTTTTGTTTTAAAGTTTTTTACACTATGTTCTTAATGTTTTTCTTGTTTTTAATGTTCTTTCAGTTTCTGAGTAGCACAAATGAGGGCCACCACACAGTTATACTAAACAAAACAACACAATGGAGAAACAGGGTGTAACCAAAATAATTTCATATAATGTAAAAGGAATCCTGAATCCAGTTAAAAGATCCAAGATTCTAGGTAAAATGAAAAAAGACAAAGCAGGAATAATATTTTTACAAGAAACCCACCTAACAGACGTGGAACACAATAAACTCAGTAGACAAGGGTTTAAAATGATCTCTTCATCTTCATATAAATCAGGGAGGAGGAGGGGAGTAGCGACATTGATATCAACCAAAATTACATTTGAAAAAAAATCAGAACACAAAGATAAAGAAGGGAGATACAGTTTGGTAACTGGGCGGCTAGAGGGAGAAGATATCACCCTGCTGAATGTGTATGCTCCCCCAGGGGCTAACTGGAAATTTTATAAAAATGTATTTGACCTAATGATAACTAAAGCTCAAGGTTTAGTGATATGTGGTGGGGACTTCAATCTTAGACTGAATCCATACTGGGATGCTTCTGGTAATTCCCCACATCAAAATAACACCCAAAACAGGAAGACTCGGATGCTACTAAAAGAAATGGGAAACTGTGACGTGTGGAGGGAACTCAACCCCAGTGTAAAAGACTATACATTTTACTCAACTCCACATTCATCTTACTCAAGGATTGACTATTTTTTTATGTTTAATAGAGACAGTGGAAGAGTAAAAACATGTAAAATAGGACTGATGGATCTCTCCGACCACAGTCCGATCTACATGGACTTAAATATCCAAAAATACACAAATAATACATTTTCTTGGAGGTTAAATTCAAATGTCCTGAAAGGACCATTGAAAGATGAATTGGAATCAGATATTCTCAGATATTTGGAAGATAACGATAATGGAGAAGTATCCCCTTTAATACTGTGGGATGCATGCAAAGCTGTAATAAGAGGAAAGATTATTGCAAAACTGGCAACCCAAAAGAAACTAAGACAAGAAAAACTATCCACATTAGAGTCAGAACTTAGGAACCTAGAAAAAGAACACAAAGGCAACACTCATTCTACTGACTCGCTCAAGATTAAGGAAATTAAAAACCAAATAAATGAGATCTACACAATAGAAATCCAGAAGAAACTTACATTTCTGAAACAAAAATACTATGAAGCAGGCAGTAAATCGGCAAAATTGCTAGCCTATAAATTGAGGAAACATCAAACAGAAAGAGCAATCTACAAAATCAGAGACCCAGTATCAAAGGAAATAAAATTCAGAATTCAGGATATTCTTAAAAGCTTCAAGAATTACTATAAGAACTTATACTCCCACAAAAAACATAAAAACGCATCCGAGGCATTCCTAAACACATTAAACCTTCCCCAACTTACGGAGTCACAAAATAAAACACTACTGTCAGAAATACATCCTAAAGAATTGGAAAAAGCAATTATGAAACTTAAAGCTAACAAATCCCCAGGAGCTGATGGCTATACAGCAGAGTGGTACAAAACCTTTAAACAGCAACTATCTCCTCTCCTCCTGAAAACATTTAATTATGTCCTCCACACAGGGGAAATCCCCCCCTCCTGGAGAGAAGGGGTCATTGCAGTTATACCTAAACCTGAAAAGGATAAACTAGAGTGCTCCAACTACAGACCAATCAGTGTACTAAATCAGGACTATAAGCGTTTTACCATTATCCTTGCCAAAAGGTTAGAAAATATACTGACAGACCTAATTCATTTAGACCAAACAGGTTTTATAAGACAAAGACAGACACAAGACAACATTCGACACACTTTACACATAATTCATCATATAAAAAAATATAACTTAAATGCAGTCATATTGGGATTAGATGCTGAAAAAGCATTCGATTCGGTTGACTGGTCTTTTCTATATAGAATCTTATCCAGTTTCAATTTTCATAACAACTTCATTAGAACTATACAGGCATTATATAAAAAACCAACAGCTAAAATAAGGATTAACGGTAATTTATCATCATCTTTTGAACTGGAAAGAGGATGTCGTCAGGGCTGCCCCCTGTCTCCACTGCTCTTTGCAATCTTCATAGAACCTCTGAGCCATTGGATAAGACAAAACCAAAAAATTCAAGGTATTACACTTGGTCAGAAGGAACATAAAATAGCACTCTTTGCTGATGACATTTTAATATACCTAGGGCAGCCGAACACTTCTTTACCAGAACTAACCTCAGTTTTTTCAGAGTATGGAGATTTATCGGAGTACAAATTAAACATGCATAAAACCCAAGTTTTAACATTCAACTATGACCCAAATCATTATTCACTAAGCAAACTCAAAACTAACTGGGAGTCGGAATCTATGAAATATCTGGGGGTCAATATCCCGAAACAACTCAACAAAATTATATCACTAAACTATGATCCACTGGTGACAAAAATAAAATCTGACCTAGCAAGATGGAATATGATACCATTCTTGGGTACTGCACAAAGAATTGAAGCAGTCAAAATGAATATACTTCCACGTCTTCTATACCTTTTCCAAACAATACCGGTAGAACCTCCCAAAAAAACATGGCAGGAGCTGGACAGAAGGATCTCAAGATTCATATGGCAGGGCAAGAGACCTAGAATCAGATATAGAACCCTACAGCTAAACAAAGACAAAGGTGGGCTCGCGCTGCCAAATATCAGGGACTACTTTAAAGCCGCACAAATTAAAACTTTAGTAGAGATATGTGACCCAGTCTACACTGCACAATGGAAGGAGATCGAATGCCAAATAACAAGTGACATCCCCCTACAGGCGATAATAGGGAACAATGCCTTACCTAAGCTTTTGAATAACGCTAACCCGTGGATAGAGACCCCACTAAAAATTTGGTTTAAGATAGTCAGAGAGAATCAAACTAAAGAGCCCTATCGACTTCTGCAATGGATTGCCTATGATCAGGACTTTACTCCTAATAACACAGACACCAGATTTAAAAAGTGGAAGGAGAAAGGGCTGATAAAATATTACGATTTTTTTAAAGAGCAAATCTTAAGAAGTTTTGAAGATTTGAAAAAACAAGGCCTAATAAATCAAGACCTTTACAGGTTCTTCCAGCTTAGACGCCACATAAACAATATACTTAAAAAGGAGGTTTTGGAAAGGGCCCAGTCAGGTGTTCTGAAGGTCTTCTTAATGGCATATAAAGGGATCCCAGGGATCAGATACATTTCTAAAATATACCAAGGTCTTCAAGACTTAAAAGGAGACAACACATCTTATATAAAAGAGAGATGGGAAAAAGAGGGGAATTTCACTTTACAACTGGAAATATGGGAAAAGCTAAATAAACAGCAATGGAAAAGTACCTCATCCCTGCAGTGGAGAGAATTTGGATGGAAAAACTTGGCAAGATTTTTCAGAACACCTGCACAAAACAAATTTACCCATAAGGGACTGAACTGTTGGCGCTTGTGTGGTGAAAAGACTGCAAATCATTTTCATGTGTTTTGGTCATGCCCAGTTATCCACCAATATTGGACCAAGGTACAGACAATATTGGGGAAAATATTCAAAATTACAGTTCCCTTCTCTTTTGTAACTTTGTATTTGGGTTTACTACCGGACTCACTGGAAAGACGAGGAGAAAAATACTTATTCAATGTTTTAATATTGGCAAGCAAAAAAGCTCTAACTAAAAAATGGATGTTGAAGGACTGTCCTACACCTGAAGATTGGACTAACGTGATCCAAGACATTTACTCGATGGAAAAGTTGACATTCGCACTGAGACAGGACATGGATGGGTTCATGAACTTTTGGCAACCCTGGACCGCATATGTGTCTTCCATTAGATCTAATCTTTGACAAATACCATTTCAATAATGGTTCCGCTCTTTGTTCCATCTCTACTCAGATGCTCTTTTATCTTTATTTACTTACTTTTTCTTTTTGTTTGTTTTTTTACTGATTTGTTTGTTTTTTTGTTATTTGTTTTTTTGTTTTTTTCTCTTTAATTTCACTTTTTCTTTCACTTTAAAAAAAAAAAAAGGGGTGTTGTAAGAATTAATCTTCCAATGTTGTCAGATATCAGAAAATAAGGGAACATGTGATGAAAATGTAAACAATGCATTGCTGTAACGACCTGTATACCCTTTACAAAAACTTAAATAAATAAAAAAAAAAAAAAATCACGTTTGACATATGTACAGTGGGGTAAAAAAGTATTTAGTCAGCCACCAATTGTGCAAGTTCTCCCACTTAAAAGATGAGAGAGGTCTCCAATTTTCATCATAGGTATACCTCAACTATGAGAGACAAAATAAGAAAAAAAAAATCCAGAAAATCACATTGAAGGATTTTTAATGAATTAATTGGTAAATTCCTCGGTAAAATAAGTATTTGGTCAATAACAAAAATTTATCTCAATACTTTGTTATATACCCTTTGTTGGCAATGACAGACGTCAAACGTTTTCTGTAAGTTTTCACAAGGTTTTCACACACTGTTGCTGGTATTTTGGCCCATTCCTCCATGCAGATCTCCTCTAGCGCAGTGATGTTTTGGGGCGGTCGCTGGGCAACACGGACTTTCAACTCCCTCCAAAGATTTTCTATGGGGTTGAGATCTGGAGACTGGCTAGGCCACTCCAGGACCTTGAAATGCTTCTTACGAAGCCACTCCTTCGTTGCCCGGGTGGTGTGTCTGGGATCATTGTCATGCTGAAAGACCCAACCACGTTTCATCTTCAATGCCCTTGCTGGTGGAAGGAGGTTTTCACTCAAAATCTCACGATACATGGCCCCATTCATTCTTTCCTTTACACAGATCAGTCGTCCTGGACCCTTTGCAGAAAAACAGCCCCAAAGTATGATGTTTCCACCCCCATGCTTCACAGTAGGTATGGTGTTCTTTCTCCTCCAAACACGACAAGTTGCGTTTTTACCAAAAAGTTCTATTTTGGTTTCATCTGACCATATGACATTCTCCCAATCCTCTTCTGGATCATCCAAATGCTCTCTAGCAAACTTCAGACAGGCCTGGACATGTACTGGCTTAAGCAGGGGGACACGTCTGGCACTGCAGGATTTGAGTCCCTGGCGGCGTAGTGTGTTTCTGATGTAGCCTTTGTTACTTTGGTCCCAGCTCTCTGCAGGTCATTCACTAGGTCCCCCCATGTGGTTCTGGGATTTTTGCTCACCATTCTCGTGATCATTTTGACCCCACGGGGTGAGATCTTGCGTGGAGCCCCAGATCGAGGGAGATTATCAGTGGTCTTGTATGTCTTCCATTTTTTTTTTCCACAATATCTTTATTGAACCTTTTCTTTTTTTTTTTTTTAACAAACATGATACAAACAATCAAACACTAACACTAAAGTACTACAAAAAAAAATGCACTAAAAACACCAACAACCACCAACAAAATCAAGTCTTCAACAATGCTCCTCTGTTTAGTCTAGACAATCCAATACATAAGTATACATATTATGTTCACCAGTTTGGAATTTACAAGGTCCACACACATCATTCACCTTCTTCTTCAAGAGTTATGTTTAAATTTTTTACATAATCAATAAAAGGTCTCCATATATTCTCAAACACAATTTCCTTTGATTTTAGTATATATGTTATTCTTTCTAATGGAAGGTTTGTTAACATCTGTCTTAACCACTGAGTCACATCTGGTCTATGAGTCTTTTTCCATAATAGTGCAATACATTTTTTGGCATTAAGCAAACTGAGGTCTATGAATGTTCTTTCACTTTTATTAAAATTATGCTTTTCTGGGTACAGACCCAACAAAAACAGTTTAGGATTCAATATGATTTGTTTTGAGATTATTTTTTCAATTGTTACCCTCACCTCTTCCCAAAACATTCTTATTAATCTACATTCCCATAAACAATGAAATAGGGTTCCTTTACTTTCCATGCATTTTGTGCATGTATCTGGTATATTTTTGTTATATCTATTTAACTCCTCCGGTGTAACATACATCCGCATTAACCATTTGAAATGTATCAATTTAAGGCGTGCATTTATTGATTTGGTTTGAGCTTCTGTACAAGCCAATTCCCATTGTTCCTCTGAAATTTCAATTTGCAGATCTTCTTTCCAGTAGTTTAATCTTTTCAGTGAATTTTCACTTGAAGATAGTGTCAATGAGTTATAAAACTCTGAAATAATACCCTTTCTTTTACTATCTTTCATCATCATTTTTTCCAAGGATGAATAAATAGGTCGAGTGAGAGCTTTATTTTGATTTGATCGAATAAAGTTTCTAAGTTGAAGATATTTAAAAAAATGTGTTCTATTGAGATTAAATTTGATCCTCAGCTCTTCAAAAGACATTATGTTGTCTGCACATGGCAAATATAAATCCTGAATCTTTTGTATCCCTTTTAAATTCCATACTTTAAATACAGCGTCCGCTCTCCCTGGTTTAAAATATTGATTACCCCATATTGGACTAAATTGTGACAATAACTGTGGTTCTTTTAAATAGTTTTTAGCTTCACACCATATTTTGATCATATGCTTTACAAATGGATTTTTAACTTGTTTTTGTAATTTTTTTGCCGAATCTGAGTATATGAATATGGGAAGAGGTAAAGGTAAATTGTATGATTCCATTTCAGTCCAGTGAGGGAGATCATTTGATGAAAAATAATATGTCATAGACCTCAGTTGTGCCGACCAATAATACAACATAAAATTTGGACATTTCAGACCTCCACGATCAAATGGTAAATATAATAAAGACAAACGTAATCTAGCCCTCCTGTTGTTCCATATAAATTCCACTAACTTTTTTTTTATTCTTGAGAATAGATCTAAAGGTGGTGATAAGGGAATGTATTGAAATAAATAAAGTATTTTAGGTAAAATATTACTTTTAAGTATATTGATTCTCCCGATCATCGACATTGGTAGTGACATCCATCTCTGAGTTAACTCACTGATATCTGACATTAAGGCTTCATAGTTGACACTGGCGACTGATTCTAGCTTAGGCATAATTTGGATTCCTAAATATTTAAACTGATTTACAACATTGAATTGATTTGCCTCAGGGGCTGGGTAATTTCTCTGGGTCTCATTTAGCATTAATATTGAAGATTTAGTTTTATTTATTTTATATCCTGATATTTCCCCAAAATTCTTTATTAAATTCAACAAGGTTGGAATTGATTTTTTTAGATTCGACATAAACAAAATTATGTCATCGGCGTACAGGGAGATTTTATGTTCTGTTGGTCCAACTTTAATTCCATATATTTGTGAATGTAAACGTATCGCTATCGCTAAAGGTTCAATTGCCATAGTAAACAGTAAAGGTGAAAGTGGACAGCCTTGTCGACATCCTCTATTGATTTTTATTGGTTTTGAAATATTGTTATTTGTTAGTATTTCTGCTGTAGCATTATTGTATATTATTTGAACCCATTTTATGAAATTATTTCCAAGTCCAAACCTTTGTAGTACTTCAAAAAGAAAGGGCCATTCAACTCTATCAAAGGCCTTTTCGGCGTCCAATGATAGGAGAGCTGTATCCGGTGCTTCTTTATTAAAATAAATAATATTAAATAGTCTTCTTACATTATGGAAGCCTTGTCTACCCTTTATAAAGCCATTCTGATCTCGATTAATAATATTTGGTAAAATTTCTTGTATTCGTCTTGCTAAAATTTTACAGATTATCTTAAGGTCGGCGTTTAATAGGCTTATTGGTCTCATATTTTCACATTTATTAGAGGGCTTACCTGGTTTTGGCAGCAGTATAATTAAGGCATTATTTATGTATGATGGTAAATTATTATTTTGAAATGCTTCTAAAACCATTTCCAAAAAAGGTTTTATTAATTTATTCTTAAATTTTTTATAAAGGTCAACTGGAAGACCATCTGGTCCTGCACTTTTTCCTGATTTCATATTATCAATGGCTAGCCCAACTTCTTCTTGACTAATTTTAGACTCCAATATCTCCCTGTTTTCATTTGGAATACACGGTATAGATAGTTCGTTCAAAAACCCATTTAGTTTTGTTAATTCAGGTTCATTTTTGGTATCATATAATTTTTCATAGTAATCTCTAAAGGCTCTATTAATTTCTAAAGGATCTATAACTACCTGTCCATTACTTATAATACTGGTAATTGGTGTTTTAATTTCCAATTGTTTAATCTGCCATGCTAATAATTTTCCTGATTTTTCACCTTGTTCATAAAAAGATTGTTTCAATCTTAGAAGACTCGAGGCAGCTCTATTCGCTGATTTTTTGTCGTATTCAGCTCTCAAAATCAGTAATTCATTCTCCAACCTTGGGTCACTTCCTGCATACACTTTTTCCTGAAGATTTTTTATTTTATGTTCCAATTTAGCTCTCTCCTCTCGAGTCTTCTTAGATTTTGATCCTGTATAACTAATAATATGTCCCCTAATAAAAGCTTTGAAAGCCTCCCACTTTACACATGCTGATGTTTGTGTAGTATTGATGTCAAAGAACTCGTCTATCTGTTTTTCTATATACTTGACAAATTCCTCATCCTGAAGCCATTTATGCTGAAATTGCCATCTACCTGATTCCTTTATCAATTTTTTATCTACATATATTAGACAACAGGGTGCATGGTCAGAGATCACGATGTTATCATAAAAGCAGTTTTGAATCTTGGACCTTAATTCTGTGGAAATCAAAAAATAATCAATACGTGAGAATGTCTTGTAGGTACTGGAATAACAAGAATAGGCTTTAACTTGTGGTTTCATTTCTCTCCATATATCTAACAATCTCAATTCTTTCATAAAATGATTAATAGTCATCCTACATCCAATGTGCGTACAATCCAGTCCTGTTGATCTATCCACACCTGGATTCAATGTACAATTAAAATCCCCTGCTATTATATGTTGCCCTGTAAGTGATGATAAGATGAGAAATAAATTAGCAAAGAACTTCTGGTCATCTATATTGGGACCATATAAGTTCACAAGATTTATATTTTCTAATAGCAAAGAACCTTGAATGATTACATATCTTCCAAATTTGTCTCCAATTACGTTTTTCACTTGAAAAGGAACTGATTTATGTATGAGAGTCATAACTCCCCTGGCTCGGGATGAAAATGAAGAGGTGAATACACTTCCCTGCCATCTACTCCTAATTCTTTTAACATCCTCCTCTATCAGATGAGTTTCTTGTAAAAACACAATTCTTGAACCCATGTCCTTTATTTTATTCATAACTTGTTTAAGTTTTTTTAAATTTTGTAGACCTCTGCAATTCCATGAAGTTAAATTAAGATTAACACTTTGGTCCATGATCAATAGAGAGTTTGGGATTACCTTGCAGTGTAAACATGCTCATACAGAGAAGCAAAAACATGAGTGGTTGAACATTCATCCTATAAACTACACACAAACAAATTCCCCCTTCCCACACTTGTGGCAAACCCCCCAAAATCAAAAGAAAAATTCTGTCTCCCGATATAGCCATCGACTGTTCCACATCCACGGGGAACAGCCTAAGCCACTCCTTCTTCATCCTCCCAATCACCCTAACTCTACTGCTTTTAATGACGTAACATTAACTCTCCTCTGTAGTTTTCCAACTTAACTCCAAAATTTTTACCAACTTTGTACATCCTAGTTTTTTTTTTGTTTGTTTTGTTTTTGTTTTGTTTTTTTTTAATATATAATACAATCTATATTTTGTAAACTTACTATTTACTTCAAGTCAGTCAGATGCCTGTGCAAATGCTTAGTTATTCTACCTTATATTTTGTTCATGCTTAGCTCCCACCAGTCTCTTCTTCTTCTTTGATCTTCTTGATGAACTCCTGCGCCTCCTCTGGGGTCTTGAAGATGTGGGTTCTGCCCTCATACGTGGTCAGCAGTCTCGCAGGATAGATTACACCATGACGAATCCCAAGGTTGCGCAGCTCCTTACGTACGGGATCAAACTGCTTCCTCAATTGCTGGATTCCTGTGGCCAAATCTGGGTAGAACCGCACCTGCTGGTCCTGGTGTTTAATCTCTCCTTTAGCACGTGCAGCGTTGAAGATCTTCATCCTGTCTCTGTTGCTTAGAAACTTCATAATTAAGGTCCTCAGCGGTCCCTTATCTCTCCGTGGGCCAATACGATGTGCTTTTTCCAGAACCACTGCTGATTGCAACTCCTCGCTGCCCAGCACCTCCGGAATCCACTTTTCCAGAAAGGAACATACGTCCCGACCTTCTGATTCCTCTGGAAGACCCACCAGCCTCAAGTTATTCTGTCTCGACCGAGATTCCAAATCCAAAATATTATCTTCCAGAGATTTATTTTTTTTTTCCAAAGTGCGCACCTTTAATTGAAGACGGGTGACGTCATCTTCAGCACTAGCGAGACGGAGCTCCATCTGCGCCGTTCGTTCTACACAGTCACCCAATTCCTTTCTTATTCCTTCCAGCGCTGTCATAATCCCATCAAATCTAGAGGAAAAGTCCGCTCTCATTGAACTCATGGCAGCCATCAGCGCATCTGCGCCATTCCCCGCAGAAATCGCACCGCCGCCAGCTTCCTCCGCCATATATGGAGCCTTGTTTGCTGCGTCACAGACCTGAAAGTCCGTTAATTTGGACTGTTTCGGCGGCTCGCTTTTTCCTTTTCCTGGTTTTCCAGCCTTAGGCTTCGCCGACATATCCTCGCCCAAATGCTGGGATACGTTCTGTCCCAAATGAGAGAGTTATTTGCCGATTTTTTTTTTCCAGGAGCAGAGCAGAGCGAGACACGTCCGTCCTACGTGGCAGCCATAACCGGAAGTGATGTCTTCCATTTTTAATAATTGCTCCCACAGTTGATTTCTTCACACCAAGCTACTTACCTATTGCAGATTCAGTCTTCCCAGCCTGGTGCAGGTCTATAATTTTGTTTCTGGTGTCCTTTGACAGCTCTTTGGTCTTGGCCATAGTGGTGTTTGGAGTCTGACTGTTTGAGGTTGTGGACAGGTGTCTTTTATATTGATAACGAGTTCAAACAAGTGCCATTAATACAGGTAACAAGTGGAGGACAGAGGAGCCTCTTAAAGAAGAAGTTACAGGTCTGTGAGAGCCAGAAATCTTGCTTGTTTGTAGGTGACCAAATACTTATTTTACTGAGGAACTTACCAATTAATTCATTAAAAATCCTTCATCATGATTTTCTGGATTTTTTTTTTCTCATTTTGTCTCTCATAGTTGAGGTATACGTTATGATGAAAATTGGAGACCTCTCTCATCTTTTAAGTGGGAGAACTTGCACAATTGGTGGCTGACTAAATACTTTTTTGCCCCACTGTATGCACATGAACACTGAACAAATGAAATGATCTCTGAATGATCTCTGCTTCATATGCAGCTGCTTCAGATTCCTCCTGGGCAACCGCTATTCTCCTCTCCTGCTCCAACGTGTGTTGTCTCAATCCACGTCGTCTTCTCCTGTAAAATTCTCTTGTCTCGTTAAAGATATTCATTGTGTTAAAAACCCACAGAAGAATAGTGACCACCGTGGAAATCCTCCGCTCGTAATCCGCTATTTTTTTCTTTGTTGTGGAGGAATCGGTCGCGTCCTTTACTACGTCAGCAGAGTGTAGCGCCACCTCGATCCCGCCCACCCCCAGCAATACTCGGCTTTCCGTGGTTTTGATGGAGGCGCAGCCGCGGGAGAAACAAGTAAAAAAGAAAAGAAAAGAGTAGAGCAGAACTATATAGTGGAAATGTGGCATATATGGCCCGTCGTACGGGGGTCTGAGGGTTGATCTTACAGCCTCATGCCTGACAAAAACGAACTCAGCATTTTTTAAAGCTTTGGGAACAAAAACGCGCGGAAAAGCGTGATGAACGGGGCCCGGGAGCACGTCCGCTCCCGTGCCGACTAGCGGCCCAAGAGCCGGGAGGGGGGCCGGCTCCGGGTGTTCCGGTAAAAACTCGCCTGGCAGCCTGAGAGGTTGTGCGAACACCAGCTCCGCTGGGGAGGTTAGTTAGGAAGATATACTGGAAAAGGAAGCCATCGTTGTCTGACCCCCTCAGCTGTAGCATGTCTTCCATCAGGGCGCTTGGCCTGTGTCCTCCCTGGTTGAGCAAAGCCAGGAGCCTCCTAGCCATCATATTCAGCCACTTAAATATCCAGCTACAGACAATACATCAAAGGCATGTTATCATCAAAGGAACTGCAGTCCGGCATGGGACATTTGCAACACAATGAGAGCAGGAAGCATGAACGTTTGCATTTGAGTCATACACATCCACAGGATACTGGCGCCTGAACTAGACACGGAGAGGCTGCCTATTGATCTCAACACACACCTCATTGCTCTGCTAATTGCCCCGGCTGAGCGCTCTGTTTGTCCATGGCTGTTGTGGGGGTTACCCCATACACTCCCCCCCCCCCCTTGTCACACACAGGAGGGATCACATATCCCCGTCAAAACCCCTTACTGACATTTCTCCCCCCTCCAGCCTTCAGTCTTCCACCTGCCTCCTGAAGGTCAGGAAGTCCTTTGTTCGCACTCCCGTCCTCTTCGTTGTCCCCCGTAGGTGGTCCAGACTTATTGTCCTCTTTGTCGTGAGGTCAATCTACATATGTTATCTCAGCATCCCTTTTATGCTTACACATATGCATGCACAAATACACCGCTACATACATCCCTTTAATGCTTAAACATATGTATGCACAAATCCACAGCCATATAACCCCCCCAAACGATGAAGAATGGGCAATACATTAAAATTCTGTGAACATGTTACTATCAACAGTACAGCCAACATCAAACACTCCGTCTGTGCGCCGCCTGGGCTTCAACCGTCTCCCGAATCTGCTGTAAGCGGGCCCAGCCTTGCCTGCTGCACCCTTCTGCCCAGGCTCTGTTGACTGAGGAAGAGAGTGGTTATTTGATCCCTGCGGGGGCTCCGAGACGCTCCCCCTGGGGGGTCTGCTGCGTCGAGGTACCCTCACTACCGGTACAGATTTGTCATTCATCACAAAAGCAGGTTTTAGTCTGTCAATACTAACTGTCTCTTGTCTGTCTCCCAAATCCAGCACAAAATGCTTATCACCTGTCTCCAGCACTCTATATGGCCCGTCGTACGGGGGTCTGAGGGTTGATCTTAGAGCCTCGTGCCTGACAAAAACGAACTCAGCATTTTTTAAAGCTTTGGGAACAAAAACGCACGGAAAAGCGTGATGAACGGGGCCCGGGAGCACGTCTGCTCCCGTACCGACTAGCGGCCCAAGAGCCGGGAGTGGGGCTGGCTCCGGGTGCTCCGGTAAAAACTCGCCTGGCAGCCTGAGAGGTTGTGCGAACACCAGCTCCGCTGGGGAGGCATCTAAATCCTCCTTGGGAGCAGAATGCAACCCTAATAAAACCCATGGTAGTTTGTTTACCCAATCTGCATCCGTGAGTGACGCTCTGAGTGCTGCCTTCAAAGACCAATGAAAGCGCTCGCATAAACCATTAGCCTGAGGGTGATAAGCAGTAGTGCGGTGAATTTTTGCTCCTAATCCGTTGGCCATCGCTGACCAAAGCTCAGAGACGAATTGAGGCCCTCTTTCGGACGTAATATCCGAGGGAACGCCAAAACGCGCTACCCAAGCCGTTAAAAAACCACGAGCCACCTCCGCGGCCGTGGTCGTCACCAGTGGGACCACTTCCGGCCAACGTGTGGTTCGGTCCACCATTGTCAAAAGATGTGTGAACCCCTGTGACGCCGGTAGGGGGCCCACGAGGTCGACATGCACGTGGTTGAACCTTCTGGCCGGAATGCAAAACGGTTCTAAAGGGGCTCTTGTGTGCTTGTGGATTTTGGCCCGTTGACAGGACATGCAGGCCTTTGCCCACTCCTTCACATGCTTGCGCAGGCTCGGCCAAACAAACTTTTCTGCTACCATTTTCACCGAAGCGCGCACTCCCGGGTGCGCCAGCGAGTGGACTGAGTCAAAAACGCGGCGGCGCCATGCGGCCGGAACCACCGAGCGTGGGCGCCCGGTCGACACATCGCAGATTAGGGGGGGCGTACCGGTTTGTAAACACTTGCTCTCCAGCCTTAACCTTGTTGGTCCAGACTGGAGCGCGCGCATGTCTGCATCTGCACCCTGCTCTGCCGCCATGGCTGCGTAATCTATACCCACGTGAACTGGGGCTGTACGCGCTCCCGCGCTGCTACTCTGCTGCGCGGTCACGATGGCATGGTCCGCCTCTGCGCGCGCCGGTGCCGTGACCACGCGCGAGAGGCAGTCTGCCACCACATTGAGTTTACCCACTACGTGCCGAATGTCAGTGGTAAATTCCAAAATTGCGGCCAGCTGCCTCTGCTGCCTGCCTGACCACGGGTCTGAAATTTTGGACATGGCGTATGTGAGCTGCTTGTGGTCCACGAAAGCGGTGAAACGCCGTCCTTCCAGCCAGAACTGGAAATGACGAATCGCCAAATGAAGTGCCAACAGCTCCCTGTCAAACACGTTGTATTTTCGCTCAGCCTCGCTCAAGGATTTGCCGAAAAAAGCCAGCGGCTGCCAAACTCCGGCAACCTGCTGCTCTATCACAGCCCCTATGGCCACATCTGATGTGCCTGTCGTTAGCGCGATGTGTGCCGCTGGGTCCGGGTGAGCTAGGAGCGCAGCGTCAGCCAAGGCTTTTTTCACCTCTGTGAACGCGCGCTCCCGCTCTGGGGACCATTCAACAGCATTGGATGGTTTTTGTTTCTTGAGCGGGGCATATAACGGCTGCATGAGTTATGCTGCATGGGGCAGGAAACGGTTATAAAAATTCACCATCCCTAAAAATTCCTGCAATGACTTGACCGTTTGTGGTCGGGGAAAATCTGCCACTGCGCGCACTTTATCCGGTAACGGAACTGCCCCTTCTGGGGAAACGCGGTGGCCCAAAAAATCGATCTGCACGACGCCAAACTGGCACTTGGCCGGGTTAATTATTAAGCCGTGCTCTCCCAACCTCCTAAAAACCACGGTGAGGTGTTTTTCGTGTTCTTCCTCTGAAATACTGGCGACCAAAATGTCGTCGAGGTACACAAACACAAAAGGGAGATCGCGTAACACGGCGTCCATCATCCGTTGGAACGTCTGCGCCGCCCCTTTAAGACCAAACGGCATGCGTAGAAACTCAAAAAGTCCAAACGGTGTTATTACCGCTGTTTTAGGAATGTCCTCCGGCCGGACCGGAACTTGATGGTAGCCGCGAACCAGGTCTATTTTGGAAAAAATGCGCGCCCCCGCTAGGTGTACTGAAAAATCCTGGATGTGTGGAATGGGGTAACGATCGTGTGCTGTGGCATTGTTCAGCCTGCGGTAATCGCCGCACGGTCTCCAGGAGCCATCAGCTTTCGGGACCATATGCAGCGGCGAAGCCCATGGACTTTTCGAACGGCGAATGATGCCCAGCCTCTCTAGGCTGGCGAACTCTTCGCGCGCTATGGAGAGCTTGGCAGCATCTAAGCGCCGAGCCTTCGCAAAGACGGGGGGGCCAGATGTAGTGATAAAATGCTCCACCCCGTGTTTTGTGACCGTCGATGAAAAGGTGGGTACCGTGAGTGCTGGAAACTGGGTGAGGAGTGTGTGGAACTTACCACCTGCTGCGGCGATGTTGGTCTGTACTGGTGGCGGGGACACTCGAGCTGAACAGGGAAGAGAGTAAAAAGAGAGTGCATTTACCAGCCGCCTATTGGCAAGATCAACTAACAGACCATGTGAGCACAGAAAATCAACGCCTAACATGTTGAAACTCACCGCCGCTATGACAAAAGTCCATTCATATGTGCGGCCATGTAAGCGTAAAGACAAAGTTCTTTTCCCATAAGTGTTGATGCTCGAGCCGTTTGCCGCAGTCGCTCCGCTACCATGGGGTCCAGCCAACCGGTCAGCATAAGTTGGGGTGATGAAACTCACTTGGGCTCCGGTGTCTATGAGGAAATCTCGTCCGGAGCTCGCATCTGTGATGTAGAGCAGCTTGCTGTTTTCACCGAGAGTCGAAGCTGCTAACGACCCTCGGTCCTGCCGTTTCCCGAACTCCTGAAGCTGCAGGGCGGCACACTGATGGTCTTTTGTTTTGTTTTTTTAGGGGGGAATTCTATGTTCAGTGGCTATTTGTGAATGACTGACCATGATTTGTGTAGCTCACGAAGTTTAGGTGGAGGTTGTTCTATCAAATTTTTGAGTTGGAATGTGAAAGGTCTGAATAACTCAGTTAAGCGAGCAAAGGTGTTCGCTCATCTGAAATGGATGAAAGCTGACATAATATTTTTGCAAGAAACACATTTGCGAGATGGTGAACATTTTAGGTTTAAATGTCCATCGGTTGGTAAGGTATTTCACTCATCCTGTGGAGAGAATGAACCAGACGAGGCAACGAGCTAAGTCAGCACAGACTTTATTCTCTCCAGCAAGTTGAATTCACAAGAAGAGTCCCCAGGCCACACCGCATCTCCCTTTTATACCTTTAATTATTTGCATAGGGACCTGGGGCTCAGACATCATACATGTTACATAATAAAGCCCATACGGTGCATTAACAAAACAGTATGCTGGTGACTCACTACTTCTTTCTCCCGGCAGCCAGGGTCTCCACTTCTCCCCGGGAAGTGTTCCACCTCTGCTGTTTGGTCTGGACCCCGTGTCAGCCTCTCTTCTCCTGGGCCATTACTCTCTGGGTGGAGAGTCTAACACCTAGCGCCCCCCAAAAATAACACCCAGAATGGGCCTTAACCCCCCCGTCCTTTGGGCTTCAGCCGACGTCCATAGCAGCTGTAACGGGTGGGTTGCCAGCTCTGTGGCACTGCTCTGCTGATGGGGTACCCTGGGAGGTACGTCCGTCTGTGGGGGGAAAAGGGGAGGGGGAGAAAACACATCCTCAACAAGAATCCCTGTCCCTGCTGACGAGTCACTAACTTACAGAGCCCCCAACGGGGGGCGTCCACACCGGGGAGCTCGGGCCAATACCACCTGTTCATCTGCCAACACAAAAGCAGGCTTAAGCCTGTCAATGCAGACGGCTTCTCTGTGTCCCCCCAAGTCTAACATGAAATGTTTCACCACAGGTTCCAACTCTCTGAACGGCCCGTCGTATGGCGGGCGCAATGGGGTCCGGTGTACATCATGTCTGACGAACACGAACGATGCATTCTGCAAGCTTTTTGGGACGAATGCGTGGGGAAAACAGTGGTGGGCTGGGCCCGGTACACTCCCTACCTCTGCGCCATGTAGAGACTGCGGGACGGCTCGGCCTCGGGCGTGGGGTTGTCAGGTAAAAATTCTCCAGGGATCAGCAGCGGTTGAGAAAAGATGAGTTCTGCCGGGGAGGCTGCCAAATCCTTCTTTGGTGCGGAACGTAACCTTAAAAGAACCCACGGCAGACGGTCTACCCAATTTGCGTCCATGAGTGAAGTCCTGAGAGCTGCCTTAAGCGACCTGTGAAAATGCTCGCATAACCCATTGGCCTGGGGGTTGTATGCGGTAGTGCTGTGAATGTTGACCCCCAGACTTCAGGCCATCGCGGACCAGAGGTCGGAAACGAACTGTGGGCCCCTGTCGGACATGATGTCTGATGGAGCTCCGAAGCGCGCCGCCCAAGTTGACAAAAAAGCATGTGATGCTTCCACAAATGTAGTAGAAGCTAGAGGCACTGCTTCGGGCCAGCATGTGGTGCGGTCCATGACTGTCAAGAGATGCGTAAACCCCTGCGATAGCGGAAGGGGCCCCACCAGGTCCACGTGGACGTTGTCGAACCTCTTAGCCGGAATGTGGAACGGTTCAAGGGGAGCCTTTGTGTGCCTGTGCACCTTGACTTGTTGGCATGCGATGCAAGCTGCTGCCCACTCTTTCACCTCTTTACGCAAACGTGGCCAGACAAACTTCACCCCCACCAGTTTGACTGAAGTGCGCACTCCCGGTTGTGCAAGGGAGTGGACTGACTCAAAAACTCGACGGCGCCAAGTGCACAGGACCACCGGGCACAGGCGGCCTGTGGAGACGTTGTAGAGTAGGGGACGGCCCCCTACTTGCAGTACCCTGCTCTCCAGCCTTAACCCTGTTGGTCCAGACTGGAGCGCGCAAATGTCTGTATCCCCGGTTTGCTCCACGGCTATGGCAGTGTAATATTTTCCCACGTAGGATGGGGCCACCAATGCGCGCAAGAGGCAGTCTGCCACCACGTTGAGTTTACTGGCCACATGCTAAATGTCGGTCGTAAACTCCGAGATTGCAGCCAGTTGTCGTTGCTGCCGAGCCAACCACGGTTCTGAAACCTTGACCATGGTGTACGTTAATGGCTTGTGGTCCACAAACACAGTGAAGTTGCACCCTTCCAGCCAGAACTGGAAATGGCGTATCACTAGGTGGAGAGCCAGCAACTCTCTGTCGAATGCGCTATATTTGCACTCATTGTCACGCAAAGACCTGCTGAAAACATGAGCGGCTACCAAGAACCTGCGACGCTCTGCTCCACTACGGCCCCTATGGCCACGTCCGATGCGTCCGTAGTGAGCGCTATCCGTGCTGACGGATCTGGGTGCGCCAGGAATGCAGCCTTCGCCAGCGCTGTTTTGGCATCTGAAAAAGCCTGACCCCGCTCAGGAGTCCAGTCAATGTTGTCCGCGGAACTCTTTTATTTAAGCGTGGTATACAATGACTGCATCAGCTGAGCTGCGCGGGGGAGGAAACGGTTGTAAAAATTAACCATCCCTAAAAATTCCTGAAGTGCCCTGACCCTCTGAGGATGCAAAAAATCTGCCACCACACGCACCTTGTGCGGTAACAGGATCGCACCCACCGGCGAGATGCGGTGGCCCAAAAAATCAATCACTGTCACCCCAAATTGGCACTTCGTCGGGTTGATTATTAAACCGTGCACTTCCAACCTCTGGAAAACCATCCTGAGGTGGGCGACGTGCTCGTCCTCAGACGCGCTGGCCACCAGGATGTCATCCAGGTGGACAAAAACAAAAGGCAGATCATGCAGCACTGCGTCCATCATCCGTTGGAAGGTCTGCGTCGCGCCTTTTAACCCAAAGAGCATGTGCATAAATTCGAAAAGGCCAAACGGAGTTATCTCCACTGTTTTGGGTACGTCTTCTGCGCGCACCGGGACCTGGTGGTAACTGCAGACCAGGTCCACCTTGGAAAAAACGCGTGCCCCGGCCAGGTGGATGGAAAAATCCTGGATAAGGGGATCAGGTAGTGATCGTGTGCCATAGCGTTGTTTAATTGCCGGAAATCGACACATGGTGGCCACGACCCGTTGGCTTTAGGAACCATGTGCAGCGGGGTTGCCCACGGGCTGTTTGAGTGCCTGATGATGCCTAACCTCTCCAAATTGGCGAACTCCTTGCACGCGCTGGCCAGTTTAGCTGCGTCCAGGCACCAAGGTCGTGCAAAAACGGGCGGTCCCTTGGTGATAATAAAGTGCTAGACCCCATGCTTGGTTACGGCCGCTGAAAACGTCGGAACCGTGAATGCTGGGAACTGGGTGAGTAACTGTTGGAACTCACCCCCTGGAGCTGTGACGCTGTCAAGTGTTGTCGACCCGGCTCCTCGAGCTGTACAGGGCAGAGAATCAAAAGACACAGCATCAACTAGTCGTCTATTAGCAACATCAACTAGAAAACTGTGCGCACATAGAAAGTCTGCACTCAAAGCAGGGGAGTTACATGCCACTATGATGAAGGTCCACTGGAAGTTACACCCATGCAAACATATAGTTAGTGTCCTCTCACCAAATGTCTTAATGTCAGAGCCGTTGGCAGCTGCCAGCTCAGGACTGCTACTTCCAGCCATCCTGTCCGAGTTGTATGGCAGGATGAGGCTCTTCTGGGAGCTGGAGTCCACCAGGAACCGTCTCCCCGAACGTGAGTCTGTGACATAGAGCAGCTTATCTCTCTCACCGGTGGTTGCAGCTGCTACCGACTGCCAGCCTTGGCGTTTCCCGACTGCTTGAACTGGCACGGTGGCATGCATCGCTGTGCGTCTGCTCCGAAACGGCGGTGATAGAAGCAGATCGTGTCCTTCCTGTGCTTCCTGGCTTCTGCACCGGCCACCATCAGCGGCTCCTCGCCCTCACTGGTCGTCTCTCTGGGCTCCGGTGCTGCTGCATTCATGATGAAGGTTCTGGTCGCCAGGATGATCCAGTCCGCTTCTTGCGCTAGTGCGCGATAGTCCTTTATTGCCAACAGTGGTGAGTTTGCCAGGATCACTCTTGCTGCCACCGGGAGGTTTCTGAGGAACAGGAATGGCTCACCATCTCTGCCCATTAACACCAACATGTTCTCCATCAACTCGACTGCTGACCTGTCCCCTAACTCAGAGCGCGTCAGGAGCTTCTCCGCTCTCTCGCAGTCCTAGAGCGTGTAGCGCTAGGTCAGCATCTTCTTTAGCGCCTCGTATTTACCGTGGGCCGGAGGCTCTTGGAGCAGGCTTGCCACCTGCTGTGTTGTGCGTGTGTCCAGCGCGGCAACCACGTAGTAATATCTGGTCTTGTCTGCCGTTACCCCGCGAAGAGCAAACTGGGCCTCTGTGTGTAAGAACCACGCTGTTGGGTCGTGCAGCCAAAAGTCCAGGAGCTTGACTGAAACAGCGCAGGCGGCACTCGCGCGTCCTGTCCAGCTTGTCTCCGGGGTTCTCGCCTCATCTTCCATTGTACTTAAAGGGTCACCAGTGTGGAGAGAATGAACCAGACAAGGCAACGAGCTGAGTCAGCACAGACTTTATTCTCTCCAACAAGTTGAATTCACAAGAAGAGTCCCCAGGCCACAGTGCATCTCCCTTTTATACCTTTAATCATTTACATAGTGGCCTGGGGCTCAGACATCATACATGTTACATAATAAAGCCTGTGCGGTGCATTAACAAAACAGTATGCTGGTGCCTCACTACTTCCTTCTCCCGGCAGACAGCGTCTCAACTTCTCCCAGGGGGGTGTTCCACCTCTGCTGCTCCGTCTGGAACCCCCGTCAGCCTCTCTTCTCCTGGGCCATTACTCTCTGGGTGGAGAGTCTAACACCTAGCTCCCCCACAATCCTTTAATTCAAAAGCCAGAGGGGTAGTAAACATCTATGCTCCAAATTTTGTCAGTCCAGATTTTGCAGACAAATTATTACATACTCTCCCTCTTCTTAACACGCATTGTCTTATTCTAGGCAGTGATCTTAATCGTGTAATGAATCCATCTCTGGATCGCTCTAGTCTCAGATCCTTTACACAATCTCACATGACCAAATCAGTATCTGATTTTATGTTACAGAATGGGTATGTTGACCACTGGAGACTTTTGAATCCGCATGCCAGAGCTTATTCTTTTTTTCACAGGTGCATCAATCCTATTCCCCTATCGATTATTTTTTGTTGATGGGTCTTTATTATCTCGGGTGACGTCAACTGAGTATCATCCAACTGTCATTTCAAATCATGCCCCTCTCAGCCTTGACATAGCATTTAAAAATTACCCTCGCTTTTCTTCACCATCCATCTTCTTCCGCTTAATCCTTTTTCGGGTCGCGGGGGGGGGGGGGGGGGCTGGAGCCTATCCCAGCATCTTTGAGCAAGAGGCAGGGTACACCCTGAACAGATCGCCAGTCCATCGCAGGGCCAACACAGAGAGACAGACAACCATTCACTCTCACAGTCATACCTAAGGACAATTTAGAATCCCTAGTTTTGATACCAATTAACCTAACTTGCATGTTATTGGCATGTGGGAGGAAACCGGAGAAATTCCGGAGTAAACCTACGCAGACACGGGGAGAACGTGCAAACTCCACATAGATCACTATTGGTCGGGAGCTGGGATCGAACCCAGGATCCACCGGCCAAGGGTGAGTTGCTGTGCTGCTGCAGTGCTAACCATTCCACCACCGCACTCACCATTATCGGACAACAAATTTAACACTTTCATCGCATCAGCAATTGATGATTTCTTTATTTACTGACAGTAGTGACTCAATTTCTTCCTCTCTATTGTGGGAATCGCTTAAAGCTTATCAATGAGGGCAAATCATTTCCTATTCAAGACATTGTAATAAAACTGAAAAAAACAAGTTGAATGACTTGTTATTTAATATTCATGATATTGACAGAAAAAAATGCTTCTAATCCATCACCGAAACTATTGAAACAACAACAAGACCTTCAATTACAACTAGACCTTCTTACAGCAAATGAAGCTGAATGTCTTATATTACAATCTCGGGCAAATTATTATGAATACAGAGAGACACCAAGTTGACTTTTATCTCACCAACTAAAACGCCAAGCTTCTGCTCGATTAATCCCTCAAATCAAAAACTTGTCTGGAAATATAGTTTCAGACCTGACAGCAATAAACGAAACATTTAAAGATTTTTACTCAAACCTTTATAAATCTCAGTCCTCCACAGATATGAGTGAAATTATTGTCATGAATCCGGGTTGACTTATTGCTATGATTTGTCTTAGTTTCATCCTGACAGCTCTGGCATGCCCCCTCCTCCTGTCAAGCTCTGTCAGCTGCACTATCACGGGTGCTCACACACATACACACGCACTCACACACGCTCTCACACACCGGATGCCAATCAGTTCTGCCCACGCATTCTCACACTGGCAATCTCTTTACTCGTTAGCTTCTGGAGTATTTGTTGGCCACTCCAGAGGAAAGAGATTGTCATGGCATTCACCCTCGTTCATGGCAGCAAGCTCCCCATGAATGACATACCACCCCCTTCACGTACTCAGCCCGACATCTTCAGACGTTCAATCCCTGGGTGTTCACGGCTGCCTCAGCTTCTAATCCTTTTCCACTGGACCACTTGGTTTCGCCCCGGATCAGCTCCAGCTCAGTAAGTGTCCTTCTTCACCTTTTTCTCCTGTGCTCTGCAGCCCTGCAGCACGAGGCCATGCGCCTTTCCTTTTGTGCTTTACGCAGCCCTGCAGCACGAGGCTCCATTTAGACCAGGCTGTTTAGCATTCGGCTAGCGCCCTGCATGTTTGGTGGCAAAACCTTGCATTATATCTTTCCATATTTCTGTGGTTGAACTGAACTAAACTTGGTGATAACTGGACTTGTAATTTCCTTTGTGTTTGTTAACAAAAGTGCACCATCTACTCTCACTCTTGGGTTTTCATTCTCGCTCCCGTGCGCCAAGCTATGACGCACGGAGGTTTATGACAATTATGGCTTTCCTTCAGAATCTGGATATTCCCATTATAGATCCATAGATTGCTGATGGGCTTGGTGCACTGCTCACTTTAGAAGAAATTACGTGTGCAATTAAATCCATCCACAATCAGAAGGCACCTGGCCCTGATGGGTTTCCTGTTGAATTTTTTAAAATGTTTATTGTTGTCTCCTCTTCTTTGTGTCATTTATAATGAATCTTTAGAGCGAGGTGTTTTGTCACCTACACTGACCCAGGCGTCTATATCTCTCCTTTTGAAAAAAGATAAGGATCCCACATCTTGTACTTCCTACAGACCTGTTTTGCTTCTCAATGTTGATGTGAAGATTCTCGCCAAAGTGTTAGCAATCTGACTGGAAAAAGTCCTTCCTGAAGTTATATCTCAGGACCAGAATGGTTTCATTAAGGGGTGTCAGCTGTTTTTTAATGTTCGCATGCTTTTTAACACCATCTTCTTTGATCACTCTTCTCTGGATCCTGAAGTTGTTATTTTGTTGGATGCAGAGAAAGCGTTTGATCGTGTCGAGTGGAATTATCTTTTTGCGGTGTTGAACAAGTTTGGCTTTGGGAGGAAGTTTGTGTCATGGATTAAGCTTTTATACACTTCTCCCCAGGCTAACATTGTAACAAACAACACACATTCTGATTATTTTAGTTTATCTCGTGGCACAAGACAGGGGTGTCCCTTGTCTCCTCTCTTGTTTGCTTTAGCCATAGAGCCACTTTCAGTGGCTTTAAAATCTCTTCCTTCATTTCATGGTCTTTTTCACTCTGGCATTGAACTTAAGCCATCGCTTTATGCGGATGATCTTCTTTTATATGTGTCCAGGCCATTGATTAGTGTGCCACCAATTTTGTTCTTATTAGAGAAGTTTGGTTCTTTTTCTGGCTATCAGGTAAGTTTTGGCAAGAGTGTATGCTTTCCTGTAAATTCTTTGGCCTTAAAGCTTACCCAATTTGACATTCCTTTCAAAATTTGCCAATTGGGGTTTAAATATTTGGGGGTCAACATCACCTGCTCTTTATCATCACTTTATTCGGCCAATTTTGCCCCCTTGATTACTCAGATTAAGGCAGACTGTCAGAGGTAGAACTCTCTTCCTCCATCATTGATAGGTAGAATTAATACCATTAAAATGAATGTCTTGCCGCGGTGTCTCTACCTATTTCAGTGTATTCCTCTTTTCCTACCCAAATACTTCTTTAAAACTTTAGATCAGATTATCTCTTCATTTTTATGGAGAGGGAAAACCCCTAGACTGAGTTTATCCGTATTACAGAAATTTACTTCTGATGAGGGTCTTTCCCTCCCTAATCTTCTTTTGTATTATTGGTCTTCACATATTCATAAATTGCTATACTGGTTTCATTTTCCTGAACAGTTATGGTGTAGACTTGAAATTCAGTCTTTTCTATCTTCTTCACCTGCAGCACTGCTAACTTCTCCATTACCTTTTAACCCAGCTAAGTTTACAAAGAACCCGGTGGTTTCGTCCACTCTCAAGATTTGGTCACAGTGTAGACATCATTTCAAGTTCCTGTCTCCATCTGTGAAGATGCCACTATTCAAAAACCATTTATTTCCTCCTTCTCTTAATAGTGCTTCATATCTTCTGTGGCACAACAGAGGGATTAGAATTGTTAGCGATCTTTATAAAGATGGCATCTTTGCAAATTTTTCTGACCGAGCCACTGACTTTAAATCTCCCTGCTTCCCATCTATTTCTTTATTTTCAGCTTCGACACTTTGTCTCATCCCTTTTTCCTTGCTTTCCTTCGCTCCCTTCTGATCAACCATGGGACAACCTTTTAGCATTTGGACTTGGTCAAAAATCTGTCATCTCCAAAATTTATAATTCTGTCATGGCACTAGATTCTCGTACTGTAGTGAAAAATAAACAGGCCTGGGAGCAGGAGCTGGGAATTGAGATAAGCGATAATAGGTGGGATAATGCTGTTGTCTCTGCTAGATCATGTACACCTTGTGTCCGGTTACAATTAATACAGTTTAAAGTTCTCAACAGGGTTTATTTCTCAGTAGTCTAGACTGTCAAAAATCTATCCCAACATAGTGGACCAGTGTGACAGATGTCATGCTTCACCCTGTAACTTGACACACATTTTATTCCTGTAGCCGGCTGCAGAAGTTTTGGACGGACTTTTTCATTACCTTGTCCACAGTTTTGAGAACCCAGATTCAAATGGACCTTTACATTGCTGTCTTTGGGATTCCTTGTGTTCCCCTCCCAATAACTTCCACACAACATAAAATATTGGCCTTTACTAATCTGTTAGCGAGGTGTTGTATCCTATTCCTCTGGAAATCTCCTAAACTTCCATCTACTGTATCTCTATGTGGCTTAAAGACATTGTGTCATTTATCAAAAGAGATAAGATCAATTCCACAATTAGAGGCAATTCAGAACTTTTTTTCCAGAAATGGAACAACTTTTATGATTATTTCACCTCTTTGCAAACATTGAAAATTATCTTCACTCTTTTCATATGTTTATAATTCCTCCCCAGGGTTTTTTTTTTCTCTCTTCAGTTAATGTCATATGAGTGCAACAGTGCAATTTTGCAATGTTTATTTTTAAATGATTTCAATACAGCTAATTTTAAGTTTAATGTAAACTTTTGATTTGTTTTAATTGCACTGTTACAAGGACATAGCAGGATGTTCTGTGTTTATGAAAAAAAAAGCTGTAATGTATATGTGATTTTTTTACGTATGCTATTCTAATAAACAGATTAAAACCCCCCAAAAATCCAAACCTACATGGCCGTGTGAAAAAGTGACACCCCCCCCCCCCCCCCATTGAAACATGTAGTTTATGACATCTTTGGAAAGCTGAGTTCAACTTCTCTAGTCACACCCAGGCCTGATTACAGCCACACCTGTTCTCAATCAAGAAATCATTTAAATCAGACCTGCCTGACAAAGTGAAGTAGACCAAAAGATCCTTAAAAGCTAGACATCCTGCTGCGATCCAAAGAAATTCAGGAACAAATGAGAAACAAAGTAATTGAGATTGATCAGTCTGGAAAAGGTTATAAAGCTATTTCTAAAGCTTTGGGACTCCAGCAAACCACAGTGAGAGCCATTATCCATAAATGGCGAAAACATGGAACAGTGGTGAACCTTCCCAGGAGTGGCCAGCTGACCAAAATTACCCCAAGAGTGCAGCTACGACTCATCCAAGAGGTCACAAAAGACCCCACAACAACATCCAAAGAACTGCAAACCTCACTTGCCTCAGTTAAGGTCAGTGTTCATGACTCCACCATAAGAAAAAGACTGGGCAAAAAATGGCCTGCATGGCAGAGTTCCAAGACAAAAACCACTGCTGAGCACAAAGAACATAAAGGCTTATCTCAGTTTTGCCAGAAAACATCTTGATGATCCCCAAGACTTTTGGGAAAATACTTGGGAAATAATTGGGAAAATATGGACTGACGACACAAAAGTTGAACTTTTTGGAAGGTGTGTGTCCCATTACATCCAGAGTAAAAGAAATGTAGCATTTCAGAAAAGGAACATCATACCAACAGTAAAATATGGTGGTGGTAGTGTGATGATCTAGTGCTGTTTTGCTGCTGGAAGACTTGCTGTGTTAAATGGAATCATGAATTCTGCTGTCTACCAAAAAATCCTGAAGGAGAATATCCGGCCATCTGTTTGTGACCTCATGCTGAAGCACACTTGGGTTCTGCAGTAGGACAATGATCCAGAACACAGCAGCAAGTCCACGTCTGAATGGCTTAAGAAAAACAAAATGAAGACTTTGGAGTGGCATAGTCAAAGTCCTGACCTGAATCTGATTGAGATGCTGTGGCATGAGTTTAAAAAGGCAGTTCATGCTCGAGAACCCTCCAATGTGGCTGAATTACAACAATTCTGCAAAGATGAGTGGGACAAAATTCCTCTACAGTGCTGTAAAAGACTCATTGCCAGTTATTGCCAATGCTTGATTGTAGTTGTTGCTGCTAAGGGTGGCCCAACCAGTTATTAGGTTTAGGGGGCAATCACTTTTTCACACAGGGCCATGTAGGTTTGGATTTTTTTCCCCCTGAATAATGAACACCTTCATTTAAAAACTGCATTTTGTGTTTACATGTGTTATCTTTGTCTAATACTTAAATTTGTTTGACGATCTGAAACATTTAAGTATGACAAACACAAAAAATGCGAAATCAGGAAGGGGGCAAACACTTTTTCACACCACTGTATGTTAATGTGTATGTGGATGTGTGTGCATGTTCCACAGCGTGTATGTTAATGTGCTTACCCTGGGTGCCAAAGAGGCGGGAATAAGTGTATAAGAGAGATCACTCTGGCACTCAGATTCAGTTTGTTATATCTGATGGAGGAGAAATAAAGTCAGTGTCATCAGCTTGTGGTCTTGTCTGATTACTTCCTCCACAATGGTGACCTAGAGATGTGAAATGGAACACGCATCAAGCACCATCATGGAGACACTCCCACCGGAGGCTCCCACCGCTGTATGTGCTGTATGCAGTCAGGCTCCCGGACTTTTGGCTTCACAACCCGGCCACTTGGTTTATTCACGTAGAAGCCCAGTTCGCCCTCCGCGGAGTGTCAACAGACGACACAAAGTACCATCATGTGGTGTGGTAGCTGCGGTGGGCCCGCATGCCAGACAACAACTCATGAGCGTGCTCCAACCCAGGGTAAATACGACACTCCCAAGTGAACACTGCTGCAACATTACACCCTTTCAGATGGGGAGAGGTGCAGAGAAACTCTTCACACGCTCGGAGCTACGTAGGTGACAGATCAGCTGTGGAACTGATGGAGAGCATGCTCGCACTAATGGGTAAAGACGACAGATTTTTCCTGTTTACCCACCTCTTCCTCAGGAACCTGCCAGCTACAGCGCGGGTAGTCCTCACTAACTCACCACTGCTGGTGACCAGGAACTACCGTGCGCTGGCACAAGAGGCAGACCGAATCATTATGGCAAACAGGACTCTCAGCGTGCACACAATGACACCGGGATCTCCAGAGGAATCCAGCGAGGTCGGGGAGCCAATGGTGGTGGAAGAGACAGCCACCCAGAGACATCAGACCGGGATGCTATGTTTTTATCACCTCTGTTTTGGCAAGGAAGCGCAACGTTGTCTGCCACCGTGCCACCTCAAGAAAGCCGGGAAACGAGACAGCCAGCGGTCGGTAGCAGCTGTGACCGCTGGCGACAGGGAGATGCTGCTTTTCCTCACAGACACATGTTCTGGGAGACGTTTTCTGGTGGACTCCGGCTCCCAGAAGAGCCTCATTTTGCCAGTCAGCGCAGACTGGTTGGCAGAAGGCAGTGGCCCAGCTCTTACGGCTGCCAACGGATCCCACATCAGGACGTTTGGAGAAAGGACAGTGACTGTATGTTTACACAGATGCAATTACCAGTGGGACTTTGTGGTAACTGCATGTTCAGTCCCAATCTAAGGTGCGGATTTTCTGTGTGCCCACGGATTGCTGGTTGATGTTGCAAACAGACGCTTAGGGGACGCTGTTTCTTTTTCCTCCTTGCCCTGCACAGCTCGGGGAGTTGGGCCACCAACACACACTAATGTTCTAGCTCTAATGTTTGCTTTCTGAGTTCCCAGCACTCATGGTTCCCACCTTTTCTGCTGCGGTAACCAAGCACAGGGTCAAACATTTTATCACAATGAAAGGCCAGCCTGTGTTCATGCACCCTTGCCACCTGGATGCAGCTAAACTAGTCAGTGCGCGCGAGAAATTTGCTAACTTAGAGTGACTGGGCATCGTTAGGTGCTCCAACAGCCCATGGGCATCTCCACTGCACATGGTGCCCAAGGCCGATAGGTTGTGGCGGCCGTGCGGCAATTTCTGATGCTTGAACAACGCCACGGAACATGACCGGTATCCCATCCCGCACATCCAGGATTTTTCCGTGCACCTGGCCGGAATGCACATTTTTTCAAAAGTGGACCTGGTCCGCGGGTACCAACAGGTCCCAGTTCGCACAGAGGACATTCCTAAAATGGTGATAATAACTTCTTTTGGCCTTTTCAAGTTTTTACGCATGCTGTTCGGGTTAAAAGGCACAGCGTAAACTTTTCAAAGACTGATGGACGTGGTGCTCCAGGACCTGCCATTCGTTTTTGTCTACTTCAACGACATTTTGGTGGCTAGCGCGTCAGAGGAGGAGCACCTCGCCCACCTCAAACAAGTTTTCCAATGGTTGGAAGTGCACGAGCTTATTGTTAACCCAGCAAAGTGCCAGTTCAGGCTGCCAGTGATTGATTTTTTTGGGCCACTGCATCTCGCTAGACGGCGCAATCCCGCTGCCAGATAAAGTGTGCGCAGTATCAGATTTTGGTTCCAAGGTTGTCATAGCCAGGAGCGGCACTGGGGTTAAGCTCCCAGTGCTCATAAAATGCTCCTTACAGCGTGCGTCTCGAAAAGCCTCTGACAACTAAGTCCAACTCCTAGCCTGCCCGTGTGGTTTAGTCTCTAAGCCCGGCGGAACTGCTTTTACTAATAGGAGAAGGGGCGAGGGCAGATCTCTGGCGCCTTAAAACCAGATGCTTCGGGTAGATGGTGGCTCGTCAACCTGGGAAGGTAGCCCATCTAGGGGAAGGTAAACCCTGATTTCAAACCTCCGCTGCCTTGCGGCACACTCGGCCACGGGAAAGGCTTTGAGAGTCAACCCTGAGGAAAAATCCGGAGTCGGAGCCCCTAAGGCAGTTCTCTGTTGTGCTCAACATCGTTCTGGCAGCTCCTGCGACGGTGCTGATGCCAAACTATAGCAGCCCTGCTGTTCCTTTGGATTCATCAGTGACGTGGAGAGGGGGGACATGCTGCATGGGTAACATCTTGTCCTCCATATCTTCCTGCCCAGGCTTGAATCCTACCAACGCCCAATGCTGGAAGGTAGAACACCGGTGCGCATCGGCCTGTTCAGCCACAGGCGGTGCTGTTCCAGCAGAGTAGACGTTTAGGATTCTCTTCCATGGTCATCATAGACCGACGGAGGCCGATGGACGGTCAAATTTTCCATGTCCACAGACCATGAGGGCACTGCAGGAATTTTTGGGGATGGTTAATTTTTACAACCGTTTTCTCCCCCGGGCAGCACAGCTGCTGCAACCGCTGTACGGCGTGCTCAAAAAAAAGAAGCCTGCGGATAGCATCGACTGGACCCCCGAGCAGGCTCAGGCTTTCACAAACGCCAAAAGGGCACTCACTAACGCGGCTCTGCTGGCTCACCCAACCCCGTCAGTGTGGACAGCGCTCACCACCGACGCGTCTGACGTTGCGATAGGGGCAGTGGTGGAGCAGTACGTCTCCAGTTTGTGGCAGCCACTCACATTTTTCAGCCGTACTTTGCGCGACAATGAGTGTAAATACAGCACTTTTGACCGGGCGTTGTTGGCCCTCCACCTGGCTACGCGTTATTTCCAGTTTTGGCTCGAGGGCTGCGAGTTCACCATGTTTGTCGATCACAAACCACTACCGTACGCAGTGTCCAAATTCTCGGAACCGTGATTGGCTCGTCAGCAACAGCACTTGGCCGCAATCTCCGAGTTCACTACCGACATTCAACACATAGCCAGTAAGCTTAATGTCATGGCTGACTGCCTGTCATACACATTAGTCTCCCCGGTCTACATGGGGATAGATTTTCCCGCTATGGCTGCCGACCAAACTGGGGACGCAGACATTTGCATGCTCCAGTCCACAGCTACTGGATTAAAACTGGAGAGCAGAGTGGTGCAAGAAGGGTGCCCCCCTTGCTCTGTCATCTGATGTCTCCACCAGCCATCCCTGCCCGGTGGTTCCGAGCTCTTGGCGCCGCTGCGTTTTTGAGTCCATCCACTCCTTTTCACATCCCGGTGTGCACGCCTCGGTTAAACCGGTAGGGTCCAAATTTGTCTGGCCTTGCCTACATAGGGATGTGAAAGAATGGGCTGTGGTGTGTATCACATGCCAGCGGGCTAAAGTGCACAAACACACCAAAGCCTCACTTGAGCCGTTTCAGATTCCAGCCAGGAGGTTCGACCATGTACACGTGGATTTAGTGGGCCCGCTTCTACCATCACAGGAGTTCACACACCTTTTAACAATCATGGACCGCACTATGCATTGGCCGGAGGTGGTTCCGCTGAGTTCCACCACATCTGCCGAGGTAGCCCACGCGTTCTTGTCAGCTTTGGTCGCACGGTTCGGATCCCCATTGGACATCACTTCCGACAGGTGTCCGCAATTTGTTTTGGAGCTTTGGTCCATGATGGCCGACAGCCTGGGGGTCAAAATCCACCGCACCACCACGTACAATCCACAGGCTAACGGTTTGTGTGAGCGTTTTCACAGGTCGCTAAAAGCAGTGCTCAGGACCTCACTAACGGATGTAAATTGGGCCAACCGCCTGCCTTAGGTTCTACTGGGGTTGCGCTCTGCACCTAAGGAAGATTTGGCAGCTTCCCCGGCAGAACTCATTTTTTCTCAGCCGTTGAGGATCCCGGGAGAACTTTTGCCCAAGACCCCTGTGCCCCAGACCGTCCCACCCGTGCACCTTTTTCCCGGTACAGGAGCTGCCAGCGTTCTGGGCCCGGCGTACCATTGTTTTCCCCGCACTTTTGTTCCAAAGCGCGTAGAGAACACCAAGTTCATTTTCATCAGGCACGACGCTCACAGAACCCCGCTGCGGCCGCTGTATGACGGCCCGTTCAGAGTGTTGGAAACTGGGGAGAAGCATTTTGTGTTAGACTTGGGGGGGGGGGGGGACCATTTGCATAGACGGGCTGAAGCCCGCTTATGTTTTGGCAGACAAACAGATGGTGTTGACTCAAGCTCCCCGGCGCGGTCGCCCACCTGCAGCGGCTCCGCAGGTTGGTGTTTCCCCAGCAGAGAATGGTTTGCACAGGACTAACCCTTTTCCCTCCCCACCCTTTCCCCCTCTAGAGACCGACCTCCTTTCCCACCCTCCTCGACAAGAAGGCGCTTCGACCGGCCTGGCAGCTCCACGCTACAGCCACTATGGGCGCTTGCTCATGTCCAGAAGTCCAGAGGGATAAGACCCCTTCTGAGTGTTTGGTGGGGGGGGCTGTGTGTGGGACACAATAGATCATGGCACTCCACCTAGGACAGGGGGTTGGTGGAGGGAGAAGAAGTCAGAAATGGTAATGGGAAAAGGTGAGAAGAGCGCCTAAGGGTGCCAGAGCACAAGGGGGTAATAAGCCAAAGAAAGATGTGCCTTCTGCCCCCGCTATGCTAGGGTCACACCTAAGGACACAGGGGTGCAAATGTATTGTATCAAGACCTGCTCTGTGATGTATGCTAATGTGTATGTGGATGTGTGTGCATGTTTCACAGTGTGCATGTTAATGTGCTTACCCTGGGTGCCAGAGAGATGGGAATAAGTGTATAAGAGAGATCGTTCTGGCACTCAGATTCAGTCTGTTATATTTGTTGGAGGAGAAGTAAAGTCGGTGTCATCAGCTCGTGGTCTTGTCTGATCACTTCCTCCACAGCGGCACCGTGAGAAGCAGAAGTGTCTGGAAGTGAGCATAGTTTATGAGTTCTGCCAATCAGCAAACACCTACATCATATGAGCACCTATGGAATAATGAAAAGACCCTGCCTTGGAGTTGGAGCTAAAATGGTCCTAGGAACTGAGGTCCATGGTTCCTAGTTCCTATGCTGTCCGAACACAAGAAAACTGGCCTCGGTAGTTAAAAGGTTATAGGAACTGCAAAAGGTTCCTACAGTGCAAAAGTGCCTCATGTGCCCTGCCCAATAGTTGTAAACCTAAGCATGAGAGTGTTTTGGGGATTTCACAGCAAGCAGAAAGCAGCTGCAGAAGTTATGAAGGCAACTCTGCCTCTTTGCAACTCACTATGACACAAATTTGTGTCTATTCGTGTCTTTGCATTGAGTTTACATGTAATCAATTGCTTTGTGTGAAAAATTTACATTTCACGTTTGGTCTGATCACACCTTTTTTTTTTTCCACAATATCTTTATTGAACCTTTTTTTTTTTTTTAACAAACATGATACAAACAATCAAACACTAACACTAAAGTACTACAAAAAAAAAAAAATGCACTAAAAACACCAACAACCACCAGCAAAATCAAATCTTCAACAATGCTCCTCTGTTTAGTCTAGACAATCCAATACATAAGTATACATATTATGTTCACCAGTTTGGAATTTACAGGGTCCACACACATCATTCACCTTCTTCTTCAAGAGTTATGTTTAAATTTTTTACATAATCAATAAAAGGTCTCCATATATTCTCAAACACAATTTCCTTTGATTTCAGTATATATGTTATTCTTTCTAATGGAAGGTTTGTTAACATCTGTCTTAACCACTGAGTCACATCTGGTCTATGAGTCTTTTTCCATAATAGTGCAATACATTTTTTGGCATTAAGCAAACTGAGGTCTATGAATGTTCTGATCACACCTTTAGTGTGTTCAAAGGGAGTTCTTCTTCCCTACTGTCTCCAAATGCTTGCCTATCTGATTCTTGTTTATTTTTTATTGGTTCATATATAATAAAACTGAGATAAATTCTATATGTAGCCCATGTATTTTTGCCTACATATGCTTAAGCATTAAGGGGATGCTGGAGATTGCATGTGTGGATTGAATTCACGTCCTGAATGGAACAATATGTCTGGACCACCTGCGGTTAACAACAAGAGGACGGAGGTACGGCGGCAAGGGGCTGAAAGGACTTCCCGACCTCCTGGGAGACAGGTGGAGGACTGAGAGACTGGAGGGGAGTTAATGTCAATAGGGGGTTTTGACGGGGATATGTGATTCTCCCTTTGTGTGAGAGGTATAAATGTGAAGGTCTGATGCAGCTCTTCCTCTTTTGTTCTTGAGAGAAGGCTGGGGATGAAGTGCTCAAATAAAACCTGAATTAAGAACCAATTCAGCTTCGTTATTTCACGCTCCCCACATTGGTGACCAGTGACATGTGAGAATGCCTGGAAATGCTCTCCACGATCAGGACTCATTGGAGTCTGCCCTAGCGAGCGCCATTGCCGTCAAACTGCCGGAATTCTGGCAGGACAACCCAGACTCGTGGTTCCTCCAGGCGGAGGCTCAGTTCACGCTCGCAGGCATAACGGCAGATGACACTAAGTTCTACCACGTCATCGCTAGACTCGACAACCGCACAGCTCGATGCATGCGGAGCTTGGTACAGCAGCCACCCGCCGAAGACAAATACGGCAGATTGAAAGCTGCCCTCACCAAGTGTTTCACGCCCTCACCCGAAGAGAGGGCTAGGAGGCTCCTGGCTATGCTCAACCAAGGAGATCACAGGCCAGTCGCCCTGATGGAAGACATGCTGCAGCTGAGGGGGTCAGACGACGACGATTTCCTCTTTAAGTACATCTTCCTGACTAACCTCCCGACGCATATGAGAGGAACGCTGTCCAGCATGCGTTGTGACACCCAGCAGGATTTCCGTGACCTGGCCCAAGAGGCGCAGAGGCTCCTCAGCTCCTGCGGCGAGCAGGCGACCGCGGCGGCAACCCGAGACAGCGACGAGCCGGAGACAGCCGAGCCGAACCTACCAACAATGGCAGCGGCGCGGCCCTGACGCGGCAGAGGTGATGGCCCAGTGGCAGAGGCGCGGCCCCGACGCAGCGGAGGAGAGGATCTCTGCTTTTATCATCGGCGGTTCGCAGAGAGGGCGCACAGGTGTGTGCCACTGTGCAACTTCAAGAAGTCGGGAAACGGCAGGACCGAGAATCGTTAGCACCTTCGGCTCTCGGCGAAAGAAATAAGCTGCTATACATCACAGATACGAGCTCCGGGCGGCAGTTCCTTATAGACACCGGAGCCCAAGTGAGTTTCATCACCCCAACCTATGCTGACCGGTTGGCTGGCCCCCGTGGAAACGAGGCAACGGCGGCGAACGGCTCGAGCATCAACACCTACGGGGAAAGGACTTTGTCTCTGTCCTTACATGGCCGCACTTATGAATGGACTTTTGTCATAGCGGCGGTGAGTTTCAACATGTTAGGTGCTGATTTTCTGTGCTCACATGGTTTGTTAGTTGACCTTGCCAATAGGCGGCTGGTAAATGCACTCTCTTTTTACTCTATTCCCTGTGCAGCTCGAGTGTCCCCGCCGCCAGTGCAGACCAACGTCGCCACAGCAGGTGGTAAGTTTAACACAGTACTCACCCAGTTTCCAGCACTCACGGTTCCCACATTCTCGGCAACAGTTGCGAAACACGGGGTGGAGCATTTTATCACTACAACTGGCCCCCCCGTCTTCGCGAAAGCTCGGCGCCTGGATGCTGCTAAACTCTCCATGGCACGTGAGGAGTTCGCCAGCCTAGAGAGGCTGGGCATTATTCGCCGTTCGAAAAGCCAATGGGCTTCGCCGCTGCATATGGTCCCGAAAGCCAACGGCTCCTGGAGACCTTGCGGCGATTACCGCAGGCTAAACAACGCCACGGCACACGATCGCTACCCCATCCCACACATCCAGGATTTTTCGGTGCATTTAGCGGGGGGCGCGCATTTTTTCTAAAATAGACCTGGTTCGCGGCTACCATCAGGTTCCAGTCCAGCCGGAGGACATTCCTAAAATGGCGGTTATAACCCCTTTTGGACTTTTTGAGTTTTTGCGCATGCCATTTGGCCTTAAAGGCGCCGCACAAACATTTCAACGCATGATGGATGCCGTGTTACGTGATCTTCCATTTGTGTTCGTTGACCTCAACGACATTTTGGTCGCCAGTACTTCAGAGGAAGAACACGAAAAACACCTCACTGCGGTTTTTCGGAGGTTGGGAGAGCACGGCTTAATAATTAATCCAGCCAAGTGCCAGTTTGGCGTTGCGCAGATCGATTTTTTTGGGCCACCGCGTGTCCCCAGAAGGGGCAGTTCCGCTGCCGGATAAGATGCGTGCAGTAGCAGATTTTCCCCGACCACAAACGGTCAAATCATTGCAGGAATTTTTAGGAATGGTAAATTTTTATAACCGTTTCCTACCCCACGCAGCGCAGCTCATGCGGCCATTATACGCCGCGCTCAGAAAGCAAAAACCCTCCAATACAATCGAGTGGTCCCCGGAGCGGGAGCGCGCGTTCACGGAGGTAAAAAAGGCCTTGGCTGAAGCTGTGCTTCTAGCTCATCCGGACCCATCAGCCCGCATCGCGCTAACTACCGATGCATCAGATTTGGCCATAGGGGCAGTTATAGAGCAGCACGTTGCCGGTGTTTGGCAGCCGCTAGCATTCTTCAGCAAATCCTTGAGCGAAGCTGAGCGGAAATACAGCACGTTTGACAGGGAGCTGTTAGCGCTCCATTTGGCCATCCGCCATTTCCAGTTCTGGCTGGAAGGTCGGCGTTTCACCGCTTTTGTTGACCATAAGCCGCTCACTTTCGCGATGCCCAAAATTTCAGATCCGTGGTCGGGCCAGCAGCAGAGGCAGCTGGCCGCAATTTCGGAATTTACCACTGATATTCAGCACGTAGCGGGTAAACTCAACATAGTAGCAGACTGCCTCTCTCGCGCGGCCACAGCACCGGCGCGCGCAGAGGCAGATTATACTCCAGCAGCCACGAAGCAAAATAGCAGTGCGGAAGCGCACACGGCCCCATTTCACGTGGGGATAGATTACGCAGCCATGGCAGCGGCGCAGGGCAGAGATGCGGACGTGCGCGCGCTCCAGTCTGGACCAACAGGGTTAAGGCTGGAGAGCAGGTGTTTGCAAACCGGTATGCCCCCCCCTAAATCTGCGATGTGGCAACCGGGCGGCTACACCCGGTAGTTCCGGCCGCGTGGCGCCGCTGCATTTTTGACTCGGTTCACTCCCTGGCACACCCAGGGGTACGCGCTTCTGTGAAAATGGTAGCGGAGAAGTTTGTTTGGCCGAGCCTGCGCAAGCACGTGAAAGAGTGGGCGAGGACCTGCATGGCTTGTCAGCGGGCCAAAATTCATAAGCACACAAGAGCCCCTTTAGAACCGTTCCACATTCCGGCCAAAAGATTCGATCACGTGCACGTCGACCTTGTGGGCCCCCTACCGTCGTCGCAGGGGTTCACACATCTTTTGACAATGGTGGACCGAACCACACGCTGGCCGGAAGTGGTCCCACTGACATCGACCACGGCCGCAGAGGTGGCTCGTGTTTCTTTGACGGCCTGGGTAGCGCGTTTCGGGGTCCCGTCGGATATTACGTCCGACAGAGGGCCTCAATTTGTCTCTGAGCTGTGGTCAGCGATGGCCAGCAGCTTAGGAGCAAAAATTCACCGCACTGCCGCTTATCACCCTCAGGCTAACGGTTTGTGCGAGCGTTTTCATAGGTCTTTGAAGGCAGCCCTCAGAGCGTCGCTTACGGATGCAGATTGGGTAAACAAACTACCATGGGTTTTATTAGGGTTGCGTTCTGTGCCTAAGGAGGATTTAAATGCCTCCCCAGCGGAGTTAGTTTTTACTCAACCTCTCAGGCTGCCCAGTGAGTTTCTACCAGAGCATCCGGAACCGGGATGCCTCCCGGCTCTTGGACCACTGATCGACACGGGAGCAGACATGCTCCCGGGCCCCGTTCATCACACTTTTCCGCGCGTTTTTGTTCCCAAAGCTTTAAAAAATGCTGAGTTCATTTTTGTCAGGCACGAGGCTCTAAGACCAACCCTCCGACCACCATATGATGGGCCATATAGGGTGCTGGAGACAGGTGATAAGCATTTTGTGCTAGATTTGGGAGACAGAAAAGAGATAGTCAGTATTGACAGACTAAAGCCGGCTTTTGTGATGAACGATGAGTCTGTACGGGTAGCGAGGGCACCTCGACGCGGCAGACCGCCCAGGGAACGCGTCCCGGAGCCCCCGCAGGGATCAAATAACCACTCTCTTCCTCAGTCAGCAGATTCTTTGCAGGACGGCGCCGCAGGGACGCCGAGACCTGCTTACAGCAGATTCGGAAGACGGTTGAAGCCCAGACGGCGTACAGACTGACTGTTTGGTGTTTGAAGTTTGATGTGATCATGTGGTATAGACTGTGCTGTTGATATTAACATGTTCTCTTAATTTGACTGTTTGGTGTTTGATGTTTGATGTGATCATGTGGTATGGACTATGCCAGGGGTGTCCAACCATGTGCCATGGAGAGCCAAGACCCTGCAGGTTTTCTCTTCTACCCAGTCTCTTCAGCAGGTGTTTTCACTTATCAGCAATCAGTGAGAAGAAGTTCACAGAAATCTGCTGTTGAAGACACTGGTTGGAGGTAAAACCTGCAGGGTCTTGGCTCTCCATGGCACATGGTTGGACACCCCTGGACTATGCTATTGATGTTATCACTGATTTTTGATGTGGTCATGTGGTATTGACTGTGCTGTTGATATTAACATGTCCTCTTAATTTTAATATATTGTCCATTCTTCGACGTTTGGGGGGGGGGGGGGTTATGTAGCCCATGTATTTTTGCCTACATATGCTTAAGCATTAAGGGGATGCTGGAGATTGCATGTGTGGATTGACTTCACGTCCTGAATGGAACAATATGTCTGGACCACCTGCGGTTAACAACAAGAGGACGGAGGTATGGCGGCAAGGGGCTGAAAGGGCTTCCCGACCTCCTGGGAGACAGGTGGAGGACTGACAGACCGGAGGGGGAGTTAATGTCAATAGGGGGTTTTGACAGGGATATGTGATTCTCCCTTTGTGTGAGAGGTATAAATGTGAAGGTCTGATGCAGCTCTTCCTCTTTTGTTCTCGAGAGAAGGCTGGGGATGAAGTGCTCGAATAAAACCTGAATTAAGAACCAATTCAGCTTCGTTATTTCACGCTCCCCACATATATCCTATTTCAATGAAGAGGTCATCGATGTTTTCTGTCCCTAAAAAAAAATGTGGTTTAATAATAATTTTCTAGTATTTCTAATAATTTCCAAATAAAATCTTTTCTCCGGTAACTGTTTTTTTTTTTTTTATTGGTGAGCTTGTACTGTGTGATGTCAATAGTTTAGCAGGATCAGTGAATGTTCCGCTCCTCCTGCTTCTGTGGCGTGGACACATCAGCCCACAGCTAGCTAGCTCCTTTCCTGTTTCTTACCTCTTGTTTGTTTCCTTTCAAATCTGTCCCTTAAAGTTACCCACGGTGCTGTCTCTTCGTTAGCTTTCGTTTGGATAAGATGGTCGTTTTGACAAACAACAATGAAGAAGAAGAAAAGGATTTCATGTAAGTAAATATTACAGGTCCTTTACTAACGTTAGCTAGCTAGTTAGCCACAACAGCTGTCGTCGACATAGCGTTTGCCCTTTTAAGATAAACCAATACTATAATTTTTTTACTGCTAATCCACCAACGTTGTCCACTCCTGGTGTGTTATTTTAATTGCTGGTGAACTAGTGTACTTTTTAGTTCTTTAGATGCTAAACAGCAGATTTTCCGCTGTTTTGTGTTTGACTCAAAGCTCGTTTGATTATACCCAACTTCATTCAACATCATAATTTTCTACAGTCTTATTAAAATGCAGATCTGGCAACAGAAAATGGAAACGTAATTGTATTTTAAAACCGGAAACCTGGTATTGAGACACTGCCTAGTTGCAAAGCTTTGTGTTTGCTATAAGTGGCATTATCACAACCCACTAATCCAGGCGTCATACTATGCTGCTAATGATCCACGGGGCTCGGGTTAAAAACGGCTTCGTCCGGGCACGTTACCAAATAACTCGGCAGCAGAGCCAGTGCTCACACGTCATCTACTGACCCACGTGACTGCTGCAGGGTGACCATCCAAGCTGTGACCTATTTAAAAATACTGCGTGGATAAATCAGAGGCAGCAGAGGGCGCCGTTGTGGACCCGTTGCGGGCTTTTGGTCTTCTGGAGTTACTGCTTGAAACACATTATTTCATAATGATCAAGTTTGTCCCACAGTGGCTTTTCCCACCCTGTCGGAAGTATTGCCTCTTCCTCGTTTCAGCCAGCTTGCCCTGTGTTGTTGCTCCTCACAGAGGGTTTCAGCTGTCTTCAGAGTCGGTGTGTGCCACTGAAAGGACGATATCAGGACCGGCTTGTTTCAGTGGCTGAACCACAGAAAACCTTTTCAGAGGCTTTTGGGCCAGATGCATTGATGGCGCTAAACCTGAAGTTTACATACGCTGTAACACACATAACCTTTTGTTCTCACTGTCTGATATTAAATCAGACTAAATTTTTCCTCGTTTAGTTCCTTTAGGATTACCAACATTGTTTCTGTTTGGTAGATCCATATATTTGCAAAATATTTTTTTTATTACTTTCTTCAAAGTCGGAAGTTCACATACATTTCATCAGTATTTGCTAGCATTGCCTTTACATTGTATGACATGGGTCAAGTGTTTTGGGAATCCATCCACAAACTTCTCACAATGGTCTGCTGGACTTTTGGCCCATTCCTTAGTCTGCAGGCCACCCTTGCTGGCAGACGTCTCTTCAGCTCTGCCCACTAATTTTCTGTGGGGTTGAGGTCAGAGCTTTGTGATGGTCACTCCAGAACTTTGAGTTTGGTGTCCTGATGCCACTTAGTAACTGATTTGGTGGTATACTTTTTTTTGGGGGGGGGTCAAATGGCATTTTATTGAAAATCTCATATTGTATATACATTTCATAACAAAGCACATCTTATTTTTTCCATTATTTTTCAAAAATAAATAAAAAGAGGAAAAAAAAACCCACAAGAGGTTCTTAACAACCCTCACCCCACCCACCCCACTCTTTCTGCAAACAAAACGTAATGTATGACAGCTTTTGTGATGACCAATACTAAGGCAAACAGGAAAAACAGTACGCTAGTTACATTGCAAAGACAATACAGAGGGTTAATGAATTAAGTTATTTTTTAGATAACAGATGAGGAGTAACCAGATCGTATCAAACTGCAACTCTTTATTTTTTAAGAAGAATCTAATTTTTTCCAAATGGTGTATCAGCTAAAGCTTTAAGCCAGAGTTTAAAGGTCTGATGACACGTTTTTGACTTCCTCTAATTTTTCAACACATAATACAATGTTACAGGTTGGTCTGTGCAGCTCTAAGTCAAACAGGCTTTTGTCACGCGAATATCTGACATTTTCATGAGCGCCACATCACCAATTACGTCAGTGGCTGGAAAACCCTGCTGCCATGTAGTCACGTCATCGACAGAACACAGCGCTTGGCTGCTCATTGTACACACAGGATGGAAGCGGTTGAAAACATCCACGATGGTTCCAGCACATGTAGTCTGGAATTGGTTTGTGTTGTCCAATCTTCAGACGATTATAGTTCCGAAGAATGGGATGACAATGAAGAATCTGGGGGCATCAGACCGTATAGGTTTGAGCCGTGCCAAGTGGGTATTGTGCCAAGCCAGTCACACTCACAGAGTGACGGTGGAGAGGCACACATGCCCGCCGCAGCAGCAGCGACAAACACACGGCAGGGGAACACCGAGTGTTATTCTTTTGTTACAGATATTGCAACAAATTATTTGTTCATAAATATAATTTATTTAAACCCGATTTTTCAATGAAATCATAGCAGTGTGTTCTCTGTGGCTCAGGCATCGGGTTTCTTATGGATTATACATTGAGTTCTTGTTGTTTTTGTTTTGTACATGTTTTATGTGCGTTTTGAGCCACTTTCAGGTGGGCACTGTCCAAGATTCGCCAGTCCAAACACACGCGCCCTCTCTCTTTGACAGTCAGCTGTTCATGGTTTGTGTGCATCATCTGCCGTGTTGTCAGCCAGCCAATGTTGCCAGTGCTATCACGACGTGTTGGTCGCTCCACGCAGTCGTGGTTCTGTTGTGCCCCTTGAAGCGATGTCGGCCCTGGGGCGCAACCGTGGTTAACACATCTCCTCTCCATGTTCGCTGGGCGATGTCGGCCCCAAACACCAACTGTGGATGTTTCTGTTTTGTGGGTCTTCACCTTTTTGGGAATTCTTGCCATCATTCTTATGTTCAATACATGTGCTGTGGTGAATTCTGCACCTAAATCCATTCATCATGACCCTCTGTGTGCTCTTACGCAGCACACGGAGAGGGAGGATGAAATAACGAGGATTTATGTGCAGGGTTCACCACAGCACATTTAATACAGAAAGACAGACAGTTCCCTAAAACGTGAAGACGTACAAGAAACACAGACACACATACTGATGGCGTTTGGGGGCAGACATCGCCCAGCAAACGAATGAGAGGAGACGTGTTAGCCACAGGTGCGCCCCAGAGCCGACATCGCTTCAAGGACGCATGAGAGCCACGGCGAACATGGAGTGACTAGCGCGTCGTGAGAATGCTGAAAATACTGGCAGACAAACAGCACAGATGACAATACTATGGACCATTAGTGCATGACTGGCAAACGGCCGCGAAGGACACGCACTGCTGGTGATGATTAGAAGCACCTGGGCCAGACCGGGAAACATGATCAGCAGGAGTTTGAATCAGCTGATGATAATGATAGAGGGGACGTGCCCGGACCGGCGAGATGTCAGCATGCGATCACAGAAGGTAGGTCAAAGCTGCGCGTAAATCCATTAATCCTCCCCCCCAGTGCACTCCTCCTGCATAAAAGCGCACAAGGAGACTTAATAACAGTTGGAGCTGAAGCGTGTGATGTGGTCTTTCACGGTTTGATGTTTATCTAAGCCTGCAACACAACGCGAAGGCACAGCCATAAAATTAAAACAAGAAACCAGAGAAACTATGAGCTACAAAGCTGCTGTCATTCCAGTCAACAACACCGGAGTCCGTTCTCCTGCTTACGTCATGGGGGTGTCTCCCTTAATTCGGTGGGTGGCACCACAGTCCAGTCAGCGGCTGCTGTTTTTTGATGATAACTAGTTTATGCAGGTGACATTCCACGTACCAAACACCAGATGAGAATCAGCACCTCCAAGTCCGAGTCCATGGTCCTCAGCCGGAAAAAGGTGGATTGTCCTCTCCGGGTTGGGGACAAGCTCCTGCCCCAAGTGGAGGAGTTTAAGTATCTTGGGGTCTTGTTCACGAGTGAGGGGAAAATGGAGCGAGAGATCGACAGACGGATTGGAGCAGCATCTGCAGTGATGCGGATGTTGTACCGGTCTGTTGTGGTGAAGAGGGAGCTTAGTTCTAAGGCAAAGCTGTCGATTTACCAGTCAATCTACGTTCCTACTCTCACCTATGGTCACGAGCTTTGGGTAATGACCGAAAGAACGAGATCGCGGATACAAGCGGCTGAAATGAGCTTTCTCCGTAGGATTACTGGACTCACCCTCAGCGATAGGGTGAGGAGCTCAGTCATCCGGGAGAGGCTCAGAGTAGAACCGCTGCTCCTCCACATTGAAAGGAGTCAGTTGAGGTGGTATGGGCATCTGATTAGGATGCCTCCTGGACGCCTCCCACTTGAGGTGTTTCAGGCACGTCCCACTGGGAGGAGACCCCGGGGCAGACCCAGGACTCGGTGGAGAGACTATGTCTCCCAGCTGGTCTGGGAACGCCTTGGTATCCCCTCTGAAGAGCTGGAGCAGGTGGCTGGGGAGAGGGAAGTCTGGGCTTCTCTGCTTGAACTGCTGCCTCCGCGACCCGGACCTCCGGAAAAGCGGTAGAAGATGGATGGATGGATGGATAGTTTATGCAGGCGCAGTTGTAAATGTTATATTGATCATCGGCAATGACTTTTGGGTTTACACAACATCCTAAAAAATGTCAAAATTGTGTCATCAGCCCTTTAAAGGTAGGAGCTTCCTTCGTTTTCTAGAACATCAGAATCAATTTTTTAGCTGCAATCAAACTATAAGAAAGGAGTTGGTTTTGTGTTTTCTGTAACGTAGATATATTATCAGATACTCCAAATATGATTAAAATGGGGTCTGGTTCAATTTTAATCTGGAGAATTTTTGATAAGGCATCAAAAATTTTTGTCCAGTCCAAAGGAGTGAACGAGGTTTGCCTCTGCTGCTGAGCATTTATCACATTGTGAAGAGATGTCTGGAAAAATTTTGTGGAGCTTGGTTTTAGAATAGTGTAGTCTGTGAAGGACACAAAACTGAATCAAACAATGCCTAGCATTTAAAGAGCAAGTACCAATGTCTTCAAGAGTCTTATCCCAGAGTCCATCAGTGATTTGTGTCCCCAGCTCATTTTCCCAATCGTTTTTAATTTCGGACATTGAGGGAAGGTTGATGGGTTGTAAGGCATCATAAAAATGTGATATTTTTCAATCAGATCCTGGTTTTGAAGAAGGCATTTGTCTAGGACTGTAGCTGATGCACTTCCAGAGGAAGGTATGTAGGTACGCACATAATTTCTAATTTGTAGAAACCTAAAAAAATTACTCCTGGGTAATTCATACTTTTCTTGTAGCTGTTCAAATGAAGCTAAGGTACCATTCAGGTGAAGATCACCGATAGTTTGAATACCCAGGTCTCTCCATTGTAGAAATCCATTATCAGACTGAGATGGTGGGAAAGACGGATTCCCAGCAATGGGAAGTAAAAAGGAGAGTGATTTAACCCTGAAATGCAACTTAATTTGTTTCCAAATTCTGATTGTGCTATTTACACACGTGGACAAAATTGTTGGTGCCCCTCTGTTAATGAAAGAAAAACCCACAATGGTCACAGAAATAACTTGAATCTGACAAAAGTGGTAATAAATAAAAATTAACCAATGAAAATCAGACACTGCTTTTGAATTGTGGTTCAACAGAATTATTTTAAAAAACAAACTCATGAAACAGGCTGGACAAAAATGATGGTAACTTTAACTTAATATTTTGTTGCACAACCTTTTGAGGCAATCACTGCAATCAAACGATTTCTGTAACTGTCAATGAGACTTCTGCACCTCTCCGCAGGTATTTTGGCCCACTCCTCATGAGCAAACTGCTCCAGTTGTCTCAGGTTTGAATGGTGCCTTCTCCAGACGGCATGTTTCAGCTCCTTCCACAGATGTTCAATAGGATTTAGATCAGGGCTCATAGAAGGCCACTTTAGAACAGTCCAATGTTTCGCTCTTAGCCATTGGGTGTTTTTAGCTGTGTGTTTTGGGTCATTATCCTGTTGCAAGACTCATGACCTGCGGCTTGAGACCAAGCTGTCTGACACTGGGCAGCACATTTCTCTCTAGAATACCTTGATAGTCTTGAGATTTCATTGTACCCTGCACAGATTCAAGACACCCTGTGCCAGATACAGCAAAGCAGCCCCAGAACATAACAGAACCTCCTCCATGTTTCACAGTAGGGACAGTGTTCTTTTCTTGGTATGCTTCATTTTTGCGTCTGTGAACATAGAGCTGATGTGCCTTGCCAAAAAGTTGCAGTTTTGTCTCGTCTGTCCATAGGACATTCTCCCAGAAGCTTTGTGGCTTGTCAACATGCAGTTTGGCAAATTCCAGTCTGGCTTTTTTATGATTTGTTTTCAACAGTGGTGTCCTCCTTGGTCGTCTCCCATGAAGTCGACTTTGGCTCAAACAATGACGGATGGTGCGATCTGACACTGATGTACCTTGACCTTGGAGTTCACCATGAATGTGTTTAGAGGTTGTTCTGGGCTCTTTTGTTACCATTCGTATTATCCGTCTCTTCCATTTTTCATCAAGTTTCCTCTTGCGGCCATGTTCAGGGAAGTTGGCTACAGTCCCGTGGATCTTAAATTTCTGAATAATTTGTGCAACTGTAGTCACAGGAACATCAAGCTGCTTGGAGATGGTCTTATAGCCTTTACCTTTAACATGCTTGTCTATAATTTTCTTTCTAATCTCCTGAGAAACTGGTGAGATGGTGCTCGGATAATAATCTGCTATTGAATACAAAAAACCAAAAGAACTCATTATTGATTTTAGGAAGCATAGCAGTGAACCGCCTCCTCTATATATAGGCAAGGAGAGGGTGGAGGCTTTAAGTTTTTGGGTGTTCATATTTCTCACAACCTTACCTGGGCAGTTAACACCATAGCTACGATAAAAAAGGCTCAACAACGTCTACACTTTCTGAGGCTTCTCAAGAAGAATGGCCTGAATGCACAGTTGCTGGTTTTATTTTATCGCTCTGCTATTGAGGGCATTTTGTCATATGGCATCACGGTTTGGTATGAGGGTTGTTCAGCCGCAGACTGCAAAGCCTTCCAGAGAGTGATCGAGACTGCGCAAAAAATCACTGGCTGTTCTCTCCCTTCTCTGGAAGAGATTTCCAGGTCTCGGTACCTCAACAGAGCTACTGCCATCATTAAAGACTGTGCTTATCCAGGCCATGACTTCTTTCATCTGCTCCCCTCGGGAAAGCGGTACAGATCCCATAAAACCCGGACTACCAGGTTTAATCATAGTTTTTTCCCAGCAGCAGTATGTATTTTCAACGGATTTATGTAACACACACACAGACTGCTGATATTTTTTGTTATTTTAGGTTATTTTGTAGCAGCAACCCTGTGTGCATAAGCTGGTCTTTTGTATTTATCGCTCGTATTTATCGCTTTTCACTTCCGCCCTCCAGAGAGAGCAGTCGCTTCTTCTCTTCTCTCCTGCTCCCTGCCTCTCCCTTCCTAACTGACTGGATCCCAGCTTGCTATTGTCTGTGTCTGCGTGGCTCTTCTACTGGTGAGTCATCCTAACGAAATTATGGATTTAGTAAGCTGGGCTTTGAACGCAATCGACACTGTCTTCTCAACTAGGAAATCGGGTCCGGGGGAGCCCATCTGTCCTGCAGGTACTGCTGCTGTGGGGTATATTAAAGACACATATAATTGGAAACTTGTGTGTCTGTGCGATCTTTCAATTGAAGATATAGAAGATATATATCTATTTGGCGCTACGGTCTCAGGACTTCTACTGATCGGCTTTGGGATAGTCCTGGTGTATCGAAAATTAAAGAAGATGGACAGAGCTTATCAAAAAGCTGACCCTGCGAAGCTCTTTCATCAATTCGACCAGCTGGGGAGGACTCTGATAGCAGCTAATGGAGAACTGAACAGAAAGATTGAAAACATCACGGTGGCGCTAAGAGCTCTCCAGGATATGATTTCAAAGCCTTGCAACGATGGAATTATGGAGCACTGAACCCATAAGAGAATGGAAAGTTTTTCTCTGAACGTCAGTGCTCATTCGACCTGTTTTCAGTGCCCTCAGCACTCAGTCCTCCTTGATGAAGATAACAGTATAAATGTTGATTTTCCCCTTCATAAACATCTGGCGTACAGTATCTGACTCTCAAGGACAGCGCCATGTGTCTGACTCAGAGAATTCCATCTGCCGTGCTCAAGGACATGTGCCTCTGACTTTCAGACACTAGTCATAACATCTGCTGAGAGAGAGATCTTTGCTGTCCACCAGTAACTGATAACTGACACCCTTTGCATCCAACACACACACGACTGACCCATTTATACTGATGAAAGACACACATTCACTGTTCTCTCTACTGTTGCTGTTTAAGTGTGATTCATTGTCTGCTAATTGTGCATTGAGGGGTTTTTTCTGCGTGATCATAATTCGGCTCACTTGAGCTTATTTGAGCTTAAGAGCGTTATTTTGATAACTATGTTTTTTCTCTCTGCCTATTGTTTTTTTTCCTTGACCCTTGCCCTCTATTCCTCTCCTGTATGACAGGCGCCTCGTCATGGCTTGCCGCGTCATTGGGGTGCGCCTTTCAGGCGCGCCCAATGTCAAGTCAAATTCCTCGTATGTTTACTTGTTTACTTGTAAATGTGCTTGGTAATAAACTTTATTCTGATTCTGATTCAGTATGTTTTTCATTATTGCTACGTTCATATTGTATTCAACTTTTAGGTAATTTTGTTTCAAGCATTATTTATTGTTGTAATCATAAGAATGTTAAATGCATGAGTGAACTGTGAATGTGATAGTTTGTTTATAGTTTGTTTTTAGGGAGCAGCATCTCAATTTCGTTGCATTGTTCATTAACAATGGAATGACAATAAAGGCACTTTGACTTTTGACTTGACTTTGAGACAACTGTCTCCTTTGCTTTCTCTGGTCCATGTTTAGTGTGGTACACACCATGTCACCAAACAGCACAGTGACTACTTGTCACCCTTTAAATAGGCCGACTGACTGATTACAAGTTTGTAGACACCTGTGATGTTAATTAGAGGATACATCTTGGTTGAACATGTCCCTATGGTCACATTATTTTCAATCTTTTCCAGGGGTACCATCATTTTTGTCCAGGCCTGTTTCATGAGTTTGTTTTTTACAGTAATTCTGTTGAACCACAATTCAAAAGCATTGTCTGATTTTCATTGGTTAATTTTCATAGAATTTTTATTTATTATCACTTTTGTCAGATTCAAGTTATTTCTGTGACCATTGTGGGTTTTTCTTTCATTAACAGAGGGGTACCAACAATTTTTTCCACGTGTGTATAACAACACTTTCACCATAAATAAACTTATTTAAAGTTACAGGAGACAGGATCACTGCCCCCAAACTGTATGGGCGGCAATGCTCCCACTCCAACTGCAGCCAGCGAGGGAAATTAACTGAATTATTCAACCATTTTGAAATTATTTTAGTGTTGAAGGCCCAGTAATAAGGACAAAAGTCAGGGAGAGCAAGTCCACCCACCCTCCTGGGTTTACAGAAATGAGCCTTTTTAATCCTATGATTTTTATAATTCCAAATAAAAGGTAACGTAACAGAGTCTAAATTTTTAAAAAATGATTTTGGTAAAAGCACATGTAGACATTGGAAGAGATACAATAACTGAGGAAGAAATATCATTTTGATTGCGTTAAACCTCCCAATAAATGAAAAAGGAAGAGATCTCCAAAACTGAATATTAGTCTGCAATTTGGCCACAAGAGGGGGATAGTTAGCTTTGAAAAGAGAAGAGAAATCTTTTATCTGAATCCCAAGGTAAGTGAATACCTGAGCAGAAACTTTAAATGGTAAATGTAGTATTAAAGATAAATCCAATTCACTCTTAGTCCAATTAATTCTGTTACCACAAAAAGTTCCAAATATATTCATTTTGTCTAGAATCGCAGGAAGACTGGACTGAGGTTTCATAATAAACAACAGGACATCGTCTGCATAAAGGGAAATCTTATCAGACGTGCCCGAAATATTAGTGCCATAAACATCAGGGTCTGTACGAATCGACTCAGCAAGAGGCTCAATGGCCAATGCGAACAGAAGGGGTGAGAGGGGGCAACCCTTCCTTGTACCCCTAAACAGACTAAAATGAGGGGATAGCATTCCATTAGTTAGTATTTGAGCTCTGGGGTGCTTGTATAAAAGTTTTATCCAGGTAGTAAATTTATCACCGAGATTAAATTTGTCTAAAACGGCAAATAAATAGAACCATTCTACTTGGTCAAACACCTTTTCAGCATCAAGAGAGACTACAGCAAGGTTACTGAAGCTAGACTTGCAATGATACATTATATTAAAGAGACGTCTAAGGTTGGAAGCAGAGTTTCTGCCAGGAATAAATCTAGTTTGGTCCAGATGGACAAGTCTGTCCATGTATTTACTAAATCTATTTGCAAAAACTTTGGCTAATATTTTTTGATCCACATTAAGGAGAGAGATGGGCCTATATCCTCCGACCTCCTCTGGGTCTTTGCCCTTTTTTGGGATAAGAGTAATTACAGCCTCACTAAGTGTTTGTGGTAGTAAATCATTTTTAAAAGCGCAGGTGAACATATTGAGCATATAAGGTGTAAGCGAATCAGTGAATGACTTGTACAGCTCGGTAGGAAGCCCACCAGGGCCAGGGGTTTTACCATTTTTTTAAAGTACCTATTGTGTCCTTTAACTCCCTCAGGGTGATGTCCTTATTTCAAAAAATATAATCCTCATGTTTCAGAGTGGGAAGCTTAATACTTCACAAAAAATTTTTCCATATTGTGGGGTCCTGCATTTGTTTTGGAGGAGTAGAGAGATTCGTAAAATTCTTTAAAACAGTTATTAATATCTTTTGTCAACGTAAAGCAGGCTCCTTGTTTAGACTTAATTTTATAAATGGTACGATCATTTTCCAATTTGCGTAATTGTCTTGCAAGCAACTTTTGTGGCTTTTCACCAAATTCAAAGTGCTTCTGCTTTAAAAAAAAAAAAATAAACAATTTAGAAATCCTGGCTGAAACAATCTGATTATATTGAATTCTCAACTCTGTAATTTGCTTGTACTTCTCTATGGAAGGGTGACGTAAATTCTCTTTATCCAGTTGATGGATCTGCTCTTCCATCCTTAAAAGCTTTTCCCTATTTAACTTGTTTCTACGCCCCACATAGGAAATTATACAACCCCTTAGAGATGCCTTAAGAGTCTCCCACAATCAACATGGGGAGATCTCTGGAGTGTCATTGGCTTCAGAAAATATTTTCATTTGTGTAAGAAGGTAATCACAAAATTTAGGGTCATTAACAAGCTGAGGGTCCATCTTCCACAAGGGTCGAGAAGTTTTCAGGCCATTTAAATTGAGCTTAAATATAAGCGGGCTATGATCTGAAATCAAAATATCACCATTACGAGGGTTATCAATACAAGCCATCAATTTAGAATCTATAAGAAAGTAGTCAATATGGGTATATACAAGTACATTGTGTGCATATGAATGAAATGAATAGTCTTGTTCAGAGGGGTAGAAAAATCTCCAAACATCAGATAGATTTGAATTATTAATATATGCAAGTTAGGTTAACTGGCATCAAAACTGGGGATTCTAAATTGTCCTTAGGTATGACTGTGAGAGTGAATGGTTGTCTGTCTCTCTGTGTTACCCCTGCGATGGGTTGGCGATCTGTCTAAGGTGTACCCTGCCTCTCGCCCAAAGATGCTGGGATAGGCTCCAGCCCCCCCGCGACCCGAAAAGGATTAAGCAGAAGAAGATAGATGGATGGATATATGCATTTAAAAAGTCCCTTGTATTAGAGTGTGATGCCCGTTTGATTTGGTGGTATGCTTAAGGTCATTGTCAACTGAGGTGGAGAACTTTAAATTCCTAGTAATCACGGGAGAACTTGAAATTCTAGTAAACATTTGTAAGACTAAACCTTTTTTTTTTGAGTGGTCTTTAAGACTAGAAAAAGTGCAGTATAAGTACAAATCCTTATCCTTTATCCCCTTATCCTTTTTTTCTTCTGCATTTGTATTTTCCAGCCTGATAGAAGAACGTAAATGCATTTCACTGCCGAGCTCTCCTGCGAAGCGAGTGTCTCCCACCAAAAAGAAACAGTTCTACATCAACCAAGCCATCCGCAACTCTGACCTCACTCCCCGGGCCAAAGGCAAGAAGAGCCTCCGCCGACAGGAGAACAGTAAGCTCTCAGCTCACATGATCTGGTGATAAGATGCTGTCTTCTCCTGCATTTTGAGCAGTGCTGGGAACCCAGCTGACCTATATGTACAGGTCTGAAGTACAGTCCTGCATTAAATCAAAGTGAAGTGATGTTACTAGTATTTTTATTGAAATGACTGTTGCAAGAATAAGACTGAAGTTGTGTGCTAAGTAATTAACAGCTTATCTGTCCTTACTTCCTTTTATTTTTACTTCCTTCTATTTTTTTTTTTAAATCAGCACGCTATCTTAACAACCTTCTTGAGAAGGATGAGTGCTCTAAAGATGACCTGGAGGTTTGCAGCAACCCCGCTATCCCATCTATCTTCACTGAAGCCTGCATCAACGGAAACTACAAAGAGGTACACATCTGTTGCTTTTTTTTTTTTTTTTTTTAGTGATCTCGGCTGCTTGGACATCTGAAGTCCAGCTGACAGCTTGTGCAGAAGCAGCATAATCTGTGTTGATCAAATTTAGAAAATCTTTATTGATAATAAAAGCATTGTAACCTGTGCGTCTGTATTTTGTTAAATTGAGCACTGGCTTTAACACTTTGTGAATGGGAGCCTATTCTGATGGTGCACCAAGAAAACGTCGCTCTTCAAACTAAAGGTGCGTTCACACCAAACGCGAATGGGCAAATTTTCCGCGCGGCACGATTACATTATAACTCAATGTAAACAGGCGAACAGACATGAATAGTGAGATGCAGACAGGCGAAGTAGTCTTTAAAACTTCTGCAGCTGTGTCCAACCTGCTGTGGAAATTTCCAAAATAACGTCATGCTTAGGTTTACATTATCTAACCGGGGGCTCACTTGAAAATGTTGTCTCAAGCTTCCAAAACTTGACAGATGATGGATGTTTACGTTGTTAGCTTGCTAGGATGTCCGTGGCCGGAAACCGTAGGTAAATAACTCCCAACGTCCCGATTCAGCTGAAGAGTTCCCGGTCTTCCTGTCTCCCGGTGAGTGAGTTTCATTTTCAAACTAGTTTACTCTGGAGTGGTGATACTTTTACTCCGGTGATAGCAGAATCTCAAAGCTAGCAGCTAGCTAGTGAACGCGCCACTGTGCAAATTTGTGCGTACTCACAATTCCCATTCACTTTATATAGATTCACGCCACCTGTTAGTATTTGGTGTGAACACACCTTAACAGTGTTTTTGGTCTGTCCTTTAAGCCGTGGAATGACTTCATGAATTGTTCCGGTGAGGAGCAGGAAAGGCTGCTGTCTCTGCTAGAGCAGGAGGAGGCCAAGAAGAAGAATGCCAACCGACTCCTTAAAGACCAGAGAAATGGTGAGCGTGGTGGTTGGTGTGTGTGGCATGAATGATTCCGTTGGCCTGAGTGCTTCTCGTCTCTCCACAGTAAATCCTGCCTTCACTGCTCAGGACTGCTTCCAGAGGATCGATCGCAGGTTGCGAACGACTCTGAGACGGAGGCAAATCCCCATGGTGAGTGAAATCCCTTAAGGGCCCCTTGACACAGCATGGAGATCATTGGGTGACCACTGAGAGATCAAAAATTGTCCAGATGTCGCAACGATCTCCGAAAGCCTGGAAAAAGATGTTTCTGTGTAAATGTTTGCGAGATAAAAAATGCAATTTTCTGTAACTTTCATGGCGCTCTACAGAGATCTTTGAAAGATCATTGAGAGATTGCTGAGGGATCATTGAGAGTTTCTTTGGCGACCAAGGAGATTGTTGAGCATTTAAGAGGTTTCTAGCACGCTTCTACCCCCTTTACACAGGAGTGGAGCTCATTGTGAGATCGTTGAGTGATGAAAATATGGCCAGATCTTTCAATGAGCTCTCGATTGACAAGAGCTCTGTGATTTTCTAGTGATCGCTACAGTTTCCTCAAAAGTTTTGACTCTGTTGAAAACAATCGGCAATCACCAACAGAAAGGGATCTCTCAACAAGCTCTGAAGGAGCACTCAACAATCCCATCGATCTCTCAATGATCTTTCAGTGAGCTCCACCACAGTCTTTCAGTGTACTCTATTACAGTGAAATCTATTCAGTCTATTACTCAATTTGGCGGTGGCATCAGCCATCACATTTGGAGTGGTCTGCTGGGGCAGCGGCATCACAGCAGCCGACAGGAAGAGACTGAACAGACTGATCAAAAAAAGCTAGCTCTGTTCTGGGGCGGCGCCTCAACCCTGTAGAGGAAATGGGAGAGAGGAGGATGGTGGCTAAGCTGTCATCTCTGCTGGAGTCCAAGTCCCACCCCATGCAGGACATGCTGAATGCACTGAGGAGCTCATTTAGCAGTAGGCTGCACCATCCTAGGTGCGCAATGGAGAGGTTCTGCAGGTCCTTCCTGCCTACGGTTGTCAAAACTTTATAACCTAACCAGGGCTGCTTGTAGAAGTCTTACTAAATGTACAAAACGTAACAGCCTTGCACAATAAATGGTCCCCTCCATTATACAACTAGGACAGTATCAATCATTACTAAGAGTGACAACACGGCTGATTCAAATACGAAAAATATACTGTCTGGGTCCATATTCATATTATGCGGGGTAACTTACCAACAACAGCAGATGACATGGTTTCTCAAATCATCAAAAACTGTGGAAACTTCACACTCTCTGGCATCCTCATCTCGAAAAGGCGATGGTTAGCGCGTCAAGGGTTGGAGCAGCGCATGGAATGACTATACAGCCCAATCCTTGAGTGACAGTCTTTGGAGCAGTTGGCACAGATGAAGATTGATGGTGCACGTGCTGATGCTGCACGTTCTTTCCTCGCCGCACACTTCGTCGCCATCTGGACTCTTGTGTTCTCTTCCATCTTGAGAACACCCTCTTTGACACTGTGGCGCCAGATGGCTCGATCTTTGGCAGTAACCTCCCAGTTATTGGTGTTGATCTGCGCACACCGCATGTTGCGTTTGCAGACATCTTTAAAACGCAACAGCGGTTGGCCCACACAGCGGATGCCCACCCGCAATTCTCCGTAAAGGATTTCTCTTGGCAGACGGTCAGGCTCCATGCAGTGCACGAGTCCGAGACACCGGAGTCGTCTCTGGCTAAGAACTTCACACTAAACCTCAAGCAACTTAGATTCTGTGCCTCTCCACTCTTTCTCCAGACTCTGGGACTTTGATTTCCAAATTAAAAGCAAAATTTACTTTTATCTGAACAGAGGTCATCTGCTGGTGTTGGTCCACTGTGTTTTATCAAGACCAAAGTCAGCGCAGTCGTCTACCAGGAAATTTAAGAACACTTCATACTTCCCTCTGCTGACAAGCTTTATGGAGAAGCTGATTTCATTTTCCAGCAGGACTTGGCACCCCCCCACACTGCCAAAAGTATCAAAACGAATCTATGGAGTATTATCAAGAGGAAGATGAGACACCAGACCCAACAATGCAGACGGGCTGGAGGTCACTATCAAAGCAACCCGGACCTTCATAAAACCTCAGCAGTGCCACAGGCTGATCACCTCCATGCCACGCCACATTGATACAGTCATTAATCCAAAAGGAGCCCCGACCAAGTATTGAGTGTGTACATGGACATACTTTTCAGTAGGCCAACATTTCTATTAAAAAAATATTTTTTTAATTAATTTTATGTAATGGGCAGCTAAGAACGATCCAACAGACTCTCATGATAAATTCTATATCAAGGATTCAGTGTACCCCGCCCGGTATGGGGTTACCGGGGCCCCACCCTGGAGCCAGGCCTGGGGAAGGGTCTTGAAGGCTAGCGTCTGGTGGCCGGGTTTCCACCCATGGGACCCGGCCAGGTTCAGCCCAAAGGAGTTACATGGGTCCGCCCTCCAGTGGGCTCACCACCTGCAGGAGGGATCATGGGGGTCCGGTGCTATGTGGATTAGGTGGCGGTCAAAGGCGGAGACCTTGGCGGACTGATCCCAAGCTTTCTAAACTGGCTTTTGGTACGTGGAATGTCACCTCTGTGGTGGGGAAGGAGCCTGAGCTGGTGTACGAGGTTGAGAGATAACGGCTAGATATAGTCGGCCTCACCTCAACACACAGCTCCGGTTCTGGAACCAGTCTCCTGGAGAGGGGCTGGAGCTTGGCCTTTTCTGGAGTTGCCCCAGGCGAGAGGCGACGAGCAGGGGTGGGTATTCTTGTATCCCCCCACCTTGCTGCCTCTATATTGGAGTTTTCCCCGGTGGACGAAAGGGTTGCTTCCCTGCGCCTTCGGGTTGGGAAACGGGTCCTGACCATCATTTGTGCCTATGCACCAAATGATGTTTCAGAGTACCCACCCTTTTTGGAGTCTGTGACTGGGGTGCTGGAGGGTGCTCCTCTTGGAGACTCCATTGTCCTACTGGGGGACTTCAATGCGCACGTGGGCAACAACAGTGAAACCTGGAGGGGGTGATTGGGAGGAACGGCCTGCCCGATCTGAACCCGAGTGGTGTTCAGTTATTGGACTTCTGTGCTAACCACAGTTTGTCCATAACGAACACCATGTTCAAGCATAAGGGTGTCCATATGTGCACCTGGCACCAGGACACCCTAGGTCGCAGATCGATTTTGTTATCGTGTCATCAGACCTGCGACCGTATGTCTTGGACACCCAGGTAAAGAGAGGTGCAGAGCTGTCAACTGATCACCACCTGGTGGTGAGTTGGATCCAATGGCAGGGGAGGAAGCCATTCAGACCTGGTAGACCCAAACGTATAGTGAGGGTGTGCTGGGAACGTCCGGCTGAGGCCCCTGTCCGGGAGGTCTTCAACTCCCACCTCCGGAAGAACTTCGACCACATTCCAAGGGAGTCTGGAGACATGGAGTGTGAATGGGCCATGTTCTCCACTTCTGTTGTTGAAGCGGCGGCCCAGAGCTGTGGCCGCAAGGTGGTCGGTGCATCTCGTGGTGGCAACCCCCGAACCAAGTGGTGGACACCAGTGGTGAGGGGGGCCATTAAGCTGAAGAAGGAGTCCTATCAAGCTTGGTTGGCTTGTGGGACTCCCGAAGCAGCTGAGGTGTACCGGCAGGCCAAGTGGAGTGCAGCTCGGGTGGTTGCTGAAGCAAAAACCCGGGTATGGGAGGAGTTCGGTGACTCCATGGAACAAGACTTTGGGTCGGCCTCAAAGAGATTCTGGCAAACTGTCCGGTGGCTCAGGAGGGGAAAGCAGCTCCCTGTCCACACTGTGTATGGTGCGGATGGGACACTGTTGACTTCGACTGGGGATATCGTCGGGCGGTGGAAGGAATACTTCGAGGATCTCCTCAATCCCACTGATACGCCTTCCACAGAGGAAGCAGGGTTTGGGGACAAGGGGGATGACTCGCCTATCACAGGGGCTGAGGTTGCCAAGGTGGTTAAAAATCTCCTTGGTGGCCGGGCCCCGGGGGTGAACGAGATTCGCCCTGAGTACCTCAAGGCCCTGGATGTTGTTGGGCTGTCATGGTTGACATGCCTCTGCAACATTGTGTGGAGGTCGGGGGCAGTGCCTTTGGCATGGCAAACCGGGGTGGTGGTTCCTCTCTTCAAAAAAGGGGACCGGAGGGTGTGCTCCAACTTTAGAGGGATCACACTCCTCAGCCTCCCTGGGAAGGTCTATTCCAAGGTACTGCAGAGGAGAGGCCGGCCGTTGGTCGAACCTCGGATTCAGGAGGAGCAATGTGGTTTTCGTCCTGGCCGTGGCACATCGGACCAGCTCTTTACCCTCTCGAGAATTCTTGAGGGTTCATGGGAGTTTGCCCAACCAGTTTACATGTGTTTTGTGGACTTGGAGAAGGCATTTGACCACGTCCCTCGTGGTTTTTTGTGGGGGGTGCTTCGGGAATATGGGGTATTGGGCTTGTTGTTACGAGCTATTCGGTCTCTGTACGACCGTTGTAAGAGTTTGGTTCGTATTGCCAACACTCGGTCGGAGTCATTCCCAGTGAGAGTTGGACTCCGCCAGGGCTGCCCTTTGTCACCGATCCTGTTCATAATTTTTATGGACAGGATTTCTAGGCGCAGCCAGGGAATGGAGGGTGTCATGCTTGGTGACCACAGGATCTCATCTCTGTTGTTTGCAGATGATGTTGTCCTGTTGGCTTCATCCAGCAATGACCTACAGCTCTTGCTGGGACGGTTTGCCGCTGAGTGTGAAGCGGCTGGGATGAGAATCAGCACCTCCAAGTCCGAGTTCATGGTCCTCAGCCGGAAAAAGGTGGATTGTCCTCTCTGGGTTGGGGACAGGCTCCTGCCCCAAGTGGAGGAGTTTAAGTATCTTGGGGTCTTGTTCACGAGTGAGGGGAAAATGGAGCGAGAGATTGACAAACGGATTGGAGCAGCATCTGCAGTGATGCGGACGTTGTACCGGTCTGTTGTGGTGAAGAGGGAGCTTAGTTCTAAGGCAAAGCTGTCGATTTACCAGTCAATCTACGTTCCTATTCTCACCTATGGTCACGAGCTTTGGGCAATGACCGAAAGAACAAGATCGCGGATACAAGCGGCTGAAATGAGCTTTCTCTGTAGGATTGCTGGACTCACCCTCAGAGATAGGATGAGGAGCTCAGTCATCCGGGAGAGGCTCAGAGTAGAACCGCTGCTCCTCCACATTGAACGGAGTCAGTTGAGGTGGTATGGGCATCTGATTAGGATGCCTCCTGGACGCCTCCCACTTGAGGTGTTTCAGGCACGTCCCACTGGGAGGAGACCCCGGGGCAGACCCAGAACTCGGTGGAGAGGCTATGTCTCCCAGCTGGTCTGGGAACGCCTTGGTATCCTCTCTGAAGAGCTGGAGCAGGTGGCTGGGAGAGGGAAGTCTGTGCTTCTCTGCTTGAACTGCTGCCTTTGTGACCTGGACCTCCGGAAAAGCGGTAGAAGATGGATGGATGGTAATGGGCAGCGCGGTGGTGGAGTGGTTAGCACTGCGGCAGCACAGCGACTCACCCTTGGCTGGAGGATCCTGGGTTCAATCCCAGCCCCCGACCAACAGTGATCTGTGTGGAGTTTGCATGTTCTCCCCGCGTCTGTGTGGGTTTACTCAGGGATTTCTCCGGTTTCCTCCCACATGCCAAAAATATGCAAGTTAGGTTAATTGGCATCAAAACTGGGGATTCTAAATTGTCCTTAGGTATGACTGTGAGAGTGAATGGTTGTGTGTCTCTCTGTGTTGGCCCTGCGATGGACTGGCGATCTGTCCAGGGTGTACCCTGCCCCTCGCCCAAAAGATGCTGGGATAGGCTCCAGCCCCCCCCCCCCCCGCGACCCAGAAAGGATTAAGCAGAAGAAGATGGATGGATTGTATTTAATATTCTAATTTTTTGAGAAACTGAATTTGGGGTTTTCATGGGCTGTAAACTATAATCATCAAAATTAAAATAAATAAACACTTGAAATATATCACTCTCTGTGTAATGAATCTATATAATATATGGGTTTCACTTTCTGAAATGAGTGACCAAAAATACTGAGATGTACCTGTACTACCTAGCTGCAATGGTCCCACACTGTGTATATATCTGTGTACATATGTATATTCATTTGTTCTTATTAATTATTGCTCTGAGTGTTGCTATCCCTGTGCTGCTGCAATCCTGGAATTTCCCCATTGTGGGACTAATAAAGGCTTATCTTATCTTATCTTATCTTATCTTATCTTATCTTATCTTGTCTTGTCTGTCTTTCCAATCCAGTCTACCTTTATTTATAAAGCACTTTAAAAACAACCATAGCTGACAAAAAGTGCTGTACATCAACAACAAATAAAATATAAAAACGTAAGACATAAAAACAATAAAATACAGCTAAAAAATACAAAATGGCACAAATAAAACAGTAGTCATACAATAAAAACAACAAAAAGAAGTAAAATCAATGTCTTAATCTGGGTCAAAAGCCAGAGAATAAAAATGGGTTTTAAGACAAGTTTTCAAACTGGACAGTGAAGGGGCCTGTCTGATGGACAAAGGCAGACTGTTCCACAGTTTAGGAGCAGCAACAGAAGAAGTTCTGTCCCTGCTGAGCTTCCTCTTTGATTTCAGTATCTCCAGGAGCAGATGATCAGCTGACCTGAGAGACCGAGCAGGATCGAACACTCAGAAATCCCTCACTGACATCTCAGCTTTTGGAGTTCATTGAAAGATCACCGAGAAATCATTGGGAGATTGTTGAGCACTCCGTGAGATTTTTTTCCCAGCCCCCGACCAACAGTGATCTGTGTGGAGTTTGCATGTTCTCTCCATGTGTTACTCCCCGATTTCTCCGGTTTCCTCTCACATGCCAAAAACATGCAAGTTAGGTTAATTGGTATCAAACTGGGGATTCTAAATTGTCCTTAGGTATGACTGTGAGAATGAATGGTTGTCTGTCTCTCTGTGTTAGCCCTGCGATGGACTGGCGATCTGTGCAGGGTGTACCCTGCCTTTTGCTCAAAGATGCTGGGATAGGCTCCAGCCCCCCCCTCCCCCGCCCCCACGACCGAAAAGGATTAAGCGGAAGAAGATGGATGGATGGATGTTTTAATTTGGTGATCGTTGAGAGATTTTGGACAGTCAAAATTTGTATTTAACGGTTTTTGAAATGAGTGGAACAAAGACCAGCCATTTCTCCGAAATTTGCAAACTTTTTTTCTCCACCCACAAGTTTGCACCTTTTTCACATAAATAGCCTCAGAAATTAATAACTTTTCCCCTTTATGTAAATCTGCAAATGAGCATATAGGTCTGCGTCCAAGTTGAGGTTAAGGCCATTGTTCAGAGGTCAGAAGATCTGGGCATTTATGATTTCACCAAAACAGTTATTCCTCTTAGGCCACTGACCTTGACTTTCAGCCCATCCTAGATAGGTCTGTAGCTAGGATTTGCTTAAGGTCAGGGTCAGCAGTCAGGAAATCTGAGCAGAATGAGCTACTCCGGCATTGACGGTTTGGTTTTTCTTATAAATTTGTGCACTTTTTCTTACATAAGTGCCGAGATCAATCCTGGAAAAGTCCAAATTTAATGACAGTTGGCTTGATGACCTCAAAATTGCTTCAATTCTAGTAAATAATTGGCTGCTAATTTTAATGTGGCCACATACTTTTTTTTTTTTAAGAATTTATGGTCTTGGATTTGATCAAGTCACCTAAAAAAACATTAAAATGTCTTGAGTTTGAATTCATTATAGCTGCAGATACAGGAGCCTAGTTGCCGTTGTACTGAAACATGTTTTTTTTTTTTACTTCCTTCAGGGAACGCTGGAAGTTCTTGAGGAAAACCTTCTGAGCTTCTTTAATGCTCAGCCTCACTCTGTTTACACAACCAGCCTCTCCAGCAGGTAGGAATCTTCTCTCTGCTTTCACAAAGTCTGCTACTAGTCCATGTTGTGCACAGTGCAATAATGAGATGCACTGTGCATGCACTAGATGACAGGATCTAGTAAGAAATTTGGAGCTACTTTGTGTCTTGTGGTTTTTCTATTAAGTGTCTGTCGAGAGTTCAAAAGAGCATTAAATTGGATTTTGGGTTTACAGTGATCCCTCACTTATCGCGGTTAATGGGGTCCAGAACCAACCGCGAAAAGTGAAAAACCGCGAAGTAGCATCACCCCCCCCCCCCATTTTTTACATACATTTTTTTTGTGTATATATAATATCATTAAGTGTATATTAACCCTATAAATGCATATGTTATCATTAGAACATTGAAGAATAGTTTGAAACATGTAAATAAAATATTAATAATATAAATAATATACATAAAATAATGTATAAATAATATAAATAATACGTACGTTTATTCTCTCACTCTCTCTCTCGACGGGAAGGCATAGAGGCAGCAGGAGGAGGCGTAGAGGCAGCAGCGACGTCTCGGCCAATCAGCTTGCGAGATTCCCGAGCCGAGCCAACACGAGAACAAAATCTCTTGGGGGGGGGGGGGGATGCTGTCCAGCGAATCAGAGAGGTGAATTTTGAGTTGTGCCAGCTCTCCGTGTAGTCTCCCTGCCTTCTGCTAGCGCCCGGGCAACTTTTTTCTCAATTTTGAATTTTTGATGAATATTTTTGAAAAATACGCGATGCACTGAGGGCGCGAAAGGTGAGGCGCGAAGTAGCGAGGGATCACTGTATTATAAATTCACTGTGGACTTATTTGATGTTTTTATATTGACTAAATTTGTGGCCTGTATAGCTAATTTTAGCAGTAAAATTGAGGATGATCTTTGAATGTTGTGTGAACATGTCTAACACCACTGCAGTGGTTTTGCACATGACTGGCTCTTAAATAATGACTTAAGGTATGTGTCCACTAAGACATCTTTAGTCACATGGGATGAGGCCTCTTCTGAATATTGCTGAAACACAAACTGGCCTAAAATGTGCTGATACTGAATTTGCCTATATCCTAATACCCAATTTACACAGCACGGAGATTGGTGGAAGACCATTGAGAGATCAAAAATTGATCTGATCACTCTCTGTCAATCAATCTCTGTCTGTGTAAATGTTTGGGAGATCGTTGTAAGATTTTCGTGGCAATTTATAGAAATCTTTGATACTTGAAAGATCATTGAGAGACCAGGAGAAATCGCTGAGAGCTCATTGAAAGATCATTGAGATCTCGCGATGCTCTCAACCCCTGTGTAAAAGGGGTAGAAGAGCACTAGAAATCCCCGACTGCCAAACAAACTCTCAATGATCTCTCTCTCAGTGATGTCTCCTGCTCTCTGTGATCTCTCACAGCTCTTTCAAAGCTCTCTATGGATCACCTTGGAAATCTTACAACAATCTACCAAACATTTACACAGAGATCATTGTGAGATTAGGTCAATTTTTGATCTCTCAATGGTCTCCCAACAATCTCTGTGCTGTGTAAAGGGGGCCTTAACTTTATTGATGAGGTGAAATTATAATTATCAGGAATTAGACCAGGGGGTCTAAGGCCCAGCAGCTTTTCTCTCTAACCATTCCCTTCAACAAATGTTTTTACTGAATTCCTTTTCACTGACTTCTGATCAGTGAAAACACCTGCTTTATACCTCCTTTACACAGGAGTGGAGATCATTGAGACTGTTGAGAGATCTGACCAATTTTTGGTTTTTCATCGACTTTCAGTGATTGCCACAGCTGCCACTGTCTCCTCAACCTTTTGACTCGGTCCAAAACACACAAGGATCTCTCAAACGACCCTAAAGATCAGAAATTGGCCCAATCTCTCGACAGTCTCTGTGCTGTGTAAAGAGTGTATAAATGTGTATAAATGTTTGGTAGTTGAGCCTGGAGTGAATGAATATTGAACTCACTGTAAGCACTTTGAGATGTCACTTGACATGTAAAGCGCCATATAAATCTAATCCATCATTATTATTAATGACTGGCTGGAAAGAAAACCTGCACCGTCTTGGCCGTCTGTGTCACATGGTTTGAGACCTCTGAACTAAACCCTGGTGAAGAGGATTGTAATATTTCTGTTATTTATTTTTGTTAATCAGCTTTGAGAGACTGCTGCTTCATGCCATCTGTCAGTATATGGACCTCGTCTCTGCAAGTGAGTAGAAATGTCCCACTAAGTAGCGTTTTTGATCTTATATACAGTAGATATAAAAAGTCTACACACCCCTGTTCAAATGCCAGGTTTTTGTGATGTAAAAAAATGAGACCAAGATAAAACATTTCAAAACTTTTTTCGCCATTAATGGAACCTATAACCTGTACAACCCAATTGAAAAACAGACTGAAATCTTTTAAGGGGAACAATAAAAAATAAAAAACTTACAATAACCTGTTTGCATAAATATGCATACTAGGGCTGCAACGATTACTCAGATAATTCAGTTATAAAAAAATTCTCAATCCAAAATTTATACGTCGACGTGTCGTTTAATGTAGCACTTCTGGTCTATGTGACCTTCTTTCGGTGCGACCTTCTTCTGGTCACGCTACCTAAACAAAATGCAGATTTGTTTAACGGCGCCATGTCAGAGTGGCATAGTGACGGGCTGGCAAATATAAAGAAAATTTTAAAAAATGACAAAAGTATCTCAAGTCTGGAATCATTTCAAGCTCAGATTGAAGGACAACATTGTGCAGTACATACATGGTAAAGCTGAGCGGCGAGCTAGCATGCTACAACATTGGATGTTACAGTGTCTTGGCAGAAAGCGTCCCACATCATGCACAGCTTGCGCACCCGAGACAAGGTACGTGATTGAGATTTAAAATTAAGATGAATAGAATGTAGTCAGCGACACGAATTGTGCTTATATGACCAAAGAATATATAGCCACCACTGTTAGCATCCGGATGCTAATGGCGTCAGCTAGCGGATGCTAACAGCTAGCAAAAGGATATGGTGTAACGTACCGTTTAAAGTTACATTCTATTCAATAAACATTGCAATAAGCATTGCAATAAATTAGTACCTGTGTTATTGAGTGTTTGGTACAATTACTACTGCTCTCAAATCTCTCTCTCTTTCGCAAATGTTGTTCAATGCATAGGGATGAGAATCCTCCTCGGATCCGAGGAATTCCTTGGATTTGATCATGTCTAGGGTCATTCTCGTGAATCGTCTAAATTCGAGGAGAAAATTTTGGGGGGGGGGGGTCTGGCGGCGAGTCGTATTTTCGATCGGCTGTGAAAATCCACCGCGCAGAACGCGCTACCCAGCGAGATCAGTAATGTAATGTAACAAGGCCACTGATAGGCTGATACTTATTGAAGCAACCAATCGGCGATGTTGTTAGATTTCCTATGTCATATCCGGATAACACGCGGAGCGAAATGCAAGTGGCGGACGGTTCAATCAGTTCAATCAACTGAGTTTTCCCGATTTCGTCAAAATGGTGAACCTAAAACTCACGAAAGACAACAAAGCAAGAATTTTAGAAATCGACAAAGGGATAAAGAACAAGTTTTGTTGGGAATGGCTTGAAAAAACTGTGTCAATGACCGGTAAAAATACCGAAGTTGTGGTTGAAAAAATGGCCGACTTCATAGCGAAATGCGAAGTACCAGGGAAAGCCCAATGTGTTTATTGCAACGATTTCTTGAGTTATGGATCTCGTGGTTGTGTTGCCTTAGTTGAGCACTGTTCAAAACAGAAACATCTCAAAATTGTGGCTACAATGAGATCGAACTACTCACTTGGTGCTGTGTTCAAAACGATCGATGGACACGGTCAAACTCAGATGCCAGTCAATCAAAGTTCATCACAGTCGCCCCCGATTACAGCAATTAGTGATCGGAAGACGCATTCTGAGGTAAGATTTTTTTTCTCGTTTAAGTAATGTACTTGAGAATTTTCGCGTAATGAATTTGTTATGAAATAGCATGTGTAAGTTGTGATGGCATGCCATCACAACTTACTGCATCACAGCATTACACAATGCTGTTCTTCAACCCTTTGCAGCATCTTCATGGGGTTGGTCTCATTTAAAAGAAAATACTCTGAATTTTTTGGCAAAACAGTCATAATCTCTCTTAAGTGCTCCTGCCACTGAGTAACAGGAAAGTTCACCTGGGTGTTTTTTAGATACACATGCTTGCAAATAACATACAGCTGTCAGATACTGACTGGAAAACACAACAGAAATGTAGAACCAAGTGTTTTCAAGCTCAGGTCAAAATTTTGTAAAAATACCACAAAAAATGAATATATATTACACAGCTTTTTTCTGAGATTGTAACAAGGCTGTGTCTGTACTGGAAGACCGGAAATACAGCTTTTTTTTTTTTTTTTTCAGTGCACACTGAGATGCAGAGACGTGACCGCCCGCTGAATTCACAAGAGTTCAAGGGGTTAAAATATACTAATATGCAACTTTTTTATATTCCTAGTAACACTAACAAATGCACACATTAATAAATCAAAATGTTTGCAGAATGTCAGTATATTTTAATAAATGGGTGATGGACTTGGTGATGGAATTTTGTTAATATTTATAATTTATTTTACTTGGTTAAATTATTTTGTCTGTTCTAGAACTATGTAAATGTAATTCTGTGTCAGTTCTAAACATATTAGATAGTAGTAAAATATAATTTAGTATTATTACATCAACATACTATTCAGATATCATAAATTTAATACATATGTACTGTGTTTCACTTTATTTTGTGGTTGAAAAAATGGCCAACTTCATAGCAAAATGCAAAGTACCAGGGAAAGTGACACTGAATCAAAACAGTATTGAACATGATTACACATGTGATGCAGCAGCAGATTAAAAAGATAAACTATAAATGCATTTGTACTTACTTCTAACTTTAAATATAAGACCACATTTGAGCATTCTAAAACACCAGATTTTGTTAGCTTCTGGGGGGCAACGCCCCCCAGACCCACCACCAAGGCTCCGCCTTGGATCCGGCTTGGGGGCCTGCATCCCCCAAGACCCCCGGCTAAGTTTCCTCTTTTTTTCCAAAACCCCATTCTCATCCCTGAATGCAAGTTTCTTTTCTTTTTTTTTTTTTTTATTTAAGTTTTTGTAAAGGGTATACAGGTCATTACAGCATTGCATTGTTTACATTTTCATCACATGTTCCCTTATTTTTTGCTATTTGACAACGTTGGTAGGATAATTATTACAACACCCCCCCTTTTTTTTTTAAAGTGAAAGAAAAAGTGAAATTAAAGAGAATAAAATTAAAAAACAAACAAACAAACAGAACAGCAAAAAACAAACAAACAGAAAATTAAGTAATTAAAAGTAAAAGAGCATCTGAGTAGCGTTGGAACAAAGAGCGGTGCCATTATTGAAATGGTATTTGTCAAGGATTAGATCTAATGGAAGACACATATGCGATCCAGGGTTGCCAAGAGTTCAAGAACCCATCCATGTCCTGTCTCAGTGCGAATGTCAACTTTTCCATCGAGTAAATGTCTTGAATCACGTTAATCCAATCTTTAGGTGTAGGACAGTCCTTCAGCATCCATTTTTTAGTTAGGGCTTTTTTACTTGCCAGTATTAAAACATTGAATAAGTATTTATCTCCTCGTCTTTCCAGTGAGTCCGGTAGTAAACCCAAATACAAAGTTACAAAAGAAAAGGGAACTGTTATTTTGAATATTTTCCCCAATATTGTCTGTACATTGGTCCAAAATTGGTGGATAACTGGGCATGACCAAAACACATGAAAATGATTTGCAGTCTTTTCACCACACAAGCGCCAACAATTCAACCCCTTATGGGTAAATTTGTTTTGTGCAGGTGTTCTGAAAAATCTTACCAAATTTTTCCATCCAAATTCTCTCCACTGCAGAGATGAGGTACTTTTCCATTGCTGTTTATTTAGCTTTTCCCATATTTCCAGTTGTAAAGTGAAATTCCCCTCTTTTTCCCATCTCTCTTTTATATATGATGTGTTGTCTCCTTTTAAGTCTTGAAGACCTTGGTATATTTTAGAAATGTATCTGATCCCTGGGATCCCTTTATATGCCATTAAGAAGACCTTCAGAACACCTGACTGGGCCCTTTCCAAATCCTCCTTTTTAAGTATATTGTTTATGTGGTGTCTAAGCTGAAAGAACCTGTAAAGATCTTGATTTATTAGACCTTGTTTTTTCAAATCTTCAAAACTTCTTAAAGTTTGCCCCTTAAAAAAATTGTAATATTTTATCAGCCCCTTCTCTTTCCACTCCTTAAATCTAGTGTCTGTTTTATTGGGGGTAAAGTCTTGATCATAGGCAATCCATTACAGAAGTTGATAGGGCTCTTTAGCTTGATTCTCTCTGACTATCTTAAACCAAATTTTTAGCAGGGTCTCTATCCACGGGTTAGTGTTATTCAAGAGTTTAGGTAAGGCATTGTTCCCTATTATCGCCTGTAGGGGGATGTCACTTGTTATTTGGCATTCGATCTCCTTCCATTGTGCAGTGTAGACTGGGTTACATATCTCTATTAAAGTTTTAATTTGTGCAGCTTTAAAATAGTCCCTGATATTTGGCAGCGCGAGCCCACCTTTGTCTTTGTTTAGCTGTAAGGTTCTATATCTGATTCTAGGTCTCTTGCCCTGCCATATGAATCTTGAGATCCTTCTGTCCAGCTCCTGCCATGTTTTTTTGGGAGGTTCTACCGGTATTGTTTGGAAAAGGTATAGAAGACGTGGAAGTATATTCATTTTGACTGCTTCAATTCTTTGTGCAGTACCTAAGAATGGTATCATATTCCATCTTGCTAGGTCAGATTTTATTTTTGTCACCAGTGGATCATAGTTTAGTGTTATAATTTTGTTGAGTTGTTTCGGGATATTGACCCCCAGATATTTCATAGATTCCATCTCCCAGTTAGTTTTGAGTTCACTTAGTGAATAATGATTTGGGTCATAGTTGAATGTTAAAACTTGGGTTTTATGCATGTTTAATTTGTACCCCGATAAATCTCCATAGTCTGAAAAAACTGAGATTAGTTCTGGTAAAGAAGTGTCCGGCTGCCCTAGGTATATTAAAATGTCATCAGCAAAGAGTGCTATTTTATGTTCCTTCTGACCAAGTGTAATACCTTGAATTTCTTGATTTTGTCTTATCCATTGGCTCAGAGGTTCTATGAAGATTGCAAAGAGCAGTGGAGACAGGGGGCAGCCCTGACGACATCCTCTTTCCAGCTCAAAAGATGCTGATAAATTACCGTTAATCCTTATTTTAGCTGTTGGTTTTTTATGTAATGCCTGTATAGTTCTAATGAAGTTGTTATGAAAGTTGAAACTGGATAAGATTCTATATAGGGAAGACCAGTCAACTGAATCGAATGCTTTTTCAGCATCTAATCCCAATATGACTGCGTTTAAGTTATATTTTTTTATATGATGAATTATGTGTAAAGTGCGTCTAATGTTGTCTTGTGTCTGTCTTTGTCTTATAAAACCTGTTTGGTCTAAGTGAATTAAGTCTGTCAGTATGTTTTCTAACTTTTTGGCAAGGATAATGGTAAAAAGCTTATAGTCCTGATTTAATACACTGATTGGTCTGTAGTTGGAGCATTCTAGTTTATCCTTTTCAGGTTTAGGTATAACTGCAATGACCCCTTCTCTCCAGGAGGGGGGGATTTCCCCTGTGTGGAGGACATAGTTAAATGTTTTCAGGAGGAGAGGAGATAGTTGCTGTTTAAAGGTTTTGTACCACTCTGCTGTATAGCCATCTGCTCCTGGGGATTTGTTAGCTTTAAGTTTCATAATTGCTTTTTCCAATTCTTTAGGTTGTATTTCTGACAGTAGTGTTTTATTTTGTGACTCCGTAAGTTGAGGAAGGTTTAATGTGTTTAGGAATGTCTCGGATGCGTTTTTATGTTTTTTGTGGGAGTATAAGTTCTTATAGTAATTCTCGAAGCTTTTAAGAATATCCTGAATTCTGAATTTTATTTCCTTTGATACTGGGTCTCTGATTTTGTAGATTGCTCTTTCTGTTTGTTGTTTCCTCAATTTATAGGCTAGTAATTTTGCCGATTTACTGCCTGCTTCATAGTGTTTTTGTTTCAGAAATGTAAGTTTCTTCTGGATTTCTATTGTGTAGATCTCATTTATTTGATTTTTAATTTCTTTAATCTTGAGCGAGTCATTAGAATGAGTGTTGCCTTTGTGTTCTTTTTCTAGGTTCTTGAGTTCTGACTCTAATGTGATTAGTTTTTCTTGTCTTAGTTTCTTTTGGGATGCCAGTTTTGCAATAATTTTTCCCCTTATTACAGCTTTGCACGCATCCCCACAGTATTAAAGGGGATACTTCTCCATTATCGTTTTCTTCCAAATATCTGAGAATATCTGATTCCAATTCATCTTTCAGTGGTCCTTTCAGGACATTTGAATTCAACCTCCAGGAAAATGTATTATTTGTGTATTTTTGGATGTTTAAGTCCATATAGATCGGACTGTGGTCAGAGAGATCCATCAGTCCTATTTTACATGTTTTTACTCTTCCAATGTCTCTATTAAACATAAAAAAGTAATCAATCCTTGAGTAAGATGAATGTGGCGTTGAATAAAAAGTATAATCTTTTACATTGGGGTTGAGTTCCCTCCACACGTCACAGATTCCCATTTCTTTTAATAGCATCCGAGTTTTCCTACTTTGAGTGTTATTTTGATGTGAAGAATTACCTGTTGCATCCCAGTATGGATTCAGTCTTAGATTGAAGTCTCCACCACATATCACTAAACCTTGGGCTTTAGTTATCATTAGGTCGAATATATTTTTATAGAATTTCCATTTAGCCCCTGGTGGTGCATATACATTCAGCAGGGTGATATCTTCTCCCTCTAGCCGCCCAATTACCAAACTGTACCTCCCTTCTTTATCTTTGTGTTCTGATTTTTTTTCAAATGTAATTTTGGTTGATATCAATGTCGCTACTCCCCTCCTCCTCCCTGACTTATATGAAGATGAAGAGATCATTTTAAACCCTTGTCTATTGAGTTTAGTGTGTTCCACATCTGTTAGGTGGGTTTCTTGTAAAAATATTATTTCTGCTTTGTCTTTTTTCATTTTGCGTAGAATCTTGGATCTTTTAACTGGATTCAGGATCCCTTTTACATTATATGAGGCTATTTTGGTTCCACCCTGTTTCTCCATTGTATTTTCTTATTTAGTATAACAGTGTGGTGGCCCTCTTTTTTGCTACTCAGAAACTGAAAGAACATTAAGAACATAAAAAACATTAAGAACATAGTGTACGAAACTTTAAAACAAAAAACTGTCAAAAAAACTTCCTGAGCTGGGGTCTCTTTAAAGACCCTGTAAGAGCCCTGATGGAGTGTAGGCTCTGAGGGAAATTCCTCAAACTCTGTTACGTGTTGAGGGCCCTCTTTTACCCCTGTAAGTTGTCCCATGTTTTTAACGTGAATTTCAGATACCAATCCGAATTTGTAATGATTGTTTTTTTGTTTTTTGTTTTTTTTAATGCCTATACCCTATGAGATTGTGTGCACCCTCCCACCCCCATCACAGCAAACATTCACTCTAATACAGTATTTGTTAGTGTGGGGAGAACATGTGGGTCATTGTCACATTTCTATTTGAACAAGATTTTTTTTTTCCTTTAAATTAAGAAGACATTTGTTTCTAATGCTATAACTGCTCCATGAAAGGTTTTACCACATGCTGATTCTGCATCTCCTTTAATGTTTGTTACCTTGTAGGAGGGGGGATGGAAGTGCAGAATGACTGAAAAGAAAAAAAACAAAAAGGTCGCTATTCCTTCCTGGAACTGGAAAGCTTATCTTTGTAGCTCTGGGGCTGGGTTTCCCGCTGCTGGCCCGTAGATTTTGAAGGTCTTTGAGTGGACCACGTTTGAGCTCTGATCCTCTCGCTCAGGTCTGCTGCGGGTTTAAACACCGATACCGGGAGCCCTCTTCTCGCCATGTCAATTGTTGCTTCTTCCGCCGAATTATAGAGACATGACTCTTCACCGTAAAAGACCCTTAACTTCGCAGGAAATGGCGTCTGAAAGCGTAGATTCTGTTCCCGTAGTACCTTTTTGGCGTCGTTATATTCCCGTCGCTTTTTAAGTACCTCCGGGGCGTAATTGTGCTCCACGAAGACTTTTCTCTCTTGATGCATAAATCCTTTTTTCTGCCAAGCCCGTCTTACAACCTCTTGTTTTATTTTGAAATCGGAGAATCTTACCACCACCGAACGTGGGGGCGCTTCTGCCGCTGGCTTTGCGGCTAATGTACGATGGGCCTTTTCTATCTTCAAATCAGTGGTTTGTGGAATATCCAACTTCTCTCTCAGTAAGGATTCCACGCATTCCGCCATTGTGTTGAAACTATCTTCAGCTCCTTCTTTCAGACCGTGAATTCTAATGTTGTCTCGTCTCTGTCTTCCTTCTTGGTCGGTTAGCTTAGCCTCCAGCCTTGACTGTTTTTTGTGTAAATCCAGCATAGAATCTTGAAGCACTTTAATTCTTTCTTCAGCTTCCAAGATTCGGTTCTCGGCCTGTTCCACTCTGCTGTTCGTCCTTTTTAATTCCTCTCTGAATTCATGAAATTCGGCCCGAAATCGTCATAATTCATCAAATAGCGATTTCAAGCTAACCTTCTTGTTAGCTACGTTCAGCTCCTCGTCTTGTGAACGGAGGTCCTCCGGTTCAGATTCTGCGGCCGCTGCGCGTCCTGACCTGGGGAATGTCAGTTTCTTCTGTTTTTGGTTAGGCATGGTGTTTTTGTCTTTTGATTTTTATTCTTCCAAAAATCCGTTAAGTCTGATTTTGAAGATGTTTTCCTAGATTGGGTCTGGGAGCTTCAGCGTTAAGTTGCTATCACCATGGCGTCCAGACCGGAAGTCTGAATGCAAGTTTCTTAAAGAAAAAAAGTATCAGATTACTCGAATAATCTTCGATTAGAGTGGGTGATTGCCCGAGCCGTAAAATAGTTGTTAGCTAATGCACACCCTGTTATAACTGGGGATGTGGCTGTGTTCAGAATTAACCAGTCACATTCAGACTCATGTTAAATGGGAGTCAGCACACACTTGCCACCATTTAAAGTGCCTCTGATTAACCCCAAATAAAGTTCAGCTGTTCTAGTAGGCTTTTCTTCACAATTTTGTAGTCACATCTTAGAGCACAAGCCATGGTCCGCAGAGAGCTTCCAAAGCATCAGGGAGATCTCATTGTTCAAAGGTATCAGTCAGGAGAAGGGTACAAAAGAATTTCCAAGGCATTAAGTATACCATGGAACACAGTGAAGACAGTCATCATCAAGTGGAGAAAATATGGCACAACAGTGACATTACCAAGAAGTGGACATCCCTCCAAAATTGATGAAAGGACGAGAAGAAAACTGGTCAGGGAGGCTGCCAAGAGGCTGACAGCAACACTGAAGGAGCTGCAGGAATTTCATGCAAATACTGGCGTTAAGTACATGTGACAACAATCTCCAGTCTAGGGTGGCAAGACGGAAGCCTTATCTTATGAAGGAAAACATTAAAGCCCGGCTACATTTTGCGAGAATGCATTTAAAATCTCCCAAGCGCATGTGAGAAAATGTGTTATGATCCGATGAAAATAAGGTTGAACTTTGTGGCCATAATTCCAAAAGGGACATTTGGCACAAACACAACACTGCTCATCACCAAAAGAACACCATACCTACAGTGAAGCATGGCGGTGGCACCATCATGCTTTGGGGCTGTTTTTCTTCAGCTGGAATTGGGCCCTTGGTCAAGGTGGAGGGAATTATGAACAGTTCTAAATACTAGTCAGTGTTGGCATAAAACCTTCAGGCTTCTGCTAGAAAGCTGAAAATGAAGAAGAACTTCATCTTTCAGCATAACAATGACCCAAAGCACACATCCAAATCAGCAAAAGAATGGCTTCACCAGAAGAAGGTTTTGGAATGGCCCAGCCACAGTCCAGACCTGAATCCAATCAAACATCTGTGGGCTGATCTGAAGAGGACTGTGCACAGGAGATGCCCTTGCAATCTGACAGATTTGAAGCGTTTTTGCAAAGAGTGGGCAAATATTGCCACATTAAAATGTGCCACGCTGATAGACTCCGACCCAAAAAGCCCGAGTGCTGTAATAAAAGCCAAAAGTGCTTCAACAAAGTATTATTTTAAGGGTGTGTGTGGCTTATATTATTCATATATCCATACCTACATATGTATAGACATAAGTGGAATGTTTTAGAGATTGCATATGTAGAATGACCTCACGTCTCAGAGCAGGACAAGAGGTCTCGACCACCGGCAAAGATCAAGGAGCAGACGGAGTCGCAGCGGTGGAGACCTGATCGAACTTCCTGACCACCCAGGGTCAGGTGGAGGAGAGAGAGGACAATGGTGAGGGATTACGCTAATGCAGGATGTCAGCTTTGATATGCAATGTCTTTTGTTGAGTGTGGGTATAAGTATGAAGGTCTAACTGCGCTCGACCTCTTCATTCTGCTTCTGCATCGAGATGAGACATGTTAGGGACTGGAAGCTGATAATAAAACTTGATTTATAAAATCACATCGCTTCTTCATTTCAAGCTCCCTACATTGGTGACCAGACGTGAGGATGGACCAAAGACGTTCTCCCGCTACAAGCTCATCAGAGGCGACCCAGGCAGACGCCGTCGCCAACGCAGACGGGAACGGATGGAAGACGTTCCCCCACAGCAGAATTGTCAGAGAGGGCTCAACCGAGCACCGTCCCCAGCCCCGCCGCGAGAACGGAAGAAAGGCATTCTCGCCCGGCAGACACATCAGAGACGGCCCAGACAAGCGCCGTCACCGTCAAACTCCCAGAGTTCTGGCAAAACGACCTGAGCTCGTGGTTCCAGCAAGCTGAGGCTCAGTTTGCACTGGCGGGAATAACGGCGGATGAAACAAAATTCTACCACATTGTCGCCAGACTCGATGCCGCCACATCAAGATGCGCGCGGAGCATGATACAACAACCGCCCGCCCACGACAATACAAAGAACTGAAGGTGACCCTCATCGAGAGCTTTGTCCCCTCAGCCGAGGAAAGAGCAGGGAGGATTCTGGCGATTTACGGCCACAGAGGACACAGACCGATGGCCCTCATGGAGGACATGCTGCAGCTGAGGGAGGCAGACAATGACAACTTCCTCTTCCAGCATATCTTCCTCAGCACTCTGCCGTCGCACATGAGAGGGACCCTGGCCAACATGCGGTGCAGCACCCAGCGGGACTTCGGCGCGTTGGCCCGAGAAGCGCAGCGGCTCACCAACTCCTGCGGCGAACAGATGGCCACAGCAGCATCTGCAGATCTCGGCGCGGAAGCCCAGAGCAGCGGAGATCCGCAGACAACAGAGCAGAGCCCACCCACCATGGCAGCGACGCGACCAAGGCGCAGCAAGCGGAACGACCTCTGCTATTATCATCAACATTTCGCCGAGAGGGCGTACAAATGCGTGCCCCCCTGCAATTTCAAGAGCTCGGGAAACGACAAAGCCGTGAAACGTTAGCAGCTACGGCTCTCGGCGAGACAAATAAGCTGCTCTACGTGATTGACGGACACTCCGGGAGACAGTTCCTCATCGACACTGGAGCTCAGGTGAGCTTCATCACCCCGTCCAACGCAGACCGAGCAATGGGACCCCGTGGAAACGGAGCGATGGCAGCTAACGGCTCGATCATCGACACCTTCGGTGAAAGAAACCTACCTCTGTCCATTCACGGCCGCAACTATAGGTGGACATTTATTATAGCGGCGATGAGTTTTAACTTTTTGGGCGCAGATTTCTTGTGTGCACATGGGTTGTTAGTTGATCTTGCAAATAGACGCTTGGTTAATGCACTATCATTTTCTTCTATCCCCTGCTCAGCTCGAGTCTCTCCACCACCCGTGCAGGCCAGCGTCACCACAGCAGGAGGTAAGTTTGACCAACTCCTCACCCAATTTCCAGCACTCACAGTTCCCAAATTTTCAGCGACAGTAGCGAAACACGGGGTTGAACACTTCATCCCCACAACGGGCCCACCTGTTTTTGCCAAAGCTCGGCGCCTAGACGCGACCAAGTTTGCCATAGCACGCGACGAGTTTGCCAGCCTAGAAAAATTGGGCATTATTTGGCGCTCGAAAAGCCCTTGGGCATCACCACTACATATGGTCCTGAAAACCGACGGTTCTTGGAGACCTTGCGGTGATTACCGCAGATTAAACAATGCGACAGCGCATGACCGCTACCCAATCCCTCACATCCAAGATTTTTCACTACATCTGGCGGGTGCGCGCATTTTCTCTAAAATAGACCTGGTCCGCGGCTACCACCAAGTTGCGGTTCGACCGGAGGACATTCCCAAAACGGCTGTAATAACCCCTTTTGGTCTTTTTGAATTTTTGCGAATGCCGTTTGGCCTCAAAGGCGCTGCTCAAACTTTTCAGCGTATGATGGACGCGGTACTACGCGACCTCCCCTTCGTGTTCGTCTACCTCGACGATATTCTGGTAGCCAGCTCGTCAGAGGAAGAACACGAACAACACCTCACTACAGTTTTTCAGAGACTAGAAGAGCACGGGTTAATAATCAACCCAGCCAAATGCCGATTCGGCGTGTCACAAATTGATTTTTTGGGACACAGAGTTTCACCAGAGGGGGCAGTTCCATTGCCGGACAAAGTGCGCGCGGTAGCAAATTTTCCACGGCCACAAACGGTCAGATCACTACAAGAATTTTTAGGAATGGTGAATTTTTACAACCGTTTCCTCCCCCGCGCAGCTCAACTCATGCAGCCCCTATATGCCGCGCTCAGAAAACAAAAGCCCTCCAACGCGGTCGAATGGACCCTGGAGCGGGAACGCGCCTTCGCGGAAGTAAAAAGTGCACTAGCGAATGCCACATTGTTGGTTCACCCCGATCCCTCGGCCCGCATAGCGTTAACCACAGACGCTTCAGACCTGGCCATAGGGGCAGTCGTAGAACAGCATGTTGGCGGAACCTGGCAACCGTTAGCATTTTTTAATAAATCTTTAAACCAAACCGAGCGCAAATACAGCACTTTTGACAGGGAGCTGCTAGCGCTTCATTTATCCATCCGCCACTTCCAGTTCTGGCTGGAAGGGCGGCGTTTCACGGCTTTTGTAGACCACAAACCACTCACTTTTGCGATGGCTAAAATTTCAGAACCATGGTCAGACAGGCAACAAAGACAACTAGCTGCAGTTTCAGAGTTCACCACAGATATTCGACATGTGGCAGGCAAGCTTAATGTGGTAGCAGACTGCCTCTCCACAGCGCGAGGAAGCAGATTATACTACCGCAGCCGCAGAACTCATGGCCAACGCGGACGCGGCCCCAATCCACGTAGGGATAGATTACGCGGCCATGGCAGCGGAACAAAGCAGTGACGCGGACGTGCGCGCGCTCCAGTCTGGACCAACAGGGTTAAGACTGGAGGAAAGGGGTTTGCGTGACGGCGTTCCCCCCCTAATCTGCGACGTGTCAACCGGCCAGCCTCGCCCGGTGGTTCCAGCCGCGTGGCGCCGCCGCATTTTTGACTCGCTCGATTAAAATGGTCGCGGAGAAGTTTGTTTGGCCGGGCCTGCGTAAAAATTTAAAGGAATGGGCAAGGACTTGCATGTCTTGCCAACGCGCCAAAATACACAAACACACAAAAGCTCCTCTAGAACCTTTCCGAATTCCAGCCAGGAGGTTTGACCACATACACGTCGACCTCGTGGGCCCACTACCGTCGTCGCAAGGGTTCACACACCTGTTAACAATGGTAGACTGTACCACGCGCTGGCCGGAGGCGGTCCCGCTGGCGTCAACCACAGCCGCGGAAGTCGCTCGCGTTTTTTTAACAAACTGGGTGGCACGTTTCGGCGTCCCATCGGACATCACGTCCGATAGGGGGCCTCAATTTGTCTCAGAGCTGTGGTCAGCCATGGCCAGCAGCTTAGGGGCGACAATTCATCGCACCACCGCATATCACCCTCAGGCTAATGGGTTATGCGAGCGTTTTCACAGATCTTTAAAGGCCGCCCTCAGGGCCTCACTAACGGATACAGATTGGGTGAATAAACTTCCCTGGGTTTTATTAGGGTTGCGTTCTGCGCCTAAGGAGGATCTAGACGCCTCCCCGGCAGAATTAGTTTTTGCACAACCTCTCAGGCTCCCAGGTGAGTTCTTACCAGAACATCCAGAGCCCGGGCACCTACCAGCCCTGAGGCCCCTAAGCAGCACGGGACCGGACACGCTCCCCGGACCCGTACATCACTCTTTTCCGCGGGTTTTTGTCCCCCAAGCTTTGAAAAACGCCAAGTTCATTTTTGTTAGGCACAAAGCTTTAAAACCAACCCTCCGCCCTCCATACGACGGACCATACAGAGTGCTGGAACCTGGTGATAAGCATTTTGTGCTTGATTTAGGGGACATATCTACTTCCGCCCTCCCAAGAGAGCAGACGCTTTTTTCTTCTCTCCTGCTGATTTTTTCCTCCCCTCCTGCTACTGGATCCCAGCTTGCTGTTGTCTGTCTGCGCTTAACTGCGACCGCCGAAAAGAAATTATGGAGTTAATAAGCTGGGCTTTGAACACAATTGACACTATTTTTTCAACAAGGAAAAGTGCTCCGGGGGAAGCTGTCTGCCCCGCTGGAACGGCTCCAGTGGGCTATCTATGTGACACAGGTAATTGGAAAATGCTGTGTCTCTCTAATCTTTCTATCAAAGATATTGAAGATTTGTTTATCTTCGTAATCTTGGTGATTGGGATAATTCTGATTGGGACGGGAATTGTCTTGGTTTACCGCAAATTGCTGAAGATGGATTCAACCTATCAAAATGCTGGCAAGGCGAGGTGCATCCAACAAATTGAGAAACTGGAGAAGACCCTGATAGCGACTACTGGAGAACTGTCTCGTAAGGTGGATTACATCATGGGTTCGCTCAGGTCTTTCCACGACGAATTCAAAGCTGCGCAATGAAGGATTAATGTACTGAATCTACAGAAGAAATACAAGTCTTCTCTGTGATCAGTCCTATTTGGCATTATTATTCCCCATGAAAATTCCTCCTGGCTGTCTGCAGATTGTGTTTTTTTTCAAAATCATGAGCACAAGGCCTTGGACAGCCAGCTGCAGCGCCAGATAAGACTGGGCGCCAGACAGACAAAACATCTTCTGCCAAGGGTCCTTGGGTCTCTCTTATTATCATCAACACTGCTCAACACCGCACACACATTGATTCATGAACTGATTAAAGATATACTGTACACTGCTCTCTTGTGTCTTGTGAATTCTGAGTTGTTGCTCTGTGCTATTGAGAGATTTTTTTTTTCATTGTAATCATAATCTGCTTAAAAATAAGCTGTATTTTGATAACGAAGTTTTTTTTTCTCCTCCCCCCTTGTGTCGTTCCCTCCCTTCCCCTCCCTTTCTTATCTATCTCTGTTTGATGAGGCGCCTATTATGGCTGCCGTGTCGTTGTGTCGCGCGCATGCGCACCAATGTCAAGTCAAGTTCCTCGTGTGTTTTTTACATGCTTGGCAATAAAGTTTATTCTGATTCTGATTCTGATTCTGATTCAGAAAAGAAACAGTCAGCATTGACAGACTTAAACCTGCTTTCTTGTTGAGCGACGAGCCTGCACGGGTGGCGAGAGCACCTCGGCAGGGTAGACCCCCCAAGAGAAAAGACTCAGCCCCCCTGCAGGGAACAAATAACCACTCTCCTCCCCAAGCTGCAGATCCCTTACAGGACGGTCCCGCCAGGACGCCAAAGCGGGCCTACAGCAGATTCGGGAGAAGATTAAAACCCAGACGACACATAGACTGATGTAAAATTGTCAAAGAGTGGTTAACTATGTTGTCGGATTGTGCCGTTGCAGTTTTAAGGCTGACTTGTGACATTAATTATACTGTTGTTGTTACCACTGAATTTTTAACAGGATCATGCTGCATAACTTGAAGGTTAGCATGACTGCTGAAGATATTTTTCCTTTTTTCCTGTCGAGATGTATAACAGTATAATATGTCATGGATGTTATCTTAAGCTGTAAACTTAATTTGATTGTCCTTTTCTTAGACGTTTGGGGGGGGGGGGGACTGTGGCTTATATTATTCATATATCCATACCTACATATGTATAGACATAAGTGGAATGTTTTAGAGATTGCATATGTAGAATGACCTCACGTCTCAGAGCAGGACAAGAGGTCTCGACCACCAGCGAAGATCAAGGAGCAGACGGAGTCGCAGCGGTGGAGACTTGATCGAACTTCCTGACCACCCAGGGTCAGGTGGAGGAGAGAGAGGACAATGGTGAGGGATTACGCTAATGCAGGATGTCAGCTTTGATATGCAATGTCTTTTGTTGAGTGTGGGTATAAGTATGAAGGTCTAACTGCGCTCGACCTCTTCATTCTGCTTCTGCATCGAGATGAGACATGTTAGGGACTGGAAGCTGATAATAAAACTTGATTTATAAAATCACATCGCTTCTTCATTTCAAGCTCCCTACATTGGTGACCAGACGTGAGGATGGACCAAAGACGTTCTCCCGCTACAAGCTCATCAGAGGCGACCCAGGCAGACACCGTCGCCAACGCAGACAGGGGAACGGATGGAAGACGTTCCCCCACAGCAGAATTGTCAGAGAGGGCTCAACCGAGCACCGTCCCCAGCCCCGCCGCGAGAACGGAAGAAAGGCATTCTCGCCCGGCAGACACATCAGAGACGGCCCAGACAAGCGCCGTCACCGTCAAACTCCCAGAGTTCTGGCAAAACGACCTGAGCTCGTGGTTCCAGCAAGCTGAGGCTCAGTTTGCACTGGCGGGAATAACGGCGGATGAAACAAAATTCTACCACATTGTCGCCAGACTCGATGCCGCCACATCAAGATGCGCGCGGAGCATGATACAACAACCGCCCGCCCACGACAATACAAAGAACTGAAGGTGACCCTCATCGAGAGCTTTGTCCCCTCAGCCGAGGAAAGAGCAGGGAGGATTCTGGCGATTTACGGCCACAGAGGACACAGACCGATGGCCCTCATGGAGGACATGCTGCAGCTGAGGGAGGCAGACAATGACAACTTCCTCTTCCAGCATATCTTCCTCAGCACTCTGCCGTCGCACATGAGAGGGACCCTGGCCAACATGCGGTGCAGCACCCAGCGGGACTTCGGCGCGTTGGCCCGAGAAGCGCAGCGGCTCACCAACTCCTGCGGCGAACAGATGGCCACAGCAGCATCTGCAGATCTCGGCGCGGAAGCCCAGAGCAGCGGAGATCCGCAGACAACAGAGCAGAGCCCACCCACCATGGCAGCGACGCGACCAAGGCGCAGCAAGCGGAACGACCTCTGCTATTATCATCAACATTTCGCCGAGAGGGCGTACAAATGCGTGCCCCCCTGCAATTTCAAGAGCTCGGGAAACGACAAAGCCGTGAAACGTTAGCAGCTACGGCTCTCGGCGAGACAAATAAGCTGCTCTACGTGATTGACGGACACTCCGGGAGACAGTTCCTCATCGACACTGGAGCTCAGGTGAGCTTCATCACCCCGTCCAACGCAGACCGAGCAATGGGACCCCGTGGAAACGGAGCGATGGCAGCTAACGGCTCGATCATCGACACCTTCGGTGAAAGAAACCTACCTCTGTCCATTCACGGCCGCAACTATAGGTGGACATTTATTATAGCGGCGATGAGTTTTAACTTTTTGGGCGCAGATTTCTTGTGTGCACATGGGTTGTTAGTTGATCTTGCAAATAGACGCTTGGTTAATGCACTATCATTTTCTTCTATCCCCTGCTCAGCTCGAGTCTCTCCACCACCCGTGCAGGCCAGCGTCACCACAGCAGGAGGTAAGTTTGACCAACTCCTCACCCAATTTCCAGCACTCACAGTTCCCAAATTTTCAGCGACAGTAGCGAAACACGGGGTTGAACACTTCATCCCCACAACGGGCCCACCTGTTTTTGCCAAAGCTCGGCGCCTAGACGCGACCAAGCTTGCCATAGCACGCGACGAGTTTGCCAGCCTAGAAAAATTGGGCATTATTTGGCGCTCGAAAAGCCCTTGGGCATCACCACTACATATGGTCCTGAAAACCGACGGTTCTTGGAGACCTTGCGGTGATTACCGCAGATTAAACAATGCGACAGCGCATGACCGCTACCCAATCCCTCACATCCAAGATTTTTCACTACATCTGGCGGGTGCGCGCATTTTCTCTAAAATAGACCTGGTCCGCGGCTACCACCAAGTTGCGGTTCGACCGGAGGACATTCCCAAAACGGCTGTAATAACCCCTTTTGGTCTTTTTGAATTTTTGCGAATGCCGTTTGGCCTCAAAGGCGCTGCTCAAACTTTTCAGCGTATGATGGACGCGGTACTACGCGACCTCCCCTTCGTGTTCGTCTACCTCGACGATATTCTGGTAGCCAGCTCGTCAGAGGAAGAACACGAACAACACCTCACTACAGTTTTTCAGAGACTAGAAGAGCACGGGTTAATAATCAACCCAGCCAAATGCCGATTCGGCGTGTCACAAATTGATTTTTTGGGACACAGAGTTTCACCAGAGGGGGCAGTTCCATTGCCGGACAAAGTGCGCGCGGTAGCAAATTTTCCACGGCCACAAACGGTCAGATCACTACAAGAATTTTTAGGAATGGTGAATTTTTACAACCGTTTCCTCCCCCGCGCAGCTCAACTCATGCAGCCCCTATATGCCGCGCTCAGAAAACAAAAGCCCTCCAACGCGGTCGAATGGACCCTGGAGCGGGAACGCGCCTTCGCGGAAGTAAAAAGTGCACTAGCGAATGCCACATTGTTGGTTCACCCCGATCCCTCGGCCCGCATAGCGTTAACCACAGACGCTTCAGACCTGGCCATAGGGGCAGTCGTAGAACAGCATGTTGGCGGAACCTGGCAACCGTTAGCATTTTTTAATAAATCTTTAAACCAAACCGAGCGCAAATACAGCACTTTTGACAGGGAGCTGCTAGCGCTTCATTTATCCATCCGCCACTTCCAGTTCTGGCTGGAAGGGCGGCGTTTCACGGCTTTTGTAGACCACAAACCACTCACTTTTGCGATGGCTAAAATTTCAGAACCATGGTCAGACAGGCAACAAAGACAACTAGCTGCAGTTTCAGAGTTCACCACAGATATTCGACATGTGGCAGGCAAGCTTAATGTGGTAGCAGACTGCCTCTCCACAGCGCGAGGAAGCAGATTATACTACCGCAGCCGCAGAACTCATGGCCAACGCGGACGCGGCCCCAATCCACGTAGGGATAGATTACGCGGCCATGGCAGCGGAACAAAGCAGTGACGCGGACGTGCGCGCGCTCCAGTCTGGACCAACAGGGTTAAGACTGGAGGAAAGGGGTTTGCGTGACGGCGTTCCCCCCCTAATCTGCGACGTGTCAACCGGCCAGCCTCGCCCGGTGGTTCCAGCCGCGTGGCGCCGCCGCATTTTTGACTCGCTCGATTAAAATGGTCGCGGAGAAGTTTGTTTGGCCGGGCCTGCGTAAAAATTTAAAGGAATGGGCAAGGACTTGCATGTCTTGCCAACGCGCCAAAATACACAAACACACAAAAGCTCCTCTAGAACCTTTCCGAATTCCAGCCAGGAGGTTTGACCACATACACGTCGACCTCGTGGGCCCACTACCGTCGTCGCAAGGGTTCACACACCTGTTAACAATGGTAGACTGTACCACGCGCTGGCCGGAGGCGGTCCCGCTGGCGTCAACCACAGCCGCGGAAGTCGCTCGCGTTTTTTTAACAAACTGGGTGGCACGTTTCGGCGTCCCATCGGACATCACGTCCGATAGGGGGCCTCAATTTGTCTCAGAGCTGTGGTCAGCCATGGCCAGCAGCTTAGGGGCGACAATTCATCGCACCACCGCATATCACCCTCAGGCTAATGGGTTATGCGAGCGTTTTCACAGATCTTTAAAGGCCGCCCTCAGGGCCTCACTAACGGATACAGATTGGGTGAATAAACTTCCCTGGGTTTTATTAGGGTTGCGTTCTGCGCCTAAGGAGGATCTAGACGCCTCCCCGGCAGAATTAGTTTTTGCACAACCTCTCAGGCTCCCAGGTGAGTTCTTACCAGAACATCCAGAGCCCGGGCACCTACCAGCCCTGAGGCCCCTAAGCAGCACGGGACCGGACACGCTCCCCGGACCCGTACATCACTCTTTTCCGCGGGTTTTTGTTCCCCAAGCTTTGAAAAACGCCAAGTTCATTTTTGTTAGGCACAAAGCTTTAAAACCAACCCTCCGCCCTCCATACGACGGACCATACAGAGTGCTGGAACCTGGTGATAAGCATTTTGTGCTTGATTTAGGGGACAGAAAAGAAACAGTCAGCATTGACAGACTTAAACCTGCTTTCTTGTTGAGCGACGAGCCTGCACGGGTGGCGAGAGCGCCTCGGCAGGGTAGACCCCCCAAGAGAAAAGACTCAGTCCCCCTGCAGGGAACAAATAACCACTCTCCTCCCCAAGCTGCAGATCCCTTACAGGACGGTCCCGCCAGGACACCAAAGCGGGCCTACAGCAGATTCGGGAGAAGATTAAAACCCAGACGACACATAGACTGATGTAAAATTGTCAAAGAGTGGTTAACTATGTTGTCGGATTGTGCCGTTGCAGTTTTAAGGCTGACTTGTGACATTAATTATACTGTTGTTGTTACCACTGAATTTTTAACAGGATCATGCTGCATAACTTGAAGGTTAGCATGACTGCTGAAGATATTTTTCCTTTTTTCCTGTCGAGATGTATAACAGTATAATATGTCATGGATGTTATCTTAAGCTGTAAACTTAATTTGATTGTCCTTTTCTTAGACGTTTGGGGGGGGGGCTGTGGCTTATATTATTCATATATCCATACCTACATATGTATAGACATAAGTGGAATGTTTTAGAGATTGCATATGTAGAATGACCTCACGTCTCAGAGCAGGACAAGAGGTCTCGACCACCGGCGAAGATCAAGGAGCAGACGGAGTCGCAGCGGTGGAGACTTGATCGAACTTCCTGACCACCCAGGGTCAGGTGGAGGAGAGAGAGGACAATGGAGAGGGATTACGCTAATGCAGGATGTCAGCTTTGATATGCAGTGTCTTTTGTTGAGTGTGGGTATAAGTATGAAGGTCTGACTGCGCTCGACCTCTTCATTCTGCTTCTGCATTGAGATGAGACATGTTAGGGACTGGAAGCTGATAATAAAACTTGATTTATAAAATCACATCGCTTCTTCATTTCAAGCTCCCTACAGTGTGTATATTTATGCAACCAGATTATTGTAAGTTTTTTATTTTACCCCTTCAAAGATTTCAGTTTGTTTTTCAATTGAGTTGTGCAGGTTATAGGTCACATTAATGGTGGAAAAGGTTTTGAAATTATTTATCTTGGTCTCATTTTTTTATATCACAAAAACCTAGCATTTGAACAGGGGTGTGTTGACTTTTTATATCCACTGTACACTATTCACAAAAAGTTGGGTATATTTGGCTTTCGGGTGAAATTTCAGGATGCACCTAAAATGCACTATAACCTTTACAAGTGAACTTAATTTGACCTTCTCTAACCTTTTGAATGCACATGTCCAACTGTTCAGTGTTTCGGTACTTTTTGCATAACTTGCTGTTCTCTAACAAGGTGCTTGACAGCAAAATTCACAACAGGCGTTTGGTCCATGAATCAACCAATAAATTTTTTGGTTCAATTAGAATTGGTATTTAAACAGTCCTCTTCATCATGCTGTTCACATTTTGACATCATGAGACCTAGACGACACCTAACAATTGTTCAACAGTACCTCGCCATTGCGAGGCTTCAAACAGGATGTTCTCAGAGGGAAGTGGCCACTGAGCTTGAATGTCTGAGTGTCATTGGTAGGTTGCAACAGAGATACAGAGGGACTGGAAGAGTCACAGAAAGGCATAAAAGTGGATATCTTTTGGCCACATCCCACGCTGATGACCACTTCATTGTAAACAGTGCTCTGATGAACCAGATGATGAATGCCACTCAACTCCAGGCACATTTAATGGAGGTGAGAGGCACCCAAGTGTCATGTCAGACCATTAACCTTTTAACTGTCCACATTTCATGGACGGGTTGCGCATCCCCAGTGGCACAGTGCAGCAACGGCACCTGTCAACTCTCTGGCTGTCCTCTGACGTCCCCAGCTCTCCTGAAGATTTGTACTGAGCTGTACTGATCTGACAGTTCAGAAGGGGGCAGACACATGTTGGAGGAATCATGGCTTACATGGAATACAGCAAAGAAGAAGAAATCCTCATTATTATTCTTCCTTTTTCTGCCATGAGCTCACAAGACCAAGATGGGCCGCCACCACAATCGTCTGGATCATCACAGAAAACTGCATTTTACAGGAAAAATAGCCACGTAACACAAACGAAATTCATGTGGGATAATCATAAGAGTTTGTAGATGTGGTAGAGAGTGTAAATGATCGACCAAATGCAAAACAACGACCACGATGGGCGAAAACTGAGCTCACAACACCAAGATGGCCGCACCCATCATCGTCATGGATCATCACAGAAAACTGCATTTTACAGGAAAAATAGCCACGTAATATAAACAAAATTCACATGGGATAATCATAAGAGTTTGTAGATGTGCGTAAATGACCAACCAAACGCAAAACAATGGCCACAGTGGGCAAGAACGGATCGACCACGCGATCAAGTGAGGCCCCCCCCCCCCCGCCAAGTCACAAATTTATATTTCTTTTACATATTATTGATTTTCTGGTTCATATACTTTGAAGATTAGATAAAAACATACCCCTGTAGACAAAATGGTGTCTAAAAAACTAAACCATTCTTTGTGTAAATGTGTCCAAAGTCCACTTGACTGAGTTATGTAATTTATATAGCTGCCGCGACATTATGAAAATTAGATGCATAAATTTATTCCTATCTGAAACTTTGGATCATATTCTACATCTTTCTAATTGACAGTAAGCCATTATCTCTTGCAACTTTGAAGTTATAGCCTTGGAAATCTGAACTATTTTAGTGACAAAAAAATATTTACCACTCTTGACCACCCTTTAACCGTCACAGTTGCCATACGGCGACTGGGACAGCTAAAGGGTTAAAAACTGTTTATATCAGCATGGTCTGCATGCTAGATGACCTGCAAGGGTACCTGACCATGCCACCAGACACAGGCGTCATTGTCTTGCATGGGCCAGGGAGCATTTATGCTGGACAAGGGACCAGTGGGCCTCAGTGCTGTTCTTTGATGAAAGTCGATTCACGCTGAGCAGAAATGATGGCCGCCAATGATGTTGGAGATGTCAAGGAGAGTGCTATACATCAGCCACTGTTGTCACCATGTTATAGTCTGGGCAGGTGTGTCTAGCCAATACAGAACTGCCCTACACCTTGTGAATGGTACAGTGACAAGCCAATACTACCTAAATAGCATCATTAATCCAGTCATTTTGCCCCTGTATGAACAACACAGGCCTAATTTCATCTTCATGGACGACAGTGCTCCAGCTCATCAAGGTTGCACCATTAGGAAATGGCTGCTTGAGGCTGGGGTACCTCTGGCCTGCACTTTCTCCAGACCTGAATCCCATAGAAAACCTATGGGATCAGCTGAGTTGCTGTGTAGAGACTCGTAACCCTGCACCCCACAACCTCAATGACCTGAGGGCCGCCCTTCAAGAAGAGTGGAATGCCATGCCTCAGCAGACAATAAGTCGACTTGTGAACAGCATGAGATGTTGTTGTCAAGCTGTAATTGATGCTTAAGGGCACATGACAAGTTATTGAGACAATGACATTTTATTTGTTATGGTATACCCACCACTGCTGTTCGTTCATTCATTCATTCATTTTTAATTTTTTTTTAATTTCTGTCAGATCATAAGACAAAAAGAAAAAAAGTTAACATATTTCAGACAGGGTATAGGCAGCAGCAACAGCTTATTTGTGCCTACCCCTCATACATAATACAAATATACAGCCAACGTCAAAGTCATAATACAACAAAAAAAAAACAGCATTTTGAGTTTCTATTAATTGCTAATAATTTCTAATAAATCAACTATCTATATATTCCTTAAATAACATTTTTTTAGCAATAATTTGAACTTAACAATAGTGTCACATAACTTTAAGTCATCATTGGTATTAAGATAAGATAAGCCTTTATTAGTCCCACAATGGGGAAATTCCAGGATTGCAACAGCACAGGGACAGCAACACTCAGAGCAATAATTTAGAAGATAAGAAAATAAGAGCAGTGAATATATACATATGTACACATAAATATATATACACAGTGCGGAGCATTGTAGCTAGATGCAATAAACAGCATAACAGTTATCCAACATAGTATGAATATGTACCCATACATATTGTCACCCTCCGTAGCGACTGATGTTGTCCTAGTTGTATATTGGAGGGGACCATTTGTGTAAGTCTGTTGCATCTTTTGCATTCAATACTGTTATGTCGTCACATTTTTTGCTATCTCTGCGAGCAGCCCTGCTTAGGTTATAAAGTCTGCCAGCCGTAGATAGGAAGGACCTGCGAAACTTGTCGGTCGCGCACCTAGGATGATGTAGTCTACTGCTAAATGAGCTCCTCAGTGCGTTCAGTATGTCCTGCATAGGGTGGGACTCGGACTCCAGCAGAGATGACAGTTTAGCCACCATCCTTCTCTCTCCTATCTCCTCCACTGGGTCAAGGCGTTGCCCCAGGACAGAGCTAGCTTTCTTGATCGGTTTGTTCAGTCTCTTCCTATCAGCTGCTGTAATGCCACTGCCCCCAGCAGACCACTCCAAAAGTGATGGCTGATGCCTCCACCGTGTCGTAGAATGTCTTCAGCAGCACCCCTTGTACACCAAAAGACCTGAGCCTCCTCAGTAGGAACAGCCTGCGCTGTCCCTTCTTGTAGAGTGTGTCGGTATTGTGTGACCAGTCTAGTTTATTGTTCAGATGAACACCCAGGTACTTGTAGGATGTCACCATCTCAATGTCTGTTCCCTGGATGTTTACTGGTGCTGTGAGGGGTTGTCCTTGCCTGCGGCAGTCCACCACCAGCTCCTTAGTTTTCCTCGCGTTGATCTGGAGGCAGTTCCGATGGCACCAGTCCACGAAGTCCTGCATAAGTCCTCTGTACTCAGCTTCATCTCCGTTGGAGATGAGGCCGATGATCGCAGAGTCGTCAGAGAACTTCTGTAGATGGCAATGTGTTGTGTTGAGTGAGAAGTCCGCAATATAAAGGGTGAACAGGAAGGGAGCCAAAACCGTTTCCTGGGGGCCCCCCGTGCTGCCGATGATTGTGTCGGGCACACAATCCCGGGTTCTCACAAACTGTGGCCGGTTTGTGAGGTAGTCCAGGATCCATGATGATAGGTGCTGGTCCACCCCTGCGCACAGCAGCTTGTCCATCAGGATCATCGGTTGGATGGTGTTGAAAGCACTGGCGAAGTCAAAGAGCATGATCCTCACCGCGTTCCCAGGCTTCTCCAGGTGGTACAGGGAACGGTGAAGGAGGAAGATCATTGCATCCTCCACCCCGATGCCATGCTTGTAGGCGAACTGGAGTGGATCCATCGCTGGTCCCACCAGGTTGTGGAGGTAAGCAAGGAGCAGTCTCTCCAGGGTCTTCATCATGTGAGACGTCAGGGCCACTGGTCTGTAGCTGTTCAGGTCTCTGGGGTGGGAAGTCTTTGGTACGGGTACCACACAAGATGTTTTCCACAACTGTGGTACCCTCCCCAGCTTCAGGCTCAGGTTGAAGATGTGCTCCACAATTCCACACAGCTGGTCTGCGCAGGACTTGAGGTGCTTCACGCTGATGCCGTCCGGTCCCGAGGCCTTCTTTGACTTGATCTTCCTCAGCTCCGTCCTCACCTGGGTCTTAGTGAGGATCAGGTTGGGGGGCTGTGTGCTGGGAGTGTGGGGGTGTTCGCCCACACCCTGCCCCCCCTGGCCTGGGAGGAGGTATTCTGGAGCCCAGAGATGGTTTTGAGGTTTCTCCAGACCCTGCCGATGTCGCTTCGTTGCAGCTTGTCCTCCATCTTCTTCCTGAAGCTGTCTTTGCCTTCTCTGATCTTCCTCCTCAGCATCTCCCTGTTCCCCGACCTGAAGATCCTCTTCTTCTCTCTCAGAAGTGTTTTTATCTCAGGGTTGATCCAGGGTTTGTTGTTCGAACAACACCGTATGGTCTTGGTGGGTACGGTGTTGTCCACACAGAAGTTGATGTAGTCCGTGATGGTGTGAGTGAGGCCATCGATGTCCTCACCATGTGGATCGCAGAGCTGCTTCCAGGCAGTGATTTCAAAACAGTCCTTTAGAGCGTCCATTGCCTCCTCAGACCATATCCATTAACAGCGAGACTGTGTTTTTGTTTTTTGTTTTTTGTTTTTTTACATTTGTTCTTATTTTGGGTTTTTGAGGAAAAAATTCCTCTTAATTCATAATTAGTATTTCTACTCTGAAACAACTCCTGGATGCCTAGAGGTAGCTGGTTATTTTTTACTTTGTACATAATCTGCATTACTTTAAAATCTCTTAAATCATAAAATTTTAATGTTTTCAACAGAATGAATAATGGAGTGGTGGAATCATAGTAATTTGCTCTGCACACAATTCTTATTGCTTTCTTTTGTAATATACAGTGGGGCAAAAAAGTATTTAGTCAGCCACCAGTTGTGCAAGTTCTCCCACTTAAAAGATGAGAGAGGTCTCCAATTTTCATCATAGGTATACCTCATCTATGAGAGACAAAATGAGAAAAAAAAAATCCAGAAAATCATATTGCCTGATTTTTAAAGAATTTATTTGCAAATTATGGTGGAAAATAAGTATTTGGTCAATAACAAAAGTTCATCTCAATACTTTGTTATATACCCTTTGTTGGCAATGACGGAGGTCAAACGTTTTCTGTAAGTCTTCACAAGGTTTTCACACACTGTTGCTGGTATTTTGGCCCATTCCTCCATGCAGATCTCCTCTAGAGCAGTGATGTTTTGGGGCTGTCACTGGGCAACACAGACTTTCAACTCCCTCCAAAGATTTTCTATGGGGTTGAGATCTGGAGGCTGGCTAGGCCACTCCAGGACCTTGAAATACTTCTTACGAAGCCACTCCTTCGTTGCCTGGGTGGTGTGTTTGGGATCATTGTCATGCTGAAAGACCCAGCCACGTTTCATCTTCAATGCCCTTGCTGATGGAAGGAGGTTTTCACTCAAAATCTCACGATACATGGCCCCATTCATTTTTTTCTTTACACGGATCAGTCGTCCTGGTCCCTTTGCAGAAAAACGGCCCCAAAGCATGATGTTTCCACCCCCATGCTTCACAGTAGGTATCGTGTTCTTTGAATGCAACTCAGCATTCTTTCTCCTCCAAACATGACAAGTTGAGTTTTTACCAAAAAGTTCTATTTTGGTTTCATCTGACCATATGGCATTCTCCCAATCCTCTTCTGGATCATCCAAATGCTCTTTAGCAAACTTCAGACGGGCCTGGACATGTACTGGCTTAAGCAGGGGGACACGTCTGGCACTGCAGGATTTGAGTCCCTGGCGGCGTAGTGTGTTACTGATGGTAGCCTTTGTTACTTTGGTCCCAGCTCTCTGCAGGTCATTCACTTGGTCCCCCCATGTGGTTCTGGGATTTTTGCTCACCGTTCTCGTGATCATCTTGACCCCACGGGGTGAGATCTTACGTGGAGCCCCAGATCGAGGGAGATTATCAGTGGTCTTGTATGTCTTCCATTTTCTAATAATTGCTCCCACAGTTGATTTCTTCACACCAAGCTGCTTACCTATTGCAGTTTCAGTCTTCCCAGCCTGGTGCAGGTCTACAATTTTGTTTCTGGTGTCCTTTGACAGCTCTTTGGTCTTGGCCATAGTGGAGTTTGGAGTCTGACTGTTTGAGGTTGTGGACAGGTGTCTTTTATACTGATAACGAGTTCAAACAGGTGTCATTAGTACAGGTAACGAGTGGAGGACAGAGGAGCCTCTTAAAGAAGAAGTTACAGATCTGTGAGAGCCAGAAATCTTGCTTGTTTGTAGGTGACCAAATACTTAATTTCCACCATAATTTGCAAATAAATTCTTTAAAAATCAGACAATGTGATTTTCTGGATTTTTTTTTTCTCATTTTGTCTCTCATAGTTGAGGTATGCCTATGATGAAAATTGGAGACCTCTCTCATCTTTTAAGTGGGAAAACTTGCACAATTGGTGGCTGACTAAATACTTTTTTGCCCCACTGTACATGTTCCATGGGACCTGTATATACAGCTTATAATAATATTTTTTGATTTCTCCATCTTAATTTGTACTGTTACACATTCCATCAGATTATTTACCTTAAATGTCATTTTTCCACAACTTGGCTTTGTAGTGAATATTTTATATACAATCCAACCTCTCCTCCCCTCATATTACTTCTACTAACCTGTCATGAGTCTGAGCCAGCGCTCAGACTCTGTGTGTTTTTGAGTATTTTTCTGTCTGTTATTATTTTCTGGTCAGTTTATTTTTGGGTTGTGGCTTGAGCCTCCTTCCTCTCTCCCAGACACACCATTCAGTCTGCTCCCCAGTTCCAGCTGGAAGTGATTGTCTAATTAGGTCACCTCCTCCTGCTTGCTCAGGTGCCGGCATCTGTGGTTCATTGCACTAATTATCCTGATGCCTATTTTAAGGGGCTGCATTATTGTTTGGTGTAGCCTCCTACTATCAAGCCATTTCCCTACATGTAAGTGCTCAGTCTCTCGCTTCATGTACTGCTGTTTATGTGCAGGTTTGGCCGGTGATTACTCTCGCCTTAGTTTGACTATTTTTGCTTACCTGTTCCTAGTGTTTGTCTCCAGGTTAGTCGGCAATCACGCCTTAGTCTAAACTATCTCGCCAACTTGTATTCCCTTTTCCATAAAGTTTTTGTGTGATGTCTTTATGTTAATTTAATAAATGTTGCAAACTCACGGCTGGCATGTGGTGTCTTTCTCTCTGCTCCGAAGGGGCATTCGTGACACTAACCATGTACAAATCATCACTCTCAAGCTCAACTGTAGTAGTTTGATCATCTTTTAACCATGTTTCAGAAATACCAATGACAGTAAAGTTCTTATGATAATTCAAACAGTCCTGTAGACTAGAAAAGTTCTTCCTAAGACTCCAACTGTTAAAATGGATTATTGAAAACATGCCATCTAAATTTACATTTCTTATAAGATCATTTTCCCAATAACTTTTTATGAATATCTTCATTAAAAAACTTAATGTCAGAATCAAACTCAGTAGGATTCCTTGCCGTTAAATGTCAGACATTCCTCGTGCTCATTTTCTTTGTTCTTTTGCTTATTTCCTACTATACTACATATTTACAATCACATGGGGATCTAAAGTCTAAAAATATCAAACTGAACATAAGATTAATGATACAATCCTCATTTATATTTCTCCAAATCATTCAAATCTTTAACACAAATGACCTTGGCTTCTTCAGACGTTCCATTTAACTTTATCCATACTTTGTAATTTCTTGTCCATGTGGTTTGTATTTTCTGCTGTTTTTTGAGATCTCTGGATCTAGTTTGTGGTTCTAGATATGCATCTGTTCCCCTAAGTTGTTTTTTGCCTGTGTAAGTAAGTCAACTTTTGACTTTCTGTTTGCAAGTCGGATGACAATAGCTACTTTCTTAGAACTCTTTCTGTGGGAGAGGGTGACAAGTTGAAATATCCTTACCCTGAATGGAGATGATGTTTTTAGTCAAGAAGAACAAAGCCTCTTGCTCCAGGGACAACTGTTCCTCTGTTGGTACATCTGCTCCTATCTCAGCTCCACTAGACACCACTCTAGCATCGGATCATTGTCCGGTGTTAAATCCAGTTAATATAACAACATCCATTCTGGTATACTGCTCCAATTCATCAACATGTTGTTCCAGGTAGTTATTTTTATTTTTATTTTTATCTTTTTCTAGAATTTTTTTTTTTTTTTTCAGTTTGATTTCTCCCACCAAATCCATAATTGTCTTTTGTTGCACTGTCATTTTGGTGATCTCCTCTGACATGAAGTTAAGATTTTTTTTTTATCTCCTCCAGCTCATCTTCATTGACCTGCATTTTTTATTTCATAACCACTAGACAATTTAAATAGAAGGGAACACCCTTTACCTCAATCAGTCTCAGGTCTGTGAATCCAGACAATGACTGGATGGTGTTTGGTCTGGCTCAGCCTGGAGCTGGTCTAGCTGTTGCTTGTTGACTTTTGTTTCAGTAAATAGAGATGAGGAAATCACCATTGCATGCTTCTACTTAAATGCCCTACTTTCATGATATAATATCACTGTAGTGTGAACTTTTTACATTGTCCATAAATTACCCCCAAAAGCCAAACATCCCAAACTTTTTGAGTAGTGTATGTTGGAGCATCAAATGTCAACTTGACGGAACTGTAACTCTCTGGAAAACAACCTCTCTGGTCACTATTCAGTACTAACAGTGTAGTAGAGGGCAGATGTGGTGGTCTTTCTTTCAAGGGCTGATGACACGATTTTGACATTTTTTAGGATGTTGTGTAAACCCACAAGTCATTGCCGATGATCAATATAATATTTACAACCGCGCCTGCATAAAATAGTTATCAAAAAAACACAGCCCGAATTAAGGACAGCACCCCCATGACGTAAGCGGGGGAACGGACACCAGTGTTGTTGACTGGAATGACAGCAGCTTTGTAGCTCACAGTTTCTCTGGTTTGTTTTAATTTTATGGCTGTGCCTTCACGTTGTGTTGCAGGCTTAAATAAACCGCAAGCGTGAAAGACCACATCACACGCTTCAGCTCCAACTGTCATAAGCCTCCTCGTGCGCTCCTCGTGTGTTTTTATGGAGGAGGAGCGCACGAGGAGGGGAAGGATTAATGGATTTACGCGCAGCTTTGACCTACTTTCTCTGATCGCATGCTGACTCTCGACGGTCCAGCCACGTCCCCTCTATCATTATCACCAGCTGATTCCCCTCCCGCTGATCATCTTTCCCGGTCCTCGCCCAGGTGCTTCTCATCACACCGTCACCAGCAGTGCGTGTACTTCGCGGCCATTTGCCAGGCATCTGTGCTGTTTGTCTGCCAGTACTTTCAGCACTCTCATGATGTGTTAGTCACTCCATGTTTGCTATGGTTCTCATGTGTCCTTGAAGCGATGTCGGCTCTGGGGCGCACCTGTGGCTAACACGTCTCCTCTCATTCGTTCTCTGGGCAATGCCGGCCCCCGAACACCATCAGTAATTGTGTTTGTGTTTTTTGTACGTCTTCACCTTTTAGGGAATTGTCTGTCTTTCTGTATTAAATGTGCTGTGTTGAACCATGCACATAAATCCTCGTTATTTCATCCTCCCTGTCCGTGCCCTGCATAAGAGCGCATGGAGGGTCATGATGAATGGATTTACGTGCAAAATTCACCATAGCACATGTATTGAACGTAAGAATGATGACAAGAGTTCCCAAAAAGGTGAAGACTTACAAAAATAAACAGAAACACTTACAGTTGGCGTTCGGGGTTGACATCACCCAGCGAACATGGAGAGGAGACATGTTAACCACGGTTGCACCCCAGGGCCGACATCGCTTCAAGGGGCGCAACAGAACCACGGCTGTGTGGAGTGGCTAACACGTCGTGATAGTGTTGGCAATATTGGGTGACTGACAACACGGCAGATGATGCACACAAACCATGAACAGCTGACTGTCAGAGAGGGCGCGTGTGTCCGGACCAGCAAATCTTGGACAGTGCCCACCTGAAAGTGGATCGAAACGCACATAAAACACATGTACATACAAAACAAAAACAACAAGAACTCAAAATATAATCCATAATAAACCCGATGCCTGAGCCACAGAGAATACACTGCTATGATTTTATTGAAAAATCAGGTTTAAATAAATTATATTTATGAACAAATAATTTGTTGCAATATCTGTAACAAAAAAATAACACTCGGTGTTCCCCTGCCGTTTGTTTGTCGCTGCTGCTGCCGCGGGCATGTGTGCCTCTCCACTGTCACTCTTGAGTGTGACTCGCTTGGCACGATGCCCACTTGGCACGGCTCAAACCTGTACAGTCTGATGCCCCTAGATTCTTTATTGTCATCCAATTCTTCGGAACTATAATCGTCGATAGGTTGGACAACACAAACCAATTCCAGACTACATGTGCTGGAACCATCGTTGATGACTTCAACCGCTTCCATCCTGTGTGTACAATGAGTAGCCAAGCGCTGTGTTCTCCCAATGACGTGACTACGTGTCAGCGGGGTTTTCCAGCCACTGACGTAATTGGTGACGTGGCACTCATGAAAACGTCGGATATTCGTGTGATAAAAAGCCTGTTTGACTTAGAACTGCACAGACCAACCTATTTTGTCATATTGTATTATGTGTTGAAAAATTAGAGGAAGTCAAAAACGTGTCATCAGGTGTCATGATCCTGGGCACGGGTGGGGGCTGTGCCCAGTTTGCAATTTTAGTTTTGTCCTTTTTCTGTTTGGTTGTTGATTTAGTGTTCTTAGTTCTGCTGTCAGTCCTGACTATTATTTGTGTGTCAATTATGATATTATTTACATATTTTGGTGTTGTCATCATTTCCTTGTATTCTTATTTTGTGTCTGGTCTGTGCTTTTATTTTGACAGGGCTGTGCAGCTTCTGGCTGTCAAATTTGATCTCGCGGGCTGCACAGCTGTCACTTGTGATTATTCCCTCGTTCATGCACCCATACCTGTCATGTTTCATCTATTCACCTAGTTAAGGGTACGACAACTCTTCCCCGTTGTCGTGTCCTACTGATTCCATCCTCTGAAGTGCAGTCTAGCTCAGAGTATAATTGGTGTTGCTGTCGAGGAGAACGGGAGAGCTCTGTCCAGGTTAGTTTTTCCTCTTTATTTCCAGCCGTGAGCCCCACATCTCTTTGGGTGTGCTCCGGCTGGTTCTGTCCCTTTGCCCGGCATCCCCAGGCTTCTGTCCTCCCTGTCGATGTTGAGCCCCACTCTCCTCCAGCGCCTTTGTTTGTGTCTTATTTGTATGTGTAGTGTTAACTTTGAGTTTGTCGTTCCTTTAATAAATATGTAAAACCTACAGCATGAATGAATGAATGAATTTATTTCGGATAGTACAGTACAGGTTAAAAGAAACTGTATAATATAACAACAAGGTCAAATTAGACAAAGACTCCTTCTTCTATACAATTCCACGTGAGTTATCCGAAATGGGTGATGGCTGAAGCCTTAGCTTATATTGCCCACCCATATTCCATCCAAGAATTCAAAAGAGAAAAAAGAGAAAACAAGACAAGAGCGATTACAATTTAAAACAAAGCTAAGACAAAATGTGACTGAGAGAAAAAAAAAGAAAACTAAGCTAAGTTAAGCGGTTACTATTCAAAACAAATCTGAGACAAAATGTCACAGAGGAAAAAAAAAAAAACAAAAAACTAAGCTACAACACAATACAGGCTGGATATGTCAATCCTTATGTGAGTTTACATGTCGTCTTGTAAATATGTTTGGAGTATTTCTTCCTTTAGTTTTTGTTTAAATTGTCCAAGCGTTGTACATGATTTTAATTCAGGTCCAAAATCGTTCCATAATCTGACTCCTTGCACTGAAATACAGTGTTGCTTGGTGGTTGTTCTCACTGTAGGCTTTTGAAATATACATGTTCCTCTGAAGTGATATCGTTTCTCCCTTGTTTGGAACAACTTTTGGATATTTGCGGGCAGTGATAAATTCTTCACTTTGAACATTATTATTGCGGTTTTAAAGTCAACCAGATCTTTCAACTTGAGAGTTTTTTGTTTGAGAAAAAGTGGGTTTGTTGGTTCCCTGTAAGCTGCTTTGTTTATTATTCTAATAGCTCTCTTTTGAAGCATAAAGAGTGGATATATGTTTGTTTTATATGTATTTCCCCATACTTCATTACAATATGTCATGTATGGGAGTATTAATGAATGATACAAGGTGTATAGTGTGGGTTGATTCAGCAAATATTTCACTCTGTGTAATATTGCAATTGATTTGGATACTTTACCTTTAATATAATTAATATGTGACTTCCAACACAGTTTATCAATTATTACTCCAAGGAATTTAGTTTCAGATACCCTTTCAATCTCTACACCATTTACATTGAGTTTGGGTACTGGGTTGTTGTGATGGTTGTTAAAGACTATAAATTTTGTCTTACTTAAATTGAGCGTTAATTTGTTTGAATCAAACCACAGTTTAAGCTTTCCTAATTCCTTTCCGAGTGTATCCAGAAGTTGTTCCAAATTGTTTCCACTGCATAGCAGATTAGTGTCATCGGCAAACAATATTAAGTCCATTTTTTCTGAAACTTTACATATATCGTTTATATACATATTGAATAATAATGGTCCCAAAACTGAACCCTGTGGGACTCCACAGGTGACCTTCAGCAACTCTGAGTTTTTGTTGCTAACACATACATACTGATATCTATTCTTTAAGTAACTACTTAACCAGGATAGTGCTACCCCTCTAATACCATAATTTTGTAGTTTCTTTAATAATAAATTATGATCTACTGTATCAAATGCTTTTTTAAGATCTAGGAATACTCCAACTGAATACTCTTTATTTTCAATGGCTGTTGATATTTTTTCTGTAAATTCCATTAGGGCATATGCAGTTGTCCTCTTGTGTCTGAACCCATATTGCTGCTCACATAATAAATCATTCTTCAGTATGAAGTTGTCAATTCTCTCATAGAATATTTTTTCAAGTATCTTGGAAAATTGCGGTAATAGTGAAATTGGTCTATAGTTTGAGAGTTCCCCTCTGTCGCCCGTCTTGTATATCGGAATTACTTTAGCTATTTTCATTGCATTGGGAAATATACCTGATTGGAGAGACAGGTTACAGATATACGTCAGTGGTTTTACTATGCATTCGATAGCATGTGCTTGGTGTCCTTCTTGGCCCTTGGAAAGGGCGTTTTATGATGGAAGGACACAACCCCGAGTGGACACCAGCTGCTGTAGGTTTTGGCATCTTTTCCTTTTTCCCGTAATCATTTTCCTTTTTTTTTTTTTTCTGTTGTGCACGCGCTTTCATTATGCCACCGGCATGCCGGGGCCCTGCTAATTGAAGTAAATCAGTAGCTGGTGGTTCCACTGTAGATGAACTGTGAGCGGAGGACTTTGCCCAGGACTATATGACACAGCACTCATGTCCCGCTCACTTAAGGAGGTTCGCCGGAACGTTGAGGCAGCAGCGACCATTGTGGAGGCGTAGCCGGAGTTGGGGAGCCACCCAAGGTATGCGGGTCTGCTATACACCGTCTCCGTCCTCCAAACAGACCCCTGCAGCCTGGTGGGAGACCTGCCGTCATGTTCGCCTAGGGCAGAGGAGATGAGGAAACATCTCCAGACCCCAGCGTCTCGCCGGCCTTGCCAGGAGCCCGTTTCACCACCTCCTCATCTACCATCTGTTCCTGAGCTGATGACAGAACATCCCGAGGAACAGAAGCTGCGTCTGTTGCTGCATCACATCAGAGGGAGTTCCCCACCGCCGTTGGGAATTCTGCCTCCACCATGCCTGCAGTGCCAGCTCCTCCGGCTTCTCCTCTGGTGCCCCTGCCTGCTGTAGCCATTAGGGGAAAGTTGTCTGGGCTTCCTACAGTAGCCACCACCGCATCAGGGAAATTCAGGCAAGTGTGTTTTCATTCTCTTTCACATCATGAAGTGCCTTGTCTAATTCCCGGGGGGAGGGCTCAGCAGCAGCGACCACACCTTGTGACTGAGCTCTCTCGACCAGCTGCTGCAGATGCATGTGCCCCAGCCTCACCTGCTGCTCCTGTCTTTTCTGGGTGTCCGCCGGTCCCGTGTGTGAGCCACCAGTCGATGGAGGAGCCTGCAGTCCTGGAGAACTCCACGCCAGCACCGCAGCCTGGTTTTGGACAGTAGAGGAGCGGTCCTAGATCCCTGAAGCCAGAGCCGACAAAGGAGAGTCCCCTGGTTTCAGCTGCCCAGGACTCGACATCTGAAGTGGGGCAACCTCCAGTCCCAGCCACTACGCCAGGAGGCCCACCTGCGTTGGTCGCCATGCCCAGAGGTCTGGGGTCTGCATCCACCACCATGCCTGCTGCAGGGGTCACTGCAGCAGAGTTGTCGGAGTCCTGAACAGCGGTGGAGCTCGAGCCCAGGCAAGTACTCAGTTCTGTTTCAACACCTACAGATCTAGAGAATTCTTGTCTGGCTCAGGATGAAGAGACTTGGTTGCAGATGTCCTTTGCTCCTGAGCTCTCCTCACCGGGCTCCACTGCTGCCGGTGATTTTTCTCTGGTGTGTTCTCCTTCTCTTGAGGTAGCTGTGTGGGGAGTGGGCGCCCAGATGGAGAGAGCCGAGACGTCCTAGCTTGGCTCGCCAGAGTGCTGGACGGCGGTGGAGCTCAAGCTCAGGCAAGTTCTCTTTTTTTGCTTTCACTTTATCTGTCTTAGAGAAATCTTGCGTGACTCTTGGTGGGGAGACTCTTGGTGGGGAGAACCAAGTGCAGCCGTCTGCTGCACCTGAACTCTCCTCACTGGGTTCCACTGCTGCTGGTGACTCTGACCCGGTGTCTGTGTCCTGTGTGTCAGAGCCTTCTCCTAAGGTCGCCGCCGGCCTTCTGCCGTCGCCAGAGGTCTTCATGGGTCCCTCCTCTTCACTAGAGGTCTCCATGGATCCTTCCTCTTCGCTAGAGGACTCTGTGGGTCTCCCTCTGCCGCCAGAGGTCTCTGCAGGTCCAACGCCTCAGTCCGAGGCCACCTTGGGTGCTGCACCTCAGTCTGGGGTCTCCGTGGGTGCTGCGCCTCAGTCCGGGGCCCCAGTGGGTGCTGCGCCTCAGCCCGAGGTCGCCGCGGGTGCTGCGCCTCAGCCCGAGGTCGCCGCGGGTGCAATTCTTCATCCCAAAGTCATTGAGGGTCCTCCGCCTCTAAGTTCGCCATGGGTCCCTTGCTTTCATCAAAGTTTGTCAGGATGCGCCGGGTGCCGCTGGGGGTCCCCGCTGCCTGATCGCCTTCGCTGCCTGGTTCCCTCACTGGCCAGCTGCTTTCTTCATTTGGCCCTCGCGTTGAGCAGCTACGCTGGTCGGCTGTTAGTATGGACAGTCGGTGAGCTTATCCGCCACCCATCTCTCTAGGGTTATGTCTCCAGCTCCGATGGTCCGTGGGAGGCGCTGGGTTTGGCTGCCGCCACTGGGGGGATAGCGTGTTGTGTGCTGTGGCTCGCTGGCTCAGGGTTGCAGGGAGACCACCCAAGGGACTACTCTTCCTACTGTGGTGGCTGTGGAGTTTGGGGAGGCCACCCGACTTACTCCACCACAAGCTTCGGTGGTCTTGGGACTCTGGTATTAGTATTTATTTTACTATCCACAGATTTTCCTTTTCCTTCTTTCCAAGAAGGACTGAAGATGGCTGCCACCGGATTAAAAAGTGGGCTGATGGGCACCACTAATAAGCCTTCTCTACTTCTCTACTTCCTCTTCGTTTTGTCTTTGTGTGTCTGGACCTGCAACAAGAAGGATTTTCCGACAAACTCAACCAAAGGTGAAGTTAAAAAGTTTTATCTGTATGGATTTGGGCTTGGACATCTCACCCTACACTCTATGTGGTCTTTAAAAGCCCTGAGCAAAAACTTCCAAATTAAGGCAAACATGGCTGTTAAGCAAAAATCACAATATGGCAGAGGATATACAGTTAAAGTTCTGTTAGTTCTGCTACTTCTGGCAGGAGATATTCACCTTAACCCTGGACCTGCCACTATTAAACAGCAGACCACTGGGTTAGCACAAAACCGAGCTGTACAAAAGCAAAAACAACATTTATTTTTCCAAACTGTTAATCATGCACGAGTTCTTTGGGACACCAAGGCTAAACCAAAGGGGATCCTCGGCGGTCATTTAAACATACGGAGCATAATCCCCAAAAGAGATGAGATTTCGGTGTTGCTGTTGGACTCAAATCTGGACTACCTTTGTCTCTCAGAAAGCTGGCTACACAGTAACATAGACACTAATATGATCGATATTGTGGGCTACCAGTGTTTTAGAAAAGACAGGCAGGTAGGGAGGGGAGGAGGTGTTTTAATTTACATCAAAGAGAAATATAAATGTCAACTGGTTGATTTGAATACTTCACTTGAATGTTTAGCTGTTAATGTATGTCTCTCTCCGGTAATGAATTTCAACATTGCAGTAGTGTACAACCCACCATCACACAACTCTTCCTTTTATAATGAATTAAGTGATCTGGTTAAACAACTTGAGAAGAACAGAGAAACAATAATTCATGGTGACTTTAATATCAACTGGTCTGATAAAAAAGACAAACAAAAACTGAAAAGCCTCATGACTAAATTTAATTACCAGCAAATCATCAAAGGACCCACCAGGATAACCAAACAATCCAGAACACTTATTGACATGGTATTTACTAATAAACCAGAACGAATAACCAGAACCTATAATCTTGTAACTGGTCTCTCAGATCATAACATGGTTCTTGCTGTCAGGAAACTTACTAAAAAGCGACTACAGTATTTTGGGGGAGTCGATATTGACAAATCAAATTTTATTATCCCCAAATCAAAAAATGAGGAGTTTGAACATTACTTAGAGAATCAAAATTGGGAGCAGCTCATGGCAACATGTGAAGTAGATGATTGTTGTAATTTTATAACTGCAACAATCACAAAGTCTATAGAAAAATTTTCAAAGCAAATTAAAAGTAGACAACAGAAGATTAGCCTACCATGGTTAAATAATGAAATAAGAAAACTTATGAAGAGGCGAGACTATGCACTGAAAACATCACTAACCTCCAAACTACAAAATGATCACCTTGTGTACAAAAGTTTAAGAAATAAAGTGGTACATGAGCTGCGAAAATCAAAAATATCTTATTACAATAAACTGATAGATCATGCAAAGGGTAACAACAGTTCCCTATGGAGGCATTTAAATAACTTAACTAATAAAAAAAACGATCAGAAGGGGGTAAAGGAACTTAGAATCAATGGCAAGACCGTCAGTGACAAGGCTACTTTGGCAAATGAATTTAATTCACACTTTGTGGGCTCTGTGGAAGACTTAACAAAAATTTTTGTGCTGCCAAATGTGCTCAACAACACAAATTCCATACTCCCAACAGATACTTTTCACATCGATGAGGTAAATGAGAAGTTAATTGCTGGTATTGTTAAAACACTGTCAAACTCAAAAACTAGTGATATCTACAATATGAGCACCTCCTTTCTCAAAATGCACAGCAAAATATTAATCAAACCACTGACTCATCTCATTAATCTCTCCATTAGGTCTAGTACATTTCCATCTGGCTGGAAAAAAGCTGTCGTCATACCAGTTCATAAATCAGGCAGTAAAGACGATATATGCAATTACCGCCCAATCTCTATCTTACCAGTCCTATCTAAGGTTCTTGAAAAAGTTGTAGCTACACAGCTGATAGACTACTTACAAGACAGTCAACTTCTTCATCCACATCAATTTGGTTTTAGACCAGGATACTCAACAGAAACAGCAAATTGTTGCCTTATTGAAAACGTCAAACAGTCCTTGGACAGGGGTAATGTGGTAGGAGCTGTTTTTCTAGATCTCAAAAAGGCTTTCGATACTGTAAACCACAGTTTGCTTTTATCCAAAATGGTATCTTTTAACTTCTCCCCAAATACATTAGAATGGTTTGCATCTTATCTCCAGAATAGAGAACAGTGTGTAAAAGTTCACCAGGATAAATCCTCATTTTTAAACAACCGCATGGGTATCCCACAAGGGTCCATTCTTGGTCCTTTACTTTTCAGCATTTTTATTAATGACTTGCCGTTACACTGCTCAGCTGCAACATGCCAACTTTATGCAGATGATGCAGTTATTTACACAGCTGCCAAGACTCCAGCACAGGCTGCAGATGTACTGTCTACAAGTATGGTTGATGTCCAAGAGTGGCTCCTCAAGAACCATCTATTGCTGAACCTTCAGAAAACAGTCTCAATGTGCTTTTCAATCAAAAAATGTAACCTGCAACATTTTAAAGTTAATATACATGATCATGACATCAGTTTAGCTACAGAATTCAAATACCTTGGCATTGTACTAGATCCTCAACTCAAATTTAATCTTCATATAAAGAAAATTTCAAAAACAGTAAAAAAAAATCTGAACTGCTTTAAATTAATTAGATATTACATACCTTACGAAGCAGCTGCACTGTATATGCATTCTATGGTTTTTTCTCATATATCATACTGTTTGACAGTCTGGGCTCAAGCAGCCCCTTCCACAATAAGACATATAGGTTCATTATATAATCAAACCCTAAAAATCTTGGACAAAAAGCCCATTAGGTGGCATCACTGTAATGTTTTAAAAAAATACAACCTATTGAGTTTTGAGAGCTTCATTGACCTCTGTCTTCTGAAATTAACGTTCAAATGTTTCCATAAATCAGCACCCGAGCCACTTGCTGGTTTCGTCCAAAGACAGGACAGCAGCAGAGCCACCAGGAGTTCTGTTAACAATAACTGTAAAATATTCCACCGCAGAACCACATTTGGACAAACAGCTTTCTCTATAAAGGGCAGTCACATCTGGAACACAATGCCAAATGAAATTAAAATAATAACGGACTTTAAAACATTCACTAAAAATGTTAAAAACTGGCTGAAAAATAAACAAGAATGTACTCATGTATGAATTATTTGTCTGCAAAGTGAGAGTGAATGAAGGGAAGGAATAAATGTGTTTGTTTATAGTGAGTGACGGAGGGAGGAAGGCCTGAAATAGGCAAATGTGAGTTATGTTATATGTGTTAAATGTGAGTCAGGCTGTTATATTTGTGTATTTATAATATTTATGTTAAAGGTGAGTCAGGCTGTTATATTTGTGTATTTATAATATTTATAATATTTATAATTGTGTATTTATAATTTTTCTGCATTGATGTATGTGGTTATTGTGTATATTTTTATCTTGATTCTTTTTTCTAAAGCCCATCCAGGGACAAGAGTTGCAAATTAGCTAATAGCTATACACTCTATGTGCAACACATCAGATTGATTGTCTTTGATTAATTGTCTATGTTTATTGCACTGTCCCTGTCAAATAAACTAATCTACTACTACTGGTAGACCTCCTGAACTGCCTTATTCAGCCACCTAGTTTCCCAAAGTACTGGCCACCGTATCTGTGTCAGTGTGTGGGCCATGAGTGTTTTCTTTCGTTTTCTGGTTGGGTACGGGTGGGGGCCGTGCCCAGTCTCCAGTTTTAGTGTTGATTTAGTGTTTGTATACTTAGTTCTGCCATCAGTCCTGACTATTTATTGTGTGTCAGTTATGATGTTATTTACATCTTTTGGCGTTGTCATCATTTCCCTGTATTATTATTTTGTGTCTGGTCTGTGCTTTTATTTTGACAGTGTTGTGCAGCTTCCGGCTGTCAAACTCGATCTCGTGGGCTGCACAGCTGTCACTTGTGATTATTCCCTCGTTCATGCACCCATACCTGTCATGTTTCATCTATTCACCTAGTTAAGGGTATGACAACTCTTCCCCATTGTCGTGTCCTACTGATTCTATCCTCTGAAGTGAGTCTAGCTCAGAGTATAATTGGTGTTGCTGTCGAGGAGAATTAGAGAGCTTCGTCCAGGTTAGTTAAGATAAGATGAGCCTTTATTAGTCCCACAATGTGGAAATTCCAGGATTGCAACAGCACAGGGATAGCAACACTCAGAGCAACAATCAGAAGGCAAGAAAATAAACAAGAGCAGCGAGTATACATATGTACATATAAACATAAATATATAGACACACGATGCGGAGCATTGCAGCTAGATGGAATAAATATATAGATATATAAACACAGTGCGGAGCATTGTAGCTAGATGGAATAAATATATGAATATATAAACACACAGTGCGGAGCATTGTAGCTAGATGGAATAAATATGTAAATATATAAACACACACAGTGCGGAGCATTGTAGCTAGTTGGAATAAATATGTAAATATATAAACGCACACAGTGCGGAGCATTGTAGCTAGATGGAATAAATATGTAAATATATAAACACACACAGTGCGGAGCATTGTAGCTAGATGGAATGAAACAGCTTAACCGTCTACTTAGTTATCCTACATGGTATGATTATGTACCCATACATATTGTCACCCTCCATAGCTACCGGTATTTTCCTAGTTGTATACCGGAGGGGACCATTGTCAGAATCAGAATCAGAATCAGCTTTATTGGCCAAGTATGCACAACACATACAAGGAATTTGACTTTGGCTAAAAACTTGCTCTCGTTGTTCAGGTGGAGGATTTAAATAAGATTTAAATAAGAATTCAATGACAACAGAGTATGTACAGTAAATTACAGTCTGTCCACGTTTCTATTAAAGGATGCAAATATATATATACAGGAATATACTGTATGCAGTTATTTACTCAGACTAACCACACTTGCAGAAATATATGAAAAAATATACAGTCACACAGTATTTCAATGTGAACTCAGATTCAGTGATATAATGTGAATGAATTAAAAAGCAGTGTGAGAGTTATGTGCAATGTAATAATGGATGAAAAGTCATGAGTACAGCAACAGGTAGGACTAGGTGAATGTTAGGAGTTCATCAGAGTGATGGCTTGAGGAAAGAAACTGTTCCTGTGACGGGTGGTTTTGACCTTCAGTGATCTGTAACGACGACCAGAAGATAGAAGTTCAAACAGTTTGTGGTCGGGGTGTGATGGGTCAGCACAGATGTTTCCCGCCCGTTTCCTGGTTATGGACCAATATAAGTTCTCAATGGAGGGTAGGTCGGTACCAATGATCCTCTCCGCAGACTTAATGATCCACTGCAGTCTGGTCTTGTCCTGTTTAGTGGCAGATCCAAACCAGACAGTGATGGAAAAGCAGAGGACAGATTGGATGATGGCGGTGTAGAAGACAACCAGCAGCTCCTGAAGCAAATCAAACTTCTTGAGCTGACGCAGAAAAAACAACCTCTGCTGGGCCTTTTTCCGGACAGTGTCTATATGGGAGGACCACTTCAGGTTCCGGGAGATTGTGGTACCCAGAAACTTGAAGGAGTCCACAGTGGACACTGTGCTGTTGAGGATGGTGAGTGGGGGGAATGAAGGGGGGTGTCGCCTGAAATCCACAGTCATCTCCACTGTTTTGGCTGGGTTAAGTTCAAGATGGTTCTGGCTGCACCAGAGGATCAGCTGCTCCACCTCCCGCCTGTATGCAGACTCATCATCATCCCGGATCAAACCGATGACTGTGGTGTCGTCCGCAAACTTCAGGAGCTTCACCGAAGGGTCCTCTGAGGTGCAGTCGTTGGAGTAGAGGGAGAAGAGCAGTGGGGAAAGGACACATCCTTGGGGGGCGCCAGTACTAATTTTTTGGGAGCTGGATGTAAATCTCCCTAGCTTCACCTGTTGCCACCTGTCAGTCAGAAAGCTGGAGATCCACTGGCAGGTGGAGGGGGGCACCTTGAGCTGGAGGAGTTTCTGATGAAGAATGCCTGGGATGATGGTGTTGAACGCTGAGCTGAAGTCGACAAACAGGATCCTGGCGTACGTCCCTGGGGAGTCTAGGTGTTGCAGGATGTAGTGTAGTCCCGTATTCACTGCATCATCCACTGACCTGTTTGACCGGTAGGCGAACTGCAGTGGGTCCATCAGGGGGCCTGTGATGACCTTCAGGTGGTTCAGCACCAATTTCTCCAAGGATTTCATGACCACAGAGGTCAGGGCAACAGGTCTGTAGTCGTTTAATCCTGTAACAGAGGGTTTCTTGGGAACTGGAATGATGATGGAGCGTTTGAAGCAGGAAGGCACTTCACACAGCTCCAGTGATCTATTAAAGATCCGGGTGAAGATGGGGGCCAACTCGTTGGAGCAGACTCTCAGGCAGGACGGAGACACACCATCAGGTCCTGCAGCCTTCTTGATCTTTTGTCTCTGAAAGACCCGGCACACCTCCTCTTCACAGATCGTTAGTGCTGGTGGGAGGTCAGAGTGGAGGAGGGATGGAGTTCCAGGTGCTGCAGATAAACCTTTTGTGTGGGTGGGAGGTGAGAACTGTAGGTTCTTTTCAAACCTACAGTAAAAGCTGTTTAGGTCGTTAGCCAGCTGGAGGTTTTCCACAGGGTGGGGGGATGGTCTCCTGTAGTTGGTGATATTCTGCAGGCCTCTCCAAACAGGAGCAGAGTTGTTGGCTGAGAAGTTTTTTTGTAACTTCTCACTGTAGCTCCTCTTAGCAAGCCTGATCTCCTTCGTCAGCATGTTTCTGGCCCGCTTGTACAGAGTCCAGTCACCAGTCCTGTAGGCCTCCTCCTTGGTCTGACATAGCTGCTTCAGTTTAGGAATGAACCAGGGTTTATTGTTGTTGTATGTGCAGAAGGTCTTGGTCTGCACACACATGTCCTCGCAGAAACAGATGTATGACGTCACAGTGTCAGTGAGTTCACTTAGGTTAATGGCTGCATCTTCAAAAACACTCCAATCTGTACAGTCAAAGCAGGCTTGTAACTCCAGCTTTGATTCCTCAGTCCATTTCTTCACAGTCCTTACAACAGACTTGGAAGTTTTTAGTTTCTGTCTGTATGTTGGAATAAGATGGAGCAGACAGTGGTCAGAAAAACCCAGAGCTGCACGGGGGACGGCATGATAGGCGTTTCTTAAAACTGTGTAACAGTGGTCAAGTGTATTTGTGTCCCTGGTGGGACATTTAATATGCTGTCTGTATTTAGGAAGCTCATTTGTGAGATTAGCTCTATTGAAATCACCCACAATGATAAGCAGAGAGTCTGGATATTTTTCCTCCACCTCTGCTATCTGGTCAGCGAGGTGCTGCAGTGCCTCCGCTGTACAAGCAGCAGGCGGGATATAAATTCCGACCAGAATAAACGAGGAGAACTCTCGCGGTGAATAAAAGGGTTTACAGTTTATGAACAGTGACTCTAGGTTAGGGCTACAAAACTTCTTCAACACTGTGACATCAGTACACCAACCTTCGTTTATGTAGAAGCAGATTCCACCACCTTTAGTCTTTCCAGAGAATTCTCAGCTGCGATCAGCGCGAAACAGTTGGAATCCGTCCAGGCGCACTGCGCTGTCCGGGATGTGTTCACTCAGCCAGGACTCCGTGAAACAAAGGGCGCCAGATCTGCTAAAATCCCGTTTTTTGTGAGTCAGGAGCAGCAGTTCATCCATTTTGTTCGGCAAAGAGCGGATATTTGCCAGATGGATCGATGGGAGCGGCGTGCAAAATCCTCGTTTCTTCAGCCTGACTAGCGCACCGGCACGTTTACCACACCGCCTTCGTTTCCGGCCAGCGCCAATAGCCGCTGCTCCCACAGCTAAGATCGACTGAAAAAACTTCAGATCAGCAGCAGAAACTGGCGGAGAAGTTGCATTGGGAGGTAGTCTGAGTGAAAGTAGTTCCTCCCTTGAATAGGTGACTCGGACAGAAGAGCATAAGTCCAAAAAAACACACAAAATTATCAAAAACATCAGAGAGCAGAAGCCAGTGGCTGCCATCCGCGGCGCCATCTTGGATTTTTTTTTTTTTTGTGTAAGTCTATTGCGTCTTTTGCATTCAATACTATTAGGTTGTCACGTCTTTTTGCTATCTCTGCGAGCTGACAGCCGTTGGTAGGAAGGACCTGCGAAACCTCTCGGTTGTGCACCTAGGATGATGTAGTCTGCTGCTAAATGAGCTCCTTAGTGCATTCAGTGTGTCCTGCATAGGGTGGAACTCGGACTCCAGCAGAGATGACAGTTTAGCCACCATCCTTCTCTCCCATCTCCTCCACTGGGTCAAGGTGCTGCCCCAGGACAGAGCTAGCTTTCTTGATCAGTTTGTTCAGTCTCTTCCTATCGGCTGCTGTAATGCCACTGCCCCAGCAGACCACTCCAAAAGTGATGGCTGATGCCACCACCGTGTCGTAGAATGTCTTCAGCAGCGCCCCTTGTATACCAAAAGACCTGAGTCTCCTCAGTAGGAACAGCCTGCGCTGTCCCTTCTTGTAGAGTGCGTCAGTATTGTGTGACCAGTCTAGTTTATTGTTCAGATGAACACCCAGGTACTTGTAGGATGTCACCATCTCAATGTCTGTTCCCACTTTACTGGTGCTGTGAGGGGTTGTCCTTGCCTGTGGCAGTCCACCACCAGCTCCTTAGTTTTCCTCGCGTTGATCTGGAGGCAGTTCCGATGGCACCAGTCCACAAAGTCCTGGATAAGCCCTCTGTACTCAGCTTCATCTCCGTTGGAGATGAGGCCGACGATCGCAGAGCCGTCAGAGAACTTCTGTAGATGGCAATGTGTTGTGTTGTGTGAGAAGTTCGCAGTATAAAGGGTGAACAGGAAGGGAGCCAAAACCATTCCCTAGGGGGCCCCCGTGCTACCGATGATCGTGTCGGCCACACAGTCCCGGGTTCTCACAAACTGTGGCCGGTTTGTGAGGTAGTCCAGGATCCATGATGACAGGTGCTGGTCCACCCCTGCGCACAGCAGCTTGTCCTTCAGGATCACCGGTTGGATGGTGTTGAAAGCACTGGAGAAGTCAAAGAACATGATCCTCACTGCATTCCCAGGCTTCTCCAGGTGGAACAGAGAACTGTGAAGGAGGAAGATGACCGCATCCTCCACCCCGATACCATGCTGGTAGACGAACTGGAGTGGATCCATTGCTGGTCCCACGAGGGGGCGGAGGTGAGCAAGGAGCAGTCTCTCCAGGGTCTTCATCATGTGGGACGTCAGGGCTACTGGTCTGTAGCTGTTCAGATCTTTGGGGTGGGAATTCTTTGGTACAGGTACCACACAAGATGTTTTCCACAACTGTGGTACCCTCCCCAGCTTCAGGCTCAGGTTGAAGATGTGCTCCACAATCCCACACAGCTGGTCTGCACAGGACTTGAGGAGCTTTGCACTGATGCCGTCCAGTCCCGACGCCTTCCTCGCCTTGATCTTCCTCAGCTCCGTCCTCACCTGGGTCTTAGTGAGGGTCAGGTTGGGGGGCTGTGTGTTGGGAGTGGGGGGGTGATGGTGGAGTGGGGAGTGGGCAGCAGGACTTGATGTCTTCAGTGGCAGCAGTGGTTGTTGTGCAGTCGGGGTGAGGGCGGTTGGTCAAACCTATTAAAAAACAGATCCAGATTGTTCGCCCACTCCCTGCCCCCTGTGGCCTGGGGGGAGGTATTCTGGAGCCCAGAGATGGTTTTAAGGTTTCTCCAGACCCCGCTGATGTCGCTCTGTTGCAGCTTGTCCTCCATCTTCTTCCTGAAGCTGTCCTTGCCTTCTCTGATCTTTCTCCTCAGCTCCCTCTGTACGGACTTCAGCATCTCCCTGTTCCCCGACCTGAAGATCCTTTTCTTCTCTCTCAGAAGTGTTTTTATCTCAGGGTTGATCCAGGGTTTGTTGTTTGAGCAACACCGTATGGTCTTGGTGGGAACGGTGTTGTCCACACAGAAGCTGATGTAGTCCGTGATGGTGTGAGTGAGGCCATCGATATCCTCACCATGTGGATCGCAGAGCTGCTCCCAGGCGGTGGTTTCAAAACAGCCCTTTAGAGTGTCCATTGCCTCCTCAGACCATAACTTCACTGTGCGCATGGCCGGAGGTTGTCTGTGCACTAGGGGTTTGTACACCGGCAGGAGATGAACCAAGTTGTGATTCGATCTCCCCAAGTGGGGTGAGTTGTGATGAGGTGTACGCCTCCTTAGTGTTTGCGTAGAATAAGTATCTACTTATTATAAGTAAGTAATAAGTAATAAGTAAGTAGTTGTTCCTTTATTTCCAGCCGTGAGCCCCGCGTCTCTTTGGGTGTGCTCCGGCTGGTTCTGTCCCTTTGCCCGGTGTCCCCAGGCTTCTGCCCCACCCCCACCCCCACCCCCGTCGACGTTGAGCCCTGCACTCCTCCAGCACCTTCATTTGTGTCTTATTTGTATGTGTAGTGTTAACTTTGAGTTTGTCGTTCCTTTAATAAATGTGCAAAACCTACAGCATGCACTTGATGTCCTTCTTGGGCCTTGGAAAGGGCGTTTTATGACAGAAGGGCAGACGTGAACCAACATGCCCTTTTCAAATCTCGATGTTAAAATGTACATTAACTGTTTATACTTATATAATACATATATACTGTATTATTAACATATCACATTTTTCATTACAAAGTCACTTTAATGGGTTTCAGTCACACGGGAATAATCAAAGTTTCTTTATGTTGTCATTGGACCTTCAGGTACCAACTACAATGGATTACGTCAGACTGAAGTGGTGAACAAACAAGAAGTGTTCCTGCCTCCTCACCTGCTGCTTTCTGCCTACCTGGAGCAGATGAGCTGATATCAGGACAAGATGGCGTTCTCCCACAAGTCCCTGATGCAGGCTGGAGCTCTGCAAAGTGTAGATCTGATGTTCCTTACCTGTCCATTCAGGTTAGAATAGAAAGCTGTAAAAATTGTCTTTGGTTGTTTTCTGTCTTGAATGTCCCTTTTATTCTGTCCATGAACAGACTAGCATTGATTGTTACTGGGTGTAGAAGGGTTAAAAATGCACATTAAATAATCTAAACACATAAGCATGCTGGCTAAACACAAAAGGCTTGCTGTTACACGGTGATTGTGAAGAACTTTCAGCCATAGGTCACACAAACCTGTACTCGTCAGTCTCTCAGGTGGGTAGAAGTGGTGACAGCATAAATATAAGTGTAAGAAAGTGTAACAGCCAGGCATCTGCAGGGGATTACAGATTTAAAGGTACGTAAACCAAAGTTTTCAGATGTAATCCCGTTTGAGGCCCAAACACCAGCGTACACCTGTAGATGCATGTGATGATTGTGTGCAAATACGTGGCAGGGGCTTCCTCCTGCATGCCGCTGCTCGTGAATACTTGGTAATAACCATGTGCCCGCTCATATCTGCGCCCACATACTTGTATGCACTTATGCAGAAGTGTTGACAGGTACAGGTCTGTGTGACATCTTGCCTGAACCCACATCTGAGGCATTTAAAGTACAACTGAGCGTAGTTCAGGGTGCAGAGCAGCATTTTAATAGTAATAATTCAGTCCTTTGGTACTATGCTCAAGGAGAGAGGGGGAAAAAAAAGCAAAACGGCTAAAAAAAAAATCTGTTCGGAAACAGTTCTTCAAACGGAAGAGATTCTTCTATTTTCTTTTTTAAAAATTAAGATAATGTCAATTATTCTTACCTTTGATCTCATGTTGATTATGCTGGAATTATATGGACTGATTGCCATTGGATTGTGTCACAGTTGAATGTCATCCATATTGACCTGATAATGGTTGTTGTTTTTTTTTAATGGGGAAATTATGTGAGTACCATCTTGTCAAAAAGCACAGCACACCTCTAAGGCTACATTCACACTGCAGGTCTTAATGCTCAATTCCGATTTTTTTGCAGAGATCTGATTTGTGTGTGTGTGTGTGTGTGTGTGTGTGTGTGTGTGTGTGTGTGTGTGTGTGTTCACATTATAATTTAAATGCGACTCCATCAGACTCCAGTGTGAGCAGTATACAGCTATGAAGTGACCCGCATGTGCAGAAGAAAACATAACGTCAGACATAACGTTTTGTTACAGAAGTAAATATGAGCCCCAAATGTTCGAGGGGGACAGAACTTCTTCACCTTGATGCAGCACAGCAAAATAAAATGATAAAATCATTCAGAAATGATTATGCACAAAATCAGTTTTTTGGGGAGAGCACCGGCTCCCCCCATGACTGTGTGCTAAGCCCTCCACTGTACTCCCTGTGAGAGTACCGGCTCCCCCCATGACTGTGTGCTAAGCCCTCCACTGTACTCCCTGTACGCCTTTGACTGTATTCCAACCCACCCAACCACCGTCATTGTGAAGTACGCGGACGACACCACCTTGGTTGGGCTCATCACCAACACCGATGGAAGGCATACAGGGCAGAGGTGGAGAATCTGCTGCTGTGGTGCCAAGCAAACAACCTGGAACTGAATGTCCAAAAAAAACCAAAGAACTCATTCTGAACTTAAGAAAGAACAGAATCAGAAAGCTTTATTGCCAAGCATGTTTACATAAAAAACATAAACATACAAGGAATTTGACTTGACATTGGGCGCGCTGAATAAGCGCATCTCAATGGCGCGGCAGCCACGGAGGCGCCTGTCGGCAGTAGAGGGTAAAGAAGGGAATGAGGGGAAAGGGAAGTGACACAATGGGCAGAGAGAAAAAAGCATTGTTAATCAAAATAAAGCTCATTTTATGACTAAAATTGTGATTACATAGAAAAAAACTCTCCAATGCACAATTAGCAGACAATATAGATCACACAATAACAAAGCAGCGAGAGAGAGACAGTGTGTGTAGTCAGCATATGATCAGTATGTTGCAGTGTGGATGTGTCAGTTGCTAGTGAACAGCAGAGGGCACCCCCTGGCAACGGATGGATGTTATAATCATGTGTTCTATAAGCATGTCCAGAGTCTATCTCTCCTCGTGCATGCAGATGGCAGAGTTCAGAAGACACATGGTAACGCTGTCCTTGAAGAGCTCAGTCTGCTGAAACAACAGCAATTGTTTGTCGATTGTTTGGGTTAAAAGCCAGCCGCCTCTTTTACCTTATCTTCATCGAGGAGGAATGTAAACAGGGCACCAAAAAAACAAGGTCAAATCTGCACAGTGCACTCGGAGCATAGAATTTTCCTCTCTCATACGATTCTGTGCTTCATAATTTCCATATACAGGCTTTAAATCATTCCCTGGAGAGCACTAGCGACTCGAGATGTATTCCACCATCTGAATCAGTTACCATTCAGTTCACCATGCCGCTATTCGTGCACTCCCCAACTGGTCGAATTTGATGAAGGAGCTTTGCCTGGGTCCGCATTTTGAACAGCTCTCCCACCTTCCTCAGTTTCTGATACATCAGGAAACTCCAAAGCCAAAGTAGAAGTCCTGTGATCATAGCCAATAGATGTCTTCTGCATCTCCAGTCGAATCATACAGACACATGAGTTCCCAATGTCCAGGAGTCTTCCCCTTGGGTTCCCCCTGACCCGATCTTCTTTTAAAGTGGTGTCAATCGCATTTAAGCCGCTTTCCAGATCCATAATTTCCATTTGGATTAAGATTCAGCCAGAAGAAGAGCGACAACATAGACAAAAACGTAACATTGCAAGCTGGGATCAGAAGGGAGTAGGATTAGGAGGGAGAGGAGGGAGAAAAGCGTCTGCTCTCTCTGAATGCCGGAAGAAGAAGGCAGGAAGAAGACAGGACCCCCCCCCCCCCCCCATAAATGGTGACCGCATGGAAAACATCCCCGCCTTCAGGTTCCTGGGCACCCACATCTCCTCTGACCTCCTGGACTGTCAACACCAAGGCCCTGGTGAATAAAGCCCAGCAGTGGCTGCAGTTCCTCCGTGTCCTGAGGAAGCACAACCTGGACCAGAAGCTGTTGCTGGCCTTCTATCGCTGCTCAGTGGGGAGCGTGCTCACCTACTGTCTGGGAATGTGGTATGTCGGCTCCACGGCCGAAGAACAGGAAGGCTGTGCAGAGGGTCATCAACAATGGCCCTCTGCCCTCCCTGGAAGACATCTCCAGAGCCTCCTGCCTCAGACGGATCAAAGCCATCACAGGAGACCCCTCACACATCCACCACCTATTTGACCTGCTTCCCTCTGGTTGACTGTTCAGACTGATCAGGTCCCACACCTCCAGATTGACAGTTTCTTCGCCTGTCATCATGTACGGGTGGAGTTTCTTTACCTGCGCTCTGTAGACAGTCCAAGTTTTAGCACCGTACAATAGAGTAGCCAGTACTGTCGCTCTGTACACTTTGTATTTCACACGGATAGACACATGTTGGTTGTTCCACAGTCTCTCCCTCAAGTTTTCAAACACAGTGCTCGCGCTTCCCATTCTGAGAGATAGTTCATCCTCCAGCCTAGCATTCTCTGAAACAGTACTCCCTAGATACTTGAAAGTCTTGCACTTGACTAGTGGCTCTGTACCAGTGCTGATCTCTTCTGGTAGTGATGTTGATAACTGGAACTTTAGTGGTTGATAAAGGCACTCTATCTTCTTAATGTTGATTTTTGAGGCTGAATTGGCTAGCTGTTCTTGCAAATTTCTCCACTAAAGATTGCATATCTTTCGCACTGTGTGCAACTAGAACACTGTCGTCGGCAAAGAGCATTTCTCTTACTACCTTTATTGATGTCTTACTCTTGGCTTTAAACTGTGCCACATTGAACAAGTCTGCTTCTTTCCTTGTTTGAATGTATACTCCTTCTGAAGTGTCTTTGAAGGCCACCTCAAGCATGGCTGCCAGATATATCGAAAAGAGTGTAGGCCCCAGCACACACCCTTGTTTCACCCCGTTGCTTACTGAAAAGTCTTTAGATACTGAACCACTCATTGCCACGTTTGCTTACATACCTGTATGGAGTACCTCGATCAGGCTGACAAACTTCCCTGTCACAGCCATATTTCTTGAGCACCTGCCAAAGTCCTTGTCGCGAAACAGCATCGAAGGCTTTACTGAAGTCTATGAAGACTACATAAAGCGGCGTGTTCTGTTCGATACACTTTTCTTGACCCTCTTTCAAGCAGAAAATTATGTATATTGTGCTTCTTCCACTTCTAAAGCCGCACTGGGTTTCCGGTAGTACATTCTGCGAGATGTGTTCACTGAGTCTGTTCAGTAGTACACGTGAGAGAATCTTACCAACAGTGGCTAGCAGTGATATACCTCGGTAATTTCCACAATCTTTCCTGTCATCTTTCTTGAACAAAGGCACAACAATACTTGCATCCTTCCAGTCTTGAGGTACTTTCTGGGCATCCCATATTTCTTGGATGAGCTTGTGCAGGCAGTTGGTCAGCTGAACACCACCAAATTTCCACACTTCTGCTGGAATTCAATCCCTTCCTGGAGCTTTACCATCCTGTGTTGTCCTGATAGCTGCCATTAGTTCATCAAGATTTGGTGGTTCATCCAGACTTGATACAGCTGGTCGCTGCACTAGAGCTTCTTTAGCCTCTTCAGTGAGATCTCCAGGGTTGTTTAGTAGTTGGTCAAAGTGGTCTGCAAATCTGTCCAGGATCTTGCCTTTCTCCTGCAAAACCATTTCACCGTTCATAGCCTTTAGTTGGATCAATCCTTTTGGTTTATGGCCGTAGATTTCTCTCAAACATGTGAAGAATGTTTTCATGTCCTTCCTGTCTGCTGCAGTTTAAAGTTCCTCTGCTTTTTCATCCCACCAGTTGGACTTCATCTCTCTGGTGTACTTCTGTAGCTCACTCTGAGCCTTTGAGTATTTCTTCTTCTTCGACCTTGTTACACTCTAGGTTTTCCTGCCTAGCTGTATTCCTCGCTTCTAGTAGTTTCTTCAGAATGTTCATCGTGCTCATCAAACCAATCTTGAGGTTTCCTCTCAGGGTGGCCTAATACACCACTCGCAGTCTGATACACTGTATCTTTCAGTGTTGCCCATTCTCTTCTATGTCATTCTCTGAGTTGTTGCTGTCCCAGTTTTTCAAGTTTTCATCCATTTCCTGTGTAAGTTCTTCCTGCTTCTTTTGGCCTTTCAGTGCACTAGTGTTTAGTTTCCGTGGTGGCTTCGCACCCGTCCTGCAGTGCTGTTTTCGTCTGCAAATCCTTAATCTAGATCTCAGCATAACATGATCAGTACCACAGTCCACACCTCTCATTGCTCTGGTGTGCAATACGTCCCTTATGTCTCTCTGCCTGACTATGATGTAGTCTATCAAGTGCCAGTGCTTGGATCTTGGGTGCATCCATGTCTTCTTGTGTGTGTCCTTGTGCTTAAACAGAGTAGTTATCACGTGATATATTTCAAGTGTTTATTTCTTTTAATTTTGATAGTTATGGCTTGCAGCAAATGAAAACCTCAAATTCAGTTTCTCAAAAAATTAGAATATTATATAAAATTAATTTTAAAAAAAGATTTTTAATAGAAATGTTGGCCGATTGAAAAGTATGTCCATGTACACACTCAATACTTGGTCGGGGCTCCTTTTGCCTAATTACTGCATCAATGCAGCATGGCATGGAGGCGATCAGCCTGTGTTACTGCTGAGGTGCCATGTCCTGCTGGAAAATGAAATCAGCATCTCCATAAAGCTTGTCAGCAGAGGGAAGCATGAAGTGTTCTAAAATTTCCTGTTAGATGGCTGCACTGATATTGGACTTAATTAAACACAGTGGAAAAACACCAGCAGATGGCATGGCTCCACATATCATCATCGACTGTGGACACTTCACATTGGACCTCAAACAACTTGGATTCCGTGCCTGTTCACTCTTCCTCCAGACTCTGGGACCTTGATTTCCAAGTGACAGGACTTAGCAACTGGTTTGGGGAGCCGTGTCATCTGCTGGTGTTAGTCCACTGTGTTTTATCAAGTCCAAAGTCAATGCAGCTGTCTACCAGGACATTTTAGAGCACTTCATATTTCCCTCTACTGACAAGCTTTATGGAGATGCTGATTTCATTTTCCAGCAGGACTTGGCACCTGCCCACACTGCTGCCAGAAGTACCAAAGCCTAGTTTAATCACCATGGTATCACCATATTTTACTGGCCAGCAAACTCTCCTGACCTAAACCCCATACAGAATCTATGACGTATCGTCAACAGGGAGATGAGACACCAGACCCAACAATGCAGATGAGCTGAAGGCCACTATCAAAGCAACCTGGGCCTTCATAACACCGCAGCAGTAACACAGGCTGATCACCTTCATGCCATGCCACAGTGATGCAGTATTAATTCAGGCAAAAGGAGCCCTGACCAGGTATTGAGTGTGTGCATGGAAATACTTTGTCAGCCAACATTGCTTTAAAAAAAAAAAAATAAAAAAAATCAATTTTTTAAAACTGATGTTATGCAATATTCTAATTTTTTGAGAAACTGATTTTCGGGTTTTCATGAGCTGCAAGCCATAACCATCAAATTTAAAAGAAATAAACACTTGAAATATATCACTCTGTCTGTAATGAATCTATATAAACTATGAGTTTCATTTTGTGAATTGAATTACCGAAATCAAATTTTCAATGATATTCTAATTTAGTGAGATGCACCTGTACATAGTTCTACCCGCGAAGCCACTACCGTACCTGTGTATATACCCATGGGCTATTTTTACTTTTACCTCAGTCGTAGGGTTAATCGTGTGTTCTGTAACTGTATTTCAAATTCTTCTCACTTTTCACTAGTTTATTGCACAGTTGCCTGGTGGAGCACCCACAATTTTGTTGTACTGTACAACTGTACAATGACAGTAAAGCTTATTCTATTCTCTTCTATTCTAAATGAGACCAGCTTCATTCCTCTACACACCAGATGACCGCTGTGATCAGCTCTGCTTTAACAGAACTGATTGATTAAACAGCTCTCTTGAAAATGAGACCCCGTGTCTCAATGGGATTACCTGTATAAACAAGGTTAATAATAAATAATCCTAGCGATTACAGTAGGGCTGTCGCCCACTGACGTTCTCAGTGGCTCGCGCCCTAATAAAAAGTACGGCTAATACCAGCGTAACACCGGTCCTGCACAAGAAGAAGCCACCACAGACTCCCCTCTCCTGAACCCCCCCCCCCCCAATCTGGCCATTCTGCTGCACAGTCATGTCGGTATTAACTTTACATTTTAGATATTACAGCGGCCAGGACTCACGGTGTGCTGTTTACAGGGAAAAAGGAATTTGCAGCATCCAGTAAAAAGGCCCGTTACTGTGTGCCTGCTTGTGTGACAGTTTCAGCCCCAAACTCCCCCCCACCCCCGAAATTTTGAAGTTGTTGTGCAGTTGGAGCCGACAAAATTATGATCCAATGATAAAGGGAAGAAGGAGGTTGATTAAAAAGAGAGCACAAATCAGCTGTCTGTCATGCTTGCTGCATCCCCCAACACAGAAATGTAGCGTCTGTCTCACTTATATGAGGAAAAAGTCGGATGAAATGCGACATGACAGTCCAGACTGAGGTCGCTTTGCAAAATATCAGCTACGTATCCGAATATGGACCACATATGAAAGTGGCCTGGGTCTGGTGTGGAAAAAAAAAAAAAACTGGATGTGTGCGGTTCAGACTGTCATTAAAAATCAGATATGGGTCATATTTGTGCAAAAAATTGGAATTGAGCATTAAAACCTGCAGTGCGACCATAGCCTATGTGGTTTAAAATGATGACAAGTTTAGCGTTTACTGAAGCTGCCGTCCTGTCTGCTGTAGGGAGCCCGTAGTGATGGTAACAACCGTGTGGAAAGGTGCTAAGGCCACTCAGGACAGCAACTGCTTGAAACACTAGCCAGTATGTTTGGAATGTGAGTAGGTTTGCAGCATGAATATCTTCCCTGTACACGTAGATGGAAAAAGCAAATGTCATTGATTGTGGCTTGAGAAGTAAAAGATGCAAGAATGCAATCTGCTATATTACGTAGAAGCAGACAGGAGTTTTCTCAGCTGTATTTCTGCTAACTAGGTCTCTACTTCATCTACACTCTCTATTCCACAGTTGCCATTTTAACCAGTGTTATACTGGTAGGTAATGGCTCATGCACTGTGGTTGTGGATCCAGAGTATTTGTTGTTGAGCTGCTCACTGGTGTAGATGAGGCATGAATAATACTTCAGTAATGGGTTTAAAGACACTGTAGGACACAGTCTTGTTACAGCAGTTCATGTACTTGTTTATTTACATGCAGAGGAGCTTCAGTTGTTAGGGTTCTCGGAGTTCACACTGAACACACAGCTGCAGTTTTTAAAGCCTGGTTTATTTTTTTTACAGGGACTGGTAATGTAATGCATACTGTCGTCGTCGTCACAACGAATGTATGGACAGTATATTTAATAGTTTTGGTTTTTTTTTAACAGGTTTCTGGGCCTTTACTCCCATGTTACATGTCAGTATTAACCCCTACATGCTCAGAAAAACACTTCTGCCTTATGAATAATTTTCTCTGGATGTATACTGTATTTCAATGTTTTACTTGACTGCATTCAAACAAGTACAGTATATGCAGATTATTTGAAATCTCACCCCCAGAGTCTTTTTGTTCTATCATCATAAAAAACAAAACGATCTGCTGGTGCGCTTGTCAACAACCAAAGTTTCTACATTTGTTTCAGCGTGAAAATCTAACTTCTCAGGCGTTTTTCTTCTCACTCTGAATGTCATGTGTCTTACTCTGACTATATCTGTGTACTGTCTTCTCTGGAGATGAACTCATCTGGATTATGTTAACCCCATCACCCCAGGGTGCTGCCAACTTTTTACACACATACACATTCAGTTGTGCTGTAAATATTAAACTTGTCTGACCAGTGCCAACACATTGACAGGTAATGTCTAACTACTTCACAGTAAAAGCTTTATACACATAAAACATCATTTTGTGAACATGTGTGTATTTATAATTATTACTACAGCTATTAAAAAGTTTAAAACGTTTTCTGCCCATTTTCTTATGCTACTGTGAACTTTTTTTTGCCTTGGAAGCCATATGTAATTGTGTGAATAAATGTCAATTAAGTTGTTGTAGTCTGTCTGCATATTCAGTACTTTCTGGTTGAATGTCTTATAGCTGCATTCGACTCTTTAGGCCAGGGAGTAACTTCTGCAAAATGCACAGCTTCACAAAGTTAAATGGCACACAAGGTGTGGCAGGATTGCAAACCTGAAACTGAAATTGGCATCAGATCCACAACTCAAATTGTGTGGTTTTACTCCGACAGTCCAAGGAAATGTATATTTAATTGTTGATTGTAAATTGGCCTTGTCTGTCCTGGAATGAGTCAAAACTGAGACTGTGGAGATCCCTGGAAGATCGTTGATAGATCTGGCCAATTTCAAATCTCCCCTGTGTAAAGTGTATAGAGAGGCTAAGTCACACCCATCATTTTCCACATAATTAAAGTTGCTGGTTGTCATATAACGGAGTAATATTTAATTTTTGTGAAAATGATTGGTGAGCAACATCTCACATCATCCCACATCACTAAACATGATCATGGTGGGAGATGACTAAAACCTCACCTCCTGTTTCCTGTCCAATAAAAGAAGGATCCAAAGAGGAGAAAAACAACACAAAGATATTTTGTATTGTAAGAGCAGTGGCTGATCCAGAGGACTGTTAGTTACTTCACCCTGGGCGCTCTTTGAACACGTGACGTCAGGTACGTGCCTCTGTGTTTGTAGTCTTTTAATTTACATATTTTGATAAACTTATACCTTAATAGTTAAACAACCTACATTTCATGGGAGGTGTTAAGCCTTTTTTAGGGGTGCTGTAGCACCTTTAAATTTAAATTCAGCACCCCCTAAAAATTGGAATGAGAGAAGTTGATTATAAAATTTTAGTTTCTTTGACAAGCTGAGATAACATCCAAAACATATTCAGTAGTTTGTCCTTTAAACTTTTTAAAAATGAAAATGAGAACACCCCCCGCCACGCAAATGGTATGAGCCCTCCTCTCATACATGTTCTCCCCCCTGTACCTGCATGCGCTGCGCTGGAGCCCTGGCGCACACACACAGAGAAGTCCCTCCCTATCCCAACTGCTGCAGCTCTTCTACAGGTAACACATTCATAATGATGTCTGAAGCCAGCCTCATCTGGAATATTCTGCAACGTTATGAATTGTTTTTGGGTCTGTCTGAATTTATTCGGTAAGAGTAGGATGCATACCTGAAACATTTAGGTTTCAAAGTTATGTGAGGTTTTCATGGGGTGGGGGTTAGAAAATAGGCTATAAATAGCTTATATAACAGAAAATACTGTACATACATTTTATTTTTTATTTTGAAGTAGAGGGGGCGTCATTAGGCTCTCCTACTGTGTGTCCTTATATCATCATCACATGAAATTTCTAATTATATCATTAATATGGTTCATTATTATGAGTTGAATTATCAGTCCATGTTAGCTGTAGTGTGGTACTCAAGACCAGAGCGAGACCACTGTCTAGAAGACCCCATGGTCTCGTCATGGTCTTGAGGAAACTGGTCTTGACGAGGTTTTCACTACAGCACGTGTTAACTGAGAAGGAATTCTGTTTTTAACGTTAGTATCTGACTTCTGTGAAGATGAAATCACTTCTGAAAGGGAGCAAGGTTCATCTTTGCAAAAAGTTAAATATTTAACTTTTTAAGCAATCGTGTTAGACTGGCTAAACTAAAACCTCCTTGGTATAGGTAATAAATGTGACTAATATTATTATGATTGCTTGTTTCAAAATCTCGTTACATCGGTGTAATACTTTTCTAAATGAACCATTTGACTGTGACGATAATAGTGGAGGGAAACTCTTCATACTGAGACATCCCACATTTATAATTATCAGCTGATTCACATCGCCACTACATTGTCCTTACATTAATCAGAATGGATGTTTCTAAACCTGTAACTGACAGTTATTCCCCCTATGGAAACTTGAAAACTGCATGAAAGAGGACTGTGTCTTTATTATAATCTTCCACTAGAGGGCGTTGCAGTACAAACCATAAACTAGTTAAGGTTCTTTATACTGTCAACGATATAAACAGACCATCTGTGATCTCATAGTCAAATTTTGTCTGTGTATCATAATGCACATAAGATGGCTTTCATTATGTAAATGTTTTTATTTATTGATACTGTCCGTTTGCATATAATTTATCATCTTACACTACAAATGCTTTCTTTGGCATCAAGTGGTAAACAGTAACAACTAGCTACTCAAGTACATGTACTGTAACTTTTAGACAGAAACGTTTACTGAGTGGCTTTATTGCAGGATACTTAACTCTTACTTGACTACAATTAAGAAAAAACTACTTTAACTGTAGTACAATTGGTTGTACTTATTTTTGATTTTGTGGAGAATGTGGAAGGACGAGGCTGAGTTTATTTCACAAGTCAGGTTTATTCACATTCTCCAACATCATCCAAAAACAGAAAGAGAAAGAATCCCCCAACATCTGTCCCTTTTATACCCCAGGACATCAAAGCACACAGTCACATTGTCTTTTAATCCCAAGTCACAATGCGTCTTCTTCCAGGTCTTCTCACCTCCACCTAAAGTCATTGGTGGTCAGGAAATCCCTCATGGTCATCTCTTTGCATACAAAAGGCCACATTTCACATCCTCCTGTTATCTCCTAGGAGGTTCAGTCCTTTTGTTCCTCTGAGACATGAAGCATACAATAAGCATACAGTAATATACATGTGAAGCATATGAAACCCACATATGTGTCCCACATGACCCCCCCCAAACGTCTAAGATGGAACAACTTAATAACAGTTTGCATGTCATAATAAAATCACTACACATTAGTCCACATGCTGCTTGGGCCTCAGTCTTCTCCCGTATTTGCTGTAAGCAGGCTTTACCACCTCCGCGGCGCCCTCCTGCTGGGGAGCTGCTGTCTGAGGATGAGAACTGTTAGTCAATCTCTGTGGGTGTTCTGCGGAATGCTCTCTAGGGGGTCTGCTGTGCCGAGGAGCCCTAGCCAACTGCACATCTTCGTCAGCCATCACAAAAGCGGGTTTGAGCCTGTTTATGCCAATCATTTCTTTTCTGCCCCCCAAATCTAGCAAAAAATGCTTATCCCCTGTTTCCAGCACTCTATATGGTCCATCATAAGGTGGTCGTAACGGTGGGCGATGGGCATCATGTCTGACAAAACAAACTCCGCATTTTTTAAAGCCTTAGGCACAAAAACGCGCAGAAAACTGTGGTGAACGGGGCCAGGTAGCGTGCTCGAGTCTGTGCTACTCTGTAACCGCTGAGCTGGGGAGCACTCTGGCACCGGATTATCTGGGAGAAATTCCCCGGGCAGCCGAAGTGGCTGTGCGAAAACTACCTCAGCTGGGGAGGCTTCTAAATCCTCTTTAGGTGCAGAAAAAAAAAAAAAAAAGATGGCGGCGCGCCTAGACGCAGCGGCCCCTCTTGGTATCAGCGAGTATGAGAGTTTTAATCATCCCAGACGTACATTCTGTATGAATGAATGAATGAATGAATGAATTTTATTTCGGATAATACAGTACAGGTTAAAAGAAACTGTATAATATAACAACAAGGTCAAATTAGACAAAGACTCCTTCTACTAAACAATTCCACATGAGTTATCCTTAATGGGTGATGGCTGAAGCCGCAGCTTATATTGCCCACCCATATTCCATCCAAGAATTCAAAAGAAAAAAGAGTAAACAAGACAAGAGTGATTACAATTTAGAACAAAGCTAAGACAAAGTGTGACTGAGAGAAAAAAAAGGAAAACTAAGCTAAGCTAAGTTGAGCGGTTACTATTCAAGACAAATCTAAGACAGAATGTCACAGAGAGAAAAAAAAAAGAAAAAAAAAAACTAAGCTACAACACAACACAAGCTGGATATGTCAATCCTTATGTGCGTTTACATGTCGTCTTGTAAATATGTTTGGAGTATTTCTTCCTTTAGTTTTTGTTTAAATTGTCCAAGCGTTGTACATGATTTTAATTCAGGTCCATAATCGTTCCATAATCTGACTCCTTGCACTGAAATACAGTGTTGCTTGGTGGTTGTTCTCACTGTAGGCTTTTGAAATATACATGTTCCTCTTAAGTGATATCGTTTCTCCCTTGTTTGGAATAACTTTTGGATATTTGCGGGCAGTGATAAATTCTTCACTTTGAACATTATTATTGCGGTTTTAAAGTCAACCAGATCTTTCAACTTGAGAGTTTTTTTGTTTAAGAAAAAGTGGGTTTGTTGGTTCCCTGTAAGCTGCTTTGTTTATTATTCTAATAGCTCTCTTTTGAAGCATAAAGAGTGGATATATGTTTGTTTTGTATGTATTTCCCCATACTTCATTACAATATGTCATGTATGGGAGTATTAATGAATGATACAAGGTGTATAGTGTGGGTTGATTCAGCAAATATTTCACTCTGTGTAATATTGCAATTGATTTGGAAACTTTACCTTTAATATAATTAATATGTGACTTCCAACACAGTTTGTTATCAATTATTACTCCAAGGAATTTAGTTTCAGATACCCTTTCAATCTCTACACCATTTACACCGAGTTTGGGTACTGGATTGTTGTGATGGTTGTTAAAGACTATAAATTTTGTCTTACTTAAATTGAGCGTTAATTTGTTTGAATCAAACCACAGTTTAAGCTTTTCTAATTCCTTCCCGAGTGTATCCATAAGTTGTTCCAAATTGTTTCCACTGCATAGCAGATTAGTGTCATCGGCAAACAATATTAAGTCCATTTTTTCTGAAACTTTACATATATCGTTTATATACATATTGAATAATAATGGTCCCAAAACTGAACCCTGTGGGACTCCACAGGTGACCTTCAGCAACTCTGAGTTTTTGTTGCTAACACATACATACTGATATCTATTCTTTAATTAACTACTTAACCAGGACAGTGCTACCCCTCTAATACCAGAATTTTGTAGTTTCTTTAATAATAAATTATGATCTACTGTATCAAATGCTTTTTTAAGATCTAGGAATACTCCAACTGAATACTCTTTATTTTCAATGGCTGTTGATATTTTTTCTGTAAATTCCATTAGGGCATATGCAGTTGTCCTCTTGTGTCTGAACCCATATTGCTGCTCACATAATAAATCATTCTTCAGTATGAAGTTGTCAATTCTCTCATAGAATATTTTTTCAAGTATCTTGGAAAATTGCGGTAATAGTGAAATTGGTCTATAGTTTGAGAGTTCCCCTCTGTCGCCCGTCTTGTATATCGGAATTACTTTAGCTATTTTCATTGCATTGGGAAATATACCTGATTGGAGAGACAGGTTGCAGATATACGTCAGTGGTTTTACTATGCATTCGATAACAGTTTTGACTAGTAGCATGTCAATACCATCACAGTCAGTAGATGTTTTACTTTTGAACGATTTAACAATTTCAATGACCTCTCTTTCGTCTGTGTTCTTTATGAAGATGGAGTCTTTTACAGCAGTGTTATTGCATATTGTATCACCTGTTGGCATCGTAGTGGGTATTTCTCGGGCCAGTTTAGGTCCAATGTTAACAAAAAAATTATTAAATTCATCTGCAGGTGAAGCAATATTCACACTCTGAGTCGTTTTATTATTTTTTGGAATGTTAGTTGGGTAGCTTGTATTTCTGCTTTTATTTCCAAGGATACTGTTGAGTATTGTCCATGTATTTTTAATATTGTCTCTGTTTTTCTCCAGTTCTTTACTGTAATAGTCTCTTTTACTACATCTTATTATATATGTTAACTTATTTTTGTATGTTTTATACCGCTGCTCTGCTTCTTTTGTTCTTTTCTTTAGGAAAGCTTTATATAATAATTTTTTCTTTTTACACGCCTTTTGTAGTCCTTTAGTTAACCATGGCTTGTTAGCAAATTTGTGTTTAAGCTTTTTTTTTACTAATGGCAGGTTTTTTCATAAAGAGTGGTTACAATATTTATAAATGTGTCATAGGCTTCATTTACATCTGATACATAGACTTCTGTCCAGTCTTGCTTCAGCAAGTCCTCTTTAAGAGAACTGATTGCATTTGGTGATTTGTGTCTGAACGATTTTGAAGTTTTTTCTGCATTGGGCCCCGTGTGGCCATGGATAAGTGCAAAGGTTGGCAAGTGGTCACTTATATCATTTATCAATAATCCACTTTCTATTTTCTTATCGAAAACATTGACAAACAGGTTGTCAATAAGTGTAGCAGAGTGAACTGTGATTCTACTGGGATGTGTTATTGTGGGATATAGACTCATGCTGTACATAGAGTTCATGAACTCTGTAACTACATTTTGTTGATGAGGATTCAGTAAGTCAATATTGAAATCTCCACAAATTGCTACCATTTTCTTTTTTTTCCACAATATCTTTATTGAACCTTTTTTTTTTTTTTAACAAACATGATACAAACAATCAAACACTAACACTAAAGTACTACCAAAAAAAAAAATGCACTAAAAACACCAACAACCACCAACAAAATCAAGTCTTCAACAATGCTCCTCTGTTTAGTCTAGACAATCCAATACATAAGTATACATATTATGTTCACCAGTTTGGAATTTACAAGGTCCACACACATCATTCACCTTCTTCTTCAAGAGTTATGTTTAAATTTTTTACATAATCAATAAAAGGTCTCCATATATTCTCAAACACAATTTCCTTTGATTTCAGTATATATGTTATTCTTTCTAATGGAAGGTTTGTTAACATCTGTCTTAACCACTGAGTCACATCTGGTCTATGAGTCTTTTTCCATAATAGTGCAATACATTTTTTGGCATTAAGCAAACTGAGGTCTATGAATGTTCTTTCACTTTTATTAAAATTATGCTTTTCTGGGTACAGACCCAACAAAAACAGTTTAGGATTCAGTATGATTTGTTTTGAGATTATTTTTTCAATTGTTACCCTCACCTCTTCCCAAAACATTCTTATTAATCTACATTCCCATAAACAATGAAATAGGGTTCCTTTACTTTCCATGCATTTTGTGCATGTATCTGGTATATTTTTGTTAAATCTATTTAACTCCTCCGGTGTAACATACATCCGCATTAACCATTTGAAATGTATCAATTTAAGGCGTGCATTTATTGATTTGGTTTGAGCTTCTGTACAAGCCAATTCCCATTGTTCCTCTGAAATTTCAATTTGCAGATCTTCTTTCCAGTAGTTTAATCTTTTCAGTGAATTTTCACTTGAAGATAGTGTCAATGAGTTATAAAACTCTGAAATAATACCCTTTCTTTTACTATCTTTCATCATCATTTTTTCCAAGGATGAATAAATAGGTCGAGTGAGAGCTTTATTTTGATTTGATCGAATAAAGTTTCTAAGTTGAAGATATTTAAAAAAATGTGTTCTATTGAGATTAAATTTGATCCTCAGCTCTTCAAAAGACATTATGTTGTCTGCACATGGCAAATATAAATCCTGAATCTTTTGTATCCCTTTTAAATTCCATACTTTAAATACAGCGTCCGCTCTCCCTGGTTTAAAATATTGATTACCCCATATTGGACTAAATTGTGACAATAACTGTGGTTCTTTTAAATAGTTTTTAGCTTCACACCATATTTTGATCATATGCTTTACAAATGGATTTTTAACTTGTTTTTGTAATTTTTTTGCCGAATCTGAGTATATGAATATGGGAAGAGGTAAAGGTAAATTGTATGATTCCATTTCAGTCCAGTGAGGGAGATCATTTGATGAAAAATAATATGTCATAGACCTCAGTTGTGCCGACCAATAATACAACATAAAATTTGGACATTTCAGACCTCCACGATCAAATGGTAAATATAATAAAGACAAACGTAATCTAGCCCTCCTGTTGTTCCATATAAATTCCACTAACTTTTTTTTTATTCTTGAGAATAGATCTAAAGGTGGTGATAAGGGAATGTATTGAAATAAATAAAGTATTTTAGGTAAAATATTACTTTTAAGTATATTGATTCTCCCGATCATCGACATTGGTAGTGACATCCATCTCTGAGTTAACTCATTGATATCTGACATTAAGGCTTCATAGTTGACGCTGGCGACTGATTCTAGCTTAGGCATAATTTGGATTCCTAAATATTTAAACTGATTTACAACATTGAATTGATTTACCTCAGGGGCTGGGTAATTTCTCTGGGTCTCATTTAGCATTAATATTGAAGATTTAGTTTTATTTATTTTATATCCTGATATTTCCCCAAAATTCTTTATTAAATTCAACAAGGTTGGAATTGATTTTTTTAGATTCGACATAAACAAAATTATATCATCGGCGTACAGGGAGATTTTATGTTCTGTTGGTCCAACTTTAATTCCATATATTTGTGAATGTAAACGTATCCCTATCGCTAAAGGTTCAATTGCCATAGTAAACAGTAAAGGTGAAAGTGGACAGCCTTGTCGACATCCTCTATTGATTTTTATTGGTTTTGAAATATTGTTATTTGTTAGGATTTCTGCTGTAGCATTATTGTATATTATTTGAACCCATTTTATGAAATTATTTCCAAGTCCAAACCTTTGTAGGACTTCAAAAAGAAAGGGCCATTCAACTCTATCAAAGGCCTTTTCGGCGTCCAATGATAGGAGAGCTGTATCCGGTGCTTCTTTATTAAAATAAATAATATTAAATAGTCTTCTTACATTATGGAAGCCTTGTCTACCCTTTATAAAGCCATTCTGATCTCGATTAATAATATTTGGTAAAATTTCTTGTATTCGTCTTGCTAAAATTTTACAGATTATCTTAAGGTCGATAATCTGTAAAATTTTAGCAAGACGAACCAATTTATAAATCTGTAATAAATTTTACAGATTATCTTAAGGTCGCCCCCTCATGGATCGTCACCTTATCGTGGTGGGGGGGTTTGCGTGCCCCAGTGATCCCAGGAGCTATGTTGTCCGGGGCAATTTGCCTCTGATAGGGTCTCCCAAGACAAACTGGTCCTGGGTGAAGGGCCAGACGAAGAACGATCCAACAGACTCTCATGATAAATTGTATATCAAGGATTCAGTGTACCCCGCCCGGTATGGGGTTACCGGGGCCCCACCCTGGAGCCAGGCCTGGGGGAGGGGCTCGAAGGCTAGCGTCTGGTGGCCGGGTTTCCACCCATGGGACCCGGCCGGGCTCAGCCCGAAGGAGTTACATGGGTCCGCCCTCCAGTAGGTTCACCACCTGCAGGAGGGATCATGGAAGTCCGGTGCTATGTGGATTAGGTGGCAGTCAAAGGCGGAGACCTTGGCGGACTGATCCCAAGCTTTCTAAACTGGCTTTTGGTACGTGGAATGTCACCTCTCTGGTGGGGAAGGAGCCTGAGCTGGTGTACGAGATTGAGCGATACCGGCTAGATATAGTTGGCCTCACCTCAACACACAGCTCCGGTTCCGGAACCAGTCTCCTGGAGAGGGGCTGGAGCTTGGCCTTTTCTGGAGTTGCCCCGGGCGAGAGGCGACGAGCAGGGGTAGGTATTCTTGTATCGCCCCACCTTGCTGCCTCTATATTGGAGTTTTCCCCGGTGGACGAAAGGGTTGCTTCCCTGCGCCTTCGGGTTGGGAAACGGGTCCTGACCATCATTTGTGCCTATGCACCAAATGATGTTTCAGAGTACCCACCCTTTTTGGAGTCTGTGACTGGGGTGCTGGAGGGTGCTCCTCCTGGAGACTCCATTGTCCTACTGGGGGACTTCAATGCGCACGTGGGCAACGACAGTGAAACCTGGAGGGGGGTGATTGGGAGGAACGGCCTGCCCGATCTGAATCCGAGTGGTGTTCAGTTATTGGACTTCTGTGCTAACCACAGTCTGTCTATAACGAACACCATGTTCAAGCATAAGGGTGTCCATATGTGCACCTGGCACCAGGACACCCTAGGCCGCAGGTCGATGATCGATTTTGTTATCGTATCATCAGACCTGCGACCGTATGTCTTGGACACCCGAGTAAAGAGAGGTGCAGAGCTGTCAACTGATCACCACCTGGTGGTGAGTTGGATCCGATGGCAGGGGAGGAAGCCATTCAGACCTGGTAGACCCAAACGTATAGTGAGGGTGTGCTGGGAGCGTCTGGCTGAGGCCCCTGTCCGGGAGGTCTTCAACTCCCACCTCCGGAAGAACTTCAACCACATTCCGAGGGAGTCTGGAGACATGGAGTCTGAATGGGCCATGTTCTCCACCTCTGTTGTTGAAGCGGCAGCCCAGAGCTGCGGCCGCAAGGTGGTCGGTGCATCTCGTGGTGGCAACCCCCGAACCAAGTGGTGGACACCAGTGGTGAGGGGGGCCATTAAGCTGAAGAAGGAGTCCTATCAAGCTTGGTTGGCTTGTGGGACTCCCGAAGCAGCTGAGGTGTACCGGCAGGCCAAGCGGAGTGCAGCTCGGGTGGTTGCTGAAGCAAAAACCCGGGTATGGGAGGAGTTCGGTGAGGCCATGGAACAAGACTTTCGGTCGGCTTCAAAGAGATTCTGGCAAACTGTTCGGCGGCTCAGGAGGGGAAAGCAGCTCCCCGTCCACACTGTGTATGGTGCGGATGGGACACTGTTGACTTCAACTGGGGATATCGTCGGGCGGTGGAAGGAATACTTCGAGGATCTCCTCAATCCCACTGATACGCCTTCCACAGAGGAAGCAGGGTTTGGGGACGAGGGGGATGACTCGCCTATCACAGGGGCTGAGGTCGCCAAGGTGGTTAAAAATCTCCTTGGTGGCCGGGCCCCGGGGGTGGACGAGATTCGCCCCGAGTACCTCAAGGCCCTGGATGTTGTTGGGTTGTCATGGTTGACACGCCTCTGCAACATTGCGTGGAGGTCGGGGGCAGTGCCTTTGGCATGGCAAACCGGGGTGGTGGTTCCTCTCTTCAAAAAAGGGGACCGGAGGGTGTGCTCCAACTTTAGAGGGATCACACTCCTCAGCCTCCCTGGGAAGGTCTATGCCAAGGTATTGGAGAGGAGAGTCCGGCCGTTGGTCGAACCTCGGATTCAGGAGGAGCAATGTGGTTTTCGTCCTGGCCGTGGCACATCGGACCAGCTCTTTACCCTCTCGAGAATTCTTGAGGGTTCGTGGGAGTTTGCCCAACCAGTTTACATGTGTTTTGTGGACTTGGAGAAGGCATTTGACCGCGTCCCTCGTGGATTTTTGTGGGGGGTGCTTCGGGAGTATGGGGTATCGGGCTTGTTTTTACGAGCTATTCGGTCTCTGTACGACCGTTGTGAGAGTTTAGTTCGCATTGCCAACACTCGGTCGGAGTCATTCCCAGTGAGAGTTGGACTCCGCCAGGGCTGCCCTTTGTCACCGGTCCTGTTCATAATTTTTATGGACAGGATTTCTAGGCGCAGCCAGGGAATGGAGGGTGTCATGCTTGGTGACCACAGGATCTCATCTCTGTTGTTTGCAGATGATGTTGTCCTGTTGGCTTCATCCAGCAATGACCTACAGCTCTTGCTGGGACGGTTTGCCGCTGAGTGTGAAGCGGCTGGGATGAGAATCAGCACCTCCAAGTCCGAGTCCATGGTCCTCAGCCGGAAAAAGGTGGATTGTCCTCTCCGGGTTGGGGACAGGCTCCTGCCCCAAGTGGAGGAGTTTAAGTATCTTGGGGTCTTGTTCACGAGTGAGGGGAAAATGGAGCGAGAGATCGACAGACGGATTGGAGCAGCATCTGCAGTGATGCGGACGTTGTACCGGTCTGTTGTGGTGAAGAGGGAGCTTAGTTCTAAGGCAAAGCTGTCGATTTACCAGTCAATCTACGTTCCTACTCTCACCTATGGTCACGAGCTTTGGGTAATGACCGAAAGAACGAGATCGCGGATACAAGCGGCTGAAATGAGCTTTCTCCGTAGGATTGCTGGACTCACCCTCAGAGATAGGGTGAGGAGCTCAGTCATCCGGGAGAGGCTCAGAGTAGAACCGCTGCTCCTCCACATTGAAAGGAGTCAGTTGAGGTGGTATGGGCATCTGATTAGGATGCCTCCTGGACGCCTCCCACTTGAGGTGTTTCAGGCACGTCCCACTGGGAGGAGACCCCGGGGCAGACCCAGGACTCGGTGGAGAGACTATGTCTCCCAGCTAGTCTGGGAACGCCTTGGTATCCCCTCTGAAGAGCTGGAGCAGGTGGCTGGGGAGAGGGAAGTCTGGGCTTCTCTGCTTGAACTGCTGCCTCCGCGACCCGGACCTCCGGAAAAGCGGTAGACGATGGATGGATGGATGGATGGATGGATCTTAAGGTCGGCGTTTAATAGGCTTATTGGTCTCATATTTTCACATTTATTAGAGGGCTTACCTGGTTTTGGCAGCAGTATAATTAAGGCATTATTTATGTATGATGGTAAATTATTATTTTGAAATGCTTCTAAAACCATTTCCAAAAAAGGTTTTATTAATTTATTCTTAAATTTTTTATAAAGGTCAACTGGAAGACCATCTGGTCCTGCACTTTTTCCTGATTTCATATTATCAATGGCTAGCCCAACTTCTTCTTGACTAATTTTAGACTCCAATATCTCCCTGTTTTCATTTGGAATACACGGTATAGATAGTTCGTTCAAAAACCCATTTAGTTTTGTTAAATCAGGTTCATTTTTGGTATCATATAATTTTTCATAGTAATCTCTAAAGGCTCTATTAATTTCTAAAGGATCTATAACTACCTGTCCGTTACTTATAATACTGGTAATTGGTGTTTTAATTTCCAATTGTTTAATCTGCCATGCTAATAATTTTCCCGATTTTTCACCTTGTTCATAAAAAGATTGTTTCAATCTTAGAAGACTCGAGGCAGCTCTATTCGCTGATTTTTTGTCGTATTCAGCTCTCAAAATCAGTAATTCATTCTCCAACCTTGGGTCACTTCCTGCATACACTTTTTCCTGAAGACTTTTTATTTTATGTTCCAATTTAGCTCTCTCCTCTCGAGTCTTCTTAGATTTTGATCCTGTATAACTAATAATATGTCCCCTAATAAAAGCTTTGAAAGCCTCCCACTTTACACATGCTGATGTTTGTGTAGTATTGATGTCAAAGAACTCGTCTATCTGTTTTTCTATATACTTGACAAATTCCTCATCCTGAAGCCATTTATGCTGAAATTGCCATCTACCTGATTCCTTTGTCAATTTTTTATCTACATATATTAGACAACAGGGTGCATGATCAGAGATCACGATGTTATCATAAAAGCAGTTTTGAATCTTGGACCTTAATTCTGTGGAAATCAAAAAATAATCAATACGTGAGAATGTCTTGTAGGTACTGGAATAACAAGAATAGGCTTTAACTTGTGGTTTCATTTCTCTCCATATATCTAACAATCTCAATTCTTTCATAAAATGATTAATAGTCATCCTACATCCAATGTGCGTACAATCCAGTCCTGTTGATCTATCCACACCTGGATTCAATGTACAATTAAAATCCCCTGCTATTATATGTTGCCCTGTAAGTGATGATAAGATGAGAAATAAATTAGCAAAGAACTTCTGATCATCTATATTGGGACCATATAAGTTCACAAGATTTATATTTTCTAATAGCAAAGAACCTTGAATGATTACATATCTTCCAAATTTGTCTCCAATTACATTTTTCACTTGAAAAGGAACTGATTTATGTATGAGAGTCATAACTCCCCTGGCTCGGGATGAAAATGAAGAGGTGAATACACTTCCCTGCCATCTACTCCTAATTCTTTTAACATCCTCCTCTATCAGATGAGTTTCTTGTAAAAACACAATTCTTGAACCCATGTCCTTTATTTTATTCATAACTTGTTTAAGTTTTTTTAAATTTTGTAGACCTCTGCAATTCCATGAAGTTAAATTAAGATTAACACTTTGGTCCATGATCAATAGAGAGTTTGGGATTACCTTGCAGTGTAAACATGCTCATACAGAGAAGCAAAAACATGAGTGGTTGAACATTCATCCTACAAACTACACACAAACAAATTTCCCCTTCCCACACTTGTGGCAAACCCCCCAAAATCAAAAGAAAAATTCTGTCTCCCGATATAGCCATCGACCGTTCCACACCCACGGGGAACAGCCTAAGCCACTCCTTCTTCATCCTCCCAATCACCCTAACTCTACTGCTTTTAATGACGTAACATTAACTCTCCTCTGTAGTTTTCCAACTTAACTCCAAAATTTTTAACAACTTTGTACATCATAGTTTTTTTTTTGTTTGTTTTGTTTTTGTTTTGTTTTTTTAATATATAATACAATCTATATTTTGTAAACTTACTATTTACTTCAAGTCAGTCAGATGCCTGTGCAAATGCTTAATTATTCTACCTTATATTTTGTTCATGCTTAGCTCCCACCAGTCTCTTCTTCTTCTTTGATCTTCTTGATGAACTCCTGCGCCTCCTCTGGGGTCTTGAAGATGTGGGTTCTGCCCTCATACGTGGTCAGCAGTCTCGCAGGATAGATTACACCATGACGAATCCCAAGGTTGCGCAGCTCCTTACGTACGGGATCAAACTGCTTCCTCAATTGCTGGATTCCTGTGGCCAAATCTGGGTAGAACCGCACCTGCTGGTCCTGGTGTTTAATCTCTCCTTTTTTAGCTCGTGCAGCGTTGAAGATCTTCATCCTGTCTCTGTTGCTAAGAAACTTCATAATTAAGGTCCTCGGCGGTCCCTTATCTCTCCGTGGGCCAATACGATGTGCTTTTTCCAGAATCACTGCTGATTGCAACTCCTCGCTGCCCAGCACCTCCGGAATCCACTTTTCCAGAAAGGAACATACGTCCCGACCTTCTGATTCCTCTGGAAGACCCACCAGCCTCAAATTATTCTGTCTCGACCGAGATTCCAAATCCAAAATATTATCTTCCAGAGATTTATTTTTTTTTTCCAAAGTGCGCACCTTTAATTGAAGACGGGTGACGTCATCTTCAGCACTAGCGAGACGGAGCTCCATCTGCGCCGTTCGTTCTACACAGTCACCCAATTCCTTTCTTATTCCTTCCAATGCTGTCATAATCCCATCAAATCTAGAGGAAAAGTCCGCTCTCATTGAACTCATGGCAGCCATCAGCGCATCTGCGCCATTCCCCGCAAATATCGCACCGTTGCCAGCCTCCTCCGCCATATATGGAGTTTTGTTTGCTGCGTCACAGACCTGAAAGTCCGTTAATTTGGACTGTTTCGGCGGCTCGCTTTTTCCTTTTCCTGGTTTTCCAGCCTTAGGCTTCGCCGACATATCCTCGCCCAAATGCTGGGATACGTTCTGTCCCAAATGAGAGAGTTATTTGCCGATTTTTTTTTTTCCAGGAGCAGAGCAGAGCGAGACACGTCCGTCCTACGTGGCAGCCATAACCGGAAGTCCTGCTACCATTTTCTTACTAGTAATATTATTGTACAGCTCGACTAATTTATCTCTGAATGTCTCAATGCAAGTTCCCGGCGTTCTATATATGCAGCTTATGATTAGGTTTTTTGTTTTGTCTAGGTCAATCTCAACAGTAACACATTCCAAAATCCCTGGTAGTGCTAAGGACATTTCATTTACAAGCTTACACCTGTACAGGTCATCAATATACAGTGCAACACCACCACCCTTTTTTTGAGTTCTGTTAATATAAAACATCTGATATCCTTCTATTGTCATCAGGGGAGCCTGATCTTCATTAAGCCAGGTTTCAGAGACTGCAATGGCTGTGAATTTTCTGTCTAGCTGTTTTAAATAGTCCTGAATCTGTGGAAAGTTTTTGTTTAGACTTCTGCTATTGAAGTGTCTTATTGACAGTTTACCATCTAATTGCATTTGACTTTTGAATTGTTTTTCGGTGTAATATTCACAGTGGTTATGAATATTATTGAAAAAGTGGTTATCAGGATCAATATCATTCTCCATCTCTTGTGGTTTATGTTCAGCATTATGGTATGTTTTCAGAGTTTGAGTTTCCTCATTCTGTGTCAAATGACTTCCTCCAACTGGGGATAATTGATGTCTACTTGAGTCGGTCATAAGTTTTTGTTTGTTTTGGTTATTTTTATTAAAGTACTTTGGCATTGTGTATCAAAAGAACTATTCTTATCGTGTGTGTTCATCTGTATTTATCTAAGTCAGTAGCATCTCTGATCATTATACTCTTTGCTTGCTCAGGTGATCCATTTAGTTTAATCCAAATTCTACAATTTCTTGTCCAGGTTGCTTGTATCCTATTTTGTTTTTTTAGCATTCTGTAAAACTTACAACCGTGAGACCTTATTAAACATCAAGGTACTGCACGCTGCAAGAACCGCGGCGATCGGTTGTGATTTGGACATTCTACGCCAGCATGGAATTTTGGCGGAGTCCCCGCTGGAAGCTACCCGGGAGAGGAGGAAGCGGAAGCGGAGCGAGCGCAAGCAAAAGTGAGGAAAAAGGGCCGGGATCCATGCTAGGCTAAAGGCTAACCCCTCCTGACCAGCGGTACCGTCGCTTCTTCTATCAAACGTCCGCGCCCTCGAAAACAAGGTAGACGAGCTGCGTTTGCTGAAAGAAACCCGGAGAGAATGGAGGGACTGCTGTGTGTTTGTTTTCACCGAGACATGGCTCCACGACAACATTCCTGACGAGGCCATTCAGCTGTTAGATATGGCGATGTTCCGGGCCGACAGGGAAACGGCGAGCTCCGGTAAGAGCCGGGGGGGTGGGCTATGCATCTATGTTAACAAGAACTGGTGCGTTAATGCCACGTTAGTGTCTAAACACTGCTCTCCGTTGGCGGAGTTCCTTATTGTTAATTGTCGGCCTTTTTATCTGCCGAGGGAATTCAGCAACGTGTTTGTAGTTGGTGTTTACATAGCGCCGAGCGCTAACGCTAAAGCTAATGCTAAGAAGGCACTCGGGGAACTGCACAATGCAATCAGTAAAATCCAAACGTCACACCCGGACAGTTTTGTGGTGGTTGCGGGGGATTTTAACCACACCAGCTTAAAGACTGTGCTCCCCAAGTTTAAACAATGTGTAGACTTTAAGACCAGAGGAGAGAATATGTTGGACTTAGTGTACACAAACACAGATGCATATAAAGCATAACCCCGCCCCCATCTCAGCCGTTCTGATCACATGTGCGTGATGCTGGTTCCTGCCTACAAACCTTTATTGAAGCGCAGCAGGCCAGCAGTGAAACAAATCAGGATTTTGCCAGAGAGTGCAACCTCTGCACTGCAAGACTGTTTTCATCACACAGACTGGAGGATCTTCAAAATAGCAGCCTCCCAGGAAGACAGGGCAGATGTGGAGGAGTATGCTGATTCGGTCACCAGCTACATCGCGAAGTGCACAGAGGATGTCACTACACTGAAGACCATCACTATGTGGGGTAATCATAAGCCCTGGATGACTGCAGAGGTGCGCTCGCTGCTTAAAGCCAGAGATGCAGCGTTCAGAGCGAAGGACAGGATTGCCCTCCGCTCAGCCAGGTCTGCGCTTTCAAAGGGAATTAAGGTGGCAAAGCGCGCCTATGCGGAGAAAATCCAGGGACACCTCTGTGACACTAGGAACACCAAGCAGATGTGGCAGGGAGTTCGGACACTGACGGGCTTTAAGTCTAGGCAGGGGGTCGATGATGACGACGCTTCGCTTCCAGACAGGCTTAACGACTTCTTTGCACGTTTTGAAGCATCAAACTCGACAATCAGAGGGAGGGCCGGCCCACTCCCACCATCGGTCGGACCAGCTTTTACCATTAACACAGCGGACACACGGAGGACCCTATCCAGAATCAACCCACGCAAAGCTGCAGGTCCGGACAACATTCCGGGACGTGTGCTCCGAGACTGCGCGAGCGAGTTGGCGGATGTCCTGACTGACATTTATAACATCTCCCTGAGTCAGGCCATCGTTCCCAGATGCTTCAAGACCTCTATCATTGTACCGGTGGCAAAGAAACCAGTGGTGTCATGTTTGAATGACTATCGTCCTGTTGCACTTACACCAATTGTGATGAAGTGTTTTGAACGGCTTGTCAAACCACACATCACAGCCTGCCTCCCTGCATCACACGACCCGCTCCAGTTTGCATATCGTTCAAACCGCTCCACGGAGGATGCTATAGTCACCACCCTACACTCTGTCATCACCCACCTGGACCAGAAAGACACCTACGCCAGACTCCTGTACATTGATTTCAGTTCAGCATTCAACACCATTATTCCCCAGAGACTGATAGAGAAATTACTCCTTCTCGGTCTGAACACCGCCACATGTCTCTGGATCCTGGATTTCCTGACTGAGAGACCTCAGTCTGTCCGGGTTGGAAACAACATCTCCAACTCTGTCACGCTGAGTACCGGAACCCCTCAAGGCTGTGTACTCAGTCCACTGTTGTTTACACTTCTAACACATGACTGTGTATCCAAACACGAGGGGAACCAGATTATTAAGTTTGCAGATGACACCACGGTGGTGGGACTTATTCAGAGGGATGAGGAATCAATGTACAGGGAAGAAGTGAGAGACCTGGAGGGCTGGTGCAGGGAGAACAATCTGGTGCTCAACGTGGACAAAACAAAGGAGATGATTATCGACTTCCGGAGGTCACAGCCTGAGCACGTCCCCCTCAGCATCGGCGGCCGTTTAGTGGAGAGAGTAGAGAACATCAAGTTCCTCGGAGTGCAGATCTCGCAGGACCTGACCTGGAGCAAGAATTCCTTGGAGATCAGGAAGCGAGCTCAGCAGAGACTACACTTCTTGAGGAAACTCAAACAGGCCTCTCTCCCCATCTGCATCCTCAGGACCTTCTACAGAGGTGTGGTGGAGAGTGTTCTGACGTACTGCATTGCTACATGGTACTCCAGCTGCAGTATGTCAGACAAAAAAGCCCTGCAGAGGATAGTCAAGGGGGCGGAGAGGGTAATTGGAGTCTCCCTCCCCTCTGTCCAAGAACTTTTTCAGAACCGTTGTAGGAGCAGGGCACTGAACATTGTCAAGGACCGTTCTCACCCTCTGCATAAACACTTTGAACTTCTTCCATCTGGTAAACGATTCTGGAGCATCAGAGGCAGAACCACCAGACTGATCAACAGCTTCCTCCCACAAGCTGTCAGGATGCTGAACAGCTGACCCGGAATCTCACATACACACTACTGCACCTATGGACATTTTGTATATTATAGTTAGTTATTCTTTTTCCCCAAGTATGTCTCAGGGATGTGTGAATGGATGGGGGGGTGGGAGCTATGTGGGAGTGTGTCTTAATCATGCTGCTTCTTATATGGATGCCGAGAGAAACGCAATTTCATCTTGCCTGCGCTACAGTTGTATGTACAGCAATATGACAATAAAGTTTGATTTGATTTGATTTGAACGCAACCCCAATAAAACCCATGGTAGCCTGTCCACCCAATTTGCATCCGTAAGCGACGCTCTGAGGGCCGCCTTCAATGACCTGTGAAAACGTTCGCATAACCCGTTAGCCTGCAGATTGTACGCGGTCGTGCGGTGGATTGTTGCCCCCAGGCTGCGGGCCATCGCTGACCAAAGTTCGGAAACAAATTGAGGGCCTCTGTCGGACATAATGTCCGACGGGACTCCAAAACGTGCTACCCATGCTGTTAAAAATGCGCGCGCCACCTCCTCGGCTGTGGTTGACGACAGTGGGACCACTTCCAGCCAGCACGTGGTGCGGTCAACCATTGTCAGAAGATGTGTGCACCCCTATGAGGGCGGGAGGGGGCCTACGAGGTCCACGTGAACATGATCAAACCTCTTAGCCGGAATGTGAAATGGCTCCAAGGGAGCTCTCGTGTGTCTGTGTACCTTGGCTCGTTGACAAGCCATGCAGGCTGCCGCCCACTCTCTAACTTGTTTGCGCAGGCTCGGCCATACAAATTTCTCTCCCACCATTTTGACCAACGCGCGCACTCCCGGGTGCGCCAGAGAATGGATCGAGTCAAAAACGCGGCGGCGCCACGCGGCCGGTACCACAGGACGCGGTCGCCCAGTGGAGACATCGCAGATTAGGGGGGCATACCGTCTTGCAGCACCCTGTTCTCCAGCCTTAACCCTGTTGGTCCAGACTGGAGCGCGCGCACGTCCGCGTCGCTAATCTGATCCGCGGCCATGGCTGCATAATCTATCCCTACGCAGACTGGGGCCGCGCGCACTTCTGCGTCGCTAACCCGATCCGCGGCCATGGCTGCAAAATCTACCCCTACGCGGGCTGGAGCCACTACGGCGCGCGAGAGGCAGTCTGCCACTACATTAAGTTTACCCGCCACATGCTGGATATCGGTAGTAAACTCCGAGATCGCGGCCAGCTGTCTCTGCTGCCGGCCCGACCAAGGTTCTGAAATCTTGGCCATCGCGAAAGTCAGCGGCTTGTGGTCAACGAACGCGGTGAAACGGCGTCCCTACAGCCAGAACTGGAAGTGGCGAATGGCCAAGTGGAGCGCTAACAACTCCCTGTCGAATGCGCTGTATTTTCGTTCACTGTCGCGCAAGGTCCTGCTGAAAAAGGTGAGCGGTTGCCAGGCTCCGGCTACATACTGTTCCACGACTGCCCCTATGGCCACATCTGACGCGTCAGTAGTGAGCGCCATGCGGGCCGTTGGGACTGGATGTGCTAACAACGCAGCGTTTGCCAGGGCTGTTTTGACTTCAGAGAATGCGCGCTCTCGCTCCGGAGACCATTCGATTTTATTTGTGGGTTTTTGTTTTTTTAGTGCAGCATACAATGGTTGCATGAGCTGCGCTGCGCGGGGGAGGAAACGGTTATAAAAATTCACCATTCCCCAAAACTCCTGTAACGCTTTGACCATTTGTGGCTGGGGAAAATTTGTTACTGCGCGCACTTTGTCAGGCAGAGGAACCGCTCCTTCTGGAGAGACGCGATGCCCCAAAAAATCAATCTGCGTCACCCCGAACTGACACTTCGCTGGGTTGATTATTAACCTGTGCTCTGCCAACCTCCGGAAAACTGCCGTGAGGTGGTTTTCGTGTTCGTCTTCGGGCGCGCTGGCTACCAATATGTCGTCCAGGTAGACGAACACGAAGGGGAGATCGCGCAACACCGCATCCATCATGCGTTGGAACGTCTGCGCCGCGCCTTTAAGCCCAAACGGCATGCGCAAAAACTCGAATAGCCCGAACAGAGTTATTACTGCTGTTTTGGGTATGTCCTCAGCGCGCAGTGGGACCTGGTGGTAACCGCGTACCAAGTCTATCTTAGAAAAAACGCGCGCCCCCGCCAAATGAACTGAAAAATCTTGGATGTGCGGGATCGGGTAGCGGTCGTGCGCTGTAGCGTTGTTCAACCTGCGGAAATCACCACAAGGTCGCCACGAGCCATCAGCTTTCGGGACCATGTGAAGCGGTGAAGCCCATGGGCTTTTCGAACGCCTGATGATGCCCAACTTTTCCAGGTTGGCGAACTCCTCGCGCGCTATGGTCAGTTTAGCTGAATCCAAGCGCTGAGCTTTTGCAAAAACGGGTGGTCCGGTGGTAGTAATAAAATGTTCCACCCCGTGTTTAGCCACGGTCGCCGAAAATGTTGGGACCGTGAGTGCTGGGAACTGAGTGAGGAGTGTGTGGAACTTACCACTTGCAGCTGTGACGTTGGCTTGTGCTGTTGGCGGGGCCACTCGAGCTGTACAGGGAATAGAATAAAAAGAGAGTGCATTAACCAGGCATCTGTTAGCAAGATCAACCAACAAACCATGTGAGCACAAAAAATCAGCCCCTAACATGTTGAAATTGACTGCAGCTATGACGAAAGTCCACTCGAATGTACGGCCGTGTAGGGACAGAAGCAGCGTCCTCTCACCGAAGGTCTTAATCGCCGAGCCGTTCGCTGCTGACACCCCGGGACCACTGGAAGGCGCCAGCCGGTCAGCGGAGGAAGGTGTGATGAAACTCAGCTGGGAGCCTGTGTCCACGAGGAAATGCCTCCCCGAGCACGCATCCCTCAAGTAGAGCAGCTTGTTCTCCTCTCCGAGGGCCGCAGCTGCTACGACCCCCGGTCTTGGCGTTTCCCGAGCGCTTGAAATGACACGGTGGTATACATTTGCGTGCCCTCTCTGCGAAGCGGCGATGGTAGAAACAAAGGACGTCGTCTGCTCCGTGTCTCCTGGCCCCTGCCGCCGCCGTCGTCGGTGAGTCTGGTACTGCAGCCTCTGGCCCCCTGCCATCTTCGGACGTTGCGCCGAGTTCCGCTGCCGCGGCCATGGCCGCACGCCGTTTATTGGCGTTGACGAGTCGCTGCGCCTCCTGGCCCAGCTCGCGGTAGTCTCGTCGGGCCAACAGTGGTGAACTGGCCAGGGTCACTCTCACCACTGACGGTAGGGTCCTGAGGAAAAGGTGGGTGAAGATGAAGTTATCATCGTCAGAGTCTTTCAACCTCAACAGCTTCTCCATCAGGTCCGCAGGCCTGTCGCTTTCAAATTCAGTCAGCGCCAGGAGCCCCTCTGCTCGCTCCTCCACCGAGGGGGTGAAGTAACGGATGAGTGCAGCCTTCAACGCACTGTACTTGTCGCTGTCCGGCGGCTGGTTGATCAGGCTCTCCACCCGCTGGGCTGTGTGGGCTGTGTGGTTGTCCAGCTTTGCAACCACATGGTAGAACTTTGTGTCGTCTAACGAAATCCTCCGGTTGAACTGCGCCTCGACCGCGTTAAACCAGGAGCGCGGATTGTTCTGCCAGAAGTCTGGTAGCTGAACTGTGGCTGCATTCGTTTGGCTGGCTCCTGACGAGTCTGGCTCGGGAGAATTTCTTCCACTCATGATACGTCTTAGGGTCACCAGTGTGGAGAATGTGGAAGGACGAGGCTGAGTTTATTTCACAAGTCAGGTTTATTCACATTCTCCAACATCATCCAAAAACAGAAAGAGAAAGAATCCCCCAACATCTGTCCCTTTTATACCCCAGGACATCAAAGCACACAGTCACATTGTCTTTTAATCCCAAGTCACAATGCGTCTTCTTCCAGGTCTTCTCACCTCCACCTAAAGTCATTGGTGGTCAGGAAATCCCTCAAGGTCATCTCTTTGCATACAAAAGGCCACATTTCACATCCTCCTGTTATCTCCTAGGAGGTTCAGTCCTTTTGTTCCTCTGAGACGTGAAGCATACAATAAGCATACAGTAATATACCGTACATGTGAAGCATATGAAACCCACATGTGTCCCACAATTTCACTGATTTAAATGGTGTCATGTTTTTCTGTCATCAGATTTCATTCTTTTACTCTGACTCAGGAAACTTTTATTTTCAGTTTCTTTGTAATATTTTTTTAAATTAAAACCTTCATATGGCTAGTTTATTCTCCCCTCAGAATAACGTATCTAAGAAGAAAAAAGTCCTTCACAAACCAGTGAGAGTAGTCACAATTTTATACAAAAATGATTGCAAATTTATTTTTTAAAAAGTTGCAAATTAAGTAGTGCAGCTCTTAGTATTTACATGGAGAAAAATCACAAATGTATGAGGGGGAAAAAACTCAAATTGGCAAGAAAATTGCAAATTAATGTGAAAAAACATTTATCAAAAAAAAAATGAAATCTCCAAAAACTACCACAAATTTAAGGAAAAAAAAAACATTTGAGAGGGTAAAGCTGTTTCACCCTACTGAACTCACCCTCAGCCGGGGGATCCTGGGTTCGATCCCAGCCCCCGACCAACTGTGATCTGTGTGGGGTTTGCATGTTCTCCCCATGTCTGCGTGGGTTTACTCCGGGATTTCTCCAATTTCCTCCCACATTCCAAAAACATGCAAGTTAGGTTAATTGGCATCAAACAGGGGATTCTAAATTGTCCTTAGGTATGACTGTGAGAGTGAATGGTTGTGTGTCTCTCTGTGCCCTGCGATGGACTGGCGATCTGTCCAGGGTGTACCCTGCCTTTTGCCCAAAGATGCTGGGATAGGCTCCAGCCCCACCCCCCACCCCGGCGACCCGAAAAGGATTAAGCGGAAGAAGATGGATGGATTTTGTTACTCTAGCTATTTTTGTTACTACTCTTAATTATACATGAGTAATTAATATCATAATATAATGCTTTTTTTTTTATTTGAGTACATTTGCATATCACCTCTGGAAGTGATCTTTCACTGAACTCCAAATTTTTCCACCTCGAAGATAGAGATTGCTGAAAAATCAGTGAGGGATGGCTGAGTGCTCAGTGAAAGACCAATAAAGTTCATTGAATGACTACAGCGGCGATCACTAAGAGATCATTAGGAGATTGATGAGATCATTGAACGCTTCTTGAGAGTCCGTTGAGAGATCGTTTTCCTTTGGTGATTGTTGAGAGATTGCTTTGGACGAAGTCAAAACTTTGAGGAGTCCAGGGCAACTCAAATGCCATGGAAGAAACTCTCAATGATCCGTCAGTGATCTCTCCTGGTTGCTCAGCGATCTCTTAAGGATCTTTCAAAGATTTATAGATCAACATAAAAGTTGCAGAACATAGAATTTTTGATCGCACAACAATCTCCCAAACATTCACACATAAACAGCTTTTTTGAAGCTTTAGGAGATCGTTGAGCAATCAGGCTAACATTTGATCTCTCAATGGTCACCCAACGATCTCCGTGCTGTGTAAAGGGCCCTGAGGAGCAGCAGACCCTCATGGTGTTCATCTAAACATGGGAAGGATCGACTTTTTTAATAATGGTTTACTTTCATTTTATTCTATAGCAGCTTTGGTATGTTGGCTTAGTCTACACCCTCAGGGGGAATGTGGCTCTACATCGAAACACAGCTCCTCATCAGTTTATCATGTCGGCACACTGGGGAGATAAGAACCCCGGGCCAAATTCTTTATATATAAATGTAAAGCCCAAACATTATTCTCTATTTGAATGGCAAACACTGAGTAACTGTTCCCATGAAAACAGGAATTATGTATTCTATCTGAGAAAATTTAAAAATGATCTTTCATGGAGGAAATAAAGCAGTTTAAACTTTATCCATTTGATGTATAATGTTTTAATAGATGCATGTCATCTTCATTACCTACAGTGTTGTATGTTTTGACTGGTTACAAATGCAGCCACTCAGATGTGTCGACCACACCCAATGAGAGGTTCTTTTATGATGAAATGCATAGGGCTCTTTTAATTATTTTGGTATCAAGTGTGAATTTAGAGTTGTCATTGCCACAGGGGCCCATTTGATTTTAATTACATCTGTGAGTGTGACAGCAGCGATGAGCACACCACCTCCCTGGATCCTGTTTCATTCAATGAGGCAGAGGGAAGGATCGTTTTTCTGTTTTAAATATCTCCAGCCCTTTATTTTAGTTAACAGCTGCAGCCAGCTATTGACCAGTCAGCACTCAGCGCTCATGTGCAGAGGGGTGAAGGAGGTAGAAGGGGGTTTATGAAAGTGAGATTACTCACCGTTTCCCAGTCTAAGATGTGCAGTTTACAAGGATTAAAATGATCATCCAATAATCTGGGGTATCAATCATTAAACCTGCACCACGGTCATGGATTTTCATCATGTTCATGCGTCAAATGCAACCGGAAGCTGGAAAATACAGAGGCATCACATGTTTGGTGTTAATAATCAAATTGGTGTAATTCAGTGGTCTGCAACTCGCAGACAGAAATATGTTAAAGATGTGAAATTTATGGGGGGAAAGCTGTGGTTTTATCTTAAAAAGTTGCAAATTTATAATAAGAATAGTAAAGGTTCAACAGAAATGTTGCAAAGTTGCAAGCAAAATGTCACAGTTTATAAGAAAAATTTGAAATCTACATGTACAGTGCTGCGAAAAAGTATTTGCCCCTTTCTGATTTCTTATATTTTTGCACATTTGTCACACTTGAATGTGTCAGATCATCAAACAAATTTACAAAGATAAAAACGGATAACCCGGGTAAATACAAAATGCAGTTTTTAAATGATAATTTAATTTATTAAGAGGAAAAGCTATCCAATCCTACCTGGCCCTATGTGAAAAAATAACTGCCCCCAAAGCTAATAGCTGGTTGTGCCACCCTTGGCAGCAACAACAGCATGGTGGTACATGGGTTAGCACTGTTGCCTAACAGCTAGAAGGTTCCACATTCAAATCTCCAGGCTGGCAGGGGTAGGAACCTTTCTGTGTGGAGTTTGCATGTTTTCCCTGTGCTGTGTGGGTTTACTCTGGGAGCTCTGGTTTCCCCCCACAATCCAAAGACATGCATGTTAGGTTAATTGGTGATTCTAAATTGTCCCTAGGTACCTTTCTCCTTTAGCCCCTTAGAATAGAGGGTTAGTACGAGTGAAGCGCTTTGAGTGGTCTTGAGAATAGAAAAGCGCTATATACTGTAAGTACAGGTCCTTCTCCCAATCAAGTATTTGCGATGACAGGTAATGAGTCTTACATTTCTGTTGGGAATTGTTTGAATTCAGCCACATTGGAAGTATAGTGGCTTTCCTTCTTCACCAAAAACCATGCAAGAGATGAAGCATGGTATTCTTGACACTAGCAACAAGACGTAACCTTGAATTTTAAAAGCTTTAATAAAACAAAAAAAGCTCTTCATTACACTGTCACACAGTAGAAAAACTGTGTGCTCCTGTGTCTCGTGCAGCTCTGAATGAATGAATGGCTGCATGTGTTGCGTAACTCACCAATTAAAGGAGCACTTCTTAAAACTTTTAACATGCACGTTCACACATCATTTTACTTAGAATTTCCTATGAATTCTTAATTTATTAACAAATGTGAATTTTTTTTTCCACAATATTTTTTATTGAACCTTTTTTTTTTACAAACATGGCACAAACAATCAAACACTAACACTAAAGTAATTTAAAAATAAAAAAAAACACTAACTACAACAAATTAAAAAAAATGTACTAAAAACACCAACAACCATTAACAAAGGCAAGTCAACAACAATGCTCCTCTGTTTAGTCTAGGTAATCTATTACATAAGAATACATGTTATACATTCACCAATTTGGAATTTGCAAGGTCCACACATATCATTCACCTTCTTCTTCAGAAGTTACGTTTAATTTCTTTACAAAATCAATAAAAGGTCTCCATATATTCTCAAACACATTTTCCTTTGATTTCAGTATGTATGTTATTCTTTCTAGTGGAAGGTTTGTTAACATCTGTCTTAACCACTGAGTCACATCTGGTCTATGAGTCTTTTTCCACAATAGTGCAATACATTTTTTGGCATTAAGCAAACCGAGGTCTATGAATGCTCTTTCACTCTTATTAAAGTTATGTTTTTCTGGATACAGACCCAACAAAAACAGTTTAGGGTTCAATGTGAATTGTTTTGAAATTATTTTTTCAATTGTTACCCTCACCTCTTCCCAAAACATTCTGATTTTTCTATATTCCCATAAACAGTGAAATAGTGTTCCTTTACTTTCCATACATTTTGTGCATGTATCTGGTATGTTTTTGTTATATCTATTTAACTCCACTGGTGTAACATACATCCTCATTAACCATTTAAAATGTATCAGTTTAAGACGTACATTTATTGATTTGGTTTGAGCTTCTGCACAAGCTATTTCCCATTGTTCCTCTGAAATTTCAATTTGCAGGTCTTCTTTCCAATAATTCAGTCTTTTCTGTGAGTTTTCACATGAGAATAGTGTCAATGAGTTATAAAACTCTGAAATAATACCCTTTCTCTTACTATCTTTCGTCAAAATTTTTTCCAAGGATGAATAAGTAGGTCGGGTGAGAGCATTATTTTGATTTGATCGAATAAAATTTCTAAGCTGAAGATATTTAAAAAAATGTGTTCTATTAAGATTGAATTTAATCCTCAGTTCTTCAAAAGACATTATGTTGTCTGAACGTGACAAATATAAGTCTTGAATCTTTTGAATCCCTTTTAAATTCCATACTTTAAATACAGCATCCGCTCTCCCTGGTGTAAAATATTGATTACCCCATATTGGGCTAAATTGTGACAATAAGTGTGGTTCTTTTAAACATTTTTTGGTTTCACACCATATTTTGATCACGTGCTTTACAATTGGATTTTTAACTTGTTTCTGTAATTTTTTAGCCGAGTCTGAGTATATGAATAAGGGAAGAGGTAAAGGTAAATTGTATGATTCCATTTCAGTCCAGTGAGGAGGATCATTTGATGAAAAATAATATGTCATAGACCTCAGTTGTGCTGACCAGTAATACAACATAAAGTTTGGACATTTCAGACCTCCACGATCATGGTAAATATAGTAAGGACAAACGTAATCGAGCCTTCCTATTGTTCCATATAAATTCCACTAACTTTTTTTTAATTCTTGAGAATAGATCTGAAGGTGGTGGTAAAGGAATGTATTGAAATAAATAAAGTATTTTTGGTAAGATATTACTTTTAAGTATATTAATTCTCCCGATCATCGACATTGGTAGTGACATCCCATCTCTGAAGTAACTCATTAATATCTGTCATTAAGGCTTCATAGTTGGCACTGGCGACTGATTCTAGCTTAGGCAAAATCTGAATTCCTAAATATTTAAACTGATTTACAACATTGAATTGATTTACCTCAGGAGCTGGGTGATTTCTCTGTGTCTCATTTAGCATTAATATTGAAGATTTTGTTTTATTTATTTTATATCCTGGTATTTCCCCAAAGTTCTTTATTAAATTTAACAAGGCCGGATTTGATTTTTTAAAATTCGACATAAACAAAATTATGTCATCGGCATACAGGGAGATTTTATGTTCTGTTGGTCCTACTTTAATTCCATATATTTGTGGATGTAAACGTACTACCATCACTAAAGGTTCAATTGCCATAGTAAACAATAAGGGTGAAAGTGGACAGCCTTGTCGACATCCTCTATTGATTTTTATTGATTTTGAGATATTGCTGTTTGTTAGGATTTCTGCTGTAGCATTATTGTATATTATCTGGACCCATTTTATGAAATTATTTCCAAGTCCAAACCTTTGTAGGACTTCAAAAAGAAAGGGCCATTCGACCCTATCAAAGGCCTTTTCGGCGTCCAATGATAGGAGAGCTGTATCTGGTGCTTCTTTATTGGAATAAATAATATTAAATAGTCTTCTTACATTATTGAAGCCTTGTCTTCCCATTATAAAGCCATTCTGATCTCGGTTAATAATATTTGGTAATATTTCTTGTAGTCGTCTTGCTAAAATTTTACAGATTACCTTAAGATCAGCATTTAATAGGCTTATTGGTCTCATGTTTTCACATTTATTAGGGGGTTTACCTGGTTTTGGCAACAGTATAATTAAGGCATTATTCATGTATGGTGGTAAATTACCATTTTGAAGTGCTTCTAAAACCATTTCCAAAAGTGGTTTTATTAATTTAGTCTTAAATTTTTCTATAGAGGTCAACTGGAAGACCATCTGGTCCTGCTCTTTTTCCTGATTTCATATTATCAATGGCTAGCCCAACTTCTTCTTGACTAATTTTAGACTCCAGTATCTCCCTGTTTTCATTTGGAATACACAGTATAGATAATACACCCAAAAACCCATTTAGTTTTGTTAACTCAGTTTCATTTTTTGTATCATATAGTTTTTCATAATAATCTCTAAAGGCACTATTAATTTCTAAAGAATCTATAACTACCTGTCCATTACTTATAATACTGGTAATTGGTGTTTTAAATTCTAATTGTTTAATCTGCCATGCCAATAATTTTCCTGATTTTTCACCTTGTTCATAAAAAGTTTGCTTCAATCTTAGAAGACTCGAGGCAGCTCTATTCACTGATTTTTTGTCATATTCACCTCTCAGAATCAGTAATTCGTTCTCTAGCTGTGGGTTACTTCCTGCATACACCTTTTCTTGAAGAATTTTTATTTTACGTTCCAATTGGACTCTCTCCTCTCGAGTCTTCTTAGATTTTGAACCTGTATAACTAATAATATGCCCCTAATAAAAGCTTTGAAAGCCTCCCACTTTATACATGCCGTTGTTTGTGTAGTATTAATATCAAAGAACTCATCTATCTGTTTTTCTATGTACTTAACAAATTCCTCATCCTGAAGCCATTTATGCTGAAAATGCCACCTACCTGGATCCTTTGTCAATTTCTTATCTACATATATTAGACAGCAGGGTGCATGATCAGAGATCACAATGTTATCATAGAAACAGTTTTGAATCTTGGACCTTAATTCTGCAGAGATCAAAAAGTAGTCAATACGTGAGAATGTCTTATAGGTATTAGAATAACAAGAATAGGCTTTGACTTGTGGTTTCATTTCTCTCCATATATCTAGCAATCTCAATTCTTTCACAAAATGATTAATGGTCATCCTGCATCCATTGTGTGTACAGTCCAGTCCTGTTGATCTATCTATACTGGGATTCAATGTACAATTAAAATCCCCTGCTATTATATGTTGCCCTGTAAGTGAGGATAAAGTAAGGAATAAATTAACAAAGAAGTTTTGATCATCAGTATTGGGGCCGTATAAGTTCACCAGATTTATATTTTCTAATAACAAAGATCCTTGGATGATTAGATATCTTCCAAATTTGTCTCCAATTACATTTTTCACTTGAAATGGGACTGTTTTGTGTATGAGAATCATAACTCCCCTGGCTCGGGATGAAAATGATGAGGTGAACACATTTCCTTGCCATCTTCTCCTAATTCTTTTTACATCCTCCTCTATTAGATGAGTTTCTTGTAAAAATACAATTTTTGAATCTATGTCTTATTTTATTCATAACTTGTTTAAGTTTTTTTAGATTTTGTAGACCTCTGCAATTCCATGAAGTTAAATTAAGATTAACGCTTTGATCTATGATCAATAAGGAGTTTGAGATTACCTTGCAATATGAACATGCTCATACAGAGAAGCAAAAACATGGTTGAACATTCATCCTACAAACTACACAAAAACAAATTCCCTTTCCCCACATTTGTGGTAATCCCCCCAAAATAAAAAAAAAAATTCTGTCTCCCGTTATAGCTAGTGACTGTTCCACACCTGGGAGGATCAGTCAAACCACTCTCTCTTTCTCCTCTCAATCACCCTGACTCTACTACTATTTTTAATGACATTAACTCTCTTCTGTAGTTTTTTCAACATAACTTCAAAGTTTTATAGCAACTTTGTACATCATAGCTTTTTATTTTTAATAATTATAATACAGTCTGTATTTTGTAGACATGTTATATGTTTCAGATCAATCAGATGCCTGTACAAATGCTTAAATGTTCTGTCTTTATCATGTTCATGCTTAGCTCCCACCAGTCTCCTCTTGGATCTGCTTAATGAGCTCCTGCGCCTCTTGAGGAGTCTTGAAGATGTGGGTTCTGCCCTTATATGTGACCAGCAGTCTTGCCGGATGAATCACTCCGTGACGAATCCCGAGGTTGCGCAGCTCTTTGCGGGCGGGGTCGAACTGCCTCCTTAATTGTTGAATTTCTATGGCCAAGTCTGGGTAGAACCGCACCTGTTGATCCTGGTATTTAATTTCCCCCTTTAGCTCGCACCGCGTTGGTGACCATCATCTTGTCCCTGAAGTTGAGGAACGTCATAATCAGCGTCCTCGGTGGTGTCTTATTATCTCTCGGTGGGCCAATTCGGTGAGCTCTCTCTAAAATGACCGAGGACTGCAGGTCCGCGTTGTTCAGCGCTTCTGGAATCCACTTTTCCAAAAAGGAACATGGGTCCCGTCCCTCCGCTCTCTCCAGGAGACCCACCAGCCTCAAATTATTCCATCGTGAGCGGGATTCCAAATCTAGAACGTTATCTTCCAGACGTTTCCATTTTAGTTCCAGTGTTTGCAACTTTGATTGTAGGCTGGTGACGTCATCTTCAGCGCTTGAAATTCGGAGCTCCGCCTGCGATACTCGCTCCAAACAGTCATTTATTTCCTTTCTCATTCCTTCTATCGCTGCTATAATCCCATCAAATTTAGACGAAAAGTCTGCTCTCATGGAGCTGATGGCAGCGAGCACCGCGCTTGTCCCCTCCTCAGCAGTTCCCGCTCCGCCGCTGGCTACATCCTCCGCCATAGTCTCTGGAGTTTTTTCTGCTTCATCACGAGCATGGAAGTCTGTTAGTTTGGATTGTTTTGTAGAATTACTTTTTCCTCCGCTTACTTTCCCAGCCTTGGTCTTTACCATATCCGCGCCTAAACGCTGGGATGGGTTTTTGTTCCAATTAAGAGAGTTTTAGCCAACTTTTTATTTTTAGGAGCAGAGCAGTGTGAAACACGTCTTCCTACGTGGCCGCCCTAACCGGAAGTCACAAATGTGAAATTTTACTTTAATTTTCAATTAACTTACAAATGATTGATGAACTTATATTTTTACTGTAACTTATTTTCATTCTCATGTTATGGCTCTTGCATACCTGGCCCCTAATGGTTAAGCAGTATGATTAAGCATTATCAAAAAACTAAATACTAAGAGCCATCTAACGAAAGCAAAATTAAATTAACTGTAGCACAAATACTAAAAGACATCAGTTAGTTACTAATAAACTAAATGAACTATTTTCCAACTGCTACATCAGTCTTTTCTTCTTATTCTTCGTCATGAGGTCCTTTTGAGTCAATACTGCTTCTTGAAGCAAGCAGAGTTTGTGTACTGGTCTCTCCACGACGCTGGTTTTGGTCTGCAACCCTTTGTACTGTACCACTGGAATCAAATATGGTTTGGATTATTCGTCCCATAATCCGTGTGTTTCTTGGGGAAGAATTGTCAGCCATGAGCACGACGTCTCCTGGTTTGAAATTTCTTTGCAGTTGCAACCACTTCTGACGTTCCTGAAGGAGAGGCAAGTATTCACGGGTCCATCTGGTCCAGAACAAGTTTGCAAGGTACTGGACTTGCGTCCACCATCTCCAAGCATACTGATCATCCTTGTTGAAGGTTCCAGGCAGCGTACTGGCCTGCATTTTCATTAGCAACAAATGATTTGGGGCTAATGGCCTCAAATCACATGGATTGTCTGATAAGCTTGTGATTGGTCTGTTATTAATTATACTTCTGCTTATGAAATGGCGCAAGGCATTGATGCAGGAGCTGGTGTCAAGACTGTCTGCCACCTCTATGTGCACTGCCCTGATGGTGAGCCAGGTAAATGGCACACCATACCTTTTGACAGTTCCCCGGCCCCGTTAAACATCAAAGGGTCCAAAGAAGTCAACACCCACGTTAGTAAATGGTGGTTTATCTGGTAAAAGACGATCTTCTGGTAGATTTGCCACTTTCTGTTGTCCAACTTCACGCCTCAGTCTCCTACAAACTGTGCAATTATCAACTTCCTGATAGCTGAGGGCATTTGTCATGTTCTGGGCACAGTCCCAGACCATGCCCATGCCTTTTGCTCATTTGTGTTCCTCTGTGATTATTATTATTTAGTATAGTTACTGTCTCCTGTGTCTCCCCTGGTCTGTTTTGTCACTCCCTGTTTGTCTCTAGTTTCTTTATCGTGGTCCTGTGGTATATTTGTCTACCTATTGTCTCCAGTCCCTCATGTTTCCATATCCATAGTCATTTCCTCATGTGTTCTCCTGTTCAGCCGTTGATTGTTGCTCCAGCTGTCTCACGTTTGTAATCATTCGTGACCGTTTTGTGCATGTGCTCTGTCTGGCATCATCGTCATTCATTTCTAGTTTTTCTGTGTTTTCTGCCTCCGTGCACTCATTTATTTATTTTATATTTTGTTCTGTGAGGTTTTGTTTATTAATCATCATCATCATCATTGGCTCCATCGATCTCGAAAGATCATGGGGGGGTTTTGTGCCTTGGGTCATCATTCAGGGAGCTGCACCATCGGGCGTGGCTGTAGAGGCCGATACGGGATCTGCAGGTCCTGCCGCAGCCGTTGCAGATGAATTCTTCACAGTGTAGTGGGGGTCTCGACAGTCTCCTCTGTCTGCGGAGTCTCTTCTCCCCCCCAGCGAGTGTCTCTTCTTTCCTCTGCTGTTCGGATGACATCCTGGGTGATGGTCCGCCAGTTGGAGCGGACGGAGGCGGCTGACTCCAGGTCGGAGGGGTTAAAGCCTCCAGCCTTGAGGTCACGCTTGCAAACATCCTTGAATCTGAGAGTTGGGCGTCCCTTTGATCTAGTTCCAGTAGCCAGCTCCCCATACAGTAAGTCTTTGGGGATGCGGCCATCCTCCATTCGGTTGACGTGGCCAAGCCATCGCAAGCGTCTCTTTGTCAGGATGGCAAACATACTGGGCACATCTGCTCTGGCCAGGACGTCGATGTTGGAGACACGGTCCTGCCAAGTGATGTGCAGTAGTCTGCGAAGGCAGCGCTGGTGGAAGGCATTCAGTCGGCGTTCCTGGCAGGAGTAGAGGGTCCAAGCTTCACTGCCGTATAGGAGAGTACTCAGTACACAGGCCATGTAGACTCTTATCTTGGTGTTGATGGTTAGCATAGAGTTGTCCCAAACTCGCTTCGCCAGACGGGCCATCACCGTCGATGCCTTGCCGATACGGGCGTTCAGTTCGGCGTCTAGGGAGAGATTGCTGGAGATGATCGACCCGAGGTAGGTGAACTTGTCCACCACCGCAAGTGTGTGGTCGCCGATATTGATATTGGGAGCACTGCTGACATCCTGGCCCATGACCTCGGTCTTTTTAAGGCTGATGGTGAGGCCAAACTCAGAGCAGGCACGAGCAAAGCAGTTGATGAGACGCTGGAGCGCTTCCACGGTGTGGGCAACAAGACCAGCATCATCAGCAAAGAGCAGCTCCCTGATTAGAACACTTCGCACCTTGGTCTTTGATCTGAGGCGTGCCATGTTGAAGAGGCCTCCGTCGCTCCTGGTGTGGAGAAAGACACCGTCTTCAGAGCCCCGGAAGGCGTAGCACAGAAGCAGGGAGAAAAAGATGCCAAATAGGGTAGGAGCCAGAACACAACCCTGCTTCACACCGTTCTTGATCGGGAAAGGGTCTGAGGATAATCTATCAAACTGGACAATGCCGTTCATGTCCTGGTGGAATGACTTGATCATGCTCAAAAGCTTGGGGGGACATCCAATTCGTTGGAGGAGGGCAAACAGTCCATCCCTGCTGACCAAGTCAAAAGCCTTGGTCAGATCAATAAAGGCCAAAAAGAGGGGTTGTCTCTGCTCCCAACTTGTCTCCTGTTTATTAATAGACCATTAATAAATGGTGCGGTGGTGCAGTGATTAGCACTGTGGCAGCACAGCAACTCACCCTTGGCCATGGGATCCCGGGTTCAATCCTAGCCCCTGACCAACAGTGATCTGTGTGGCGTTTGCATGTTCTCCCCATGTCTGCGTGGGTTTACTCCAGGATTTCTCTGATTTCCCCCCACAGGCCAAAAACATGCAGGTTAGGTTAACTGGAGACTCTAAAGTGGCCCTAGGTGTGAATGTGTGAGTGAATGGTGAAGAGATAACGCTGTACCGTGGCTGCTTCATCCATCCAGGTGGATGCCCTGAATTTCCCCATTGGGGGTCAAAGTACACAAAGAAAAAAAAAAATATGGTCTGGAGTTCAGTCCGTGCCTTGGGTCCTCCTTCCAGCTATTCTGTACTGCCTGGAAGGCAGCACTATGACAGAATGATGCCAGCATCTGAGGACCCAGCGGGCTTCAACTTCAGGAGTTTGGGACTGGACGCGGATGAGGTGTAGGCTGCTCAAGCTATCGAGGACTGTGTCTCAGACGCCCGCACCTCTCACACACTGGAGGAGGCCTTGGGGTTTCTGGACATTGCGGCAGTGGTGATTAAAACTACCCCCAGTTTGTGGAGCTACCCTGACCTGCTTAGGCTGCTGATGTCGTCCGGTACCTCCGGCCTATGTACCGTGAGATGGTGGGGTACGTACCTGGAACGCCGAAGACTGTGCCAACGAGGAAGCATCCCCTGGCTTCAGCGTCTTCTTTATCACGCCGTGCTCTGGTACACACACCATCTCGTTGTCCTTCAGTGTCCACTCCAGCCCCAGCATGTCTCTCCCCAGCGCCACAGCCACCACATGGGCTGGAGGAGAGCCCACCCTCTGCGCCTCAGCCTGCGTCGACAATGAAGCGTCCCTGGGCTCCGGCACCTCAGCTACCCACTCTTCCTCGTTCTGCTTCAACCCAGCCTCCAGTGCCACCCCTACGCTGCTGTGTTCCTCCTGTGCCACCTCCACGTTGTCCCTTGGCTGTGTCTTCGCCAACCATCTCACCTGCAATTTCGTTGGTCATCAGGCCAGAAGTTTCGCCTGTCGTTATGCCTACAGTGCCGGCTCCCGCCTCTGCTGTGCTGGTGCCCCCGCCCACTGCCACATGCCAGAGCTCCTCATCTGCTGTTCCTCCAGCATCTTCAGGGGTTGTCTTCGCTTTGCCAGCAGCAGAGTCATTGGGGTTCTCACCAACAGAAGAGCAGGCGTGAAGGCAAGTCCTCTTTTTAACATCAGTATTGGAGAGGATTTGTCTGGCTCCTGGCAGGGAGACTCAGTGGCAGCTCCCATCTGCTTCTGAGTTCTTCCTGCCGAGCTCTTCTGCTGGTTGTTTTGGTATGGACATGACACTTACTCGTGTCTCTTCCTCCCTGTCTGAGGTGGCTGCATCGGGGATGGAGGAGCAACGCTCAATGCCTGTTTCCTCTGTGGTGCACGCCGCTGCTCCATCAGCCCCCGAGGTGCACGCCACTGTTCCAGCAGCCCCCAAGGTGCACGCCGCTGCTCCAGCAGTCCCTGAGGTGCACGCCGCTGCTCCAGCAGCAGCTTCTCTCTGTGGTCGACGCTTCCCAGCAGCAGCTTCTCTCCGCGGTCAACGTTCCCCAGCAGCAGCTTCTCTCCGCGGTCGACGTTCCCCAGCAGCAGCTTCTCTCCGCGGTCAACACTCCCCAGCAGCAGCTTCTCTCCGCGGTCGACGCTCCCCAGTTCTTGTCTGACCAGGCCGCTCCATCATCATTTTTCGTCTGGTGGCTGATGGACTTTGGGAGACCACCAGACTCATCGTGTTTTTTGGTTTGGGGGGCCTTGGACACTGGCCGACTCCTTGATCCACTTTGTCCTCTGCTCTGGGGTCCCATGAACTTTGGGAGGTCCCCTGACCCCCTCTGTTTTTTAATCTGGTGGCCTAGGGACCTGGGCAGGCCACCCAATCTGCCTTGCACTACGGTCTGGTGGCCTAGGAATTTGGGGGGGCCACCCGGCCCGCCATGCTCTCTGGATTGGGGTCCTTTGGACTTTGGGAGCCCCATGACCTACCTCGTCCCATGATTTGGTGGCTCAAGGACAGTGGTAGGCCACCCAACCTATCCTGCATTCTGGTCTGGTGATCTAGGGACTTTGGAAGACCACCAGACCCGTCATGTTCTCTGCTCCAGGGGCTCCTGCACGCTGGTCGGCCCCCAGACTCATCGTGTTCCCCAGGTCAGTGGTCTCAGGACTTTGGGAGGCCACCCGATGGACATTTTGTTTTTGTTTTTTGTATTTGCTTTTTTTGTGAGATTCCTATATTTGTTTTCCCACTGTGCCTTGTCCCCCTCCTCCCGCCTGTTTTGGTGTTATTATGGGTTTTTTGTTTTTGTTCTGGAATCCACCCCTTAAAGGGAGGATGTCAGGTTCTGGGCACACACCTTTTGCTCATTTGTGTTCCTCTGTAATTATTATTATTTAGTATAGTTATTGTCTCCTGTGTCTCCCCTGGTCGGCTGTGTCACCCCCCCCCCCTTCCCATTTGTCTCTAGTTTCTTTATCATGGTCCTGTGGCATATTTGTCTACCTATTGTCTCCAGTCCCTCATGTTTCTATATCCATAGCTATTTCCTCATGTGCGCTCCTTTTCAGCCCTTGATTGTTGCTCCAGCTGTCTCACGTCTGTAATTATTAGTTACCCTATTTATGTCAATTTGTGTATGTGCTCTGTCTGGCATCATCATCATTCATTTCTAGTTTTCCTGTGTTGTTTTCTGTCCCCCGTGCATTCATTTGTGGCTCATGCTGGCAAAATGAGTCACAATGAGGAAATTTTCAAAACTGAGGTAACGTTATTTTCATATTTTGTATTGAAAGGACCTTCAAAATGATATTTAATTTGTAGGAATTGGGCAAAAACTGACCAACAACAAGCCGATTTTGTTTATATTTTGGCTGGTTTGAAAACTCAGGTGGGTCAATGTTTTGATCGGTCCTGAGTTACGTATTCTGCAAAAACGTGTATTTTCAAGAAGTAGGAGTTCCAAGCTTTACAATGATACCAGGCACTGACGGGGGTTTTCCCGGGACTTGCCGCCAGCAAAGAAAGAAAGAATCATGATTTATGACTTCACGTGCCTGTAGCTCGTAATTACACGGTGCACATTCCAACTCATTTTGCCAGCATGGGTCACACTTCTTTATTTTACATTTTGTTCCTTGAGTTTGTTTTATCAATAAACCATTATGCTCAGGAGCTCAGTCCGCCCCTTGGGTCCTCCTTCCACCTGTCCTGTACTGCCCGAAGGCAGCACTATGACAGCGCTTGAAGAATCCAAAATTTTGTCTTAAATGTGACAACATATAGTTGTGCCTACAGTGTCCAATTTTTTCATGAATATCCTTCAAGATAAAAATGGCAACTCTGGAGAGTTTTGAGATTATTGCTGGATGCGTTGCATCTTCTGGCATGGTGGATTTGTCCAGCCGACCTCCGGGGTCATGCTTATACAACTGTCTTTTTCTTGACAGGCAAGTTACTGTGTAGAGCTTTTACTTCTTCAGGAAATCATTGTTATTGACTGTGTTGGATGATTTCAATTTCTGCTGCCATCAGCTGTTCAAAGGTAAGTGCTTTCTTTACCAGTGTAGACTTGTACCTTTTCATGTGCTGTTGCACATGTACTCTGTCTGTATGGATCATTTTCTCACTGACTGATGGAAATTTGTAACTCTTTCCTCTTTGCAACTTTTCCACTAGTACCTGTTTATCCCGCTACAGCACAGTTTAGTTCAGTCCACTTGTGTTTCCATTACACCGGAGTACCGCTTGATGTGGGTGAGATTTGTTACAGAGAGGCGGACAACCCTCCCGTTACGTAAAACAAGCGACCCAGGCAAAACACAAGATGGCAGGATACAAGGCGACTGTGGTCTCTGGCTTTTTTTTTTTGCCAGAGTAAAGGCAAAAAAGGAGAGCCAGAGAAGGCTATAGGTGGCGAGATGACACACTCTGGAAAAGTACTGGAGCATTTAGGAAGCCATATAGATCAGTATAAAGCGGAAGACATGAGGATACGAACTACATCACATATGAAGGTAAGCTAATGATTGCTAATGCTACTTTGCTTTAAGTCCGCCATACTACATTGTAATGTCGGCAAGTTATCACTATTAGGTACTAAAATATGTATTCTGTGTGTGTGTGTGTTTCAGATGGCTACCTTGTGGCAAAATAATCACTTCAAACCGTGGGTCTGGGCGTTCAACACAGGCTCCCAGTGATGAGATGTCACCCCAGCTTCACGAATGCGCAGTGGTTACAGAACTTCAGAATGTCTGTAGAAATGTTTAGCTTCATGTGCAACAAATTGCTCTGATCTGTGTGAAAATCATGGAGAGACTGAGACATCATGGGATGTACCTGCTCCAGCTGCTGGTGTCATGACAAAACATGATCAGCCGCCAAAACTCGATTGCCAGGTGCCACATTATAGTTATGGGGTTATATTAGCCGTAAAATATATATTTCAACAGGTAAACAGCACTGAGTTAGGTATAATAAGATATATTTAACAATTATGATGTATTTTAAGCCAAAACGAACTGCATCTAGGATTAAAAGCAATTAAAAAACGCAGTCACAAGGTTACATGGAGAAATACATGGACTTACTAGATATATATCATATCAAGTATTGCTGACTACATGTAGATACTGTGTAAATATATATTCTTTGCATCAACAATGAACTATACATTTATTCATTTAGGATAGCACTAGGAATTTTGACAATAAACCTTTGTACTTTTTGCAGATGTCTCCACTTTTGTTTTGTGTGTGAAGGTTACCACCAAGTGACAAATACTAGAAGATTGGAAAAGCTGTCTAAGAACAATCCAGCAGTTTGAGAAATCACTTTTGGTTTGGTGTAAGTCTGCCAACAGAATTATGAGCCATAAAGCAGTTTGTGTTCAAATGTTAAATCCCATTAAACCCTAACCCAGGGGTATCCAATCATGTGCTATGGAGGACCAAGACCCTGCAGGTTCTCTCTTCTACCCAGTCTCTTCAGCAGGTATTTTCAATGATCAGCAGTCAGAAGAAATTCAGTGGAATCTGCTGTTGAAGACACTGGTTGGAGGTAAAGCCTGCAGGGTCTTGGCCCTCCATGGCACATGATTGGACACCCCTGCCCTAACCCACTATTAGGAAATACAGATGCTAATATGACCCAGAATTCCTCCATATACTGGTACTATCACTAAAGTGTGCGGTGTCTTCTGCAGTGGCACATCCAACAATACAGTCTTCAGTAAATAAAATAATTGTTTTTGGTTACTTTTTCTTAAAAATGAGCCATTATTTTCAAAGTCACTGATAAATGGTTTGTACTGTTGACTCTTTTCCCACCGGTGTCTTAACAGACAAAATAGAAAATCATGATGCAAACACCTAAGTCACTAAATTGTTTATTACAATCTGCAGCAAATTCCAGATTATTTAGAATGTGCAAAATTAAAACTAAAAAAAAAAAAGAATGGGTCACACACGCTGGCCACGCTGCCTCACTGAGAAGCAACTGGGTGTGCCGCGCACGCTGGTCCCAGTTCACCAGATCTTTAGCCTGCATCTCTGTAAATAGTGATGCAAGGTCTGGTTTGGGATGGCTCGTTTTCCTCATACCTAGATGAAAAGAGAGAAAAGGGTGGTGGTTAATTAATGCAAGTTTAAAACATATTTGGGAAATACATTTTTTGCTAAAAGCCATTGGTGAAATGTGACAAACTAGAAAAGCACTCGGAGAGCGCAGACCTCCGCCAAGCGCCACAGTTCCCCCCATACAGTGTTTTACATCATAAATATTGATCCTACATTTATTGTGTGTACATTTTCAGATTCCTTGACCATGAAAACATATGAGTAGCAATTTGATTCACATGGATAGGATTAGTGGTTCAGTAGTTACTCAGGAAAATCGCATTTCGCATAATGGCGGTTTTCCAGATCACCACCAAAATGTAATCATCTGTAGGATACCCCATTTCTGACAATCTGTGAAAATTTCATGAAAATCCATCCATAACTTTTTGAGTTATCTTGCTAACAAACAGACAGACAGACAAACCAACGCCGATGAAAACATAACCTCCTTGGCGGAGGTAAAAAGGTACTTTGTTGTATTTAACCACAATTTTCATGTAGTTGTGCTTGAGTAAAGTAGATTTTACAAGGGCTGGGTTACGTTTAAAATCATTTGTTACCTCCGCCAAGGAGGTTACGTGATCATCGGTGTTGGTTTGTCTGTCTGTCTGTCTCTGTTTGTTTGTTTGTCTGTTTGTTTGTTAGCAAGATAACTCAAAAACTTATGGACGGATTTTCATGAAATTTTCACAGATTGTCAGAAATGGGGTAACCTACAGATGATTACATTTTGGTGGTGATCCAGATCACCGTCCAGAAGAAAACCGCCATTACGGAAAATGCCATTTTCGTGAATAACTACTGAACCACTAATCCTATCATTGTCAATCCAATTGCTAGTCATATGTTTTCATGGCCAAGGAATCTGAAAACGTACACACAAACACTGTATGGGGGGAACTGTGGCCGCCATTACGGAAAATGCCATTTTCGTGAATAATTACTGAACTACTAATCCTATCATTGTCAATCCAATTGCTAGTCATATGTTTTCGTGGTCAAGGAATCTGAAAACGTACACACAAACACTGTATGGGGGGAACTGTGGCCGCCATTACGGAAAATGTCATTTTCGTGAATAACTACTGAACCACTAATCCTATCATTGTCAATCCAATTGCTAGTCATATGTTTTCATGGTCAAGGAATCTGAAACCGTACACACAAACACTGTATGGGGGGAACTGTGGCGCTTGGTGGAGGTCTGCGCTCTCCGAGTGCTTTTCTAGTTTTTACTGTGGCCACAGCAATCAGAATGAGTTGATGCCTTCAGTTGTATGGAATCTAGTACTTTAACGGAGGGTGTGCATCCCCGAGTATGGAGTCACTGTCAAAATATGAAAATATGTTAATTTTTATCAATAAAAGTTGAGCCACCGCTCTGTCACCCTGGCTTCAAGTCTGGGTGGTGTTTTGTACTTGTATTGCAAAAATATAAAAGGAAGTACTATGACGGGTCTCAAATATTTGTAATGTGTCCTGTCATTATAGTACTGCATGAGTTTGACGATAGACTATAAACTACACATATAAACTAAATCATAATGGTGACTGAACAACTCCCATTCCCCAAAGTGCAAGATACACTATTATGAATATAACTCACAAAGGATCACACAAGTGATCTGACAAAAAAAAAAAAAAAAAAAAGTGGTTTATTTTACAGTGGCTAATATTGGATGTCCCATTCATTTTCAATTATTCTGTAATTAATATCACACAATCAAATAAATCTCAGTTCAGTCCCTTTTATATTAAGTGGAAATTGTGCTACTTTAATTTTGGCACTTTACCTATACTTTAACTTAAAAAGCAAAGGATCTGAGTACTTTGTCCACCACTACTAAAAAAAATAACGGGATGTGCAACTTACCAGTCATAACGCATTCTGTGTACTGCTAAGCATTGCCAGTGTCACAGCAGATGCTGGTCGGACTGTAGAACGAAAATACACAACTTAAGTACATGCTCAGCACGAAAGTGCAACATGTAAAAAAAAAACAACAAAAAAACAAAAAAAACCCCACCTTTTTAACCAGGATTACAACTAGCTTATTTCATCAGATATTGTCAACACAAGTGCAAAATACAAGGAGAGCACGGAGTTAGCATTGACGGCTAACTAGCTAGCTCATTGTCTGCACACAAGCGACACCGTTGTTGTCTGTTCAAAGTGAACTTTCCACTGCTGGGATAAAAAACATAAAAGATGCATAATATCAGATCATATCACATCACTCACCATCCTCTATATCTTAATATCAAGGCTTTCTACTGCTGAAGTTGGGTGCTCCCACGGCCGTAAATTCATTTCGGGTGGCTCCATTTAGTTCCTTCTGGATTCTCGCATCAGCTGAAAGGCACAGAAAACTCTGCTGGACCGCGGTGTTGATTTCTGTGGGTCTGATTTCTGTGAAGCCATTCTATCGTTTATATTGACGCTTGCTTGCTGACTCACGGACAAATCTTTGCAAATGGTGGTTCAAGATTCTGTAATTCAGCCTTAAAATGTCGCTTTCATGACATTATGCCCGGACCAATCAGTGGCCTGCAGTCTTTTGACGTCACATTTTCAGGTCAGTACAGCACGCTTAGAACCACTCAGGAGTAGGTCAGAAAAATCGGGATCGAAACCATTTCAGTTCCTAAAGGAAAATCCTACAAAGCGTACTGAACCGAACACGGCCAAACAGGTACTAGTGGAAAAGGGCCATTTGTCTTTCAGGTGAGTCAGTGTTTCTTTGACTCTCAGAATCGACGCAACTGCTCTTTTTAGTCTGTCCCAATTAAAATAATGGCGTAAGGGGTCAGAGGGTTCCTCAGCTTTGATGATGTTCACTGTGATGGTCTTAATCTCTGGATCATTTTGCAGATCTTGAATTTCATCGTCCAGTCTCTGTGGCCACTCATGTTTTGATTGTGTTAGAAACTGTGGTTTGTTAAACCAGTGTTTCACCTCTGAGTGGAAGCCCTATGTGGTAATGTCCATTCACATATCTTGTTGTGTTTTGCACTGATGGCATGAACTCCACCTCAGACCTGTGCGAGTGACATCACATTCCTTAACAACTTCAGTGACTTCTTTGGCCACTCTGAAGTACAGAACGGCACATCAGCACAGAAGACCACTCCTCCCCCAGATGAGCAGGCAATAAATCTGGATCTAGCTAGCGTGAAGAGGACCCTCTCCAGGATCAACCCACGCAAAGCAGCTGGACCAAACAACATACTGGGTCGTGTTCTGAAAGACCATGCGGAAGAGCTAAAGAATGTCTTGGCCGACATCTTCAACATCTCCCTGGTCAAGCTGTTGTCCCCACATGTTTCAAAACTGCTACCATAATACCAGTCCCAAAAAAAGCCCGTCCCATCCAGTTACAACAATTACTGGCCCGTGCCACTGACCTCCATCATAATGAAGCGCTTCGAGTGGCTGGTCATGCAGAACATCAAGTCCACCCTTTCTCCCACAACCCATCTCAGTTTGTATACAGGTCAAACAGATCCACAGAAGATGCCATTGCTGCTGCTCTCCATCCAGCCCTCACCCACCTGGACTCAAAGAATTCCTATGTGCAAATGCTGTTCTTGGACTTCAGTTCAGCATTCAACACAATCATCCTCCAGCAACTAATACAATACTACAATACTACAATACTACATCCACAAGGGTGCATGTTTAGCCTGCTGCTCTTCATCCTGCTGACCCATGACTGGGTACCAGCCTACAGCACCAACCACATTATCAAGTTTGTGGACGACACAATGGTGGTGGGCCTCATCACAAACAATGAGGAGGCCAACTACAGAAATGAGGTGAGCCAACTGGTCCAGTGATATAAAGACAATAATCTTTTCCTGAATGTGGGAAAAACCAAGCAGATTGTGATCGACTTTAGGAGAGGACACACACAGCATCCCCCTCTGATCATCAGTGGAGCAGCTGTGGAGAGAGTGAGCAGCACCAAGTTCGTGGGGATGCACATCTCTGAGGACCTCTCCTGGTCCAACAACACCACATCACTGGCCAAGAAGGCTCAAACTCGCCTCTGTTTCCTCCACAAACTGAGGAGAGCACAAGTCCCACCCCCAATCATGTGCTCTTTCTACCGGGGCACCACTGAGAGCATCCTCACCAGCTGCACCACGGTGGGGTACGGAAGCTGCACCGCCTCCTGCTGGAAGACACTACAGCGCACAGTGAAAGCAGCCAGCAAGATCATTGGTGCCTCTCTGCCCCCCCTCTTGGACATCTACCATACCCGCCTCTCCCACAGAGCCATCAACATTGCAGGCGACGCCTCCCACCCCTCCCACTCCCTCTTTAGCTCCCTGCCCTCGGGGAAAAGATACCAGAGCCTCCGGGTCCACTCCACAAGACTGCTAAACAGCTTTGTTCACCAGGCCATCAGGACCTTGAACTCTGCCCCCACCCCTGGACCGTAACACTTTCACTCACACAATCACTACTACAGCTGTTTGCACAGAAAGACTTGATACACCAACAGTAATACATCTGCTGCTGTATGTCTCTGCACCTTACTGCAACCATTTGCACAAATGCCGTACCTGCTGCTGTCTCTGTTATTGAAATATTGACTGTGTGCAGTCCAATCTGTCACTGTCTGCACCTACACTACTGCATTGAACTTGCAATTACGGGTATTACAACTCCACTTTTTCTGTATATAGGATTGCTGGGTTTTATTGTTATTTTTATTTGCACTGTGGGATTGCTGGGATTTATCTTTTAGCTTCATTTGCACTACGGGTAGCATTACTGTACATAGACTGGTGTTTTTTTTTCATCTTTACTCCTTTTCTTATATATTGCATACACCACTAAGAGAGGGAGAAACGGCATTTCAATTCTCCTGTATGTTCTGTATGTATAGAAGTATTGGCAAATAAAAATCTTTGAATCTTTTAACTGTTTGTCTTCCTGGGATCTCTCTTCTTTGTCATCACAATAACGTTCTGGGAAGTCAGTGTTGTATTGCTGGAGCAATAGCTGTTCTAATTCCACCACTGAAACTCGGTTGACATCGTAATGCAGTATCATATTAGTGGGATTCACATTCTCTCTCTTCACAGGTCCACAAACCATCCAGCCTAAAACAGTCTTCACAGCGTAAGGCCCATCATCTTGATTGTTTATTGCATGCCATGGTTCCATTGTCTCTGCATTGTTAGCCCCAATAAGAAGGCCCGCCTTGGTGTCAGTGTGTGGCAAGATTGCTTTTCTTAGGTATGGCCACTGTTGGAGATGTTCCTGAGTGGGGATGTTTTCTTTCTGAACAGGGATGTTATTGTGTGTAAAGACCTTTGGAAACTTAATGTAGTTTGTGTCTTCCAGGCTACAAACTTCAGCTGTTAATCATCTTCTGTCCATGAACTTTGTCTTGGCCCATAGTAGTCACCATTATCTGTGTGGGTTTTCCCTGTATATTCAGCCTCTTTCGGAGCTCCTCCATACAGAATGTGCCAGTTCTTCCTAGATCCATAAAAGCATGTCTTTACTGACCTTCCATCTGTACAGGATCTCACTCTCACCAGCACAATGGATAACAGGCACTCACTTTCTCTGGCCCCACTGCAGCCAACTATGTCTGAGATGTCAACAAATGTCTGAGAGCCTGAAATGTCCTCAGTTTGAGTCCTGTTATTTGTCGCCATTGATGTGCTGGATTTTTTCTCCACATGATGAATGTCTGGGTGTCTGTAAACACCGTTTACATAACATTCATTTCTTGCAAGTCTTGCTGAGATGGCCTTGTGTTAAACACCCAAAACACAGCCCTTGGTTTTCAAAAAATCAACATGTTCCTTGTATGCTAGCTCTTTAAACTTAAAGCAGGATTCCAAGTTGTGCTTCTTCTGGCAGAAGAGACATGGTGTTTCAAAGGCTGCTTTGCTGGTGCATCTGGTCTTTCCCACCAACATGTTAGTTGCAAAGCTGCTTCCCTTCACTCCACTTTTGATGGATTTCCCTTTTTCTCTATCTTTCACCACTGTAGGTGTACAGATGTCTTGAAGATCTCCAAAAAGTGGATCCATAGCTATTTTTGCTTGACGGTTGATGAAAGTAATAAGGTCAGCAAATCTTGCTCTATGTCCCCTACTTACCTTGATTTCAAATGCTGAGTTACACCACCTTTCCCTCATTTTGTATGGCAGTTTGGATACCATTAATCTCAGGTTTGTAGGGTTATCTACACTACCGTTCAAAAGTTTGGGGTCACTTAGAAATTTCCTTATTTTTGAAAGAAAAGCACTTTTTTTCAATGAAGATAACTTTAAACTAATCAGAAATACACTCTATACATTGCTAATGTGGTAAATGACTATTCTAGCTGCAAATGTCTGCTTTTTGGTGCAATATCTAGATAGGTGTATAGAGGCCCATTTCCAGCAACTATCACTCCAGTGTTCTAATGGTACAATGTGTTTGCTCATTGTGTCAGAAGGCTAATGGATGATTAGAAAACCCTTGTGCAATCATGTTAGGTCTGCAATGCTGTAATTGCTGCAAATGGAGGATTCTTTGACGAAAGCAAAGTTTGAAGGAAAAAATTATTATTTCAAATACAAATCATTATTTCTAACCTTGTCAATGCCTTGACTACTGTATATTTTCTATTCATTTTACAACTTATGGTGGTAAATAAGTGTGACTTTTCATGGAAAACACAAAATAATTGTCTGGGTGACCCCAAACTTTTGAACGGTAGTGTATTTCCTCCAGAAACTCAACATCTTTCATTGTGTTATGACAGCTAGTCAAAAATACAGTATAAGCATTTGGTGCTTTTCCATCATCCGGCTTGATTTGTGGCCAATATAATGCTTTGTCAATGTAAGCACTAGCTATCAGCAGCTCCTCATCTCCATAGTGCTTCTGAAGCAGTCATTTTGCTTCCCTGTATCCCCTGTCAGGTGGCATGTGTTTACAGCTGCGGAGAAGTTCATGTGGTTCTCCTGAAGTGTACTGTTGTAAGTAGTATAGCTTATCTGGATCACTATCAGCTCTGTTTTCTATGGCTTCTTCGAATGCCCTCATGAAGGACGTGTAGTTAAGAGGTTCTCCCTTGAACACTGGAATATCTTTAGCTGGTAACTGAATCTGTTTCTGTTGGTTAACAAGCATCTTAGTAATCATGTTTTGCTTCTGCATTACTCGAATAATGCCATGACTGTCTCTGTGCTGTCTGTCAGTAGAGTATGTAGATGGAAGTGGCATAGATGATACTGTACCCCGAGATACAGGAATAGTAGTGGGTGAATTATGTCTTCCTTCCTCTTTCTTGCTTTTAACATGCGAGTGGACACAACTGTTCATGCCATCTTCTGATCTCTCATACTCTTTCAGTACTCTTACTTGAGCTCTCTTTTCAGCAATAGCTGCTTCTAAGTCCAGTCTTTCCAGCTTGGCTTTAATATGTGCTTCTTCTACTTGACGCTCCTGCTTTGCCTGTAAAGCTGCAGCTCGTTCAACTAAACCAGCGAGCTTTGCTTCTTCACTAGTGCAAGCTGATGATTGAGCAGATAGGACTGATGAGCATCCTGCCACTCAGACCTTTTTCTGGGTTGGTTTTATATAAATAGACACCTATGAAGCACTATCTTCAAGTCCTATGTCATCGTCACCTGTATTATTTTCTTTGCTTTTTCTGCTTTCACTTAAGGCGCCTTCACACCAAACGCGAATGGGCAAATTTTTTGCACAGCATGATTACATTATAACTTAATGTAAATACATGAATAGACAGGAATTCAGCGTCTGGGTGAGAAGCAGACAGGCGAAGTTGCCTTTATAACTTCTGCAGCAGTGTTCAACCTGCTGTGGAAATCCCCCAAATAACATCATGCTTAGGTTTACATTATCCAATGGGGGGCCCACCTGAAAAAGTTGTCCCTGCCTCGAAAACTTGATGGGTGTGTTCCGTGGCAGGAATCCATGGGTAAAAAACTCTTGACATCCCGATTCAGCTGAAGAGCTCCCGGTCCTTCTGTCTCCAGGTGAGTGTCAGTCTCATTTTCAAACTAGTTTACTCTCCAATGTTGACACGCAGATAATGGCAGAATCTCAAAGCCAGCATTATCCCTCGGATGTGAACGTGCAAATGCGTGATTTCGGTTGTGCTTGCCCCTTTCCATTGACTTTGTATGGATTCACACTGCCCGTTCACGTTTAGTGTGATGTCACCTTTAGACTATTAATCCATCCTTCAGTTTCTTCTATAAACTATGTGATAATTAACAGTTAGGTTTTAACCAAGTTTTCTTATCTACTTCTCTTTCTTCCTCAGGCAGAAGATCCCATATTTGCTTATTGAGCTTTTTAAACTCAAAAATAAGAGTGGGAAAATCATTGTACTTGAACTCTCTTACCTTTTGTATGTTGCCAGCATCACATCCGGTTTTCAACTTCTTTCTTTTTGCCAGTTATTAGAGCTAAAACTCTTCTTCTGGATCCAATGAGCCTTTGCAATTTATCTTACAATGCTCTCTGTTAGCTTGCTCACTCTCTTAGTTTTCATTTCTGCATGGTTAAACACTCCCTCATCCTCAGCCATCATATCAGCAAAAGCAATGTGTAAATTGCGTGTAAATGTTCAGAAAGTATTTCAACTTTTCTCTTCAGACATGTGCATCACAACTTCTGAGATATGCAGAGACTTATTTGGCTTTTCAATAAGGCAACCTGTCCTTATGTGCATGCAGAGAAATCAAGTGGCTAAGTCAATCTTCAGTTCATAGTTTTTGATCACGTGAATTCCAGCGGGATCACCAGCCATTATGGGGGGGATAATCACCTAGTAAAATGGAACAAAAAAAGTGAAAATGTCCGAAATTTATTATGAAACTTTTGACAATGACAGACAGCGGTATGACAACAAATTAGATTTAATTGAGAAGCAGGCCCCCATCTCATTCCAAAGCAAAACTTGCCAAAAGACACGGAGAGGTGGGCTAGAATCACCTATCCAGACATGTACAAAGCTAAATATAGTTATCTTCATAACACTTACCGTGCATATTTATCCACATCAACCCATAAATTATTCACAGAGCCCTTAACTTAATTTCTCCTGTTAGTTTTTTTCTGTTTTTTCTGTTTTTTGTTGTTGTTTTTTTTAAATACAGTATGTGATCTAATTTGATTTAGCATTAGCTAAAGGTTGGCTTCATTCAGCACACTCACCTGTCCACGTGCTTTCAGATGACGTTAAACATCGTTGTCTTGGTGTTGAATCATTATTCCTTATTGATAACAATAAGCAGTTGATTTGTAGACTCCCAGCTACTAATAATTATCCTCAAAGCCACAGGCAGTGTTCTCACCATTTTGGCATCAGAACAGCAAACCTTGGGTTACTACTCCGTCATTTTCTTCAGTTGTTCAGAAGAATTGAGACTTCCCAAGTGAGTGACACTCTTGAATGTTGGTGAAGTCTGGATCTCAGCATCATTCGCGAAAAGCCTTAACTCCAGCTAAGGTTAGCTTTAGCAGCTAGCCTGTTCCAGCACAGAGTGCCCCGGCTTTGCTGGTTTCCTGCCAGCAGCCTCAAGGGTAAAGTAGTGTTGTTTTTCTCCTCTTCGGAGCCTTCTTTCATCGGAAAGGAACCAGGAGGTGAGCAGGATCCAGGTGGTCCGTATGGAGGTCTAATCAGTCGGAATGATTAGAAGCATCTGCGTAGCTGAGCATAAGGAGGCATGTTCTGTCTTGCCTGTGTGAACACAGCTGATTTTACAGACTGCAGTCAAAGGTAAGAACTTGGCAAGGAGGGCTAAATATGCTGTGTTCGAAATGCTCACTCCTTCCCCATATAGTGTACTATATAGTGAATCAGCCATCTTGTAGTACTGTTTGAAATCTTAACTGAAAATTTCATTCACTATATAGTACACTTAAAATATCCCACAATGCATTTTGAAAAGTAGTGTACAAAGGATGGTCACTACATTAGCCAATATATCCCATAATGCATTGCGCAGCTAACAGAGCAGTGAGAGGAGAGCTTTACATCACAACATAAACTACCTTAAGGTATTTATATCTATTATTTCAGCAAAAACAATTTGATTTAATACATATTTACTACCTAATTACATGCAGGTATTCATTTTTTTACCACCGTTAGTCTTATGTTTTACTATCTTACTGTGATGTCATTAACTGTGCCGTGAAAACAAGCCTGTAGTGTCTGAAAGCTGTTAATTTTATTGTTAAATTGAGTTTACTATATAGTCCACTATATCTAAATTCACTATATAGCGAGTTGGGAGTGAGTGACTGAACATTCCAAACACAGCCATAGTGATTTGGATCTTCATAATATCCTGTAGTTTGAAATTGTGACACTTAAGTTGGCTCGGACAGATCCCCGATAGGTCCCGTTAGACAAACAAATATGTTTGTTTAGCTCTGTGTGTGTGTGTGCTGATGAGAACAGGGAGCTTATGAATCTGAAAATGTGCACAGAGCATCAGACTCTTCAACAATATTATTAGTCAATTATTTAAAACAAACCTATTGCAAAACAGTCAGAGCACCCGCAAGTTGGAATACAAGGAAGGCGCCACATCAGCTCTACTAATAATAATAGTGTGGTGGCACTGTGTGGGGAGTTCTCCACCCAGAATAGGGAGCCAGGGGGAAGAGGGAATAATGGACTGAAGGAGGAAGTGGTACCGGGGGGTCTCAGATGGGACAGAAATGACTATTTGCCCCCCGGGGAGTTCAGGAGACACCAGAGCTGCTGAACGAAGAGAGGGTGTGAGAAGCGGGTCTGGCATTATGTGAATGTATTGTAGCAAGACCTGCTCTGTGACATGTGTTTCAATGTTATGTTAATGTGTGTGCATGTCTTGCAGTCTGAATATTAAGGTGTTCACCTTGAGTGCCGGAGGCAGGAATTAAAGAGTATAAAGGAGTTTGCTCAGGCTTCAGAGTTTTTACTGTACTTGATGTTGGAGGAGAAAATAAAGTTTGTGTTTTGTCCAGCTCGTTGCCTTGTCTTGCTTTCTTCCTCCACAATAGGAGAAAGCCAAACTCTCCTCTGTTTCTCTGATAGCTCCCAAGTTGACTCGCCTTGGTTCAAAATAATTGCAGGTAATCGATAAAAAAAACACTTTGTCCTTCCCACCAGTGTTTGTGCAACCAATTATTCCACAGTAGTGTATTATATTTACATATTTTTTGGCTTTACTGAAATAGAATTCCCCCTGCAGCTTCCCACCCAATATGGCCGCCCATATAGCGACTGGCAGCTGTGTGACGTCACCTTAAAACTATGAATTTGTAGCATTTAGTAGGCTAACTTGACAGATTCAAGTTCCTTAAAACTGTTTGTTCTTTCTTTACCTTTTCGCAAAGCTTTTCTTTAAATCACTGGGTTTCCACAAGGCTATATTGCAGACTTCTTAGAAGTGATGCATTCAAATTCCCCTCTGAACCCACCTGAGGCCTTTCATATGTTAGCATCCAATTAGCCTTCATGGCCGAACAGTTTTTCTACTTACGGTATATAGTGGCTTTCCTTCTTGTCCAAAAACCATGTAAGAGCTGAAGCACAGTATTCTTGATGCATGCGACAAGATATAATCTTCAATTTTAAAACCTTTAATAAAACAAAAAAGCTCTTATACTGTCACACAGTAGAAAAACTGTGCTCCTGTGTCTAGTGCAGCTGTCTGAATGAATGGCTGCATGTGTTACGTAGGGATGAGCGTATCGATACTCAAGTATTGATACTTTGATACAGCTGGTCGATACTTTTAAAAATATCTCGATACCACTATGTTAATACAAAGCGTGCAATTGGTTCTCACTTCTGAGAGTTTTATGCATTAAATTTATGTGTGAAAACCGGTGAAAAACCAACCCAAATATATTTTAGAGATGGTCTGCCGCGTCACATGATTATGGCAGCCTATCAGATGTCAAAGCCAGAGACTCACTGTGCAGACAAGCACTCACTCGCATGCAGAGTGAGCTCAGCAGCATCGGGGGCGGCAGAAGTACTTCTGAAATGTTACACCATTCATCCAGATTCTATGGTGATACCAAGCAGCATAAAATTTGAAAAATAAACAAAATAAGCACTATTGAGGTTTGTAAAAATAATAGTGTATGCAGAAAGGAAGCAGGCGAGGCAACGAGCTAGACGACACACAAACTTGATTCCTTCTCCAACATACAGTACAGTAAAAGAGTCCCGGGTCTCTGTGCATTCTCCTTTTATACCGTTAATTCCATGCATTGAGACCTGGGACTTCTGACCATCATGCATTGTTTGGAACAAAGACCTGTGCGGCACATTAACATAACATCATGCCGGCACTGCCTCTCACACTCTTTCCTCTTCCAGCAGCTCCGGTGCTCTCTCCTCTCCTTGGAGGGGGGGGGGGGGCGACTAGTCCTTACTGTCCCCTCTGAGACCCCCCGGTGACACTTCCTCCTTCATTCCATTGTTCCCCCTTTCCCCAGCTGCCTTCTCTGGGTGGAGAATCCCCCCCACCCACCCAAACACCCAGAAAGGGCACTAACCCTCCCCATCCTTTGGGCTTGCTGTCCATCCCGGCTACCACCAATGGCTCCTCAACCTCACTGGAGTCCCTCATGGATGCCGGTGCCACTGCCTGCACGCTGAGCATTCTAGTCTCCAAAATGATGTGGTCCGCTTCTTGCGCCAGGGCACAGTAGTCCTTGGCAACTAGCCGCAGCAAGTTGGCCAGGATCACCTTCGCCGTAGCCGGTAGGTTCCTGAGGAACAAGTGGGCGAACAGGAAAGATTCATTGTACTTCCCTTCAGCGCCAACATGCTCTCCATCAGCTCCTCTGCAAATCTGTCACCTAACTCCAAACGCGTTAGGAGTCTCTCTGCCCTCTCACTGTCAGAAAGGGTATAGCGCTGGAGTAGCATCCTCTTGAGCGCCTCATATTTCCCCTGGGCTGGCGGCTCCTGAAGCAGGCTTGTCGCCTATTGTGTGGTGCACGCGTCCAGCGCAGCGACCACATAGTAATACTTTGTGTCGTCCGTTGTTATCCCGCGGAGTGCAAACTGGGCTTCTATGTGCAGGAACCACACAGTTGGGTCATGAAGCCAGAAGTCTGGGAGCTTGACTCAGACAGCGCACGCGGCGCTGGTGCTCTCCCTCCAAGTAGTCTCCGGGGCGGTGCTCTGTTCGCTCTCTATGGCACATCTTGGGGTCACCAATGTGGAGAAAGGAAGCAGGGGAGGCAACGAGCTAGACAACACACAAACTTTATTCCTTCTCCAACATACAGTACAGTTAAAGAGAGTCCCGGGTTTCTGTGTATTCTCCTTTTATACCTTTAATTCCATGCATTGAGACCCGGGACTTCCGACCATCATACATTGTTTGGAACAAAGACCTGTGTGGCACACTAACATAACATCACGCCGGCACCGCTTCTCACACTCTTTCCTCTTCCAGCGGCTCCGGTGCTCTCTCCTCTCCCCGGGGGGCGAATACTCCTTACTGTCCCGTATGAGACCCCTGGTGACACTTCCTCCTTGAGTCCATTGTTCCCTCTTTCCCCAGCTGCCTTCTCTGGGTGGAGAATCCCCCACCCGTACCACCACAAGTGTAAAAATAAATAAAATTTTAAAAAGTTGCATTGTGAAAAAAATTATACATTTATGAATGGTGAAACATTTCAGAAGTAAAAAATACTTTAATCTAGTTGAGAATCTTCAAATTAAGAAACTGAATTCATTTTGAATTCATTTTAAGTCTTAATTATTTTATTATAATTGAAAAAAAATCATTTTTTATTTATTTTGCTCATTGTTCTATTTTATTATCATTTTATAAGCATTTCTTTCGTGTTTCTGCTCATGAGTTTTATTCATATTTCATATTGCCCTTGCAATAAAGTTGTAAATGAAACTGCAATCGTGGTTTTGGGCGAAAGGTATCGGTATCAAAGAAAAAGTCTCATAAATTAATGGTATCATATCGAAAGGGAAAATGCTGGTATCGCCCATCCCTAGTGTTATGTAACTTAACAATTAAAGGAGCACTTCTTAAAACTGTTAACATGCACTTTCACACATCATTTTACTTAGAATTTCCTATGAATTCTTAGTTTAACAAATGTGAAATTTTACATTTTTTTTTCAAATAATTCTGTTGAACCACAATTCAAAAGCATTGTCTGATTTTCATTGGTTAATTTTCATAGAATTTTTATTTATTACCACTTTTGTCAGATTCAAGTTATTTCTGTGACCATTGTGGGTTTTCTTTCATTAACAGAGGGGTACCAACAATTCTGTCCACGTCTGTATTCTCTCAAGCCTTGTCTGAATCATTCAGGTGTTCATTGACAAACTTCAAATGTGCCTTCTTGAGCAGGAGGACGTTGCGAACACTGCTGGGTCTCAATCTATTATGGCGAAGTGTTATCAATGGTTTTCTTGGTGATCGTGGTCCCATCTCCCTTGAGATCATTAACAAGCTCCTCCCCGTGTAATTCTGAGCTGATCCCTGACCTTTCTCAGAATCATCCTTACCCCACAAGGTGAAATCTTGCATGGAGCACCAGAGTGAGGGTGGTTGATTGTGATCTTGTATTTCTTCCACTTTCGAATTATCGCACCAACAGTGGTCTCTTTCTCACCAAGCTTCTTACTGATGGTCTTGTAGCACATTCCAGCTTTGTACTGGTCTACAGTCTTGTCTCTGACATCCTTTGACAACTCTTTGGTTTTGCCTGTGGTGGTGAAGACGTTTGAATTGGAGAAATTGATTCTGTGACAGGAATCTTTTCTACACATAATGAATTGAGATTAGGAGTACTTTCCTAAAGGGACAGGACTAATTTATGTGCCTCATGGATACATAACCTGTCTGTGCAGGTCAGAATTCTTTCTGATTGGTAGGGGATCAAATACTTATTTCCCTCAGTCAAATGCAAATTAATTTATAACCCTTATTTGATATTTTTTCTGGATTTTTTTGTTGATCTTCTGTCTCCCTCTGTTAAAACAAATGTACCATAAAATTATGGACTGTTGATTTCTTTGTAAGAGGGTAAACTTACTAATTGTGCAGGGGATCAAATTCTTATTTCCCCCACTGTGTGTGAAAAAGTGTTTGCCCCCTTTCTGATTTCTTTTTTTTTTTGTATGTTTGTCACACTTAAATGTTTCAGATCATCAAACCAATTTAAATATTAGACATAGATAACACAAGTAAACACAAAATGCAGTTTTTAAATGAAGGTGTTTATTAACGGTAAAAAAAAATCCTACATGGCCCTGTGTGGAAAAAGTGATTGCCCCCCCTCATAACATAAATTAACTGTGGTTTATCACATCTTTGGAAAGCTGAGTTCAATTTCTCTAGCCACACCCAGGCCTGATTACTGCCACACCTCTTCTCAATCAAGAAATCACTTAAATAGGACCTGCCTGACAAAGTGAAGTAGACCAAAAGATCCTCAAAAGCTAGACATCATGCTGCGATCTAAAAAAATTCAGGAACAAATAAGAAACAAAGTAATTGAGATCTATCAGTCTGAAAAAGGTTATAAAACCATTTCTAAAGCTTTGGGATTCCAGCGAACCACAGTGAGAGCCATTATCCACAAATGGCAAAAACATGGAACAGTGGTGAACCTTCCCAGGAGTGGCCGGCGGACCAAAATTACCCCAAGAGTGCAGTGACAATTCATCCAAGAGGTCACAAAAGACCCCACAACAACATCCAAAGAACTGCAGGCCTCACTTGCCTCAGTTAAGGTCAGTGTTCATGACTCCACCATAAGAAAGAGACTGAGCAAAAATGGTCTGCAGTTCATAACCATGGTCAGTGTTCATGATCATGTTCATGGCCTGCATGGCAGAGTTCCAAGACGAAAACCACTGCTGAGCAAAAAGAACATAAAGGCTCTTCTCAGTTTTGTCAGAAAACATCTTGACGATCCCCAAGACTTTTGGGAAAATACTCTGTGGACTGACGAGGCAAAAGCTGAACTTTTTGGAAGGTGTGTGTCCCATTACATCCGGCATAAAAATAACACAGAATTCCAGAAAAGGAACATCATTCCAGTAGTAAAATATGGTGGTGGTAGTGTGATGGTCTGGAGTTGTTTTGCTGCTTCAGGACCTGGAAGACTTGCTGTGGTAAATGGAACCATGAATTCTGCTGTCTACCAAAAAATCCCGAAGGAGAATGTCCGGCCATCTGTTTGTGACCTCAAGCTGAAGTGCACTTGGGTTCTGCAACAGGACAATGATCCAGAACACACCACTGTCCACTTCTGAATGGCTTAAGAAAAACAAAATGAAGACTTTGGAGTGGCCTAATCAAAGTCCTGACCTGAATCTGATTGAGATGCTGTGGCATGACCTTAAAAAGGCATTTCATGCTCGAAAACCCTCCAATGTGGCTGAATTACAACAATTTTGCAAAGATGAGTGGGCCAAAATTTCTCCACAGCGCTATAAAAGACTCATTGCCAGTTATCGCAAATGCTTGATTGCAGCTGTTGCTGCTAATGGTGGCCCAACCAGTTATTAGGTTTAGGGGGCAGTCACTTTTTCACACAGGGCTATATAGGTTTGGATTTTTGTTTTCCTTAACAATAAACACCATTTAAAAACTGCATTTTGTGTTTACTTGTGTTATCTTTGTCAAACAAATATTTAAATTTGTTTGATCTGAAACATTCATGTGTGACAAACATACAAAAAATGGTCCCTTGATCCGAGTGCAATTCTGATGGTGAACCTTCGAAGGGCCATAAGGAAGGTATCTGTGTCGAGGGAAGATACAGTAGTACCTCCAGGTGCACAGCTCGTGTGATGATGCATTTAAAGAGAATAGCCCACCTCTTCTCTGTCCTGCATCTCACCTTCAGTTGAAGTGGACTTAAAACAGTCAACGCCACAGGAAATAGAAGGCTGGTTTGAAGAACCTGAGTCGAGGTGGTGGCAGGTCTGCCATCTTCTGTTCCGCTGGTCTGGCTCTCCATCTGTGGCATTCAAAACGTCTGTGTTGGTGATTCTTCACTGCCTCACATCCTCTGAGGATCCAAACTTTACATCTGAGCTCTGTGAGTACTCGATCTGGAGCAGGATGGCATAGTTTAGCATCATACTCTTGGATGAGCAACTTGGTAGAAGGGTGATGAGGGTCAAGTACAATAGGGTGTATAGTTGCTGGGTTAAATTCCTCCACTTTGCGAAGCCGTCCTCCCAGTCTGATGACTTGATTGGTTGCATCAAACTCTGGTGAGATGCGAAGTAGACGATTACTAGATGCCACAGGTTTCCCTTTCTTAAGGCTTTGTTCTGACCACAACACATTGAAAATTTTCCTTATTATTTATCAAGTTCGTTGTTCTGATCAGACTTTGAACTATAAACAAAATATTTGGAATTTGACAACTTTGTTCGGATCTGTGCACAGGTGGCGGACCCTGCCCACGCTTTAAGTTCATTCTTGTTATTTTCTGTATTTATTATCATTGCTTTCCTGGGTTGTCATTATTTTTTATTATGGTATTATCCTTTGTTCATTTTATTAGGTCTCATGTGTTTTCCCTACCCGACTCTCAGTTAATTATAATTATTATCATTATGATTGTCTTGGTCTTGTCTCCCTTTGTCAGGGCATGGACTGGGCCTCATGCTCTCGCTCTGAATTATGATTTTGTTCTTTGTTCTCTGGGCATGGGCCCTAGCCCATGCTCTTGCTTTGTGTTTGTATTTTGCATTTTTGGTATTTGTGTAGCACTGTCTCTGCTTTTTGCTTTCCTTAAATTTCTCTCTGCCCGGTCCTTGGTTATTTGTTATTTGTATTATTTCATGCCTCTTATGTTCTGTATCTTTCATAGTCCTTATTATTATTCAGTCTTATTTGTAAGTTTTATTCTTATCATAGTCATGTTGTGTTTTGCCGTTATTTCTGTCACATTCTGCTGTCTTGGTTTAGCTTTATTTGGTGATTGTTCTCAGTCTCTTTTGAATTGCCTGAGTTGTTAAGTGCATACAGCAGTTTGTAGTTATGTTCGTCTGTTTCACCTTTTATTTAAGGGATGCAGCCCCTCACCTGGGTGCTGCATTCTCGTCATTATTTGGCGTTCTACCACGCTTCTGTCTAGCCCGATCCTGTCTTGCCACGTTTTGGATTATTTTATACTTTGCCTGTCTTGCCTGTCCATTTGGGAATTATTATTTACATCTTTGAGCTGGCCAGGATTCGGACCAGCTTTTCTAAATAGTTGGAACTTAATCCTCGCATTTGGGTTCAGTTCCTTCAACTCACCATGACACCCTTATTCTCTTTTCATATTTTGGTGCGTTCTCTGTTAGTGATTGTATGTGTTGCCCCGCACATCCTGTTTTCCCATATCTGTCATCACTGTTCTACCCGCGTGTCAGTTGTTAGTCTTAATTAGTGTCCAAACCTGTTTGATATTCATTGATCACCCCTTGTCTTATTTAAACCCGGCATCTGCCTTCATTCTGTCTGGTGTCCTTAATTGTCATTCAGCATGATTACACGCTTCATGCCTTGTATTTTGTTCATGTCTTGCCTCGCCTGCATTCCTGCCAAGTTTAATATTATTTGGATTGTTGTCAAGTCTTGTTTTTGAGCTCTCAAGCTGTGTCGGGGTTTGATCAGCTCAAAATAAAACTTCAAAACTTTACGTCCAGCATTTGGGTCCTGAATTCTGCCCTGGAGGGAACTTTGCGCTGACAGAAGGACACCAGCAGTATGGACACAGCGGACGCAAAGTTTTTCTTAATGGGCCTCGAAGAGGAGGAAGTTTGGGCTGCTTCTTTCAACGAGGATGCCCACATGCTGGAAAAAGCCCTCATGTTCCGTGAAGGCGCCAAGCAGATGATTGAGGCTATTCCATCCCGCTGAAGCTACCCACAGCTCGCCGGACTTCTGTGCTCCGTGACCAACTTGCTGTGGATGCTCCAGGGGCTGTTGAAGCCATCACCGGCGGTGGGAGAGGAGCAGTGGGAGTGGAGATCGACACGAGCCAAAAGATGTGGCTTGCACTGTCACCAGGGAAAACAGCGGTTTGGCTTCTCATCTCCGGCGGAGGCGCTTCAGGCTTCCGTGTCCTCCCTCAACTCAGCACCACACCAACGTGCAGCAGTGCCTCGTTGGACAACCCATGTCATCTCCTGGGAGGGATCGCCCGACTCCTCAGCGGCAGCAGAACAGGAACAATGGCAAGTACTCATATTTTTTACCACCTATTAATGAAAGGGCTTGCCTTGTTCCTGGGGAGGGGGCTCAGCTACAGCCACCTACCATCACTGCTGAGCTCTCTCCATTGCTCTCTGCCGTCACGGTTTCCATCTACCCACCCTCACCAGCCTCTCCTCTCTGCTCTTCCCCGAGCTCCACTCCTGATGATGTCACCTACCACCAGGAACTGCAGGACCTCATCCAGGATATTGGAAATTGCTATACCCTCTGCCTACACCTGGTTGGTTGGGAAAACGCGGTGTGGAAGGATGTGGCGTGGAGGTGGGCTCATTGGTTGTTAGCAGCAAAACCCCACCTGAGGGAGGACGTCCCTGCCTTCTTAAATGACTTCCTGCTGTCCGAAGAGTACTCCTTCACGCTAGAGGAGGAGGAGGAGCTGTCATGTGTTTCAGAGGCCGGAGGGCCTCCGTCGTGTATTTCAGAGGCAGGTGAGCCTCTATCTGCTGTTCCTGAGGCCGGTGCACCCACGTCCCCTGTTCCTGAGTTTGGTATGCCTCAGTCAACAGCTCCAGAGGTCAGTGTACTCCAACCATCAGAGTCTGATGTCTACGCACCGCAAACATTATCTACTTCAGTGGCCGAGGGCGCCGCTCCTGCAGTTCATCATGAAGGCATCACTCCAGCAGCAGGAGTCCAGGAGCTAAGGCAAGTACCTTTTCCATTATTTTCTACAACCATCTTAGAAAAAAAAACTTGCTTTATTCCTGGTGGGGGGACCCAAGCACAGAGTCTACCAGCTCTTGGGCCCTTCCCACCAGTCTCTGCTGCTAATGACTATGGTGTCACCTCACTGATCGCCTATTCTCCTCCCTCATCCGAGGTGATCGTGTCGAGGGTGGAGCCGCAAGAGGACGACGTTCCACCAGTCGAGTTAGAAGTCGGTGGACCTCCAACTGTCAAGCCAGGGGTCGTGGACCTCCAACTGTCGAACCGGAGGTCAGTAGACCTCCAGCCGACAAGCTGGAGGTCGGTGGACCTCCACCCGGCGTGCCGGAGGTCAGTGGACCTCCACCCGGTGTGCCGGATGCCGGTGGACCTCCACCCGACGTTTCAGAGGCCAGGGGGTCTCTACCTGCCGTTCCGGAGCCCGGGGGGCCCTTACCTGTTGTTTGAGGTCAGGGTGCCGCCATTGCCTGCCTCTAAACCAAAAGGCCCAGTATTATTGCTTCCAGAACTGAACGCCCCAGCATTATTGTCTCCTAGACTAAAAGCCCCAGTATTTTTGTTTCCAGAGCTTAAAACTCCTTTGTTGCTGTGCCCTGAGCTCTGCATCTCTGACCTTCCTTGCCTTGTAGTCTGGTGGTCTAAGGACTTTGGTAGGCCACCAGGCCCTCCATGTACTCTGGTCTGGGGTCCTGTAGACTTGAGTAGGCCCCCTTACCCATCTTATTCTCCAGTCCAATGGCCCTGGGACTACGGAAGACCACCTGAACTGCCTTGCCCTTTGGTCTGGTGGCCCTGGGACTTCGGTAGGCCATTGGACCTGCCTTGTTTTTAGTTTGGGACCTGGGACTTTGATTCTACCCCACGAACTGTTTTTTTTTTGTTTGTTTGTTTTGGACTTTTTTTGGGGGGGGGACTTGTTTTCAGCCAACTTGACCTTGTACCCCCATGCCCACCCTGGGAGGGTGATTTTTCTGTTTTTGGTGTTGTTTTGGGGTGTCTGGGATCCACTCTGTGCATGGATGAAGGACCATGCCTACACTTTAAGTTCTTTCTTGTTATTTTCTGTGTTTATCATTATCATTGTTTTCCTGGGTTTTCATTATTAATATTATTATTATGGGCCATTAGGTGGATTATGGTTATCTTGGGTTTTGGTGGTATTATCCTTTGTTCATTTTATTAGGTCTCATGTGTTTTCCCTGCCCGACTCTGTTAATTATGATTATTATCATTATGATTCTCTTGGTTTTGTCTCTCTTATCCTCTGCTCATATTTTGGTGCGTTCTTTGTCAGTGATTGTATGTGTTGCCCCGCCCATCCTGTCTTCCCATATCTTTCGTCACTGTTCTACCCGTGTGTTAGTTGTTGGTCTTAATTAGTGTCCACATATTCATTGATCACCCCTTGCCTTATTTAAACCCGTGTCTTCCTTCATTCTGTCTGGTGTTCTTAATTGTTATTCGGCATGATTACACGCTTAATGCCTTGTATTTTGTTCCTGTCTTGCCTCGCCTGCATTCCTGCCAAGTTTATTATTTGGATTTTTGTCAAGTCTTGCTTTTGTTAGCCCTCGAGCTGTGTCAGGGTTTGACCAGTTCAAAATAAAACTTTAAGTCTAGCGTTTGGGTCGTGAATTCTGCCCCAGAGGGGCACTCTGCGTTGACAAACCTGGGCAGACGTCAAATTCCTTTTTCTGTGTATAAACTGAGACGATGACCAGTGTAACCAGCATCCAGCTTCTACGGTTGTGACCCAAAGGAGCAGTGGCCAGTACCAGACCATTTTGTGGCAAAACCTGCCCTTTCCTTGCAACTTCACCAACGAACCTCCATCTGGACCAAGGTTGGTACCTGAAAGGCCTGCTATCAAGGCACAATCTGACTTCATCTGCTATGCTTGTCTGTTGTCCAAATTTAATTCTTCAGAATATTCCTTGTATAAGTTCTATAAACCTAACATCTTTGAACTCCTTTTAGAACTTCAAATGCATTTATTATTGCATTATACATTATTATTTTCCATTACAGTGTCAATTTACGCTATGTTTTTCTTTGATTTCACAAATGTTTGATAATACATGTTATGTGCCGTAATCCAGTAACAGTTTAATGTGCTCATGATACATGTTAAATTCACTGTCTTAAAGTAATCTGAATGTGTTCATTTATCCTGAAATTTTGTATTTAACTGTTAAAAATGCATATGGGAGTTATTGTTTAATTTCACGTCCATCGTCTTGATTAAAAGCAGAAAGAACTCAAAGGTTTTTGAGACTGATTAATCACTGGCACAAATATTGAATTATTAATAAAATTGTCCATTCCTTTCTGAACTGGTGCCCCAACAAGTTTGTGTACTGGTAATGAAGAGAAATCTTCATTCCCACCCACATACAGTATATATATTTATTTTTATTTATTTTATTTCTTTATTTATTTATGCAGGGACATGCACAATATACATTGACCTTAAAGAGGAAAGATGCATTGTACCAGGTTATAGCACAAGTGCCAATTTCCACCTGTAGTCCCTGGGCAGGCTGGTGTTAGCATTAAAAAGCAGACATTTGCTAAAACTACAAGTAAGCATTGATAAAAAACTAAAACCAAACATTGATTAAAAAACTAAAACCAAGCATTGCTAAAAACTAAAACAAATATTAATATCATTGATAAGAACCCAAAACATTGATAAGAACTAAAACATACAATAATACATTTTACATTTTTAAAATATTTGTACCCACATAACCACTACACCAGCATCTGTGATGGTATGGAGGTGTGTTTGTTCCCATGGCATAGGTAACTTGCACATCTGTGAAGGCACCATTAATGCTGAATGGCACATACAGGTTTTGGAGCAACATATGCTGTCATCCAAGCAACGTCTTTTTCATGGATGTCCCTGCTTATTTCAGCAAGACAATGCGAAGCCACATTCTGCATGTGTTACAACAGCGTGGCTTCATAGTAAAAGTGTGCAGGTGCTAGACTGGCCTGCCTGCAGTCCAGACCCGTCTCCCATTGAACATGTGTGGTACATTATGAACTGAAAAACACAACACAGACCCCAGACTGTTGAGCAAGTGCAGTCCTACATCAGACAAGAATGGGAAAGAATTCCACCAACAACGCTTCAACATTTAGTGTCCCCAGTTCCTCAACGCTTATTGAGTGTTGTTAAAAGGCAAGGTGGTTTTAAACAGTGGTAAACATGCCCCTGTCCCAGCTTTTTTGGAATGTATTGCAGGCATAAAATTCGAAATGACTGAATATAAAAAAAAGTTTCAGTTCAAACATGAAATATCTTGTCTTTGTAGTGTATTAAAGTAAATATAGGCTGAAAAGGATTTTAAATCTTTGAATTTTATTTTTATTTACATTTTACACAGCGTCCCAACCTCACTGGAATTAGGGTTGTACAAGAAAACACTGGCAAATTTATTAGTAAAAAGTTGCAAATTTGTACAGTTAGGTTAGGAATTTTTCACAAAAAATTGTAAATTTATAAGAAAAAGAAAACTATTTTCAAAAAAATCACAATGTTCTGTGGGAAAGACTTAGAATATATAAGAAAATTATCAAGATTACAAGTAATAATTCAAATCTCAAGTTTATAAGAAGCTTACATTTATAAGAAAACCGTCACAATTTTACAAGAAAAAAACTCACAAGTGAGTCACAACTGGAGTGACTTTTTAGTAGACTTTCACTCTTACTGAAGCAATTTCGAGGTAACTCTTCTTACATTATACTTCAGTAATTCATTTCACAAGGTAAACTATAGCTATATTTGAGCACACAGCTGTTTCTGGCTATAAAGCAGAGTAGGCAAAAACTTTGGCCGCCTTAGGGGCCCAAAGCTACAAGCGCACCCTGAAACTCCAAAAAAAAAAAAAAAAAAAAAAAAACAACTTTTACATTACCTTTCATTTTTTTCTTGTAAATTTACCACTTTCCTAAACTTGCAACTTTTTTCTCATAAATTTGTGACTTTTTTTTGTGAATTTGCAACTTTTTTCTCATAACTTGGTAAGTTTTTCTCTCAAATTTGCAACATGTTTCTCATAAATTTGCTAAATTGTTCTCATAAATTGGTAGCTTTTTTGTAAATTTGTGAAATTTTCTCCTGAATTTACAACTTTTTTCTCATTAATCTCATTTTTCTCATAAGTTTACATCTTTGTTTTCTCATACATTTCCAGCCTTTTTACCTCCGCCAAGGAGGTTATGTTTTCATCGGCGTTGGTTTGTCTGTCTGTTTGTTTGTTTGTTAGCAAGATAACTCAAAAAGTTATGGACAGATTTTCATGAAATTTTCAGAGATTGTCAGAAATGGGGTATCCTACAGATGATTATATTTTGGTGGTGATCCGGATCACCGTCCAGAAGAAAACCGCCATTACGGAAAATGCGATTTTCATGAATAACTACTGAACCACTAATCCTATCATTGTGAATCCAATTGCTAGTCATATGTTTTCATGGTCAAGGAATCTGAAAACGTACACACAAACACTGTATGGGGGGAACTGTGGCACTTGGCGGAGGTCTGCGCTCTCCGAGTGCTTTTCTAGTTTCCTCATAAATTTGCAACTTTTTCTTCATACCTTTGCAACTTTTTTCTCATAAATTTGACCTTTTTTCCTCATGAATTGGTGACTTTTCCCCTCAAGTAACTTTTTTTTTTTATAAATTTGCAAGTTTTTTTCTTTTCTAAATTTGTGACATTTCTTTTGAATTGGCAACTTTTTTCTCACAGATTGGCAAGATTTTTTTCTCATAAATTTAACTTTTTCTTGTGAATTTGCAGCTTTTTTTCTCATAAATCTTATAAATTTGCAGCTTTTTCCTCATACATTTGTGACTTTTTCTATAAATTTCCAACTTTTTCCTTATAAATTTGCAAGATTTTTCTCAGAAATTGGCATTTTTTTAAAATTTGCAACATTTTTGTCATAGCCTATTAAAATTTTCTCTAAATTTGCATCTTCTTCCTCGCATATTTATCACTTTTTTCCATCAGATGTGACTTTTTCATCATAAATTTGTAACCTTTTTCCCTATTTCTTGCCTTCTGATTGTTGCTCTGAGTGTTGCTATCCCTGTGCTGTTGCAATCCTGGAATTTCCCCATTGTGGGACTAATAAAGGCTTATCTTATCTTATTTAAATTTGCAGAGTTTATTTTGTAATGGTGTTCACTTAAGCCCCTTTTCCACTAGCACCTACTCAGCTCGACTCACCTGGACTGTAATTGGTTTGTAGGGTTTTCCATTAGTACCTAGTACTAGGTACTTTTTTAGTATCTACTCCAGCGAGGTTCCTAGCATGCTGAGTCGAGCTGAAAATGTGACGTACCGTAACAGATTGCAGGCCACTGACTGGCCAGGGTGTAACATCAGTGAATGAGAATGAAATCTTAACAAGATTCAAAACCGCCATTTGTAAATTTGGCCGTAAGTTTTTATTATTTCTGTGATAATCAACTAGATAAATGGCTACATACAAATAAACAATGTGATCCAACAACGACGTGCAGACTCTTCTGTGCTTGGTGGCTGTGGAGTGAATCCAGAGGGAGCTACAGGGCTGAAAAGTTCATACAGTGGTCAAATTTGACCAAATGTGGTCTATTTTTCAACAGTCTTCCATCAGTGTTGCAGTGCTTGGATCCCTGTGCTGGAAAAATAAACTACATTTGATCAAATTTGACCACTGTGAACTTTTCAGCCTATATGAACTTGTCAGCCCTGTCGCCAGCGGAGCAACCTGAAATGAAATACCAGGAGGTCTCTGAGCTGATAGTTGCTCATAGGGAAGATGGTGAGTGTTTTGTGATTTTAAGCATCTTTTACATTATTTATCCCTTTGATGGCAAGCTCACTTTGAACAAACGGATATCTCCTGTATGCAATTAGCTAACTAGCTAGCCATCAGTGCTAACTCTGTGCATTGCTTGTATTTTGCACTGGAAGTATTCGCTTCTGACAGCAAAATGTCAACAACGTAACAGGATAATGGGCCACCTTCCTGTAATGAACCCACCTGCCTTGAGGTGGTACTCAGTTGTAATGGAAAACAACCTAAACTGTATCAGGCTGAGTAGGTGCTAATGGAAAAGTGGCTTTATATAGCGCTTTTTCTCATCTCTGGATGACCAAAGCACTTTACAAATCCTACTATCTACCCATTGGGGTTCAGTGTCATGCATACCTGTCAAGTGATACGGTTTTGCCGTATTTTAATACGGGGAAAATGCAATTTTAGCAAATACGGGCGTATTGCCATTTCTGTACGCCAAAAAGAAAAATATACGGGAAAAAAAATTATTGAGAGTATGGAGGAACACCTCGTGTGTGACCCCCATAGCGTACAGGGCTGGCAGTGCGCTCAGCGTCCGCCTGCACTTATTTCGATCCTCCACAAGCGCACCTAAGCAGTGTTTTTGTGAGTTTCAAAATGGCTTCTTGCAGCGCGCCGCCGGCAAAGTAAACAAAGCTTGAAGAAAAGGGAAATCGAGGGACTGGACGTCACCGTTCTCCTTCACCGTCACCATTTATTTATTTTAGATTGCACAATATTCCATGGCAGAATGTTGTGGGCTTTGGTTCGGACAATTGCAACACGATGGTGGGTCGAGACCTTTCCAGACTGAAGGAGAACTCTCCAAATGTTTTCAGGTATGGGCAGTATTATTCACCTTCAAATATTACCTAAATATAACAAAAAAAATGCTTTAAAATCTTAACAAACATGCTTAGAGGTAGCCCAAATCCCCTATAGTGTACTGTTATTTTGTATCTTGGAACTTTGCTTTACATTCAATTCAATTCAATTCAACTTTATTTATATAGCGCCATTTCACAACAACAGTCATCTCATAGCACTATCAACTGTAGGGGGAACCCCACAGTTGCAGAAAGACCCCAGCAATCAGGCGATCCCCTGTGAGCAAGCACTTGGTGACGGTGGAGAGGAAAAACTCCCTTTTAACAGGAAGAAACCCCCAGCAGAATGTACATCTGAATGTATAGCATTATATTGAAAGGGCTGAATAAGATTGATATTTTCATTGTTATTATTATTAACACAATTTCAAAGAGAATTATTTCTGATACTTCCATCCATCCATCCATCTTCTACCGCTTTTCCGGAGGTCCGGGTCGCGGAGGCAGCAGTTCAAGCAGAGAAGCCCAGACTTCCCTCTCCCCAGCCACCTGCTCCAGCTCTTCAGAGGGGATACCAAGGCGTTCCCAGACCAGCTGGGAGACATAGTCTCTCCACCGAGTCCTGGGTCTGCCCCGGGGTCTCCTCCCAGTGGGACGTGCCTGAAACACCTCAAGTGGGAGGCGTCCAGGAGGCATCCTAATCAGATGCCCATACCATCCACCTAATCCACCCCGTGGATTAGGTGGCGGTCAAAGGCAGAGACCTTGGCGGACTGATCCCAAGCTTTCTAAACTGGCTTTTGGTATTTCTGATACTTATGAAACAAAAATCCATTCTGCTTTTGTTTCAGCATTGGCAGCATAAATGAATGAATTTGAAATAGTTCATGTTGCAGTTGCTGTTTGTTTGGTTTTTGTTTGTTTTTTTTTTGTGTTTTTTTTTTTTGCTTCAGTTTTCTTTCATCTGCTGATAAATACAGTTTTTAAGTACTCAGTACAGGCGTGAAAGCCCCCCCCCCCAATAAGGGAGGCATGAGGTATGCCTTGACAGGTATGGTCATGCTCAAGGTCACTTCAGCATGCAGACTGTAGAGAGAGTGGGAATCAAACCACTGACCCTCTGGACTACACGACACCTGCGCTACAGCCACATTTATTTGATGTTTATTTAATGTTTAGGTTTTTGTTTGGAGTGAAAAGACCCCCCCCCCCCCCATTTCAAAGGGTTTGAATTTTTCCCCATTCCATGTACAGGGGCCCCCAAAAAGCCAGAAACGGCCCTGTTCACGCCCTGCGTGGTGGGGATCTAAAGGGGGCTGGCCCCTGCTGATTCAGAGGTTTGGAATTTGCATCTGATTGCCGCTTGTCAACCAATGATGTGGTGTGCAGGCCCCACGGTCTCTCCACGCCTCTCCCTCCGTGTCTGGCGACACGCAAATTCTGAAAACATAATTACACGCTGGAGCCGATGAGAGGGTAGCATGCAGTCACATGAAACCGCTTTATTTCTAGCCGATAAACACACGACTCACCCCTGGTCGCCGCCGGTTTGGTGCGCTCTTCCCTGCGTGTGAACGGAGAGGCAGATTCGGGATTGGGGTGGTGGTGGGGGGAACGGGAATGTGTCTTCCGCTTCTTCGGAGGGTGGAAACCGAACGGACGCCGGTGCTGTAAGTTTATAAATGTCTCTTTATCTTTTTTTTTTGTTTGTATGCGTGAGTGCCGTCTGTCTTTATCTGTGCGTTTGCACGGCTTCCTCATCCGTCCTCTATATGTCTGATTGACACGTCGCTTACAGGACGCCGCTATTTTTAATCAATAGGTTCGCAAATCGCTGATCAGTTTCTGTCTTGGTGAAGGAGGCGGATGGATCCAACTGCTGGCCGATTATTACCCTACAGTGTTGGAAATACGGTGGGATTCCCTGTTAATGTTATTTTTTTTCACGTTTAATGCAGCATAAAGGTTAAGAACACCGTAATGAACCACCATTCCAGCTAATAACTGTTAAATCATATTAACAGCTAAAATTCAAATTGGTAACAGTTATGTTTTTGTTTTTGTTTTTTTAGAAAGTTTACCGGTAACTTCAGTCAACGCGGTAATAGAATTGTATTAGAAACCAGCACTTTCACCACACACCAAATTTATTTCAACTAAAGTTGTATTTGCTCGTTATTTTACCAGATTGGCTTTTTATTTTATATTATTACTTCTTTGCTCGACGTGGCGGTTCGTCCTCTTGCCTACAAATGGAGCCCACCATTTTACAGCGCCATTAAACATCCACCATAAGATTGTGTAACATATTGTCCTTTAAGTTAGATATAAAAGCATGTGATTGCCTCAGAGGCCAGGCTCTGAACGCGCAGTTAGGCCGACAACATGGCTGGTTAAATGGGTCACAGAGGAGCTGAAGGTGGAAGGAACTGTTGACCCTAGCCGTTCAAAAGGGAGGGGGGAAATGTGTCAACAGCTGTAATTGTGATGCACGTCTGAACTGCCGAGCAAGCTGGGTGTAAGCCTAGTTTTCGTCTTAGTTACCTGCAGGGCTTGACATGAACCTTTTTGCTCACCGGCCACTGGGCTAGCGATTTTCCAAGTTACTAGCCACTCTGCCTTTTCACTAGCCACAATTTTGTGATTGGAAAATTATGTTTCATGTGATCAAATTGGGACTATGGCATGCTAAAATTCACTTGAACTAAATTTGCAACGTTTTTCCAATGTAAATTACCCTTATACAGGTGCAGCTCACTAAATTAGAATATCATCAAAAAGTTGATTTTATTTCAGTAATTCGGTTCATAAAATGAAACTCATTTTATATAGAGTCATTACAGACAGAGTGATATATTTCAAGTGTTTATTTCTTTTAATTTTGATGGTTATGCCTTGCAGCTCATGAAAACCTGAAAATCAGTTTCTCAAAAAATAGAATATTACATAAGATCAATTTTTAAAAAATGATTTTTTTTATTTTTTTTTTAATAGAAATGTTGGCTGACAAATATTTCCATGCACACAGTACTTGGTCAGGGCTCCTTTGCATGAATTACTACTGCATCACTGTGGCGTGGCATGAAGGTGATCAGCCTGTGTTACTGCTGCGGTGTTATGAAGGCCCAGGTTGCTTTGATAGTGGCCTTCAGCTCATCTGCATTGTTGGGTCTGGTGTCTCATCTCCCTGTTGACAATACTTCATAGATACTGCATGGGGTTTAGGTCAGGGGAGCTTGCTGGCCAGTAAAATATGGTGATACCATGGTGATTAAACTAGGCTTTGGTACTTCTGGCAGCAGTGTGGGCAGGTGCCAAGTCCTGCTGGAAAATGAAATCAGCATCTCCATAAAGCTTGCCAACAGTGGGAAGCATGAAGTGCTCTAAAATTTCCTGGTAGACGGCTGCATTGACTTTGGACTTGATAAAACACAGTGGACTAATACCAGCAGATGACATGGCTCCCCAAATCAGGTGCCAAGTCCTGTCACTTGGAAATCAAGGTCCCGGTCCACACATTTACTCACAATCACATCATACAACCGACATACACCTACCATGTTTTGTGCAAGGGGGAGGGGGGGTGTTGCCCTCCTGCTGCTGGGGACCTGGGACCTGTCATGTTGTCAAAATCCCTGAGTGCTGCTGAATGTATAGATAGAAGCAAGGGAGTGAGAGAGGGACTGAATAAGAGAGTAAGCGGGAGTGATGAATGGAGATGGTGATGGTGGGTCGATTTTGTGTGGTGCTTTGCGTGTTGGGTGGCATCTTGGGGCGCCTGTGGTGATCTGCTGATGAGTTGCTTGGGTGGGCACCGGGGGTGGGGTTCTGCTTCTGCGGCCGCCCTGGGGTGTAGGGGGGTGGCCGCTGGCCTCCGCCAGTGAGTGAGAGAGAATGGGTGGGTCCAGGAGTGTGAGAGTGAGGGAGTGCATGTGGGTGCGTATGAGAGCATGAGGGTGCAGTGTTTCCTCTGGCTTAAAGACCTTGGCGTGGTGACAAAATATTTTTCCCCAGGGGGGCATACCGGAATATTTTATACTATTTATTTCTTTTTAAAATTTTACACAGTAACGTTGCATATGGAACTTAACATTTGAAGTGTTGTGCAACCAAGGCTTTAATATTGGGCCAGTTGGGGTCCCACCCAGACATCCTGTGTTTAGACTTTTTAGTGGTGTTATCCTTCTCTCCTTCCTCTGCCTGAACACTTTCCTCTCCTTGGCTCCTCTCTTCTGTCTCATCTTGCCCTCTCTGAGCTCTGTCTAATTCAGGTTCTCTCTCTGTCTATGGTGGTATACAAACAGGTTAGAAAATATCAAGTGTCATGTTTTGTCCTGCTGGATTTTTTTGTCATGGTTTACATAAATGACAAAAATGTGTGTATTTTTTGTATTTTTATTCTAGTGTTTCTTTTTTTCCCATTGAGAGAGTAGGGAAGGGAAAGAAACATTCATAATAGTAATGTACTCATGCATACTTAAATTATATGATCAGGTGGGTATAGTAACCAGAAATTCTACTCATGTAAAAGCAGTGCTTTGAAATTAAGAATTAAAAGTAGACAACCAAAAATTTCTCGTAGAGTTAAGGGTACAAAGAGCACCCACTTAAAAACTTGAGCAGTGATTTCAGTCTTGAAGGTTTGAGGTTCTTCTCAAAAATTTATAACAATTTTCTTATAGTTTTCTACTTTTCTCTGTAAATCTATCTAAAGTTGAAACCATGTTCCTCAAATTTGTAATTTCCTCTTGTAAAATTAATTTTAATTGTAAATTTGAAACTTTATTATAAATTTGTGGATTATTTTATGTCTAATTTTTGTTGTTTAAAATAAAATTAGTTTTTTTTAGATAACTTTGAAACAGACTGTGATAATTTTTTTTACTTTTTCCTTATAACAATTTACATTTTTGACCATAATTTTGCAGTCAGAACAGAACAATAATTTAACTGTGATTACAAAGAAAAAATATTAATAAAATTGTATTTAATGAAATAAATGACCAAGGATGCAATTATTTCTGTTATATTTCTTTATATTTGTAGTTTTTTTTTTGTTTGTTTTTTTTTTTTTTTTTGAAATCTCCTCACCACCCAGACAGCAGGAAAAACCTCCCTTATTTTGAAATCAGATGTTGACACGTTTAGTTTGTCTGAAAGCTGCTGACAGATTAAAGTCATTGACTTTGTGAATTTCGGTCATCTTAACCTGCCAGGTACATAATAAGGAACTGTAGCAGACTCTAAAGACATAATTCACCACAATATGTGTTCATGTACAGAATGATCTGTTTAGGCAGTTATAGTTGTGCGCTCAGGCTTTCTCATCAGGCACCTCTCTAGGCAGCCGCTGAAGGACCTCAGTTTAGAGCTAGCGTTTTTAGCCGTTGCTTTTTGTCACTGCCACTGGAGAATAAAAACGGCACGCCTGCTCGTGTGAGAAAAGAGAGAAAGTGCCAGTCTCTTCATTCCTGCAATTCCTACAGAACATAGCTTAATATTGTAGTGGCTGGTGAAATATATCCTCAGCAATTCATCAGTCCCCCGTCTTTCCCTTCATATGAAGCCAGCTGCATATGAATTCTAACCACGTCTCTTAGCTAAGCGACTCTTCCATTATTGCTCCCGTTAACAGTGGGTTAAAACCATGATAAACGCCACCATACTTACATACATACATCTTCTGATTTTTTTTTTTTCCCCGCATTTAAAGTACTTGAACAAACTCATGTTTTTGTCGACAGTCACGTTTAGTGAGACACTACCTGCTGACTGAGTCGAGAACTCACGTGGGTGGGGTGCTTCTAAACTCTGCATGGATGACGGCCACGCGCGTTGTTCGTGTGCGCGCTTGCGGAAAGTCATTGCTTCATATATTTTTCTTAATAAAATCATATCGCCTTGGGGTGGCAGTACAATTTCTGGCGAGGCGGGCCGCCATGGAAAAATGTTACCAGACGAAACCCTGAGGGTGTGAAGGTGTGGGGATGGGTGTGTCTGTGAGTCGGGAGGTACTGGATTGAGGGGGATAGTGCCTCTCTGCTTTGTGGGCTCCCCTGGGTGTGTGTGTGTGGGGGGGGGCTTCTTTGGGCATGGGGGTCCCGAGGGTGTGCGGCGGTGGCCCTGGGAGGGGGGGGGGCAGACCCGCTGTGGGGGTGCTCATGCCAGGGAGCGTGTGCCGGTCTCCAGCCCGGGAGGTGGGGGCACTGGCCTCCTGGCACATGGGGCCCAGGGACTAGCGTTGGCCCCACTAAGGGGTTGGTGGGCCCGCCATACCAGCAGCCTAGCCTCCCTCGACCGTCCCTTTGGGGGCAGATGCCTGGCTTTCCTGGGGCTTGCTGACCTCGGGCATTTGTGCCCTGTGGGGGTTGGCGGCACTGCCTTGCCTGTTTGGGGGTTCCCGGGGGGGGAGGGAGTTGCTTCAACTGGCCCCCCTCTTCATATGTTTCCTGACAAACCACTCTCATGCACACACTTATTTTGCACACGCTCTCATATATACGCATACGGTCGCAGAAATGTCTCCTTTAACAGGTGCGGATACGAGACTCATGCTGAGACATCTTTGGTGGAAGAAGCAGTTTGTCTTCTGTTTGTTTTAGTTGTTGGTTTGTCTTTTTGTCTGTTCCCCTCCCTTTTCTTTCCCCCTCCACACACTTCCTTTCCCCATTCCCCATCCTGTCGGGTCCTCCATGGGTAAAATAATTTAAAATAAAGTATTAACTCCCACCTCCGGAAGAACTTCAACCACATTCCGAGGGAGTCTGGAGACATGGAGTCTGAATGGGCCATGTTCTCCACCTCTGTTGTTGAAGCGGCGGCCCAGAGCTGCGGCCGCAAGGTGGTCGGTGCATCTCGTGGTGGCAACCCCTGAACCAAGGCTGCACGGTGGCGCAGTGGTTTAGCACTGTGGCAGCACAGTTTTACCCTCGGCCGGGGGATCGTGGGTTCGATTCCAGCCCCCGACCAACAGTGAGCTGTGTGGAGTTTGCATGTTCTCCCCGTGTTGCACGGGTTTACTCCGGGATTTCTCCGGTTTCCTCCCGCATACCAAAAACATGTAGGTTTAGGGCGCTCGCGCACGCAGCGACCAGCAGCCGGTGGCTTGTCACCAAACTGCAAACCGAATCTACCTACGGGTACAAATAAGTAACAAAAAAAAAAAAAGTGGTGGACACCACTGGTGAGGGGGGCCATTAAGCTGAAGAAGGAGTCCTATCAAGGTTGGTTGGCTTGTGGGACTCCCGAAGCAGCTGAGGTGTACCGGCAGGCCAAGCGGAGTGCAGCTCGGGTGGTTGCTGAAGCAAAAACCTGGGTATGGGAGGAGTTCGGTGAGGCCATGGAACAAGACTTTCAGTCGACCTCAGAGAGATTCTGGCAAACTGTCCGGCGGCTCAGGAGGGGAAAGCAGCATTCGGATGGGACACTGTTGACTTCGACTGGGGATATCGTCGGGCGGTGGAAGGAATACTTCGAGGATCTCCTCAATCCCGCTGATACACCTTCCACAGAGGAAGCAGGGTTTGGGGACGAGGGGGATGACTCGCCTATCACAGGGGCTGAGGTCGCCAAGGTGGTTAAAAATCTCCTTGGTGGCCGGGCCCCGGGGGTGGACGAGATTCACCCTGAGTACCTCAAGGCCCTGGATGTTGTTGGGTTGTCATGGTTGACACGCCTCTGCAACATTGCGTGGAGGTCGGGGGCAGTTCCTTTGGCATGGCAAATCGGGGTGGTGGTTCCTCTCTTCAAAAAAGGGGACCGGAGGGTGTGCTCCAACTTTAGAGGGATCACACTCCTCAGCCTCCCTGGGAAGGTCTATGCCAAGGTACTGGAGAGGAGAGTCCGGCCGTTGGTCGGACTTCGGATTCAGGAGGAACAATGTGGTTTTCGTCCTGGCTGTGGCACATCGGACCAGCTCTTTACCCTCTCGAGAATTCTTGAGGGTTCGTGGGAGTTTGCCCAACCAGTTTACATGTGTTTTGTGGACTTGGAGAAGGCATTTGACCGCGTCCCTCGTGGATTTTTGTGGGGGGTGCTTCGGGAGTATGGGGTATCGGGCTTGTTGTTATGAGCTATTCGGTCTCTGTACGACCGTTGTGAGAGTTTGGTTCGTATTGCCAACACTCGGTCGGAGTCATTCCCAGTGAGAGTTGGACTCCGCCAGGGCTGCCCTTTGTCACCGATCCTGTTCATAATTTTTATGGACAGGATTTCTAGGCGCAGCCAGGGAATGGAGGGTGTCATGCTTGGTGACCACAGGATTTCATCTCTGTTGTTTGCAGATGATGTTGTCCTGTTAGCTTCATCCAGCAATGACCTACAGCTCTTGCTGGGACGGTTTGCCGCTGAGTGTGAAGCGGCTGGGATGAGAATCAGCACCTCCGAGTCCATGGTCCTCAGCCGGAAAAAGGTGGACTGTCCTCTCCAGGTTGGGGACAGGCTCCTGCCCCAAGTGGAGGAGTTTAAGTATCTTGGGGTCTTGTTCACGAGTGAGAGGAAAATGGAGCGAGAGATCGACAGACGGATTGGAGCAGCATCTGCAGTGATGCGGACGTTGTACCGGTCTGTTGTGGTGAAGAGGGAGCTTAGTTCTAAGGCAAAGCTGTTGATTTACCAGTCAATCTACGTTCCTACTCTCACCTATGGTCACGAGCTTTGGGTAATGACCGAAAGAACGAGATCGCGGATACAAGCGGCTGAAATGAGCTTTCTCCATAGGATTGCTGGACTCACCCTCAGAGATAGGGTGAGGAGCTCAGTCATCCGGGAGAGGCTCAGAGTAGAACCACTGCTCCTCCACATTGAAAGGAGTCAGTTGAGGTGGTATGGGCATCTGATTAGGATGCCTCCTGGACGCCTCCCACTTGAGGTGTTTCAGGCATGTCCCACTGGGAGGAGACCCCAGGGCAGACCCAGGACTCGGTGGAGAGACTATGTCTCCCAGCTGGTCTGGGAACGCCTTGGTATCCTCTCTGAAGAGCTGGAGCAGGTGGCGGGGGAGAGGGAAGTCTGGGCTTCTCTGCTTGAACTGCTGCCTCCGCGACCCGGACCTCCGGAAAAGCGGTAGAAGATGGATGGATGGATGGATGGTATTAAAAGTTATTACAGGAGGAGTTTACAGCAATATACAGTACATAGTCAGATACTGTATAAAGCTCCTTTTGGCAAAGTAAATCTGTTTTGGCACAATAAGGGTAACAGATCTCTGTTCTGCTTACCTAGCTGTCTGACAGGACTGGGTGGGGGGGAATCAAGGTCCCAGAGTCTGGAGGAAGAGTGAACAGGCACGGAATCCAAGTTGCTTGAGGTCCAGTGTGAAGTTTCTACAGTCGATGATATGTGGAGCCATGTCATCTGCTGGTGTTTTTCCACTGTTTAATCAAGTCCAATGTCAGTGCAGCCATCTAACATGAAATTTTAGAGCACTTCATGCTTCCCTCTGCTGACGAGCTTTATGGAGATGCAGATTTTATTTTCCAGCAGGACATGGCACCTGCCCACACTGCCAAAAGCACAAATACCTGGTTTAATGACCATGGTATCACTGTGCTTGATTAGCCAGCAAACTCTCCTGACCTAAATCCTATAGAGAATCTATGGTGTATTGTCAAGAGGAAGATGAAATACACCAGACCCAATAATGCAGACGAGCTGAAGGCCACTATCAAAGCAACCTGGGCTTCCATAACACCTCAGCAGTAACACAGGCTGATCGCCTCCATGCCATGCTGCACTGATGCAGTAATTATGCAAAAGGAGCCCTGACCAAGTACTGAGTGTGTACATGGACATACTTTTCAGTCGGCCAATATTTCTATTAAAAATCAATTGTTTAAAATTAATTTTATGCAATTTTCCGACCTTTTTTGAGAAACTGAATTTGGGGTTTTCATGAGCTATAAGCCATAACCATCAAAATTATAAGAAAAACACTTGAAATATATCACTCTGTGTGTCATGAATCTATATAATGAGTTTCACTTTTTGAATTGAATTACTGAAATAAATCAACTTTTCAATGACATTCTAATTTATTGAGACGCACATGTACATACATAAAAAAATAGGAAGAGAAACATTCTGTTTAATCATTTATGAAGAGCAGTAAATACTGTAAAACAGTAGTGAAAAATATTTGCAATATGAGAGTGAAGTGCAGGTAGATTTGGATCCGTCCCAATTCTCATTTGTATCCTACCCCTTCGCCTACCCCTATGAATTGGAACACCCCTTCGTGGCTGCAGGACGTCATTAGTAGTTGCTGATGGATTTAACCTAAATGGACACTACTTGTTTTCACCAGAAAAAAGGAGGGAAAGAAAAAGAAAACTGATGAGAACAAAACGCAGTACTTATAGGAGTTGAAGTTTCATAGTCTCACATTGCATTAGGTTTATTATTTTAGATCCCGTGTGAGAAAACTACAACTGGCCAAAGTGGCTAGTGGGTGTGGCTATCTTACCAGCCACTGCTGAAATCCACCAGCTGTTGGCTGGTTGGCCAATGTTAATGTCAAGCCCTGCTTACCTGACTTTACTAAGTAGGGACTCTTCCTTAAAGCAGTACTGTGTAACTTTCCTGTTCCTGGTAGAAACACTGAAAAGACTACAGCTGACAGTTTTTACACCCCGAGTCTCAATAAGCCAATGTCCATGTCCTTTATTAGATGGCCACTAATGGTACATGTCCACTGGTCCATTTTTTGGTGGAAGGAATGATTGACAGTGTAAAACCAATTGTTAAAGAGCTCTGTCCCTGGGGAAGAACTCTCATTGGTCATGCTACTGAGAACACAAAGGCTGCACCTGATTGGTCAACTCATTCAGCTGTGGTTGTCTTCCATGGATTTCAGCTCCGGGACAACATGGCAGATTGCGAGTTAAACTTTGTATGATATAAACAAACCAGCAAAAAGTGTTTCTAGCAACTTTTGAAGTGAGAAGTAGCAGGTGTAGTTAATGAATCCATCGCTATTTGACATCAGCACCCGCTTGTTCAGGATGACATTGCTCCAGCTGACGCATGCCAGGTACTGAACCTTATTTGCATGATTTTTTTTTTTTTTTTTTTTTTTTTTTAAAAGTCAACTTTGTGCAAATGAGGGATATGTGCAACTCGACACACTGCAGCCCAAATCACACTGCACTGGAGCCATGTGCTTTGCGCTGCATTTCACATAGACACTGAATCGGAATTGGAGAAACGATGGCTCAAGTAAACGCATACCGTAAGCCTTACCCTGTGATTGGCTAATGGGATTCAGGCTGTAAAATGTGCCAGTCGTAGTCTTGCTAGTATTGCAACCACAAGCAGTGCTGTTGCTGGCAATGCCAGCCCGCTGAGGCTGTGGTTGAAGTGACATTTACTCTGTCAACAGTTTGTACCATCAGCATGATGGCATAGTTGTTAACACCATTATCTCACAGTAAGAAGGTCATGGGTTCAAATCCACCAACCAGCAGGGCCAACCTGTGTGGAGTCTGCATGTTCTTCCTATGCTTGCGTGGCTTTACTCCGGGAGCTCCAGTTTCCTCCCACATTCCCAACACATCCAAGTTGGGTTCAATGGAGACTCTAACATGGCCCTAGGTGTGAAGGGATTGGCACTGCACTATGGCTGCCCTTGAATTCCCTTTGGGATTAATAATGTATAACAAACAAATAAAATGATTTGGAAACCCTATTTTTTTTTTTGTAACTTAAGATTTTTATTCATTTTTCATTATATATATTGCATTCAGATCACAGTCTACATTTAAAAAAAACAAAGGGGCTAGAGTAAAAAAGAAAAAGGAGAAAAAAAAAAAAAAAGGGGGGGGGGACAAATGTTGGAGCATCAAGTTTTTAGTTTCCATCTCTTAATTCTTCTGGTTTTTCCAGCGTCTTTGGTTATTCTTTCAATATCTGTCTCGTTGTTGCACTTTGTAGTGTGTCCATTTCCGCCATTTTTTTTCCCATAGTCCTTCTTGCATTCTTTGTCGATATGTTAGTTTTTCCATCATACGTATGTCCTCAATAATGTCAGTCCATTGCTCTTGGTCAGGAAGAACTTCTGATCGCCATTTTTTTGTGATTGTTTTTTTACATGCAATCAACAAGATTTTAACTAGATATCTGTCCTCAGCCTGTATAACATTGTCTCTTTTAAGATCACATAGGTACATCAAGTTACAGTTCATTGGTATATTATATCCTAATATCCTCTGTATTGTCACATGTATAGATTTCCAGAATGATGAGATTTTGCAGCATTTCCAAAACATATGCGAGTGGTCTGCATTTTGAGCCCCACATCCCCTCCAGCATATAGATTGGGTATTTGTATACTTTCCTTGAATCTGTGGTGTAATGAAAAAGCGAATCAGGTTTTCCATCCAAATTCCCTCCATGTTTTGTTGACGTGTGTTGTGTTTTCCATATTTCCTGCCAGCTTTCTTCTGTTATGTTTAAATTGAGCTCTTTCTCCCATTTCTCCTTTATATAGTTACTTGAATGATTGTTTGCCATAAGTTTCTGATATAGCTTTGAAATAATTCTTGTTTTATTTCCTGTATATGAGCTTAAAATGAATTGTATAATCTCGCTCACATCTGTTTGGAGGTTATGCCTAATCTTCTTCATATAATAGTCTCTCATCTGCAGATATCTGAAGAATTCCGATCTTTCTAGTTTAAATTTTCTCCTGATGTTTACAAAGCTCCCGAGATCTTTTTTTCCGATATTGCCCCATGCTGCGATTCCCTTGTTCACCAGATTTTTGTATCCCCTATCTTGTTTTGCCGGTTCAAACTGACTGTCAAATGCTACCCATTTCAATAGTTTTATGTCTTCCTTTATATTATACTTTTGTACTATTTTATACCACAGTTCTAAAGTAAATTTAGTGATTGGGTCTATTTGTTTGATTTGCTTATATGCATCTTTATCTCCTATTATGCTTTGTACTGGGAGTCCCTCAATTTCCTTTTCCATTTCTTTCCATTTTGCCTCATATCCCTCGTCGCACCAACATATGATATATCTTATTTGTGCTGAGTAGTAATATTCCTTTAGACTCGGTAGGCCCATGCCTCCTTTCTCTTTTGGTAACTGGAGAGTTTTATATTTCACTCTTGGTTTTTTACCTCCCCAAACAAATCTCGATATCATCCTGTCCCACTTTGAGAATTGGGCATCTGGAATCTCTGTTGGTATAGCCTGGAAGAGGTAAAGTAATCTAGGTTGTATGCTGATTTTGACTGTCTCAATTTTTGAATTCAGATCCATATTTAAGATTGACCATCTATCAATATCTTTTTTTATTTCTTGTTCCAACCTATCATAGTTTGCTTTATAGATTTTGCTTAGATCTTTAGGTATGTTCACTCCAAGGTATTTTATTTCTTTTTGTTTCCAGTTTAGTTTGATCTTATCAGTTATCTGGTTTAGAGGGTTATAGTGGAATGTCAGTATTTGTGTTTTTGTTATGTTTATCTTGTATCCTGATAATTTTCCAAAATTTTCTATCAAGTTCATCATTTCCATTATTGATTCATCTGGTTGTTCAAGGTAAACTATAATATCGTCTGCAAATAGCCCAATCTTGTGTTCCGCCCCCTTTATTGTTACACCTTTTAATTTCTTATTTTGTCGTATCGCTTGAGCCAGTGGCTCTATGAACAGAGCAAACAAGGTGGGCGATAAGCAGCATCCCTGCCTAGTTGATCTTTGTATATTTACTTTGTCTGTTAAGCTACCGTTTATCTTGATTCTTGCCACAGGTTCTTGATACAGTGTCCTTATGCACTGTACTGATTTTTCGTTAAATCCAAAGCGTTCCAGCACACTATATAGGAATTTCCAGTTAACCCTGTCAAATGCTTTTTCTGCGTCTAAACTCATTATTACTGCGCTTTTCTTTTCTTTATGTATTTGATTAATTATATGTATTGTTCTCCTGATATTGTCATGTGTTTGGCGTCCCTCTATGAAACCAGTTTGATCATCTTCTATCAATTCCGTCAAGAATGTCTTTATTCGTTTACATATAATTGTTGTATATATTTTATAATCCACATTTAATAAAGAGATTGGCCTATAGTTTCCGCATTGTTCTCTATCTTTCCCTGGCTTTAAAATGACTGAAATAATGGCTTCGTTCCATGATGGAGGTATTTTGTTGTTGTTCAACGTCCAATTAAATGACTTTAGAAGCTGTGGCATGAGTTCTTCTATAAACAGTTTATAAAACTCAGATGGGTATCCATCACTACCTGGTGATTTACCGTTTTTAAGTGACTTAATCACATCTCTAATCTCTTGTGTTGTTATTTCTGCTGTTAGCTTTTCATTTTGTTGATTTCCTATTGATGGCAAGTCCAATGTGCATAGAAATTTTTTAATATCTTTAGTATTTGTTTCTTCAGGTTGCGAGTATAGTTCTTGATAGAAATTATGGAATATTTCTTCGATGTTTTCTGGGTTAACTGTGGTTTTATTTGTGGTGGGGTCTTTAATCTTATATACATTATTCATTGTTTGTTGTTTTCTTAACCGTTTTGCCAGCAGTTTTGTGGCTTTTGGTCCCGTTTCATAATATTTTTGCTTTAGATATCTATTTTTCCTTTCAATTTCATCCATTTGTGTTTCTTTTATCTTTATTTTTTCTTCTTTAATTTCTTGATATATTTTTGGGTCATTTGTGCTTTGATGTTTATGTTCTAATTCCCTCAGTCTCTCACATCTTTGTTCATACGCTTCCAGTTTAGTCTTATTTGCTTTTCCTGTTTCAACAATTAATTTACCTCTTAACATGGCTTTTAGTGCATCCCATAGTATTGTTGGGTCCACTTCTTCATTGTCATTCTCTTGAATATATTCATTTATGTTTACTTTTATTCTTTCTTTCATTTTATCATCATTTAACAGTCCTACATTAAGTTTCCATGTTGTTTGTCGTTTTCTATTGTTTAAATTTATTTCCATGTATATAGGATTATGATCTGATATTTCTGCCCCTCCAATCCAACAATTTCTCACCCTGTGTCTGTCATCTTCATTCATAAGGAAGTAATCTATTCTAGAGTGTACTTTATGGACTACTGAATAATGTGTATAGTCTTTTTCGAGTGGGTGCAGGTCCCTCCAAATGTCTACCATACCCATTTCTGCCAGTGAGGTTCTTATGAATTTTGTTACATGTTTTTTTGTCTTCTTAACACTTGTTGTATCAATTTCATGATCCATGACAGCATTTAAGTCTCCTCCACAAATTAGGACTCCTTCACTGTGTGTTGCTATGAGATCAAACAGATGTTGAAAAAAACCCTTGTCACTTTCTGGTGGGGCATAGATGTTCACTATTGTGATCTGCATTCCATCTATTCTACCCTTTATTATTACATACCTGCCTTCTTTATCCTGGATTTCCTGTTCACATTCAAATTGTATTTTATTTGAGATTAGTATCATAACCCCCCTTTTAGTTCCTCCCTTAAATGAACTGTAGTAGGAGTTCTTATAGCCAAATCTCTTTAGTTTCACATGTTCTGTCTTGCTCAAATGTGTCTCTTGCATAAATATAATTTCGGCTTTTTCTTTCTTAAATTTTCTTATTATTCTTTCCCTTTTAACAGGTGAGTTCAGACCATTCACGTTTAGTGTTATTATCTTAAGATTTTTACCCATAATCATGTTTTTCCATTTTTTTAACTTGTGCTCCTAGCCCCTTTAACAACAAAAATAACACATATTTATATAAAAACACATTAAAAAATCTCGACCTCCGTACTTTGGGCCTTTCTTCTGCCCACTGGTCCCTGTTGGTGGGTGGAGGGATTGTCCTCACCGAGTGAAGGGCCCTCCCTAGACCTGTATTTACTATCCAAGAAATAATCATTAGTCTAGAAATGTCCAACAAATATCACTTAAACCTCTCCTAGCCGTCTGTTTCTCTTTTACCTTGTCTTCTTGGCCTTCATTTCTTCTGTGTCTTTCTTAATCTTTGTTATAATCTAGGCTTTCAGTTGAAAGCCTTGTAGTCTTTCCTGGGCCCGCTGCGCCACGTCTCCCCCCGTCTTTTGCCGCTCACTCGCCTCCACTCCGGCTGTCGTGATGCGTTCAGGGCCTCCGCTGCTCCTACCGTTTCCTCCGGCACGTACACCTCAAGGCCCCGCTCCATCATGTCCTGCGCTGCCTCTCTGGCTGTGTTGTAGGTTCTTACGCCGTTCTCCCAATGAATCCTCATCTTCGTTAGCGGCGTTTGGAATCTAATTTTTTTTTCTTTCAGCGTTTTTTTAATGTTGGCATATTTCTTCCGCTGCTGCACAATTTCCGCCGGGTAGTCATGATCAAAGAATATCTGCTTGTCACCGATTCATATCTTTTTTTTCCACGCTCGTGTCAGGATTCTTTCCTTTACATCATATTTCAGAAAGTTTACCACAACTGACCTGGGTGTAGAGCGTGGGTTCGGGTTCTGTGCCGAGGCTCTGTGCGCTCGTTGAATCTGCAGATCCGCTTCGCTGGGCAGTTCCAGCTCTTTTTTTAAGAACTGATCCATGAATTTCGTCATCGAGTTGCCTTCAATGCCCTCCGGGATCCCGAAGATGCGTATATTGCCCCGTCTGGACCTGCTCTCCAAGTCGGTTACTTTCTCCTGCATCCTCTGCATTTGTGCCGTCAGGGTCTGCAGCTGTTCGCTTGCCTCGCTATTCCAATCTTCCAGCTCTGATATTCGGGCCTGCGCTTCTGTCATACACGCCCGCTGGGAGCGCAGCTCCTCCATGTTTTCTGCTAGCTTGCGCTCCATTTCTCTTCGGAGGCCCATAATTTCTTCCTTAATCTCTTTTTTCAGCTCCTCCTTAAGAGCCGCTAAATCCTGTTGTAGCTGCCGCTTGAAGTCTCTCAACTCTTTACCCAAACTGGCGATGCCAGTGTTCATGGTATCGAGTGTGTCTTCCATTTTCTCTGCTGCGGTCACCTCGTTTTTTTGGGCCCCGTGTTCAGCGGTTTCTCCTGCGTTGTTGAAGAGGAATTCTTTAATTTTACTCTGCTTTTGTCCTTGTGCCCGGCTCCTTCGTGTTTTCATCCCTTAGTTTATTGATCCGCTTATGTCGAGTTGGCCATTTACCGATGATTTTTAATCCGGCTAGGGAGAGCTCTCTGTTTAAGCGTTATGTCTCTCCGCCATCTTCCCGGAAGTCCACTCGGAAACCCTATTTTAATGTGAAAATCTTACATAGGGTTGCATTAATTACAGTAGCCTAGATTTGTAGCTTATATTAAAAGGGGTAGAGTTGGGACCAGAAAATGGCAAATGTTTCACAAGGAGAACAAACTATGATCCTCAGCTATTATGGTAGATTTAAATACATTATATGAGCTTAAAGCAGAGCAGCCAATCCTCAAAGAAAACTTGTAAAAAGTAAACCTAACCACTGTTTGAATGTGTAATCTACAAATACCACTGCCCTTTCATTTTAAACAGGGCTGGCTGTGACTCTTTCATATTTGTGGAGCATTCCATTTAATTAATGTAATTCTTAGATGTATTCTTGAGGCTAGGAAGGTAATAGCTGTGATAATTGCCCCAAAAAACAATCTCTATATTCTAAAGCCTTATGTAAGTAATTATATTAATCTAGCATTTGTTGTCATAACATTTGCTGGGTGATTGTATTTCCTTTATACTAACAGGTGATAGTCTTTGTGATTTAAAAAAAAAAAAAAAAAAAAATCAAGAGCGACCTGACCAAGATAGCTGCAGGAAAAATGTTTTAAACATGAATAAGAATGCATATTGCATCATTGTGAATCTTCTGATAATGGTAACACTGTGTTCCATGACAATAAATGGGTTAGTCAATGTTAATCTCACAAAACCTGCTCCTAACAGGTTAGTTGCACCACAGTTGTATAAATGTGGACTCTCTTCTGAGACTAAAAAAACCCAGTTTTGAACCTGTATTTGCCTCCCTAACCTCCACTACAGGACTGGGACAATAGATGGTGCTAAAGAAAATAAGACAAGAATATTAGCAGATCAAAAGATTATGTTTTAACAAAGTTATAGAATGACTGCTTTGCATTAAAAAACACATTTAATTTGTTGTTGCTTCTGTGAACTTACAAAGCCAAAGTAGAGTATGCATATGAAAGTGTTGGTCATCATCTTTTAGAGCTCAAGTCCAAGGAAAACATTCACAAGACAAGTCCAGCATGTCCGTGGAGGGATTGTGGACAAAATGAGCCCTCAGAGTGGTTGGAAAATCTGCACAAAGGGGCGTGAAAATGGGCAGTCGCCACTTCATCCCAAAAGGAACTCAAAAGTCTATTTTGTCAGCAAAGGCTGCTTGGATAAGTGAAAAACCTCAGCTAGAGCCAGAACTGACTGACATTTGGTTTCTCACAAGGTAGTGTGGCTGTAAGCATACAGGCACAGGGGAAAAACATGCTGAGTTTTACCTTAAATGCATTTTCTCATAAAACAGTGGTGTAACCTTGGTTTCATTGGCATTTCCATTCTTTCTCGTCTCAATGTGGTTTTTCTGCTGTCACGACAAAAGCATCTGATTAAAAAAAATTCTGAATGCTTTATCTCATAATTGATTTTGACCTCAAGAGTTTTTGCCACAAAACCACAACATATTGACTGATTTTTTTTTTTTGCTGCTTTCTTTTTGTGTTGTTTTTTTTTACTGAGATTACAGGAAAGAAGTTATGAAAATCCCTTTACATGATGAAAGTTTGTGTACATTGGGGCTGTGGTGTCAGAAGAGGAAGAAGGAAGATGAGCCTGATTTACTATCAAATTTGGACAACTGACAAAAAAAAAAAAAAGAAAAGTGTTGTAATTTCAGACTGAAAGCTGTCCCTCATTGCGCCATTAAATGTAACCCGCGTGGAAATTCTCTATTATGTACAGTGGATATATAAAGTCTACACACCCCTGTTCAAATGCCAGATTTTTGTGATGTAAAAAATGAGACAAAGAAATCATTTCAAAACTTTTTCCACCATTAATGTGACCTATAACCTGTACAACCTAATTGAAAAACAAACTGAAATCTTTTAAGGGGAAAAGTAAAAATAAACTTAAAATAACCTGTTTGCATAAATATGCACACCCTTAAACTAATACTTTGTTGCAGCAACTTTGGCTTTTATGACAGACTCCTACCCAAAGACTGAGTGCTATCAGCGTAGCACTTCTTGATGTGGCAGTATTTGCCCACTCTTCTTTGCAAAAACGCTCCACATCTGTCAGATTGCGAGGACATCTCCTGTGCACATCCCTCTTCAGATCACCCCACAGATGTTTAATCGGATTTAGGTCTGGACTCTGGCTGGGCCATTCCAAAACCTTAATCATCTTCTGGTGAAGCCTTTCTTTTGTTGATTTGGATGTGTGCTTTGGATCATTGTTGTGCTGAAAGATGAAATTCCTCTTCAGCTTTCTAGCAGAAGCCTGAAGGTTTTTTGCCAACACTGACTGATATTTGGAACTGTAAATAATTCCCTCCACCTTGACTAAGGCCCCAGTTCCAGCTGGGAAAAAAAAAAAAAAAAAACAGCCCCAAAGCATGATTGTGCCACCACCATGCTTCACTGTAGGTATTGTTCTTTTAGTGATGAACAGTGTTGTTTGCTCCAAATATACCTTTTGGAATTATGGCCAAAAAGTTCAACCTTGGTTTCATTGGACTATAACACATTTTCCCACATGTGTTTGGGAGATTTCAGGTGTGTTTTTGGAAAAGGTAGCTGGGCTTGGATGCTTTTCTTTTTAAGATGAGGCTTCCGTCTTGCCACCCTAGATGGGAGATTGTTGTCACATGTACATAACAGCCAGTACTTGCCAGAAATTCCTGCAGCTCCTTAAGTGTTGCGGTCAGCCTCTTGGCAGCCTTCCTGACCAGTTTTCTTCTCATCTTTTCATCAGTTTGAGGGACGTCCAGTTCTTGGTAATGTCACTGTTGTGCCATATTTTCTCCACTTGATGATGACTGTCTTCACTGTGTTCCATGGTATATTTAATGCCTTGGAAATTTTTTTGTACCCTTCACCTGACTGATACCTTTGAACAATGAGATCCCTCTGATGCTTTGGAAGCTCTCAGCAGACCATGGCTTGTCCTGTAAGATGTGACTACAAAAAAGTCAGGAAAAGCCTACTAGAACAGCTGAACTTTATTTGGGGTTAATCAGAGACACTTTAAATGGTGGCAGATGTGTGGTGACTCCCGTTTAACATGAGTTTGAATGTGATTGGTTAATTCTGAATACAGCCACATCCCCCGTTACAACAGGATGTGCATATTTATGCAAACAGGTTATTGTAAGTTTTTATTTTTCCGCTTAAAAGATTTCAGTTTGTTTTTCATTTGGGATGTACAAGTTATACAGTGCATCCGGAAAGTATTCACAGCGCTTCACTTTTTCCACATTTTATGTTGCAGCCTTATTCCAAAATGGATTAAATTCATTTTTTCCTCAAAATTCTACACACAATACCCCATAATGACAATGTGAAAAAATGTTTTTTGAGATTTTTTCAAATTTATTAAAAATAAAAACTAAGAATACATGTACATGATTATTCACAGCCTTTGCGCAATACTTTGTTGATGCACCTTTGGCAGCAATTGCAGCCTCAAATCTTTTTGAATATGATGCCACAAGTTTGGCACACCTATCTTTGGGCAGGTTGGCCCATTCCTCTTTGCAGCAGCTCTCAAGCTCCATCAGGTTGGATGGGAAGTGTCGGTGCACAGCCATTTTCAGATCTCTCCAGAGATGTTCAATTGGATTGAAGTCTGGGCTCTGGCTGGGCCACTCAGTGACATTGACAGAGCTGTCCTGAAGCCACTCCTTTGATATCTTGGCTGTGTGCTTAGGGTCGTTGTTCTGCTGAAAGATGAACCATCGCCCCAGTCTGAGGTCAAGAGCGCTCTGGAGCAGATTTTCATCCAGGATGTCTCTGTACATTGCTGCATTCATCTTTCCCTCTATCCTGACTAGTCTCCCAGTTCCTGCTGCTGAAAAACATCCCCACAGCATGATGCTGCCCCCATCATCCTTCACTGTAGGGATGGTATTGGCCTGGTGATGAGCATTGCCTGGTTCCTCCAAACATGACGCCTGATAGTCACGCCAAAGAGTTCAATCTTTGTCTCATCAGACCAGAGAATTTTGTTTCTCATGGTCTGAGAGTCCTTCTGGTGCCTTTTGGCAAACTCCCGATGCTCAGTTTAGACAGCCGACCAGCTCTAGGAAGAGTCCTGGTGGTTCTGAACTTCTTCCATTTGTGGATGATGGAGGCCACTGTGCTCATTGGGACCTTCAAAGCAGCCGAAATTTTTCTGTACCCTTCCCCAGATTTGTGCCTCGAGACAATCCTGTCTCAGAGGCCTGTAGACAATTCCTTTAACTTTATGCTTGGTTTGTGCTCTGACATGCACTGCCAACTGCGGGACTTTATATAGACAGTTGTGTGCCTTTCCAAATCGTCCAATCAACTGAATTTACCACAGGTGGACTCCAGTTAAGCTGTAGAAACATCTCAAGGATGATCATTAGAAACAGGATGCACCTGAGCTCAATTTTGAGCTTCATGGCAGCAGCTGTGAATACTTATGTACATGTGATTTCTTAGTTTTTTATTTTTAATAAAGTTGCAAAAATCTAAAAAAAAAAAAAATGTTGTCATTATGGGGTGTTATGTGTAGAATTTTGATGAAAAAAAATCCATTTTGGAATAAGGCTGTAGCATATAATGTAGAAAAAGTGAAGCACTGTGAATACTTTCTGGATGCACTGTAGGTTCCATTAATGGTGAAAAAAAGTTTTGAAATGATTTATCTTGGTCTCATTTTTTCACATCACAAAAACCTGGCATTTGAACAGGGTTGTGTAGACTTTTTATATCCACTGTACTACTTCTCATGTTGTGGGTAATGACTTCAAAGAAAGTGTGAGATGCTGAATTGCAGAAGTTGGCAACTTCTTAGCAGAGATTTCCAGGCCTTCATCACATCCACACCCCACCAATCACCTTAGGGAAAAATTGCAACCCTAATCTCTTTGGTGCAGCCTGGCATATGGCATGCTCTGACCAGCACTGCTTAACTGCACTGTGCGGTGAAGAGAGAAATACTGCTGCAGCAAACGGGTGGGGATGGGGGTGGAGGCACTTACATTGTGATTGGCCCTTTGTGGATTAGAAACGTATGGCTGGCAATCAAGTTCAGGTCTTAACAGGCCTCCCTTTTCTATAAAGTAAAGTAATGTGACTAGACCTCACAGGCGTACTCCTTGTTATGAAATTGTGGTTTACATAATGACTTACGTTGTTTCTTTTATTTGAAGAAGTAGCAGCTGTGGCTTACAATTGTTTCACATTTCCCACCATGGGGATATGGTAAATGATAAATGGCGTTCACTTATATAGTGCTTTTTCTTGTCTCTAGATGACCAAAGCGCTTTACAGATCCTGCTATCCACCCATTCAGACACACATTCATGGTGACAGAGCTGCCATGCACTGGTGCTGGCCTGACCCACCAGGAGCAACGGGGTTTTCAGTGTCTTGCTCAAGGACGCTTTGACATGCAGACTGCAGACAGGGCGAGCATTGAACCCCTGACCCTCCAATCAGTAGTCAGCCACACTACAGCTGCGCCGCAGCTGCACCCATGTGATATGTGAAAACGGCTTCAGATCTGGACATATTACTTATGTGTAGGACAAACCTTGTGATTTCACATACTATGGGGGTTTCCTCTTTATTTTAGTGTGTTATGTGGAGTTTTGTGACAGACCGGTTTGGTGGCCTGGAGATAGAGTATCTGCCCCACAACTGGAAGGTCATGGGTTCAGGCCCCAGCCAGGTCATACCAAAGACCATATAAAAATGCGACTTTTCTCCTTCTAGCTTGGTGCTCAGCATAATGGAATGGGGAAGGAAAGTTGGTTACCCAGCCACAGGGGTGCACACACCAATGTACTCCCCGTGCCGATCACAAGCCCGGATAAATGGGTAGGGTTGCATCAGGAAGGGCATCTGTCATAAAAATCCTTGTCAACTCAACATGCGTTCATCACAATGTAAGGTGGTGATTCGGTGTGGCGACCTCGAAAGGGAGCAGCTGAAAGACAAAAAAATAATGTGGGAGTTTTGTGACATTTTGCATGTATATGTTGCAAAGTCCAATAGCCCATTGTCCGCCTACACAGGAGTTCTCCTCTCCCACACAATCTAGGAAAATTGAGCTGCTTGAAACGGCTCATTTGGTGTTCTCTTCCATGAGGTTAACATGTAATAACTATACAGACATAATTTAGACTGGCCCCCTAACAAGTCTGGCACACTCAGAAGAAGAGGTTCTAATGATGTTTCACAGCGGCTGTTGGAGCTCATACCTACAGTACCACTAGTGAGTTGGCCCAGCAGCCAGACAGTTTTTTTTTTTTTTTTTTTGGGTGGTTCTTCTCTGTAAATTCTACTCACCCCACTAGACATCCATGTTCACAGGTTGTTCATTAATCCACAGTAACATAGCTCACACTGTTCTGGGCAGTTTTGTTCTTTCTTTGGGCGGCATGACCCAGGTAATTGGACTATGAGTATGTTTGGTCAGTAATGCATATCAGTGCAACTGGGTATTTTGTGGGTCTTTGCTGTAAATCGTAGTCACCATAGCACAGTTGGTTGCATAGCTTGCATTATTCTGGCTTGTTTTGGCTGTGCATAATAGAGGCACTTAAAAGTTTTGCCATTAAAAGCTGTATTAGTTGTGGAGTACTGCTGAAACACATTTGAGATTCAGTGCTGACAGCTCTTGGAAAAATCAGTAATAGTAATGGTTAATGCAAATATATAAACTAGTATGGCTTCAGTTAAAAAGGTTCTTGTTTTAAATGAACACTTTCCCTCAGAGTTAACAAGAACAAAAGCATCAATGGAACATAGAAAGTTTTGTTTTGAAAAAAGTCAAGTTGCTGAAAGAATCACAGTAATATAATGGTTGATGCTTTATTTTTTTAATTTGAGAGGATTTAATGTCTTAGTTTTGTCAGTTGTAATTTACAAAGACTTTAATGCTACAGTAGGCATAATAACTTGTTATACTAATTGCTATTGCATGAATTTTTTTTCTTTTGAATTTAAACAACTATACAGCAGCATCTCCCCTGGCCTCTGTTTAACGTACGGGGTCGGTTTCACACCTGTGACAGTTTCTTTACCCAATCACGGGTCTCGTCATTTGTGATTGGCTGCACTCCAAAAGCTGGAGGCTCATAGACTTTCACTTTCAGTGGGGAGTGGCCAGCAGTTTCTTTTAAAATTTCTGGCAGTTATTTTCAGGTTTGTCAGAAAACTGGAGTGGTGGCCTAGATAGAGCATCTGCTCCACAACCGGGAGGTTGTGGGTTCAAGTCCCTGCTGGGTAAATGGTAAATAAGATTCACTTCCATAGTGCTTTTTCTCATCTCTGGATGACCAAAGCGCTTTACAGATTCTGCTATCCACCCATTCACACAGTGATGTCAGTCATACTAAAGACCATATAAAAATGGTACTTACTGCCTTCTAGCTTGGTGCTCAGCATAATGGAATGGGGGAAGAAAAGTTGGTTACCCAGACATGGGGGGAGCACAAGTCGGTGTACTCCCTGTGCCGGTCCCAAGGCTGGATAAATGGGGAGGGTCACATCAGGAAGGGCATCCAGTGTAAGCAATTATTGCCAAATCGACATGCTGATCATCCCAATATAAAATGATACGCTGTGGCGATCCTAAAAGGGAGTAGCCGAAAGACAAAAAAAAAATAAAAATTCAGGTTTCAGATTTCTGCGTACTGCAGCTTTAAACACCTAAAAAATTTTGAAAACTATTTCAAAGATATTTATAAAGCTAATCAAAGCTACACTGGTATAACGAGTATCTGTTTTAACCCCTAATGTGGTTGGTATTTGTTGTCAATGGTGTGTTTAAAATCGGCAAGAATCTCCTATCATGTCAGATTAATTTATGGACCCACCCCATCAGATTGTTGCCACTGTACTGTGGGTGGCTCATGTATTTCTGCTTGATCACCGGCTGAATTGGTGTTTTCAAGGTTGGTCCATGAGGTTTCTTCCATGGGCTTGTGTTTGGTGAAGTCATGCCCATCTCGCATAGCGTTAAGGTGGCGCATTTAGTCTGTGACATTTCCATGTCGTTTGGATTCAGTCTGTTGAATCTGGAGAACTGAGAGAGGTGCATCCTGTTGTCATTTACGTGCAGAATTCTGCACAGCTTCCTGTCATTACTGGCGCCTGATCTTAGCCCAAGGGTAACTGAAGAACATTAGGAAACAAAGTGTATTATGTAAATAGGCTGCTGGGTTTGCCTCTGAGTATCACAGTTGAGTGATCATCAGTCACTGGCAGTTGGCCACTAAACTGGTTAGTGGCTGCCAATTAATGACAGACTGACAGGCAAGAAAGACAGGTATGTTTGTTTCATCCTTCACTAGGTTGAAGATTTTTTTTTTTTTTTTTAATTTAAGGTTTAAAGGTGTGGAAATTGACTTAACAGCTACATTGTGCTACTTGAATGTTAAGTATTCGTCTGAATGGTATTGGAGTGAATGGGAGTGCTTTCCGATTACCGCAAGCTGCTCTGCCAATAAAGCAGTGGAAGCGGTGTGGCTTGGCTGCCTTTCAGCTGTTCCTCTGCCAGCAGCTACTGTTGTGAAGGGCCGTGTACAGCACGTGGGGCTTCAACTCCAGCCAAAAATGCAGGGGGAAAAAAACCTCAAGTTACCTCATTCCTTGGGTCGGCGTCAAGGGGGAATCCCAGCAGGGCTGAGTGTGACGCAGGAAAAATAAAGGGGTCTGACAGGGGTTTTGGGATCCCTTGCAGATGCTGAATAGACTGCTATAGGAAAAAGCTGCACGTTTCGCATGCTGTCCTCTGATGGACATGTCACCATGTTGCAGTTGTGTGCTGGTATCCAGGCAAACCTGAAGCCCTCGTGTTTTATAGCCGTGTCAGCTGGCACTGGAAACCCATCCACCATAACCAGAAGCTAATTTGATCACATCTACGATACCGTGAGAGTTAATGAAGCAGTAATTATTAGTTAAAGCCTTTGCACTGCAAAAACTACATCTGACATAGAGAAATGGCAGCCTTTTGTTCTAGCTGTCTTTATGTACTAATACAACTCTTTATCTGAGATTTCCATTCATCCATCATTTCTTGCAGACAAAAGGCTGAATCGTTAAAGATCACAATGCAATGACTTGACTACACAGTCACCATATAAACCAACAAGTTAATCCAGTTTTCATGGCACTCCATGAAAAATGCAACCCCCCTCCCCACTTTTCCCGCACTAGACAAACTATCATACAGACAGTCTGGAGTCACAATGCACTAGACTCTGCAAGCTGGAACAGGCCGTCTGCCTCTAGAGTTTTTTTTTTTTTTTTTTTTTATTGCAAAGTCAGTTTTAGCACAGAGATTTCTCCTGATCTCTGGCTCTACAGTATGGAAGCATTTGCACTACAGACAGTTTAACACACATATGATATCTTATGATAAAACAGGTTCTTTGTTAAAACTGTGTGTGTGTCATAGCCAGTGGAACATTATGCAGCAATATGCAATCCTTATGTTCGCCTGTTGTTGACATAATTTGGTTGTTCATCTTCTGTGAAGATTATTTCTGAGAAGTGTGTTTTTGAGGTTGTGACTGAACTGCACAAAATAAAAGTAGTTAAGACCTTTAAGGAACCAGCTAGGTTTGTGCAGGTAAAGGGTTAAACACAAAGAAACCTGATGTCGTGTGTTGTTTTTAACGGCTGTAGTGACTTAAATGGCCTGTGTGCTTCCCTTCCAGAGCTGTCATCACATAACGTTTATAGTTGCTCTCATAATTATACCGTTGTCATGTGAAGTTATAGGTAGGATTGTAGCACGGCAAGGTCGAGATCCACCAGTCAAGAAGTTGCAGCAGACATTTTGATCTGAATCACAAGACCTTTTTTTTTTTTTTCATTTGACTATTTACAACTGGTGACTTTTCTGTGGTTAAAGGAAGGAATGTGTTCTGTAAATTTGCCCTGGCTTGTCTAACCTGCTACTTGTTGTGTATTCTTTGACCCTTTTCGCTCAAAAGCACCATTTGTCTTTCTGTATTGGAATCATTTTCTCCTCTTTTCAGGGGGAAGAAACTCCCTAAGGTTTTGCGTATTTGTGGATCGTCTATTTCAGGTCACACGAGTGGTTTTAGCTTGTAAATCACTGTTAACCTCACTCTCTTGCACAGTTTAATCCTGTTGCTGCACGGCCTCATATTTTGCTGCTGAGGATCAGTGGATTATTGTTGCTATATGCTGACTTAATTTCTAGCATAGCTGAGGCTAATCAGATTTGGCTTGCTGTATTGCTTAGGCTCGCTGGAGGAGTCCAGTGGAAAATGCATGACCAACACTTCCTCAATGATCTTGTTGTTGGTGGAGGGGGGTTCAATGGAGCCTGTGTTATTGCCTTACAGGGTAATGCTGCAAGAAATGTGAGTGAGCGAAGCATAATCAAGATCAGCACCACTGACCGACTTCTTGCTTTCATGCCTTCTTTTTTCATCTTTAGACATGGTTGTAAATGGCTACTGTTGGACTACTCCTGGAAGTCATAAACAAAGCTATTCCTAAACTGAAAGCTACGGTATACTGTATGTAGCTTTTTTTTTTTTTCTTTTTTGTTAACCTACTTTTACGCTGCTTTTATTATTGATTACTAGTTTTAAAGATTTTTGATTTTGATTTTTTTGATTTTGTATACTTTATTGATCCCCAGAGGGGAAATTGAGGGCATCCACCTGGATGGATGAAGCAGCCACGGTACGGTGTTATCCCTTAACCATTCACACACACATTCACACCTAGGGCCACTTTTTAGAGTCTCCAGTTAACCTAACCTGCATGTTTTTGGCCTGTGGGAGGAAACCAGAGAAATCCCGGAGTAAACCCACGCAGACACGGGGAGAACATGCAAACTCCACACAGATCACTGTTGGTCAGGGGCTGGGATCGAACCAGGGATCCCATGGCCAAGGGTGAGTTGCTGTGCTGCCCAGATGCATGGCAGTTGCATTGTTAAATCGTCTTCTTTGGTTGTGAAGGAATTTTTTGTTTTGACTTCTCCGTTTTCAGGTCTTTTCAAGAGCTGTATAACAGATTTGTGTGTGTGTGTGTGTGTGTGTGTGAGAGAGAGAGAGAGAGAGAGAGAGAGAGAGAGTGAGAAGAAATTCAGTGGCTTTGTTAACCTAGACACTAATCATTGTTGAGCCGCAGTATCTGTCAAGGGAAAGGCTGACAAATTGCTTCAGTGTTTCACTACAAACCAGCAAAGTGAAGTAGTAAACTAATAAATCACATTCAGAATGAATTATTAACGGTAGAAGTGAAAGAATGTACTTGTTGAGGATGTTGGGACAAAGCATATTTTTCTGCTAACGTAGCATCACAGCCCACATATTAAACCAGTGATGAATGAGATGTCAGCTGAGAACCAATTTCCTCTCTTCTGTTCTGTTCTTTGATGCCCTAAATAGAACTCTTAGCATTATCTATACTATCTATAGCATTGTTTTTAGCTTTTTAAATTAAAACGGGTATACAGTATACCAACAACATCCCTAGTTTGATGAAAGAAGAATACTCGACATGCAGCCACCCACAGAAGCTCAGTACTTCAATATCACATTAAACATACCCCATGCAGCAAGGTTGTGGAGGGTATAATGTTTTGACCTGTACATCCGTCCGTCCATCCATTCCTATGTTCGTTTGTTACCTACGCCAAGAGGAGGTCATGTTTTTGCTGCCATTGGTTTGTCTGACTGTTAGCAAAACTAACTCATCCATTCATAACTCCAAAAGTTATGAATGGATTTTGATGAAATTTTCAGGAAAGGTGTGTAAGATAAGATAAGATGAGCCTTTATTAGTCCCACAATGGGGAAATTCCAGGATTGCAACAGCACAGGGACAGCAACACTCAGAGCAACAATCAAGAAGACAAGAAAAAACAAGAGTAGCGAGTATACATATGTACATATAAATATACAAATATATAAACACACAGTGCGGAGCATTGTAGCTAGATGGAATGAACAGCATAACCGTCTACCTAGTTATCCTACATGGTATGATTATGTACCCATACATATTGTCACCCTCCATAGCGACCGGTATTTTCCTAGTTGTATACCGGAGGGGACCATTGTGTAAGTCTATTGCGTCTTTTGCATTCACTACTATTAGGTCGTCACGTTTTTTTTTTGCTATCTCTGTGAGCAGCCCTGCTTAGGTTATACAGTCTGACAGCTGTAGGTAGGAAGGACCTGCGAAACCTCTCGGTTGTGCACCTAGAATGATGTAGCCTACTGCTCAATGAGCTCCTCAGTGCGTTCAGTATGTCCTGCATAGGGTGGGACTCGGACTCCAGCAGAGATGACAGTTTAACCACCATCCTTCTCTCTCCCATCTCCTCCACTGGGTCAAGGCGTTGCCCCAGGACAGAGCTAGCTTTCTGTAATGACATGGGGAACAGATGATTAGATTTTGGTGATGATCTGAGAGTGCATACCTCCGCCAAGGGCTTTGTTTGTATTTGTGCAGCAGGCTTGCGCAAAAACTGCTGGATGGATTTGGATGAAATTTTCACCAGAGGTGGTTCTTGGGTAGAGGGGAACCCATTACACTTTGGTGATGAGCTGAGAATGCATACCTCCACCAAGGTTCTTATCTTCTCAGTGTGTTAGCAGCAATACTCCAAAACTATCGGACAGACTTTGATGCAATTTTCACCAGAACTGGCTCGTGGCCTACACACAAACCCATTACATTTTAGAGGTGATTCATGAGGGCTGGAAGGAGCCTTGGCAGAGGTATGTGCTCTCTGAGTGCTTTTCTAGTTTGATATTTTATGTTGTCACCAGTGTAGCTTCTACATTTCTGATCAGATTGACTTGAAATTTATACAGAAGCTTTAACTCATCAATACCTTGGATGAGTTTGATTTGGAAATCTGATGAGGGCTTTCTTTTTTTCAGAGTTTGTACTTTTTTCAGTCCATTTTATGTTTTTGCCATTCTACATTTCTGATCAGATTGACTTCAAATTTGAATTCAAAAACTTGGACAAGTTCGCTTTTGACATAAATCTAAAGAGAGGTTAACCAACAACTAAAAGAACTTGAATATGAATTCTTCCCTATTGAAAAAGACACTAATTCCTGTTGCTACATACCAGGGTTATAGTCTGATCAGATGAGGGCATGCATTTCATTGTTCAGTGAGAACTCTGATATGCGGATGCATGGGGTATGCGTGCTCACTCACGAAGGTTCTTTCATTTACATGAAAAAGGATTAACAATGAAAAGCACAAAAAACATTTGGCACCAGATACAAAGCCAGAGTGGTTTTCCACCTTTAAGATACTGATTTTTTCTGGTTTCCAGTCAAGCAGAGCAGACATTCATCTTTATAGCTAGTTTCATGATTTGACAAGGCCTGATCCAGCTGTTTTCAGACCGCACATTTTTATCAGACAAAAGGTGGTTTGCTCTCTCATTACATACAAAGAAATGAAGGTTTTTGTTTCAAAAGGGAAGATGCATAGTTGCCTTGATGTTTGTACACATCAGCAAAAATACCAAGTGAAGAAAAACCCTCAGAATTTTTGGAAAATGTCCACAGAGCACAGAACAACATCTTGCAGCATTATGAGGCTTTGTTCCAGTGTACCAGGGGGGGCTGAAAAGTTCATAGGCTGACTAAGTTGTTATGCCTGTAGGTGCTAAGCCAGTAGTATTTGTGCTTCAGTGGCTGAGGAGCAAGAGGGCTGAGCTGAGAGTGAGAGAACTGTCAAGAGTATTGATATAATGAACCACATTTGTCAAATTTGACCACTGCAACATGGTCAGCCTATAAACTTTTCAACCCCCACCTTGTATACTTGTGTGCAGTTAAATGATTGGATTTGTGCCCCCACATCTGTTTCACTGATTCTCCAAATCTGTAGAACTCAGCTGAAGTTGTTCACTGCCATTCTTTCAGAAATCTATTCCCTCACATGGTTTATGATTATGGTGATGAAGAGCTCAGTTTAAAGATTTGACCCTAATTTCCCACTCATCCATATGTGACATTGTGGATCTCTTTATCTGCTTGGAATTAGACCCTTAGCTCTCTCTCTTATCACTCTGTCCTGTTTGTGCTGACCTTGTAATCATCTGCCTCTGTTTTTTTTTTTAATAGAGGATTGGGATATTAGTTATCTTACATTCTATCATTTTATTTTATATACGTAGTCAACTGCTAATGGTTTCCTCGTGGCTTTTTTTAATCAATGTGCACACCCGATGGGGTGTATTCACTCAAATACACCTTGTTTTAACATTTGGATCTTCACTTAGCCGTACCTCTGTCCTGCCATTTGAAGATATCCAAAACGATTACACCATATTTCTACCCATAGAAGGTGCATGTGTTTGTACGCACACACTTGTGGAAATGTGCAAAGACATCCTCACTTCATGAAAGTAATCAATAAAAAAACACAACGCTGTATATACTTGGATTAAAATATAGCAGTAATCAGCTGTGCCACTTTGTAGAGCAGATGTAGATGACCACAACAGAGTGAGCTCATCAGTTTGAGTAAATGGGAGTGAATTGTCTTGGACACCACGGTCCTATTCCTGAGACAGCAGAGTGCCATCCTGTTGAAACTACTGGTGTACCTTCTCGGTGTGAAAGGTGTCCCTTGGCAAACTGGCTTATTGAATTAGTGCAATGGCCATTTATAAATGTGCAGGCTAGCTGTTGCAACCTAACTAGCGAAATTAAATGGTAGGCGCTCTCGTCAAAAAAAAAAAGAAGGCAGGATTACAGTGTTATGTAAACCAAAAGTTTACATACACTGTATAAAAAGACACATAACCTTTTTTCCTCACTGTCTGACATTAAATCAGACCAAACTTTTCCTGTTTTAGGTCAGTAGGATTACCAAAATTATTTCTACTTGCTAAATAATTTTTATATTTGATAATATATTTTTTTAGATAATTTATTTCTTTCTTCAAAGCTAGAAGGTTACATACATTTAGTATTTGCTAACATTGCCTTTAAATTGTTTGACTTGGGTCAAATGTTTTGGGTTCCACAAGCTTTTCACAATTGTTTGCTGGATTTTTGGGCCATTCCTTAACCGTGTCAGGTTTGTAGCCTGCCTTACTCACACACATTTTCTCAGCTCTGACTACAAATTTTCTTTGGGATTAAGATTAGGGCTTTGTGATGGCCACTCAAAAACATTGAATTTGTTGTCTTTAAGCCTCTTTGTAATTAATTTGGCAGTATGCTTAGGGCCATTGACCATTTCGAAGGCCCATTTTTGCACCCAAGATTTAATTTTCTGGCTGATGTCTTGAGATGTTCCTTCAGTATTTCCACATAATGTTCTTTCCTCATGACACCATCTATTTTGTGAAGCGCACCAGTCCCTCCTGCAGCAAAACACCTCTACAACATGATGCTGCCACCCCTATACTTCACATTTGGGATGGTGTTCTCAGGCTTGTAAGAGTCTGCCTTTTTGCTCCTAGTACAGCAATGGTCATTATGGCCGAACGGTTCAATTTGAATTTCATCAGACCACAGGACAAGTCGCCAAAAACTTTGTCCCTGTGTGCATTTGCAAACTGTAATCTGTTGTTTGTTGCTTTTGGAGTAATGGCTTCTTCCTCACTGAGTAGCCTTTCAGCCTATGTTGGTATAGGACTCATTTCATTGTGGATAATGACACGCTTACCAGCTTCAGCCAGCATCTTCACAAGGTCTTTTGCTTTTGTTCTGGGGTTGATACACACATTTCACACTAAAACATGTTCATCTCTGGAACCCATCTCCTTCATGAGCGGTATGATGACTGGACATTCCCATGGTTTTGTACTTGTATATAATAGTTTGAACAGATGGACGTGGCACCTTCAGGCATCTGGAAATTGTACCCAAGGATGAACCAGAATTTGGAGGTCCTCAATTCTCTTCCTGATATCTTGGCTGATTTCTTCTGATTTCCCCATGATGTCACACATGGAAGCAGTGTGTTTGAGGAGTGCCTTAAAATACATCCACAGGTGTGCCTCCAGTTAACTCAAATGTCATTTTTGTAACATGGCTGCATCTGTTGTAGCATAAAGTTGCACTTGAAAATATTTAACCTTCATTATATATTATGTTTGTCAACATTTTCAAATTTAAGCTGTTTGCAAAAAATAAATCAAACAGGAAAAATTTAACTGGTTCTTAATAGAGGTTGAACATGTTAAAGTGCTGCTGTAGTTTTGTGCCGCTCCCCTTTCTTGTCCTTTATGGGATACAATCCAAAAACAGTTCCACTTGAGCTGGCTGCTTTTTTTCCCACAGTTGTACCTTTTTTGGGAACAAACTCCTGTCTCCTTGTGGCCATGTTGTTGTGTCTCTCTCAGCTGGAAGTATCAAGAAAATTGATAGACGCACAGTCCCTACTAATAGGACTCTATTCCTTGACCACCTTTGAGTAATGATGATCTAAAAGTCCATTACTTGAAAAAAAAAAATAAATCATGAGACAACACAGAAACTCGGTGATAAAACAAATCAGGTGAAATGTTACATCAGAGCGAGTCTTTTTTTGGTGGCCGATACGAAAGCAGAAGTTTACATCTATCGGGAACATTGTGTTATTTGAGCAGTATACAGTGGTGTGAAAAAGTGTTTGCCCCTTTCCTGATTTCTCTCTTTTTTTTTTTTGTATGTTTGTCACACTTAAATGTTTCAGATCATCAAACAATATTAAATATTATATCTAATATTAAATATTAGACAAAGATAACACAAGGAAACACAAAATGCAGTTTTTAAATGAAGATGTTTATTAAGGGTAAAAAAAATAAAATAAATGTAAACCTACATGCCCTATGTGGAAAAAGTGATTCCCCCCCCCCCCCCATTAAAACCTAAATTAACTGTGGTTTATCACATCTTTGGAAAGCGGAGTTCTATTTCTCTAGCCACACCCAGGCCTGATTACTGCCACACCTCTTCTCAATCAAGAAATCACTTAAATAGGACCTGCCTGACAAAGTGAAGAAGACCAAAAGATCCTCAAAAGCTAGACATTATCCAAAGAAATTCAGGAACAAATGAGAAACTAAGTAATTGCGATCTATCAGTCTGGAAAAGGTTATAAAGCCATTTCTAAAGCTGTGGAACTCCAGCAACCCACAGTGTGAGCCATTATCCACAAATGGCGAAAACATGGAACAGTGGTGAACCTTCCCAGAAGTGGCTGGCTGATGAAATTTACCTCAAAAGCGCAGTGACGATTCATCCAAGAGGTTACAAAAGACCCCACAATAACATCCAAAGAACTGCAGGCCTCACTTGCCTCAGTTAAGGTCAGTGTTCATGACTCCACCATAAGAAAGAGACGGGGCAAAAATGGCCTGCATGGCAGAGTTCCAAGACAAAAACCACTGCTGAGCAAAAAAAACAAAGGCTTATCTCAGTTTTGCCAGAAAGCATCTTGATGATCCCAAGACTTTTGGGAGAATTCTCTGTGGACCGACGAGACAAAAGTTGAACTTTTTGGAAGGTGTGTGTCCCATTACATCCAGCGTAAAAGTAACACAGCATTTCAGAAAAGGAACATCATACCAACAGTAAAATATGGTGATGGTAGTGTGTGATGGTCTGGGGCTGTTTTGCTGCTTCAGGACCTGGAAGACTTGCTGTGTTAAATGGAACCCTGAATTCTGCTGTCTACCAAAAAATCCCGAAGGAGAATGTCCGGCCATCTGTTCGTGACCTCAAGCTGAAGCGCACTTCGGTTCTGCAGCAGGACAGCGATCCAGAACACACCAGCAAGTCCACCTCTGAATGGCTTAAGAAAAACAAAATGATTTTGGAGTGGCCTAGTCAAAATTCTGACCTGAATCCGATTGAGATGCTGTGGCATGGCCTTAAAAAGGTGGTTCATGCTCAAAAACCCTCCATTGTGGCTGAATTACAACAATTCTGCAAAGATGAGTGGACCAAAATTCCTCCATAGTGCTGTAAAAGACTCATTGCCAGTTATCGCAAACGCTTGATTGCTGTTGTTGTTGCTAAGGGTGGCCCAAGCAGTTATTAGATTTAAGGGCCAATCAGTTTTTTACACAGGGCCATGTAGGTTTGGATTTTTTTCCCCTTAATAATAAACCCCTTTATTTAAAAACTGTGTTTTGTGTTATCTTTGTCTAATATTTAATTTGTTTGATGATCTGAAACATTTAAGTGTGACAAATGTACAAAAAATAAGAAATCAGGAAGGGGGCAAACACTTTTTCACACCACTGTATATTGTGATTCTCATGCTCCCATTATGCATTTTCAAAAGTGAGAAGTGTAAATGCTTTGCAGCACATAAACTCTTGCCTATGTTTTTAATTAAATTTCTTCAGACTTGATTGTAGTTGAAAAAAAAAATAGAAAAGATTTTTTTTTTGCCATCCATTGGAACATTACTTTTGCTGATCACATGACTGTTACGTCTTCTGCCATAAATGCATCAGACACACCGTGTCTTTGGGGAAGTGGGGAAAGCATGCATGGTGATGCAATACAAGTTGCACCACTTGGCATGTAGGAAATCATGATGGTATAGTGGTATGAAACAAAGAGACCACTTCTGCTTCCCTCCGTACAGGAAGAGTCAACAGACGGGCTTTGCTGTAATCACTTCTGCCTTTAAAATGACATATGCAGGGAGGTAGACTCTCAGAAGCACCTAGACTGTCATGCAGTTGTATTCCTGTAGATTTGGGCCCAGGTGAGAAGTAAGGGTTACTGTATAATGCTGCATAATGAAGCATGCGCTTAGTTGTGTATGAAAAGGCTCTCATTAAATTAATCTGACTATGATATTGACTGGGCACTCCAGGGAAACTGGCAGAATCTGTGTGTCCCTCCTGTTCAAACTGACGTGCGTTCCTTTCTGTACCTGCACAGTGTAGACAAGTTGTCTTAGTTCTGTGGTGTAAGGAGGAGCTTTAATCCAGCTTATTCTCCTGCAGGTGTTCGGTTGCACCTCAGTTGCTCTGAAAGACCGTAATGATGAATCAATATTGAATATCTGTTGGCTGCCTCAAAGCATCTGCTCCGTCAGTTGTCACTTCCTTCGCCAGCCGAGGGAACAACTTTCACAGCTCACATTTCTTTGCACGTCATTTCTACAGCATATAAAGTGACTCAAATAATTTACTTTACCCTGCTGATTCTTGTTTGATCGTATCAATTTTTTTTTTAGACACCTGAAGCACCTTACCAGTACAGTGACAGGAATTTGTGCTTTTGACTATTTCTTTCTTTTTGTTGGGGGGGGGGTCTAATTAGTCTGCTTGGTGATGAGCTACATGGTGTTGCTTCTACACAGATTCACGCATTTCATCGATTTATTTCTCAACCTCAGATTTTGCATTTTATTTCCTTCTTGTCATAATTAGTAGTTATTCAGCTGTGTGTATTTCATTTTGCACATTTTTTATAAGGACTGTAACATGATCTAACCTAAATGCAGAGCTTCATGGTAGCAGAACTACATGCGCCGTGCAAATCTCCAATCAATCATCAAATGTACCTGACATGAGTGATTAATTCTTCATGCATTTAGAGATTAACACTGTTGTGTAAATAAAAGTTGATCTTTCAGATGAGTCAGACCTCCAGCATGTAATGTTACACAAGCTGTTATTTTCCATTAGAATCTGATGTTGAGAAACTGGCTGATTGAAAATCCCATATCATGTCTGAAACGTCAGCCTTCAAAGTAACGTTGATAACCTGGATCCTGTACATGCTTGTGTCATGGTGGATTCACAGCTATGTCGGCACAGGTTATGAAACTGAATGTTTTAAATGTACGCATTATGATTGCTCTTACTAGCCCTCAGTGACCTGGAAGGTATATGCAGTTTATCCTTCTTTTCTGAATGTGCCTACATGTAATTATATAACCCCTGTAACACCAGTAAGATTATCAGTGTAATGCTAGTGAGCCGCATGCAGTAGAAGAACAACCCCTACTGTTAAGAAAATACCTGTAATGAAAAGGTTGGTTATGACAAATGTTTGCTGTGGTGACTGCATTTTGCATGGATTGGCATTTTTAAATCTGGCCAGAACTGCTGACAGAGACGGGCATTTCTCTGATGGACTTTGATAGATGAATATCTGAAACTGATGAAACTGATCCACGCTTTTGTTAGCTCGAGATTAGATTATTGTAATTCTTTATTATCAGGTTGTCCTAAAACATCTTTAAAAAGTCTTCAGCTGATCCAAAATGCTGCAGCAAGAGTTTTAACAGGTACTAGAAAGAGAGATCATATCTGTCCGGTTCTGGCCTCCCTTCATTGGCTTCCCATAGAGTTTAGAATTAAGTTTAAAATCCTTCTTCTTACTTACAAAGCTCTAAACAATCAGGCTCCTTTTTATTTAAAAGATCTGATACTACCGTATTATCCTAACAGAGCACTACGCTCCCAAAATGCAGGACTACTTGTAATACCTAGAATCTCCAAAAGTACAATGGGAGGCAGAGCCTTCAGTTATCAAGCTCCTCTCCTGTGGAATCAGCTGCCAATCTGGATTCGGGAGTCAGACTCGATCTCTGTTTTTAAGATTAGGGTTAAAACCTACCTTTTTGATATAGCCTACAATTAGGGAGGGATCATGTGTTTCTGAACCCTCCCTTAGCTATGCTGCTAATAGGTTTAGTCAGCCGGGGGACCTCCAGTAATGCACTGGGCCTCACTCCTTTCCTCACTCTCTATGAAATATTTTTTTTTGCTGGTCATTAACATTTGTTTGTTCTCTCCCATAGATTGAGTCCCCATCGTGCTGTTTGCTCTCTACATGTCTGTTCTTTTCATCTTCTCTGTCCCCTCACCCCCCAGCCAGTCGCAGCAGATGACTGCCCCTCCCTGAGCCTGGTTCTGCTGGAGGTTTCTTCCTGTTAAAAGGGAGTTTTTCCTCTCCACCGTCGCCAAGTGCTTGCTCACAGGGGATCACTTGATTGCTGGGGTCTTTCTGCAACTGTGGGGGTTCCCCCCTACAGTTGACAGTGCTATGAGATGACTGTTGTTGTGAAATGGCGCTATATAAATAAAGTTGAATTGAATTGAATAGATGTAGTCAGCTCTTATTAAGGCTGGGCAATTTGACCTTAAATCAGCATCACAGTTAATTGACACTTTCATGACGGTTTTCCTTTTTTCGGTTATTTTTGTTCCTCCCTTCTTCTTACTGTCGAGGCTTGTAATTAAGCAATATCGTATCACTGCGGTGTGGTAGTAAATGAGCATAATATAATAAAGAACGGGACATTTTTTTTTGTCATTTCACTTACAAAATAAACATTGTCCTGTGTTTACAACACATATCTGTTGAGGGTTTGTGGGTCAAGTCATGTGTGCAGTGGCTGATCAATTTGTTAAGCCAAATTCATGGTGGCAAAAATGCGCTAGTATACAAGTGAGCACAGTGGTCGCATTCATGCGCAAGCTCTATGCATGCAGGCCCCAAAAAGCGACCGCTTGTACAAGAATGAAGTGGTCTCAGTGAGCTGCACATGTGCCAGGAAACTCCTGCCATCCTGGACAGGGAAGTATTGATTAACTGGTGAGGGTAAACAGATGTACATGTGTTTCGCTATTAAAACATGTTTTTCAGGTAACGTCGAAATAAATGTGCATTCTTCTACTGTGGAGTGGCTCGTCTGTCACTTTTTCACCCAGAACGCCAGAACGGTAAATTATATTTCTACCTGTTTCGCTGCTTTGTGTTTCTCCGTAGCTTGTGACAGCAGCTGCTACAGGTGTGGTTTGGAGCTGGGGAAAATTATTTCAGTCACTTTATGGTAAATATACACTCACCGGCCACTTTATTAGGTACACCTGTCCAACTGCTCGTTAACACTTAATTTCTAATCAGCCAATCACATGGCGGCAACTCAGTGCATTTAGGCATGTAGACATGGTCAAGACAATCTCCTGCAGTTCAAACCGAGCATCAGTATGGGGAAGAAAGGTGATTTGAGTGACTTTGAACGTGGCATGGTTGTTGGTGCCAGAAGGGCTGGTCTGAGTATTTCAGAAACTGCTGATCTACTGGGATTTTCACGCACAACCATCTCTAGGGTTTACAGAGAATGGTCCGAAAAAGAAAAAATATCCAGTGAGCGGCAGTTCTGTGGGCGGAAATGCCTTGTTGATGCCAGAGGTCAGAGGAGAATGGCCAGACTGGTTCGAGCTGATAGAAAGGCAACAGTGACTCAAATAACCACCCGTTACAACCAAGGTAGGCAGAAGAGCATCTCTGAACGCACAGTACGTCGAACTTTGAGGCAGATGGGCTACAGCAGCAGAAGACCACGCTGGGTGCCACTCCTTTCAGCTAAGAACAGGAAACTGAGGCTACAATTTGCACAAGCTCATTGAAATTGGACAATAGAAGATTGGAAAAACGTTGCCTGGTCTGATGAGTCTCGATTTCTGCTGCGACATTCGGATGGTAGGGTCAGAATTTGGCGTCAACAACATGAAAGCATGGATCCATCCTGCCTTGTATCAATGGTTCAGGCTGGTGGTGGTGGTGTAATGGTGTGGGGAATATTTTCTTGGCACTCTTTGGGCCCCTTGGTACCAACTGAGCATCGTTGCAACGCTACAGCCTACCTGAGTATTGTTGCTGACCATGTCCATCCCTTTATGACCACAATGTACCCAACTTCTGATGGCTACTTTCAGCAGGATAATGCGCCATGTCATAAAGCTGGAATCATCTCAGACTGGTTTCTTGAACATGACAATGAGTTCACTGTACTCAAATGGCCTCCACAGTCACCAGATCTCTATCCAATAGAGCATCTTTGGGATGTGGTGGAACGGGAGATTCGCATCATGGATGTGCAGCCGACAAATCTGCGCCAACTGTGTGATGCCATCATGTCAATATGGACCAAACTGTCTGAGGAATGCTTCCAGCACCTTGTTGAATCTATGCCACGAAGAATTGAGGCAGTTCTGAAGGCAAAAGGGGGTCCAACCCGTTACTAGCATGGTGTACCTAATAAAGTGGCCGGTGAGTGTATATCTATGACATTTAATCCACAGATTACGAAAAGTAAAAAAAAACACAACTCTGCCACCAAGCTCTTCTTTTGTGTTTCGATTGCAGCTGTTAAAACGTTTGGTGGAGGGCTTGGTGGGCCCGCCGCGCCGGTGGCCTGGCCTCCCTCAGCCATCCTTCTGGGGGCAGATGCCTGGCTTTCCTGGGGCTTGTTGACCTCGGGCATTTATGCCCTGTTGGGGTTGGCAGCGCTGCCTTGTCTGCTCGGGGTTTCTGGCGGGGGTGGGTGTTGCTGCGACCGGCCCCCACTCTTTGTATGATTCCTGACAAACCACTCACATGCACACACTTATTTTTCGCGCGCTCTCATATGCACGCATACGGACGCACAAGCACAAATGTCTCCCCTTTAACAGGTGCGGCTACCAGACTCGTGTTGAGACCTCTTCGGTGGAAGAAGCAGTCTGTCTTCTGTTTGTTTTAGTTGTTGGTTTGTTTGTCTTTTTTGTCTGTTCCTCTCCCTTTTCTTTCCCCCTCCACACACTTCCTTTCCCCATCCTGTCGGGTCCTTCATGGGTAAAATAATTTAAATAAAGTATTAAAAGTTATTACAGGAGGAGTTTACAACAATATACAGGACATAGATAGGTACTGTATAAAGCACCTTTTGGCAAAGTACATAAATCTGTTTTGGCACAATAAGGGTAACAGATCTCCGTTCTGCTCACCTCGCTGTCTGACAGAGGAGCAGATTATTTTCACTGCGCTAGCATGAAACATGACTGCTGAACAGTAGCTGCAGTGGCTCAAAAACAACTCTGAATATTGCCCTGTATGCAAACGCAGTCGACAGAACGCAAACATTATCCCCTTGGAGAGACTCTGAACAGCCCTTTTACCTGCGTTGGGGCAGTTCTTGATTGCCCATGATTGTGTAGGGTTTCCTCTGGTAATATTTCTCGGTGGCGGCCCGCCGTGCCAGAAATTTTGCCGCCACCCCAAGGCCAGATGAATTTATTAAGAAAAATATATGAAGCACTGACTTTCCGCAAGCGCACACACGAACAACACGCGTAGCCGTCATCCGCGCGGAGTCTAGAAGTGCCCCGCCCACTCGAGTTTTCCAGTCAGTCAGCAAACAGTGTCTTGCTAAGTGTGACTGTCCAACAGAAACATGAGTTTATTAAAGTACTTTAAACGCGGAAAAAAATCATAAGAGATATGTAAGCACTGGCGTTTATCATGGTTTTAACCCGCTGGAAACGGGGGCAATAATGGAAGAGTCGCTTAGCTAAGAGATGTGGTTAGAATTCATATGCAGCCGACTTCATATGAAGGGAAAGGCAAGGGACTGAAGAATTGCTGGGGATATATTTCACCAGCCACTACAATATTAAGTTATGCTCTGTAGGAATTGCAGGAATTAAGAGACTGGCAATTTCTCTTTTCTCACACGAGCAGGCGTGCCGTTTTTATTCTCCAGTGGCAGTGACAAAAAGCAACAGCTAAAAACGCTAGCTCTAAACTGAGGTCCTTCAGCGGCTGCCTAGAGAAGTGCCTGATGAGAAAGCCTGAGCGCACAACTATAACTGCCTAAACAGATCATTCTGTACATGAACACATATTGTGGTGAATTATGTCTTTCGAGTCCGCTACATTTCCCAATTATGTACCTGGCAGGTTAAGATGAAGTCAATTTTACAAGAGGAAATTACAAATTTGAGGAACATGGTTTCAACTTTAGATAGATTTACAGAGAAAAGTTGAAAACTATAAGAAAATTATTATAAACTTTTGAGAAAAACCTCAAACCTTCAAGACTGAAGACATTGCTCAAGTTTTTAAGTGGGTGCTCTTTGAACCCTTAACTCTGAGAAATCTTTGGTTGTCTACTTTTAATTCTTAATTTCAAAGCACTGCTTTTACATGAGTAGAATTTCTGGTTACTATACCCACCTGATCATATAATTTAAGTATGCATGAGTACATTACTATTATGAATGGTTCTTTCCCTTCCCTACTCTCTCAATGGAAAAAAGTAAACACTAGAATAAAAATACAAAAAATACACATTTTTGTCATTTATGTAAACCATGACAAAAAAATCCTGCAGGACAAAACATGACACTTGATATTTTCTAACCTGTTTGTAAACCACCATAGACGGAGGGAGAACCTGAATTAGACAGAGCTCAGAGAGTGCAAGATGAGACAGAAGAGAGGAGCCAAGGAGAGGAAAAGGTTCAGGCAGAGGAAGGAGAAAAGGATAACACCACTAAAAAGTCTAAACACAGGATGTCTGGGTGGGACCCCAACTGGCCCAATATTCAAGCCTCGGTTGTACAATACTTCAAATGGTAAGTTCCATATGCAACTTTACTGTGTAAAATTTTAAAAAGAAATAAACAGTATAAAATTAAAATATTCCAGTATGTGTACTCCCCCCCCCTTCCCCCCGGGGAAAAACTATGTTGCCACCGTGCCAAGGTCTTTAAGCCAGAGGAAACACTGTTGTTTTTTCACCACATAGTGATTATGAGTCTCTTATCGAGTTCTTAAATACAGCGTTACCTTTTTCATTCCCTCTGTATAACAGTTGAGATGACACGGATAGCCGTCAAAGACTAACAGCGACTTAGCTTCTGCTCCTTTTAGTGTTGGTATCCATGTACTTCGCTTGTTTTTCCTTGGCATCTTCAGATGAAATGAACAGTCAATCATCAAATACTATGTAGAATGAGACCACATTTGTTTTTGCTACAAGGCGTCTTTAATTGTGCCACCAGTGTTCTGGTGCATCTTAGTGACGCTGACTGTGCCGCTTCCCGGAGTTACGTACCTGCGTCTTGGAGGGGCAGTACATGAAAAGTGGTCACGTACAGTACATGCAAACTGGGAGAAGGGAAAAACAAAAAACTGACATGAGCAAGATTCTGTTGGTGTTGCACCCAGAATGTCTGTTACAGTTTTATTTCAGTTAATCGCCCAGCCCTAGCTCTAATATTATATTATATGTACCAGGCAAATATTACCCTAAAATATCAACTATGAAAATGGCAATAAATGTGAAAATATGAGACCAATAAGCCTATTAAACGCCGACCTTAAGATAATCTGTAAAATTTTAGCAAGACGAATACAAGAAATTTTACCAAATATTATTAATCGAGATCAGAATGGCTTTATAAAGGGAAGACAAGGCTTCCATAATGTAAGAAGACTATTTAATATTATTTATTTTAATAAAGAAGCACCGGATACAGCTCTCCTATCACTGGACGCCGAAAAGGCCTTTGATAGAGTTGAATGGCCCTTTCTTTTTGAAGTCCTACAAAGGTTTGGACTTGGAAATAATTTCATAAAATGGGTTCAAATAATATACAATAATGCTACAGCAGAAATCCTAACAAATAACAATATTTCAAAACCAATAAAAATCAATAGAGGATGTCGACAAGGCTGTCCACTTTCACCTTTACTGTTTACTATGGCAATTGAACCTTTAGCGATAGCGATACGTTTACATTCACAAATATATGGAATTAAAGTTGGACCAACAGAACATAAAATCTCCCTGTACGCCGATGACATAATTTTGTTTATGTTGAATCTAAAAAAATCAATTCCAACCTTGTTGAATTTAATAAAGAATTTTGGGGAAATATCAGGATATAAAATAAATAAAACTAAATCTTCAATATTAATGCTAAATGAGACCCAGAGAAATTACCCAGCCCCTGAGGTAAATCAGTTCAATGTTGTAAATCAGTTTAAATATTTAGGAATCCAAATTGTGCCTAAGCTAGAATCAGTCGCCAGTGTCAACTATGAAGCCTTAATGACAGATATCAATGAGTTAACTCAGAGATGGATGTCACTACCAATGTCGATGATCGGGAGAATCAATATACTTAAAAGTAATATTTTACCTAAAATACTTTATTTATTTCAATACATTCCCTTATCACCACCTTTAGATTTATTCTCAAGAATAAAAAAAAAGTTAGTGGAATTTATATGGAACAACAGGAGGGCTAGATTACGTCTGTCTTTATTATATTTACCATTTGATCGTGGAGGTCTGAAATGTCCAAATTTTATGTTGTATTATTGGTCGGCACAACTGAGGTCTATGACATATTATTTTTCATCAAATGATCTCCCTCACTGGACTGAAATGGAATCATACAATTTACCTTTACCTCTTCCCATATTCATATACTCAGATTCGGCAAAAAAATTACAAAAACAAGTTAAAAATCCATTTGTAAAGCATATGATCAAAATATGGTGTGAAGCTAAAAACTATTTAAAAGAACCACAGTTACTGTCACAATTTAGTCCAATATGGGGTAATCAATATTTTAAACCAGGGAGAGCGGACGCTGTATTTAAAGTATGGAATTTAAAAGGGATACAAAAGATTCAGGATTTATATTTGCCATGTGCAGATAACATAATGTCTTTTGAAGAGCTGAGGATCAAATTTAATCTCAATAGAACACATTTTTTTAAATATCTTCAACTTAGAAACTTTATTCGATCAAATCAAAATAAAGCTCTCACTCGACCTATTTATTCATCCTTGGAAAAAATGATGATGAAAGATAGTAAAAGAAAGGGTATTATTTCAGAGTTTTATAACTCATTGACACTATCTTCAAGTGAAAATTCACTGAAAAGATTAAACTACTGGAAAGAAGATCTGCAAACTGAAATTTCAGAGGAACAATGGGAATTGGCTTGTACAGAAGCTCAAACCAAATCAATAAATGCACGCCTTAAATTGATACATTTCAAATGGTTAATGCGGATGTATGTTACACCGGAGGAGTTAAATAAATATAACAAAAATATACCAGATACATGCACAAAATGCATGGAAAGTAAAGGAACTCTATTTCATTGTGTATGGGAATGTAGATTAATAAGAATGTTTTGGGAAGAGGTGAGGGTAACAATTGAAAAAATAATCTCAAAACAAATCATATTGAATCCTAAATTGTTTTTGTTGGGTCTGTACCCAGAAAAGCATAATTTTAATAAAAGTGAAAGAACATTCATAGACCTCAGTTTGCTTAATGCCAAAAAATGTATTGCACTATTATGGAAAAAGACTCATAGACCAGATGTGACTCAGTGGTTAAGACAGATGTTAACAAACCTTCCATTAGAAAGAATAACATATATACTGAAATCAAAGGAAATTGTGTTTGAGAATATATGGAGACCTTTTATTGATTATGTAAAAAATTTAAACATAACTTTTGAAGAAGAAGGTGAATGATGTGTGTGGACCTTGTAAATTCCAAACTGGTGAACATAATATGTATACTTATGTATTGGATTGTCTAGACTAAACAGAGGAGCATTGTTGAAGATTTGATTTTGTTGGTGGTTGTTGGTGTTTTTAGTGCATCCTTTTTTTTTTTTTTTTTTTTTTTTTTTTTGTAGTACTTTAGTGTTAGTGTTTGATTGTTTGTATCATGTTTGTTAAAAAAAAAAAGGTTCAATAAAGATATTGTGGAAAAAAAAAAAAAAAAACTATGAAAATGGCCCAATAATTTGAAGTGTGTAGTAAAGTTGAAATCTAACTGCATTCAGTGACTCGGTGCCATGCAGTACTTGAAGTTTCTGAAACAAGATGAAGACAGATGGTGGTTGCAAAACGTGTCTCTAGATATTAGTCAGAATAACTGAGTTTGAGGGGGAATGTAGTCCCCGTTGCCTCCCGTCATGACTGGCGCTCCAGCAGTCTGGCACCTGCACTCACATTTATTTTCCCACATACTGTCGACCTTGTGGGGCGTATTTATCTACATGTGACTGAACTCAACACGGCCTCCCTAAACTCACACTTTTCCCCGACTTGGTTGTGTTATTGCCGTTTTCAACAGTGGATGGACTTTATCTACACTAAAATGTTGGAGGTTATTTCCTATAGCCAAGGCTGCTTTGCATACCGGGACACTTTCTGAAGTAGGTGTATAGAAAAATGCCACCTACACAAGTTGCATAAAAACTCCCCCACTGTGTATCTTACGGTAATGGAGAAAATGCACAGCACGCAAACCGAAGTGAAGTGACATTTTACCAATGTGTGATTTAGCAGTGGTTCAGTGTTGTCTGCCAGTCTGTGCTTTGAGGCTGTTCTGTAACATGACACAAAAACCAGGTGAAGAAAGTTCTTGTCCTTCCTGTGATTTCACTTCCTCTTGTTGAGGTTGGTGTAGCTTGTCCACTGCATCAGGTCCATTTTTGGAAAGCTCTCCTTCACATCTTTGATTGTGGAGTTGTACATTTCTGCTTTGTTTAATGGGGATTTCACAGATATTTGCATTTCTGTTTATGAAAATGAGCATTTTTATCTCAATCACATCTCTACTTGTGATTTGAATGATGAAGGGTAGCTCTGTAGTCATCACTGTAGTTGTCTGTGCTGTGAATGTCAGTCTTACACAGTTAATGGCCACAAATTGAAAAAAAAGATTACTTTTTTCCACTATGATATGCTGTATTATCCATTAACCTCGTTTTAATCAATCTCTTTATGGATGTTAGAAAACAGGGAATGAAACCTGTGCAATAGGAGTAAATTACAACAGTTTTACAGTAAGACTGCTTTCATTTATCGATTGAATTTAATATAACTAGTGCATATCCATAGAAAGCAAGTGTTCCTGTCTGAAACAGGTAGCCCAGTCAGGCTTTACAGACCCAAACGTAGGCTGTGTTTAAAAGCGGAATACAGAGGTGTAGCTTATATGTAGGCAATTACACATGTCAGACTTTGACAAATATGAAAGGGACTGAACACCACTGAGATTTATTTGACTGATTGCAGAATTACTGAAAATGAATGGGACGTCCAGTATTAGCAACTGTTTAAAAACCCTTGTTTATTTGTTTGTCAGATCACTTATTTGTCTGATCTTTTATGGCTTATATTCATAGGTGTTGTATCTTGCACTTTGGGGAATGGGAGTTGTTCAGTCATCGTTATAATTGTTCTAGCTTATATGTGTAGTTTATAGTCTATCATCAAACTCATGCAGTACTATAATAGGACATGTTTACAAATGTTTGAGACCCATTCTAGTGCATCCTTTTATATTTTAGCAATATTATCAGTACAAAACACCCAACATTTTTATACGCAGCAGAATGACCCATTTGGCTGCAACTGTTTCATCAGTATTGCCAATTTGTCTGTAAATATTTAAATAAAAATGATTTATTTTGTTATTTGGGCATTTTTGTGTCCTGTTTGGTCACGGTCGTTGTTTAGTCAAAGAGTGCATATGTGTCTGCATATGATATGCAGTTGATCTGGCCATTCCACTCCACAATCATAGTAGTGTTATTATTAAGTTTTTAATTTTTAGATACTCTCGCGAGAGGGGGGACTCGCAGTCCTGCAAAGGACCGTGGTACCACACGGGTGAAGCAGCAGTCAGGACTCCCATCTACCACTCTGAATGTAGGGAAAACAGCTACCATGTACTTTACCAACAAACAAAATCATACGCACTATCCGAATATAACTGTAAATGGAGCAAATATAGAAAATGCAACAGAGTTTAAGTATTTGGGTGTCACATTAGATCCCACGCTCAGCTTTAAAAAGCACATAAAACGGATGAGCCACACTCTGAAATATAATCTTGCAAACTTTCATTGCATCAGAAACTCACTTACTCTAAAAGGATCAAAACCTTTCTGAATGCCATGATTTTGACACATTTCTCCTGTTGCATCTCATGCTGGTCACAAGCCAACAGTACGACTCTGAAACCCTTGGAATCCCTGAATAAACAGTCCATCAAAATTCTGGATAAGAAGACACAACAGTATCACCATTGTGGTATACTTGCCAAACACAAGATGTTAAGCTTTAAAAATATGATCATGTATGCAAATATATGGTTGGTCTTTAAAATTATCCATGGTTCTGCTCCCCACCCCTTAAGACTTTTGTGTACCTGACTTCTGAACAAAAGACCAGCATAACAAGCACTTCCTCTAGGTGGCATTGTTGCATCCCTCTACGTAAAACTGCTTTTGGACAATCAGCCTTCTCATACAAAGCTATAATGGAATGGAACAAGCTTCCCACTGCTTTGAAGACCAGAACAAATTACAGAGACTTTTCCACAGAGACTAAAGAATGGATTTTAAGTGATCAAGCCTGCCGGCATTGACTTTCCCCCTTAAATGGGATTTGAAATTGTACTCTTGAATTGTTTTTATGTGTGCTTACGGGGATGAGACGTGTCTCTACAACTCGGCGGAAGAAGCAACCACGGATATGGCGAGAAGAGGGCTCCCGGTAACGGTGTATAAACCCGCAACAGACCCGATTGAAAGAATCAAGACTCAAACGTGGTCCACACAGAGACCCTCAAAATCCACGGGCCAGCAGCGGGAAACCCAGCACCAGAGCTATAAGGAAAAACTGAGCGTTTTCAGGAGGGAATAATGATATTTTTAGTCAATCTGCACATCCATCCCTCCTCCTACAAGGTAACAAACATTGCAGAATCAGCAAATATGAAGTGGTAAAACATTTCATGGAACAGACATATTAGAAACAAATAAGTCTTTAAAAAAAACAACAAAAAAACAACTTGTTAAAAATAGAAATGTGACAATGAACCACATGATCTCTCCACACTAACAAATACTGTATTAACGTGACTGTTTGCTGTGATGGTGGTGGGAGGTTGCGCACAATTTCATAGGGTATAGGCATAAAAAAAATAAATAAATAAAATCATTACAAGTTCGGATTGGGATCTGAAATTCACGTTAAAAACATGGGACAACTTACAGGGGTAAGAGAGGGCCCTCAACACGTAACAGAGTTTGAGGAATTTCCCTCAGAGCCAACACACCATCAAGGCTCTTCTAAGGTCACTAAAAAGACCTCAGCTCAGGAAGATCTTTTGTCAGTTTTTTGTTTTAAAGTTTTATATACTATGTTCTTAATGTTTTTTATGTTCGTAGTGTTCTTTCACTTTCTGAGTAGCATAAAAGAGGGCCACCACACTGTTATACTAAATAAGACAACACAATGGAGAAACAGGGTGTAACCAAAATAATCTCATATAATGTAAAAGGGATCCTGAATCCAGTTAAAAGATCCAAGATTCTAGGCAAAATGAAAAAAGACAAAGCAGGAATAATATTTTTACAGGAAACCCACCTAACAGACGTGGAGCACACTAAACTTAATAGACAAGGGTTTAAAATGATCCCTTTATTTTCATATAAGTCAGGGAGGAGGAGGGGGTAGCGACATTGATCTCAACCAAAATTATATTTGAAAAAAAATCAGAACACAAAGATAAAGAAGGGAGATTCAGCATGGTACTTGGTTGGTTAGAGGGAGAAGATATTACCCTGCTGAATGTATATGCACCTCCAGGGGCTAACTGGAAATTTTATAAAAATGTATTTGACCTAATGATAACTAAAGCCCAAGGTTTAGTGATATGTGGTGGAGACTTCAGTCTAAGACTGAATCCATACTGGGATGCATCAGGTAATTCTCCACATCAAAATAACACTCAAAGTAGAAAAACTCGGATGCTACTAAAAGAAATGGGAATCTGTGACGTGTGGAGGGAATTCAACCCCAGTGTAAAAGATTATACATTTTACTCAGCACCACATTCATCATACTCAAGGATTGACTATTTTTTTTTATGTTTAATAGAGACATTGGAAGGGTAAAAACATGTAAAATAGGACTGATGGATCTCTCTGACCACAGTCCGATCTATATGGACTTAAGTATCCAAAAATACACAAATAATACATTTTCTTGGAGGTTAAATTCAAATGTGCTGAAAGGACCACTGAAAGATGAATTGGAATCAGATGTTCTCAGATATTTGGAAGAAAATGATAATGGAGAAGTATCCCCTTTAATACTGTGGGACGCATGCAAAGCTGTAATAAGGGGAAAGATTATCGCAAAACTGGCAATCCAAAAGAAACTGAGACAAGAAAAACTAATCACATTAGAGTCAGAACTTAAGAAACTAGAAAAAGAGCACAAAGACAACACTCATTCTAATGACTCACTCAAAATTAAGGAAATTAAAAAAACAAATAAATGAGATCTACACAATAGAAATCCAGAAGAAACTTACATTTCTGAAACAAAAATACTATGAAACAGGTAGCAAATCGGCAAAATTACTAGCCTATAAATTGAGGAAACAACAAACGGAGAGAGCAGTCTACAAAATAAGAGACCCAGTATCAAAGGAAATAAAATTTAGCATTCAGGAAATTCTTAAAAGCTTCGAGAACTACTACAAGAACTTGTACTCCCTCAAAAAACATAAAAACGCATCCGAAGCCTTCCTAAATACATTAAACCTTCCCCAACTTACTGAGTCACAAAATAAAACACTATTGTCAGAAATACAACCTAAAGAATTAGAAAAAGCAATTATGAAACTTAAAGCTAACAAATCCCCAGGAGCAGATGGCTTTACAGCGGAGTGGTACAAAACCTTTAAACAGCAACTATCTCCTCTCCTCCTGAAAACATTTAACTGTGTCCTCCACACAGGGGAAATCCCCCCCCTCCTGGAGAGAAGGGGTCATTGCAGTCATACCTAAACCTGAAAAGGATAAACTAGACTGCTCCAACTACAGACCAATCAGTGTGTTAAATCAGGACTATAAGCTTTTTACCACTATCCTTGCCAAAAGGTTAGAAAATATACTGACAGACTTAATTCATTTAGACCAAACAGATTTTATAAGACAAAGACAGACACAAGATAACATTAGACGCACTTTACACATAATTCATCATGTAAAAAAATATAATTTAAATGCAGCCATATTGGGATTAGATGCTGAAAAAGCATTTGATTCGGTTGACTGGTCTTTCCTATATAGAATCTTATCCAGTTTCAATTTTCAACTTCATTAACAACTTCATTAGAAATATCCAGGCATTATATAAAAAACCAACAGCTAAAATAAGGATTAACGGTAAATTATCATCATCTTTTGAACTGGAAAGAGGATGTCGTCAGGGCTGCCCCTTGTCTCCACTGCTCTTTGCAATCTTCATAGAACCTTTGAGCCAATGGATGAGACAGAATCAAAAAATTCAAGGTATTACACTTGGTCGGAAGGAACATAAAATAGCACTCTTTGCTGATGACATTTTAATATACCTGGGGCAGCCGGACACCTTTTTTCCAGAACTAATCTCAGTTTTTTCAGAGTATGGAGATTTATCGGGGTACGAATTAAACATGCATAAAACCCAAATTTTAACATTCAACTATGACCCAAATCAATATTTACTAAGCAAACTCAAAACTAACTGGGAGATGGAATCTATGAAATATCTGGGGGTCAATATCCCGAAACAACTCAACAAAATTATAACACTAAACTATGATCCACTGGTGGCAAAAGTAAAATCTGATCTAGCAAGATGGAATATGATACCATTCTTAGGTACTGCACAAAGAATTGAAGCAGTCAAAATGAATATACTTCCACGTCTTCTATACCTTTTCCAAACAATACCGGTAGAACCTCCCAAAAAAACATGGCAAGAACTGGACAGAAGGATCTCAAGATTCATATGGCAGGGCAAGAGACCTAGAATCAGATATAGAACCCTACAGCTAAACAAAGACAAAGGTGGGCTTGCGCTGCCAAATATCAGGGACTATTTTAAAGCCGCACAAATTAAAACTTTAGAGATATGTAACCCAGTCTACACTGCACAATTTAAGGAGATGGAATGCCAAATAACAAGTGACATCCCCCTACAGGCGATAATAGGGAACAATGCCTTACCTAAACTCTTGAATAACACTAACCCGTGGATAGAGACCCCGCTAAAAATTTGGTTTAAGATAGTCAGAGAGAATCAAACTAAAGAACCCTATCGATTACTGCAATGGATTGCCTATGATCAAGACTTTACTCCTAATAAAACAGACACTAGATTTAAAAAGTGGAAAGAGAACGGACTGATAAAATATTACGATTTTTTTTAAAGGGCAAACTTTAAGAAGTTTTGAAGATTTGAAAAAACAAGGTTTAATAAATCAAGACCTTTACAGGTTCTTTCAGCTTAGACACCACATAAACAATATACTTAAAAAGGAGGATTTGGAAAGGGCCCAGTCAGGTGTTCTGAAGGTCTTCTTAATGGCATATAAAGGGATCCCAGGGATCAGATACATTTCTAAAATATACCAAGGTCTTCAAGACTTAAAAGGAGACAACACATCTTATATAAAAGAGAGATGGGAAAAAGAGGGGAATTTCACTTTACAACTGGAAATATGGGAAAAGCTAAATAAACAACAATGGAAAAGTACTTCATCCCTGCAGTGGAGAGAATTTGGATGGAAAAATTTGGTAAGATTTTTCAGAACACCTGCACAAAACAAATTTACTCGTAAGGGGTTGAATTGTTGGCGCTTGTGTGGTGAAGAGACTGCAAATCATTTTCATGTGTTTTGGTCATGCCCAGTTATCCACCAATATTGGACCAATGTACAGACAATATTGGGGAAAATATTCAAAATAACAGTTCCCTTTTCTTTTGTAACTTTGTATTTGGGTTTACTACCGGACTCACTGGAAAGACGAGGAGATAAATACTTATTCACTGTTTTAATATTGGCAAGTAAAAAAGCTCTAACAAAAAAATGGATGCTGAAGGACTGTCCTACTACACCTGAAGATTGGATTAACGTGATTCAAGACATTTATTCGATGGAAAAGTTGACATTCGCACTGAGACAGGACATGGATGGGTTCTTGAACTTTTGGCAACCCTGGAACACCTATGTGTCTTCCATTAGATCTAATCTTTGACAAATACCATTTCAATAATGGCACCGCTCTTTGTTCCAATGCTACTCAGATACTGTTTTATTTTATTTTATTTTTTTGCTCTTTTGTTTTGTTTTTTTTTTCTTGTCTTGTTTTTTTTTTTGTTGTTGTTCTTTCTTTAATTTCTCTTTTTCTTTCACTTAAAAAAAAGGGTGTTGTAATAATTATTTTTCCAGTGTTGTCAAAAAACAAAAAAAAGGGAATGTGATGAAAATGTAAACAATGCAATGCTGTAATGACATGTATACCCTTTACAAAAACTTATATTAAAAAAAAAAATAAAATCTGAGGTCAGTCTGACGAACAGTTTGGGAGATATGTGAGGAACACACACATAGACAGATATATGCTGCATTTACAGATGGATACTAGAAAAGGCTGTCTAATATGTTCCTTATAAGAGATTCTCTCTCTCCCGCAGGTCTGTGTAGTCTGTGACGGTGTTGTGCTTCCGCTGCCTGTGCCAGTCCTCTGCTTTCACCTTTGGCTGCCTCCACCCCCGACTCCAGGAAAAGCAGTCTACAGTAGAATACAGAGAAGCCTCCAAATGGCAGCCAACCTCTGATTGCATGTCTGTCTGCTGTTACCGACTCATCTCCTCTTATTTCTCTCGCCGCCACTCCTCACAGAACAATTTTTGTGTAATATCTGATTTCAAAATTGCAGCCAGCTGCCAGCTGTTTGGTTACAGACACAGCTGGCTATTGTACCCTGTAAAAAGAGGATTGAGCTGTCCTCTTACTGATTCTCCTTCAGTGGTGGAGGGAGGGGAAGGAAGGAGCCCGAACGCTTTGTGGTTTTCCCTGGAAATGAAGCTGCAGGCTGTCATGGAGAACCTGCACAGGCAGCAGAGGGCCAAACTGCTGATGGAGCAACAGCTGCAGCAGCAAGTTGCATCTCAACAGACTCAAGGCCACGTTGGTGCAGACTCAATGGGGAGCCCTGCCCCTGAGGCTGAGCAGGCTCAGATCGCAGCTCTGGCAGCCATGCGTGCTGCAGCGGCTGGACTGCAGAGGGTCTCGGACAGCCCCATGACAGAGCAGAGCAGCAATGGTGAGGAGGAAGGTAATGAAGATGAAAACGATGAAGAGGAGGAGCGATACAAGGACATGATGGGATCAGATGAGGAGGAGCAAATGTAAGTTGATTACTGTAGTTAATTTTCTCCAAAAAACATCCATACTTGTCATCTGTGATTTTTATTTTGTATTATTTTGACCCACACAGCAAACAGAAATGGGACGAGGAGGACTTTGAAGGAGAGATGGAAGAAGACTTTGAAGATCTTGCAGAGGAAGGTTTGCCGACAGCCCATGAAACAATGGCCCCTGGGAAGGGCATCCTCCTCCTTCCTCACCGCCAACTACATCCCCATTCCCAGCTGATGAAGGTCCGTTCCGGTGTGGAGCAGGAGTCTCGGTCGGCACTGGGAGCCATGTTACCTGCACATGCCGCACACAGCCATCTGGTTGGGCAGGACCATGGCGAATGGACCTATGAGGAGCAGTTCAGACAGGTAGGATCGCTTCATGCACCTCCTGCTTCATCACTACTTCACTGATTCTGCCTCATTTTGAGCTCTAACTGATTGAATTCTCCAGGCGATTTGTACTCCTGTAAAGTCTTTGAATTCTACAAAAAGAAGTATGGGCTGTCCAGAACCTGTTAACCATAAATTAGTTTATTTATCATTCATTGTAAGATCACTGAGAGATCACTGGGAGATCATTGAGTGCTTCTTGACCACTCAACAAACTCTTTGATCTCCCACTGATCTCTCAGCAATCTTTCAATAAACACTAATTTTTTTTTCACCCCAAAAGTAGAGATGGCTGAGAGATCAGTGAGGGATTGTTGAGCATTCAATGAAAGACCAGTACAGTTCATGTTCATTGAAAGATCAATGAGCGCTCCTTGAGCAATCGTTTACCTTTGGTGATCATTGAGGACTGTGGAGATCATTGAAGATCTTTGAGAGATCATTGAGAGATCTTGGCGATTGCTGATACATCATTGAAAGATTATTGAGAGATCTGGCAATTTAATTTTTTTTTTCCATCACTCAGGGATCTCTCAACAATCCCCACCCCTGTGTAAGGGAAGGGGGTTAAGATGTCCGTGTTGAATTTGGCTTTTGACATTTCCATTCATATATGACAGTGATGCATTCAGTTGTCGATGTAGTAATGGATAACAGTGGATATCTAGAGGGGCTTACGTTGAGGATTTTCACTTTGCATTTGTCACCTCACATTCTGATGGGTTATTAACCAATGTGACAGAGGATATTGTATATTATTTTCTTGAGCGGACTGCTGATGAGGAAAATCCTAATGTTGCAGGAAGAACCAGGCATGGGCCAGCATTTTAACAGGCCTGCCATGGTGGCATTTACTGTAAACATGCTAGTGGGCTGGATATTATGAGGGAGGCCCTGGTGGAATGAGACGGGCTATTTATGCGGAGAGATTTAAGACTGTCAACAGCTAAGTTTATATGAAGGGCAGCCACCATTAGAAAAAGAGAGATGGAGATAAGGAGAGGAGTAATTGAAAATGAACTGCCCTGATCTCTTATTGCTCACTGTAAAATACTTGATTTTATTGCATGTTTTGACAGATTTGCCACACAAAGTGATGCTAATATTGTAATTACTTCAGAAAATCTGGTCACCAAGTGTCACTGTTTTCCCAGAAGGAAATAACTAGAATTATCACTTATATAATTAGTTAAGCAAAACCAAGAACTGAAGTTTCTTTCTTTTTTTTTTTCATGGTAACAAAATGTGGCATGTACACCTTGCTGAAACACACTCATGCCACATCACGATACATCTTAGCCCAAGAACAAGTTATTGAGCTTGTTTCATCTGTGTCAGGAAGAGAAGGTTTTAGACATTTATGGGGTTGTACCCAAATATCCATTATCTGGATAATTATTTGTTACACAGGAATTCAGTTACAGAATTTGGTATCTGGATATTCAGTTGGAAAATGTGCTGAATGAATTAACACTGATGTTTAGTAAACGTCACTAAAATGTTAAGCTGCTTTTCTGTAAATAAGATGAACTTACGGTAAGACTTGCATATAATTTAAGATCTAATCTGATCCACTTTGTGGTTCAGATATTTATTTTTCCTCCCTAACTGCTTGGTTTTAATAAAAATAAATTCCAGATCTTGCTTTACCAAATTTACCAAAAAACTGTGAATTTGGAGAGAGAGAAAAATCACACAAAAAAGCCCCAACTTGATGAAAAACAAATCACAAAAAGTCACAAATTCACATGAAGAAAAATGTAAATATTTAAGAAAATGTAAATATTCAAAAAAGCTGCAAATTCAGGAAAAAAATACAAGAAAAAAACTGCACATTTACACAAAATGTAGTAAATTCATGTGAACAAAATGTGGCAAATTTACAAGAAAATCTACAAAATTATCACAAAAATGTTGGATTTTTTTTTTTTAAATGAAAACGTTGCAACTTTATAAGAAAAGTAGTATTTCTGAAAAAACATTGATGCCCCACTGAGGGAGAAGAAAACCTGTACAGAATATTTGGATATTTAGTCGGAATGTTGGGAGCCCCAAAACGGATATTTGGGGACAGCCTTGGACATTTACAGATGCGCGCGCGCGTGTGTGTGTGTGTGTGTGTGTGATCATCTTTGCTATGTTCCACCCAGCCAACATGTGCTCCTAACCATACTGTAGATTCTCTAATTTAAGGCCTATTTCTTGTAATTACAGAGCATAGAGAATTTCTTCTCCCAGACCTATATTCTGCTTCTCTAAATAGTGCACCCCTCCCTCTGTACAGCTTCACGTGAGTGACTTGAACTGATACTGAGTTGGGAGTTTTCATATACGTCGGGCAGGAAGTGCATTACATTTTTTTCTACACCGTGTCTGTTAGCGGTAGATCAGGCCAGTTGACCGTTATATAATCACATCAGCTAGCACCTTGTCTCTCAAGATAGTGTTACCTAATCTGTTGTTGATTAAAACATGTGGCACGCCTGTACTGCTTAAAGCTAAGCATGAGGAATGAGAAGGAACGGGACCGAACTTCATGCCGCCATTTAAAACCACTGGATTTTAGCACAGTGCAGGGGATGTATGGGGGTTATTAGTTCCCTCAAAATCTTTCCTGCTCAGTTTAATATCCCAAGCTAGTGATTTTGTCTTTCATGGTTTCAGATGGTACTAATTTGGCCTCGGATAATGACTGTAATTAGTAATAATAGCAGCTATGATAAAGACAGCGTGTCCCCTGATAATTCTAGACCCAAGCAAATAAGAATCAGTTCAGCCTTCACTTCTACATGGAGGTTTTTATGTGACATCTCCCCCTCATTTCAATAATAAGATTTTCTTCTTCTTCTTCTTCGTCCAGCTGCTCCCTTTAGGGGTCGCCACAGCGGATCATCTGTTTCCATCTCACTCTATCCCTTGCGTCTTTCTCTGTAACACCAGCCCTTTCCATGTCCTCCTTCACTACATCCTTGAATCTTCTCTGTGGTCTTCCTCTTTTCCTCCTGCCTGGCAGCTCCATCTTCAACATCCTTTGTCCAGTATGTCCACTATCCACTATTGTTGGGTACTCTTTTTGCACCCCACAACAAGCCAGTTTTCATTCTCTGACTCTGGGTGGTAATCGTCACTTCCTTGTGGTAACGTATCGTCACTTCCTGTTTTGCTGTCTGCCTGTGTGGTTTGCTCTCCAGCTCTCGAGCCACTAGCTATGGCTACTAGCTCTCTTTCCTCTCCTCCTCTGGTGTGCTCTCTCTGTCAGATGTTTAGCTACACCTCTGCCTCTTTTAGTGATAACGGTAAATGTAATAAATGTTGTCTTTTTGAGGCGCTCGAGGCGAGGTTGTCTGATTTGGAATCCCGGCTCCGCTGCATTGAAACACCGTCTGCGCCAGTTAATCTCGACGGACGCCCCTTAGCTGCAGCGGAGCTAGCTAGCTTAGGTCCCCCTGTCACCGGTTCCCCGGCTCTCCTCTGCAGCGAGGAGACTGGGTGGGTGACGGTGAGAAGGAAGCCTAGTCGCAAAGCCCCGGTTCACCACCAACCTGTTCACGTTTCTAATCGTTTTTCCCCGCTCAGCGACACACCCGCTGAGGAAAAAACTCTGATCATTGGCGACTCTGTAGTCAGAAACGTGAACCTAGAGACTCCAGCGGCCATAGTCAAATGCATTCCTGGGGCCAGAGCAGGCGACATCGAGTCAAATTTGAAAATGCTGGCTAAAAGTAACTGTAAATATTCCACAATTGTTATTCACGCCGGCATTAATGACATCCGTCTCCGGCAGTCGGAAGTCACGAAACTTAATGTAGAATCGGTGTGTGACTTTGCAAAAACGATGTCAGCCACTGTAGTATTCTCTGGGCCCCTCCCCAATCTGACCAGTGATGACATGTTTAGTCGCTCGTCATCCTTGAACCGCTGGCTGTCTGTGTGGTGTCCTAAAAATGACATGGGCTACATTGACAATTGGAGCTCTTTTTGGGGAAAACCTGGTCTTATGAGACGAGACAGCATTCATCCCACTTTGGATGGTGCTTCTTATTTATCTAACAATCTGACATCTTTTTTATCCAAATTTCCAAAACCCTGACTACTCAGAGTTGGGACCAGGAAGCAGAGTCGCAGTCTTACACGCCTCTCTGCAGCTCCTCTTCATCCGCCACCCCTCAGCTTAGCCCCTGTCTTCCCCATCAGAGAATTGTTGTCTGCTCCCTCCAAAGTAAATAAAAATATAATGTATAAGCATCCCAAAGTGATAAAGCAAAATATTGGTAAAACTCAAATTAAACATAAAGCCTCTAAATTGAATGATTTGGCCTCTGTTCCTCCTCATAATTTAAAAATTAAATGTGGTTTATTAAATATTAGGTCTCTAACTCCCAAGTCTCTGTTAGTCCATGATCTGTTAATTGATCATCAGATTGATTTAATTTCCCTTACAGAGACTTGGTTAGGACAAGAGGATTATGTTGGTTTAAATGAATCAACTCCCTCTGGTTATTTAAACTGTCAAAATCCCAGAAGTTCTGGTCGTGGAGGAGGAGTAGCATCAATTTACCATTCCAAATTACTAGTTAATGTAAAGCAAAAAACATGTTATAATTCCTTTGAGGGCCTGGTCCTCAGCATTGGACACTTTAGCAATTCCAGGTTAAACCCAATTTTATTTGCCATAGTTTATCGTTCCCCATCAACCTATTCAGAATTTTTATCCGAATTTCCTGATTTCTTAGCTGATTTAGTGCTGAAATCTGATAGAATAATTATAGTAGGGGACTTTAATATACATGTGGATGTAGATAGTGACTGCCTTAATGTGGCTTTTAATTCAATATTAGACTCGATTGGGTTTTCTCAGAAAGTAGGAAATTCTACTCATTACCTCCACCATACATTGGACCTTGTTCTGACATATGGCATAGAAATAGAAAATCTGGTAGTGTTTCCTCATAACCCTGTACTGTCAGACCATTGTCTGTTAACCTTTGATTTTACTATTTCTGACTATTTGGCTCCTAAAGAAAAATATTATCACAGTAGATGCCTCTCAGATGATGCTGTTTCCAAATTTATGCAGATTGTTTCCTCTATGCCATGTGTCAACACAACGGAAATAAGCTATAGACAGCTTGCTCCTTCTGTAATTGATAACATGGTGGATAGTGTTTCAGCTTCTCTGCATCAGGCTCTAGACTTGGTGGCCCCCTTAAAAAAGAAAAAGTCTAATCAGAGATTTTTAACTCCTTGGTTCAACACAGAAACTCGTAGCTTAAAACAGAAGACTCGTCAATTAGAAAGAAAATGGCGCTCTACTAATTTAGATGAAATCTATTTAGCTTGGAGAAATCATCTTTTAATTTATAAAAAATCTCTTAGAAAAGCTAGAACGAGTTATTACTCTGCATTAATAGAAGAGAACAAGAATAATCCCAGGTTTCTTTTCAGTACTGTAGCCAGGTTGACAAAGAGTCAGGACTCTGTCAATCCTAGCATCCCCTTAGAGCTTACTAGTCAGGACTTTATGAACTTTTTCAATAATAAAATTTCATCCATCAGAGATAAAATCAATCAGATTCTTCCCACAGTTAACTTAAATACTGTAACTACTACAACTCCTTCTATTGATGTCTGTCTTGATGAGTTTACTCCAATCGACCTTTGTGAGTTAGACAAAATAGTTTCCTCATCCAAACCTTCAACTTGTCTTTTAGACCCTATTCCTACCAGGTTATTTAAAGAAGTCTTCCCACTTATTGGTAGCTTTATTCTTCATATAATCAATTCTTCATTAACTTTAGGCCATGTACCGCAGGCTTTTAAAACGGCTGTAATTAAACCCTTACTCAAAAAGCCAACGCTAGATCCAGGAGCTTTAGCTAACTATAGACCAATCTCTAATCTCCCTTTCATTTCAAAAATCTTAGAAAGAGTTGTTGCTATGCAATTATTTGACCACCTGCAGGGAAATGGTTTATTTGAGGAGTTTCAATCTGGGTTTAGAATCCATCATAGCACTGAAACAGCCTTAGCGAAGGTCACTAACGACCTCCTCATTGCATCTGATAATGGACTAGTTTCTGTACTTGTCCTTTTAGATCTTAGTGCAGCTTTTGATACTATTGATCATAATATTCTACTTGATAGATTAGAACACTATGTTGGACTTAATGGAACTTCGTTGCAGTGGTTTAGATCTTATTTATCTGATAGGTTCCAGTTTGTTCATGTAAATGATGAGTTTTCTCTCAGCTCAAAGCTTAGTCATGGAGTTCCACAGGGATCTGTGCTTGGCCCTACTCTTTTTAGTTTATATATGCTTCCGTTAGGCAACATTATTAGAAAGCACTGTATACATTTTCACTGTTATGCAGATGACACACAATTATACCTGTCAATGAAGCCAGATGATACTAATCAATTAGCCAAGTTAGAAGCCTGTCTTAAGGAAATCAAAGTTTGGATGACTTGTAATTTCCTGCTATTAAATTCAGATAAGACTGAAGTCATTCTTGTTGGTCCAAAAAACCTTAGAAATTCCTTTCCAAATCAAACTTTCAGTTTGGATGCAGTTACTCTTTCTCTTAATAGCTCTGTGAGGAACCTTGGAGTTATTTTTGATCAGGATTTGTCCTTCAATTCACATATTAAATTTGTTTCTAAGACTGCCTTCTATCATTTGCGTAATATTGCCAAGATTAGGAGCATCTTGTCTCAGAGTGATGCTGAGAAGCTGATCCACGCTTTTGTTAGCTCGAGATTAGATTATTGTAATTCTCTATTATCAGGTTGTCCTAAAACATCTTTAAAAAGTCTTCAGCTGATCCAAAATGCTGCAGCAAGAGTTTTAACAGGTACTAGAAAGAGAGATCATATCTCTCCGGTTCTGGCCTCCCTTCATTGGCTTCCCATAGAGTTTAGAATTAAGTTTAAAATCCTTCTTCTTACTTACAAAGCTCTAAACAATCAGGCTCCTTTTTATTTAAAAGATCTGATACTACCGTATCATCCTAACAGAGCACTACGCTCCCAAAATGCAGGTTTACTTGTAATACCTAGAATCTCCAAAAGTACAATGGGAGGCAGAGCCTTTAGTTATCAAGCTCCTCTCCTGTGGAATCAGCTGCCAATCTGGATTCGGGAGTCAGACTCGATCTCTGTTTTTAAGAATAGGGCTAAAACCTACCTTTTTGATATAGCCTACAATTAGGGAGGGATCATGTGTTTTCTGAACCCTCCCTTAGTTATGCTGCTAATAGGTTTAGTCAGCCAGGGGACCTCCAGTAATGCACTGGGCCTCACTCCTTTCCTCACTCTCTATGAAATATTTTTTTTTTTGCTGGTCATTAACATTTGTTTGTTCTCTCCCATAGATTGAGTCCCCATCGTGCTGTTTGCTCTCTACATGTCTGTTCTTTTCTTCTTCTCTATCCCCTCACCCCCCAGCCAGTCGCAGCAGATGACTGCCCCTCCCTGAGCCTGGTTCTGCTGGAGGTTTCTTCCTGTTAAAAGGGAGTTTTTCCTCTCCACCGTCGCCAAGTGCTTGCTCACAGGGGATCGCCTGATTGCTGGGGTCTTTCTGCAACTGTGGGGGTCCTCCCTACAGTTGATAGTGCTATGAGATGACTGTTGTTGTGAAATGGCGCTATATAAATAAAGTTGAATTGAATTGAATTGAATTGAATTGAATTGAATTATCCCGCCTCTGCACATGTCCAAACCATCTCAGCCTTGCCTCTCTTACTTTGTCTCCAAACCCCTCAACCTGAGCTGTCCCTCTGATATACTCATTTCTAATCCTGTCCCCTCCTAGTCACTCCCAATGAAAATTTTAGCATCTTCAACTCTGCCACCTCCAGCTTCACCTCTTGTCTTTGTGTCAGCGCCACTGTCTCCAAACCATACATCATAGCAGGTCTCACTACCGTCTTGTAAATCATTCTTTTCACTCTTGCTGCTACCCTTCTGTCACAAATCACCCCTGACACTCTTCTCCACCCTGCCTGCACTCTCTTCTTCACCTTTCTTGTGCATTTTCTATTGCTTTGGATGGTTGACCCCAGGTATTTAAACTCATCTACTTTCACTACTTCTACTCCTTCCATCCTTCACTGTTGCATCTACCTCCCTCTCATTCACGCTCATGTATTCTGTCTTGCTTCTACTGACTTTGATTCCGCTTCTCTCCAGAGCATACCTCCACCTCTCCAGGTTCTCTTCCACCTACTCCCTACTCTCACTACAGATAACAATGGAGACTCCTCCCTGACCTTGTCTGTCAGCCTATCTATCACCATGGCAAACAAGAAAGGGCTCAGAGCTGATCCCTGATGTAATCCCATCCCCACCTTGAATCTATCAGTCACTCTTGCAGCGCACCTCACCACTGTCTAGCTGTCCTCATCAATAATAAAATTGTATAGTGTAAAAAATTTACAGCAATATATTTGTGTAAATTTAAGCACATTTATGTATTCACAGCACAGTCATAGATGGCTGATTAAAATGGCAAGAAACTGATCAGAGTCTACAAGCAATTAAAGGAGCACAAGAACTTTAAGAAGAAAACATATTTACCCCCTTCCTGGTTTCTTATAGTTTTGTGTATTTGTCACATTTTAAATGTTTCAGATCATCACGTATTGTAATATTAGACAAAGATAACCCGGGTAAATAAAATGTGCTGTTTTTAAATGAAGATTTCATTTATTAAAGGGAAAAAAAGCCATCCAAAACTGCCTGCCCCCGTGTGGAAAAAAAATAATTGCCACCCTTGGCAGCAACAGCTGCAATCAAGCATTATAAAAACTGTTTCATTTCTATAAGACAGTGAATAAGGTTGTTTTTACCTTGACATGTTTTGGCCACTTCTAAGGAAGGCTGCAAGAAGTGGCCGAAAGATGTGAAGATTAAAACAACCTTATTCACTGTCTGATAGAAAAGAAATAGTTTTTATAATTAATTAGTGCATGCCCGTAGAAAGCAAGTATTCCTGTCTGAAACGGGTAGCCCAATCAGGCTTTCCAGCCCCAAACGTAGGCTGTGTTTGAAAGTGGAATACAGAGGTGTAGCCCATCACATGTTAGACTTTGACAAATATGAAAGGGACTGAAATGAGTTTTATTTGATTGTGTGGATATTAATAACAGAATAATTGAAAATGAATGGGACATCCAATATTAGCCACTGTTTAAGAACCGCTTGTTTATTTTATTGTCAGATCACTTATTTGTGTGATCTTTTGAGTTATATTCGTAAATGTATCTTGCACTTTGGAGAGTGGGAGTTGTTCAGCCACCATTATAATTTAGTTTATATATAGGCCCTTAGAATAGAGGGTTAGTATTAATGAAAGCGCTTTGAGTGGTCTTTGTGACTAGAAAAGCGCTATATAAGTGCAGGTTAGTTAGTTAGTTAGTTTATAGTCTATCATCAATAAAGTCATGCAGTACTATAACAGGACACATTTACAAATATTTGAGACCCACTGTAGTTCATCCTTTTATATTTTAGCAATATTATAAGTACAAAACATCAAACATTTTTATTTTTTTTTTTTTTGTGTTTGTATCTTGTATATTTTATTGATCACCAGAGAGAATTTCAGGACAGTCACAGTACAGCGCCGATCCCTTCACCAGTCTCTCTCTCTCACTCACTCACTCACTCACTCACTCACTCACTCACTCACTCACTCACTCACTCACACACACACACACACACACACACACACACACACACAGAGAGAGAGAGAGAGCAGAATGACCCATTTGGCTGCAAGTTTTGCATCAGTGTTGCCCATTTGTCTGTAAATATCTAAATAAAAATGATTTATTGCGTTATTTGGACATTTTTGCATCTTGCTGTCGTTTATTCAAAGCATGTGTCCGCATGTAAATGCACTTGATGTGGTCATTTCACTCCACAATGAAGCAGCAGTCAGGACTTTAGTCTGCCACTGACCGGGCAGGCTGAGCGTGCCTCACCCCGAACGTTTGTAGTACGCATGGTGGGACACCGGTGTTGGCCGGTTAACGGGAGTCTCGGCTGCTGCCTTACATGTGTGCCAGTGATGTCATTGCCCCCCCCCCCCCCGGGTCACTTCGTGTTCTCTGTGGTGAATATATCCATTTGACCTATGCAACTTTATGGTATACATTTTGACTGACCAACTTCATACTCGTGGATGCGCAGGTCCCTGGCAACACCTCCCCGCACCTCGTGTTCTGTATAGCAAATATATCCATTAGACCTACGCAACTTTATGGTATATAGCAGCTCCATACTCGTAGATGTGCGGGTCCCCCCCCTTCCCCGCATTCTCTATGGCGAATAACCAACTTTATGGTATATATTTTAACTGAGCAGCTCCATACTCGTGGATGCATAGCCTCAGCAGCAAGCGTTGTGGTGACTGACAGGTCGTGATGCTGTGTTATCCAATCAGCATGGCTGTGATGCGGCGTATCCTCCAGTGAGCACTGAGTCAATCCAAAACCCCACCCACACTTCTTGAAGCCAGGGGATGAAGACATAGAGTGGTCACACAGCGGTGGCTAAACTTTTATTGATAAAAATTACATATTTTGATTGAGTGACTCCATATTCAGGGATGCACACGTCGTAGCTTCAGCAAAGCATGTTTAAAATCTTAGGGCAGTGAGGACTTCCGGTCTGGACGCCATGGCGACTGCAGCTTAACACTGAAGCTCTCAGACCCAATCCAGGATAACACCTTGAAAATCAAACTTAACGGATTTTTGGAGGAGTGAAAATCAAAAGACAAAATCATCATGTCTAAAGGAAAACAGAAGAAACTGAAATTCTCCAGGCCAGGACACGTATCGGCCGGAGAATCTGAACTGGAAGATCTCCGTTCAGAAGACGAGGAACTGGTGATAGCTAACAAAAGGGTTAGCCTGAAATCACTATTTGAGGAGCTACGACGATTTCGCCGAGATGTTACGGCCGAATTTCGGGAATTCAGAGAAGAATTGAAAAGGACAAACAGCAGAGTGGACCAGGCCGAGAACCGAATCTTGGAAACAGAGGATCGAATAAAAGTGCTCGAAGATTCTGTGCTAGACCTACGCAAAAGACAAGCAGCTATAGAGGCTAAGCTAACCGACCAAGAAGGAAAACAAAGAAGAGACAACATAAGAATTCATGGTCTGATAGAAGGAACCGAAAATGGTTTTAACTCAATGGCAGAATGCGTGGAATCCTTACTAAGAGAGAAATTGGATATTCCACAAACCACCGACTTGAAGATAGAAAAGGCACATCGTTCATTAGCCGCTAGGCCGGCGGCGGAAGCGCCCCCACGTTCGGTGTTGGTAAGATTTTCCAATTTCAAAATAAAACAAGAGGTTGTAAGACTGGCCTGGCAGAAAAAAGGATTTATGCACCAGGAGAGAAAAGTCTACGTGGAACACGATTACGCCCCGGAGGTCCTTAAAAAGCGCAGGGAATACAATGACGCGAAAAAGGTGTTAAGAGAGAAGAAATTGCGCTTTCAGACACCATTTCCTGCGAAGTTAAGGGTCTTCTACGGCGATGAAACGTGTCTCTATAATTCGGCGGAAGAAGCAACAGCTGACATGGCGAAAAGAGGGCTCCCGGTAACGGTATTTAAACCCGCAGCAGACCCGAGTGAGAAGATCAAAGCGCAAACATGGACAACACAAAGACCCTCAAAATCCACGGACCAGCAGCGGGAAACCCAGCACCAGAGCGTCGCGGATAAACTATCCGTTTTCAGGTTGGAATAGCGACCTTTTTTTTTTTTTTTTTTTCTTTTCTCTTGAATCAATCCGCACATCCAACCCCCCTCATACAAGGTAACAAACATTAAAGGAGATGCATATTCAGCATGTGGTAAAACATTTCATGGAACAATCATATTATTTGAAACAAATAAGTCTTTGTAATAAAAAAAAAAAAAAAAACTTGTTAAAATAGAAATGTGACAATAATCCACATGTTCTCCTCATACTAACAAATACTGTTTTTGCGTGAATGTTTGATGTGATGGGGGTGGGAGGGTGCACACAATTTCACAGGGTTTAGGCATAAAAGGAAAAAAAAAAAAATCATTACAAGTTTGGATTGGGTTCTGAAACTCACGTTAAAAGCATGGGACTACTTTCAGTGGTAAGAGAGGGCCCTCAACACGTAACAGAGTTTGAGGAATTTCCCTCAGAGCCTTCACTCCATCAAGGCTCTTACAGGGTCTTTAAAAAGACCTCAGCTCAGGAAGTTCTTATGACAGCTTTTTGTTTTAAAGTTTTTTACACTATGTTCTTAATGTTTTTCTTGTTTTTAATGTTCTTTCAGTTTCTGAGTAGCACAAAAGAGGGCCGCCACACAGTTATACTAAACAAAACAACACAATGGAGAAACGGGGTGTAACCAAAATAATTTCATATAATGTAAAAGGAATCCTGAATCCAGTTAAAAGATCCAAGATTCTAGGCAAAATGAAAAAAGACAAAGCAGGAATAATACTTTTACAAGAAACCCACCTAACAGACGTGGAACACAATAAACTCAGTAGACAAGGGTTTAAAATGATCTCTTCATCTTCATATAAATCAGGGAGGAGGAGGGGAGTAGCGACATTGATATCAACCAAAATTACATTTGAAAAAAAATCAGAACACAAAGATAAAGAAGGGAGATACAGTTTGGTAACTGGGCGGCTAGAGGGAGAAGATATCACCCTGCTGAATGTGTATGCTCCCCCAGGGGCTAACTGGAAATTTTATAAAAATGTATTCGACCTAATGATAACTAAAGCTCAAGGTTTAGTGATATGTGGTGGGGACTTCAATCTTAGACTGAATCCATACTGGGATGCTTCTGGTAATTCCCCACATCAAAATAACACCCAAAACAGGAAGACTCGGATGCTACTAAAAGAATTGGGAATCTGTGACGTGTGGAGGGAACTCAACCCCAGTGTAAAAGACTATACATTTTACTCAACTCCACATTCATCTTACTCAAGGATTGACTATTTTTTTATGTTTAATAGAGACATTGGAAGAGTAAAAACATGTAAAATAGGACTGATGGATCTCTCCGACCACAGTCCGATCTACATGGACTTAAATTTCCAAAAATACACAAATAATACATTTTCTTGGAGGTTAAATTCAAATGTCCTGAAAGGACCATTGAAAGATGAATTGGAATCAGATATTCTCAGATATTTGGAAGATAATGATAATGGAGAAGTATCCCCTTTAATACTGTGGGATGCATGTAAAGCTGTAATAAGAGGAAAGATTATTGCAAAACTGGCAACCCAAAAGAAACTAAGACAAGAAAAACTATCCACATTAGAGTCAGAACTTAGGAACCTAGAAAAAGTACACAAAGGCAACACTCATTCTACTGACTCGCTCAAGATTAAGGAAATTAAAAACCAAATAAATGAGATCTACACAATAGAAATCCAGAAGAAACTTACATTTCTGAAACAAAAATACTATGAAGCAGGCAGTAAATCGGCAAAATTGCTAGCCTATAAATTGAGGAAACATCAAACAGAAAGAGCAATCTACAAAATCAGAGACCCAGTATCAAAGGAAATAAAATTCAGAATTCAGGATATTCTTAAAAACTTCGAGAATTACTATAAGAACTTATACTCCCACAAAAAACATAAAAACGCATCCGAGGCATTCCTAAACACATTAAACCTTCCCCAACTTACGGAGTCACAAAATAAAACACTACTGTCAGAAATACATCCTAAAGAATTGGAAAAAGCAATTATGAAACTTAAAGCTAACAAATCCCCAGGAGCTGATGGCTATACAGCAGAGCGGTACAAAACCTTTAAACAGCAACTATCTCCTCTCCTCCTGAAAACATTTAATTATGTCCTCCACACAGGGGAAATCCCCCCCTCCTGGAGAGAAGGGGTCATTGCAGTTATACCTAAACCTGAAAAGGATAAACTAGAGTGCTCCAACTACAGACCAATCAGTGTACTAAATCAGGACTATAAGCTTTTTACCATTATCCTTGCCAAAAGGTTAGAAAATATACTGACAGACCTAATTCATTTAGACCAAACAGGTTTTATAAGACAAAGACAGACACAAGACAACATTCGACGCACTTTACACATAATTCATCATATAAAAAAATATAACTTAAATGCAGTCATATTGGGATTAGATGCTGAAAAAGCATTCGATTCGGTTGACTGGTCTTTTCTATATAGAATCTTATCCAGTTTCAATTTTCATAACAACTTCATTAGAACTATACAGGCATTATATAAAAAACCAACAGCTAAAATAAGGATTAACGGTAATTTATCATCATCTTTTGAACTGGAAAGAGGATGTCGTCAGGGCTGCCCCCTGTCTCCACTGCTCTTTGCAATCTTCATAGAACCTCTGAGCCAATGGATAAGACAAAACCAAAAAATTCAAGGTATTACACTTGGTCAGAAGGAACATAAAATAGCACTCTTTGCTGATGACATTTTAATATACCTAGGGCAGCCGGACACTTCTTTACCAGAACTAACCTCAGTTTTTTCAGAGTATGGAGATTTATCGGGGTACAAATTAAATATGCATAAAACCCAAGTTTTAACATTCAACTATGACCCAAATCATTATTCACTAAGCAAACTCAAAACTAACTGGGAGTCGGAATCTATGAAATATCTGGGGGTCAATATCCCGAAACAACTCAACAAAATTATATCACTAAACTATGATCCACTGGTGACAAAAATAAAATCTGACCTATCAAGATGGAATATGATACCATTCTTGGGTACTGCACAAAGAATTGAAGCAGTCAAAATGAATATACTTCCACGTCTTCTATACCTTTTCCAAACAATACCGGTAGAACCTCCCAAAAAAACATGGCAGGAGCTGGACAGAAGGATCTCAAGATTCATATGGCAGGGCAAGAGACCTAGAATCAGATATAGAACCCTACAGCTAAACAAAGACAAAGGTGGGCTCGCGCTGCCAAATATCAGGGACTACTTTAAAGCCGCACAAATTAAAACTTTAGTAGAGATATGTAACCCAGTCTACACTGCACAATGGAAGGAGATCGAATGCCAAATAACAAGTGACATCCCCCTACAGGCGATAATAGGGAACAATGTCTTACCTAAGCTTTTGAATAACACTAACCCGTGGATAGAGACCCCGCTAAAAATTTGGTTTAAGATAGTCAGAGAGAATCAAACTAAAGAGCCCTATCGACTTCTGCAATGGATCGCCTATGATCAGGACTTTACTCCTAATAAAACAGACACCAGATTTAAAAAGTGGAAGGAGAAAGGGCTGATAAAATATTACGATTTTTTTAAAGGGCAAATCTTAAGAAGTTTTGAAGATTTGAAAAAACAAGGCCTAATAAATCAAGACCTTTACAGGTTCTTCCAGCTTAGACACCACATAAACAATATACTTAAAAAGGAGGTTTTGGAAAGGGCCCAGTCAGGTGTTCTGAAGGTCTTCTTAATGGCATATAAAGGGATCCCAGGGATCAGATACATTTCTAAAATATACCAAGGTCTTCAAGACTTAAAAGGAGACAACACATCTTATATAAAAGAGAGATGGGAAAAAGAGGGGAATTTCACTTTACAACTGGAAATATGGGAAAAGCTAAATAAACAGCAATGGAAAAGTACCTCATCCCTGCAGTGGAGAGAATTTGGATGGAAAAACTTGGCAAGATTTTTCAGAACACCTGCACAAAACAAATTTACCCATAAGGGATTGAACTGTTGGCGCTTGTGTGGTGAAAAGACTGCAAAACATTTTCATGTGTTTTGGTCATGCCCAGTTATCCACCAATATTGGACCAAGGTACAGACAATATTGGGGAAAATATTCAAAATTACAGTTCCCTTTTCTTTTGTAACTTTGTATTTGGGTTTACTACCGGACTCACTGGAAAGACGAGGAGAAAAATACTTATTCAATGTTTTAATATTGGCAAGCAAAAAAGCTCTAACTAAAAAATGGATGTTGAAGGACTGTCCTACACCTGAAGATTGGACTAACGTGATCCAAGACATTTACTCGATGGAAAAGTTGACATTCGCACTGAGACAGGACATGGATGTGTTCATGAACTTTTGGCAACCCTGGACCACATATGTGTCTTCCATTAGATCTAATCTTTGACAAATACCATTTCAATAATGGTTCCACTCTTTGTTCCAGATGCTCTTTTATCTTTATTTACTTACTTTTTCTTTTTGTTTGTTTTTTACTGGTTTGTTTGTTTTTTTTTGTTATTTGTTTTTTGGTTTTTTTTCTCTTTAATTTCACTTTTTCTTTCACTTTAAAAAAAAAAAAAAAGGGGTGTTGTAAGAATTAATCTTCCAATGTTGTCAGATATCAGAAAATAAGGGAACGTGATGAAAATGTAAACACTGCATTGCTGTAACGACCTGTATACCCTTTACAAAAACTTAAATTAAAAAAAAAAAAAATCTTAGGGCAGTGTGACAAACGGTTTGAGAGATATCTGAGGAACACACACACACACACACACACACAGAGATGTCTTGAATTTATAGATTTAGAAGATGGTATTGAACCCTTTGGAATTATTGCAATCAAGCATTTCTAATAACTGGCAATGAGTCTTATACATCGCTGTTGAGGTATTCTGGCCCACTCTTCTTTGCAAAATTGTTTTAATTCAGCCACATTGGAGGCTTAAGCCTTATTCATGCTGCATTTCTCCTCTAGTCCGCTTTGGTCCGCGTACGCTTTGGACGAGTCCGGTGCACACACGCCACTGTACATGCTCACTTTTTTCATCTACCCAGGCCAAGCGGTTGACTCATGCGCACAACCATCATTTGTAGTTTCACTCCCGCCCTATAGGTAGCGCCAATGCGCTGACACGCCAGGATTTTCACCAACAAAGAAGTGCAAGACAACGCACATCAATAACAATAGTTAGTTAATTCCCTTCACACCATGTTGGTGTATGGGGCGGCGCCTATCTCCGTTTCTCTGACCCTAGGCCACACAGCTACTGTAAGTAGTGAAAGCTACAGTGGGGGGTCAGTCCTCTGGTAGCTCTGTGCGTAACTTTACTTTCCCCGCTCCATTATGCGGAGCACCATGCTAGAAGGCAGAAAGTACCATTTTTTATATGGTCTTTGGTATGACCCGGCCGGGATTTGAACCCCTGCCTCCCGGGTGTGGGGCGGATGCTCTACCAACTGAGCCACCACTCCGGTCATCAATAACAATGGCATTGTTTAACCATCAATGAGAGGAAGAGGAGCTGCTGTTACTATATTCTGCGGCAGAATTACAAAAAGTGTTTATTCTCGTCTTCCGCCTCCTCGTTGTCTTCTTCGTCCAATTTGTCTTGGTATGCTGTGTCAATATCGCCACTTCGTGAATGGGCCATTCAGTCTTGCGCATGCGCTTTTCAACGTGTTCAGGTCGTGGGCAGGCTGCGCGGTCACAAAATTTGGGCTGCACGCGGTCGTCCATGGTTGAGCACTGCGGACACTAGTAGAGTGGAGAGGATGACGTACTGTAAATTTTGTCACACGAGGTTTCCGGTTACATGTATGTGGACAGTAGAGGTGCAGCATGAATCCAGCTTTAAGCCTGAGTACAGTACAAGTGCAAATAAATACAATGTCCCATCTATTGCACTTTAGTTTCAAAAAGTTTCTCAGCCTAAACTGTGATGATGTCTCACATGTGCCAGAATCAGCGTTTTAGCACTGGACTTTTTACCCGTTTAGAAGTTTTAAATACCACTTGTTTTTAATTTTGTTGCTGAATAGTGGACGTTCCCTCTGAGTGACTGGATAACCAATTCTCATTTCAGAAGTGTGAAACCTCAGAGATTTCAGTTACATGTGCTCTCATAAGTCATACTGTACAACCTAAGCAGGGCTGCTCGCAGAGATAGCAAAAAGACGTAACAAACTAATAGTTTTTTGAATGCAAAAGATGCAATAGACTTACACAATGGTCCTCTCCGGCATACAACTAGGAACATACCGGTCGCTATGGAGGGTGAGAATATGTATGGGCACATAATCATACCATGTAGGATAACTAAGTAGACGGTTATGCTGTTTCATTCCATCTAGCAACAATGCTCTGCACTGTGTGTGTTTATATATTTGCATATTTATTCCATCTAGCTACAATGCTCCGTACTGTGGGTGTTTATATATTTATATATCTACATATTATTCCATCTAGCTACATTGCTCCGCACTGTGTGTGTTTATATACTTGCATATTTATTCCACCTAGCTGCAATGCTCCGTACTGTGGGTGTTTATATATTTACATATTTATTCCATCTAGCTACAATGCTCTGCACTGTGTGTTCATATATTCATATATTTATTCCATCCAGCTACAATGCTCTGCACTGTGTGTCTGTGTGTGTGTGTATATATATATATATTTTATAGTAATACGTACATATGTATATTAGCTGCTCTTGCTTGCTTGTTTTTTTTCTTGCCTTCTGATTGTTGCTCTGAGTGTTGCTATCCCTGTGCTGTTGCAATCCTGGAATTTCCCCGTTGTGGGACTAATAAAGGCTTATCTTATCTTATCTTATCTTATCTTATAAGTCATGTGCAGGTTGAGCATTTGGAGACCACCGGGCTGGGAGGAAGGGGTTAAGACTGTAGGGTTTATTTTGGGCAGGTGGGTGGTGGCTGCTGGAATGCGCCTGATGGAGGGTGATAATGTGGCCACGAGGAACCTCAGATCCTCTACAGAAACCTTAACATACCTCTATCAGTCTGGAGCAGTTAGAAGTCTTCCAAACTGTTCTTATTTTTCTTCCTCTGATATTTACTTCAAGTTGTGTCGTACATTATGCAGCAATAAACTCGCAGAGCAATGGTCACCAACCAGGCTTCAGATAGAAACTGAATATAACATAAAATATTAAAGTAAGGTTTGGTATGGGAATTCTACATTGCAATGTAATAATTTTAAAAAATAATTTTAAAGTAAATACAGCAAATAGCTTTGGTGAAATAACAGTTGATATGGATGCACGGTGTAATGCATGTGGGAAAACTTGCACACGGAGCCAGCATTTTGTTGAGGTTTGCCCCGGGCCGTGTGTCACAGAGATACATGAATGGAGCCCAACCTGCATTCCTGCTGGATCATTCAGCCACCTTCCCCCTCCCTCTCTCTCTCCACTTTCAGCTGAAAGGTCAGACTAAAATGAAGCCAAGAGGCCCTGTCTGCTCGGATGTCTGATTACACTGTGGTTTCAAATGAATTAATCCAACTATTCAAGGCGCTGTGCCAGCACTGTTATATCTGGCTTTGGCCAGATAGGCAGCAGAATTAAATAAAGAATGGGCGTTTCCAGATATCAAATTATCCCAGAGTTGTTGGATTATTTTGTAAATTAAACTGATTTGTGTGCGTGGTGAGGCTATTTCACTGATACCAAAGCGGCACATTTCCATATCTATTTGGCTTTTCAGGTAGTCATACCAGTGTGGCTTTGCAATTAAAGAGACTTATCAAATGATAATGTATACAGTTACACTAGTTGTATTATTCTGTAGTCTCTCATGAGTTTAGCATGCGTACAACCATAACCAGCTGCCTTAGCCCCCACCCTTTTTTTTTTTTTTTTTTAAATAAGCCATATATCCCCTCAGGCCAGAAATCGTCCAGAAGTCGTGCAGAGCCTTTGAAGTCCTCCTGCCCAGTGTCTCTGTCTGCTTTAAACACCAGCAGCTGAGCAGATGGAGCCCAGATGGACAGTAAAGTGGGAGCGTCTTTAAAAATTCAGGGCACTCACCATGATCAGGGCAAATGGAGGGGGTTTGACAGTAAACATTAAATTACACACACACACACACACACACACACACACACACACACACACACACACACACACACACACACACAAAATATAAAAAATGGGGGAGGGGGCTGTTGGGGACTACAGGAAGTGTCTTTTGAATGAGAGCCAATTGGGAGCGACTCTTATTGGGATTGCCCACCAGGTTTCTGCTGATATGGCTGTCTGAGAGGTGCTCATTGAGTATTTTTTTTTCTGCTGCTTTGAGGGCTTTTGATCTATATTAAAGCATCATATCCAGGAGGTTGATTCATATTTGGTTATTTATGCTAAAATCTAAATGACAGACCTGGTAGATTCAAACATCTAAGTCCACAATATCCACGTATCTACATAGACAAAGGATCCAGTGTTGATTGGTTTGTGACGAAAACTCAGTACACTGTATGTGATTGTGTTTTATAATTATATCGCTTTATTCCATTACCCAATCCACTGGCTCCTTAACTAGTTTTTACAGAATAAAATATGTATTTCTCCATGTTTCTGCACTCTTTAATCAATATTTTATCCACTATTGAATTTTCTCCCACCCAATCTACTTGATTTAAGCTTATTATCAAAGTGGAGCTCTAGAATAGTGAAATATGTGAACTTTAATCAGACCAATCCTCTGGAGTTATGCACTCGAGCCTGATACATTGCATCCCGGCAGACCCATTGCAACACTAATCTATAGGGATTAAATTAATCAATGCTGGAGAGTTCTTATTAAATTTGTGCTCTGTGCCTGGACAGACCTCCGTGTGCAGTCTGCATTTAACAAAACAACAATGCAAAGTTAATGGGCCCTGTAAACGTCATGAAAGACAAAAGGGGGGGGGGGGAGCAGGGAAGCATGACGGGACCGGTGAAAGCCTTCCTGTTAAACAGAGGAGGAACAGTGCAGGAGGGGAAAGGGCAAGTGTGACCAAGGGAACAGGAAAAAGTCCTCGAGTTGGCACTGGGCTTTGAACCACTGCCAAATAGAGCATGTAGTAAATGCTCATTTTGTCTATGAAACCCCACGGAGTATTTGAATAGTTTCCAGTTTCTAGCGTGCTTCATGCTGCTGATGTCATAAAGTGTACAGCCATGGAGATTCTGGAAATTGGCAGCCACTCAATACTTTGGAGAGGGGGGGGGAGGGCAACAAGAATGTAAACATAGATTGTGTAAAGGGCTGAGGCAAGCTTTCTTTAGTCCTGTCCTTGTCCGTGGTTGTTAAACAGAAGTAACTGTATTTTGCCAGGCTTACCTCTATAGATGCTTTCAGACTGCAGGAAGTTTTTCATAGAGGTTTCCAGCACTTGTTTCACTTCTAGTCAATGAAGTAAAACCGAGTTCTTCTCCTGTCAGCCTGGCCTTTCCCCACACAAGTGACTGGGATCAACACAGCGTTGTCCCTTCCTCTCTGTCCAGTTAATTAATTTTTTGACCTTATCTTGTGTGTTGGCATTGAAATACCACTGAAATGTTCCTGTTGATGACAAACAAAGGTCTTAACTGGCATTTTTCATAAAAGGACACAGTTGCAGCCATTCATTTGAGGAGAATCGATGTATTTTGTGCGTCTGTCTTTAGCTCACTCTGAAAAGATGATGTTGAAAGCGTTTATTCTTGGGGAAATCAATTTAATAATCGGTCAAATGCATACTTTCAAGGTCTCAGTTGCTCTTTGTCTCAGAGTAAAATTAAACTGGACTGGAAAATACATCTATGCTTTGAGAAATGTGCCTATTATATTACATTTGACCGATAGGCCAGATGAGCGTCAGAGCGAGACAGCCATCTTTAACACTGCAGCAGAAAAGGCTTTCTTAGTGCTTTGATCCGTAGTCATTACAGATGCCTCTCGTGACTGAATTCTAGCTGCCACCTATTATCTGTGCAATAATGGAAACCTTTAAATGATTTTATGAGAAAGTAGTAATCATTCATTCTGACTATATAGCTCACACCAATGCAGCCTGATATACAACCCTTTTTACTGTAGAGTTGATATGTCATAAGGAAACTGTGGTTGTTACTGAGAACACAAAGTCTACAGCCACTTTGCCAGCCTGAAGTGACTCTAATCACATCCCAGTGTTACAAAGAACAGATTCTTTTCTCTCTCTCTCTCTGAATGCACATATCTGATCTAAAATCATATCCGATTCACTTTGACACATGTGGTCCTGATTGCAACTCGATTAAAAATGATCAGAATTCATGTGACTTCTTACTTCGGCAGATGTGTAGGGTGCTGATGTCGTCATCTTTGTTAGCATCAGTTGCTGCTGATGCAGCTTGCGGTGCCAGCGTCTGGCTTTCTTCTTCTTCTGGACCAAACTGCATACAGCCAGCTAATGGCTGCAGTCCTCCAGGGCAAAATACCAAGCATATCTTTATGCATCTTTTTTTTTCTCCATTTAAAGCAAATGAGCGGTCAAGCAGATATGACATCTTTTGTTAGTGTTTATGCCAGAATGACCCACTGATTTGCACACGTTTGCCGTTTCAGAGGGCAGATGCATTTGAAGACCCCTGCTTTCACCTTTTTCTCTGTACTCCAGATACCTGTTGGGTGGGGCAGGGATTGTTAATGTTAACTGGGAGCAGCGAGGACCCAGTGCTCCCAGTCTATAAAACCACTGCTTGAACTTATTCAAACTCTGACTCTCCTTGACACCAGCTCCTTCTCTCACTGTCTCTCTATCTGGTAGCTATGTTTGGTATTACAGTGGAGGTTTTGTTATTTTGCAATTCAGTTTCCACAGTCTACTGACCATAAGTACACATTCACACAGCACAGTTTGTGGGTGTCAAAGGGAGCACAATATCTGTACTGCTATTGTTGTTTTGTTTTTTGTAACACGCTGTTTGGACCAGCAAATATGTCTGTAGTGAAGAGTCCCATCAAGCTAAACTAAGCTGATCCCCATATGCAAAGAAGATGTTTACAACAGAGCTTTTTATACATCCTGCATGCTATAAAACATTCATGTAAATTGTATGTGCTTCTCTGAAAGGCTGATGAAGGGGGTTTGACTTCATCTTTCTGTCGAGGACAACCCCAGGAACTGCTCAAGATCAAAATGCTGCTTCTCCACATATTGACAAGAAAAGGTTTGCCCACATCTCAGATTGTGAAGAACAGCATGGGACAGCTGTCCCTGTGGCACGCTGGGCCAGATATGTTTAAAAGCCACAGTTCTCATTTCCCTCCATGCCCCGTCATTGATTGTTGGCACAAACGACTAACCATACATCATCTTCTGTCCACAGCACGGTGCGCCGTACTGAGAAGCAGCAGCGTAGTCTGTTCCTGTTACTCCTCTCGGGCCAGCTTGAGTATCGGTTCTCGTCTTGAGTTATTGTAGGGCATTTGTAAGCACCAGTGCACACCTCCCTCTGAAACTTCCTTACTTCTATCTCTGTCTCCATCTGTCTGTCTTCACAAGCAAGTCTTATCAAGGCATCTGCCCTGGTGTCAGTTCCTTCATCTCTCATACAGACAGTCATTAGATGAGTATCTAGGCTGCACTGTCTTTCATTTCAAAGGTAAAACTGGCTTACAGATACATCTAGTATAAAAAAACATCTCACTTTAAGAGAATATTTAAATTTGTGCTTCCCTCTTTCAACAATTTGTGATCTTTAAATTGCACCTACATCCATTTCCCCTTTCTTGACTGTGTGTTAAGCTTTGCCTAGTTTGGGCATCTATCAACATGATACTACTCATTAGCAGTATGGTTAGAGCAGAGTGCTCATCTAGATGTGCTATATCAGACTTCGGAGGGCCCTGGGAAAACTGGCTGCTATTTCTGATTCTTATCCAGATCTCCATGACACGATGACTGACCTGGCAGTAGTAGGTGGGAATTGAGTACATACAGTCATGGAATAGTGCTCATACTGGCTTAATGTCCTGTCTTCATCAACGGGTTTTCACCTTTTTCCTCATGTCAGCAGGGGATCGTGTATATCCAGTTACTGCCAACAGAAACCACACATAAAAATCCTTTGGCCAAGTCCCAAAGATTGCGCTCTCGCAACCACTCACACCATAAAGGGACCGGGACCTCAGTTTTCATTGCTTTTTCTGGCACATCATGAAGTTTCTGCAGTATGAAGAAAGTCAAATTAGTTCATAATGTAGCTGAATGCATTTTATATTTTCAGAAACTGATGTGAAACCAAACTGTTAAAGTGCTGTTGATCAAACACCTGGTTTGGTCCTGGAAAGTCTTTTTTTAAAAATTAAAAGCTACTGTATGTATTATCAGGCAGGTAGAAATCTTAGCCGCTGGGTATTTATATGCTTTTTGGCATGCCACAATGGGAACATTCAAAAAATGTGGTGTAATTCAGAGCCAGGCAAACAGCTTATAGGCCACAGTCAGTTTCTTTTTTCTAACTGGCTTTTCTAACTGGCTTATCACTACGAGTCTCATTTTTAGGAGGCAAATGTGACTGTTGGAGATAAAGCAACATCATTTACAGTCAGTCACTTCCTCAATCAATATAGTTGAATTCATGAGGTCAGCCGGGCGGTTTGGATTATGATGCTTTTGAGCCTGCCTGTCAATAAAACGCCATTCAGGGCATCAGCAGTCTGACAGCTCTATTGTAGCTGTAAATTGTGTTCTTGTGGGGGATGGGGAAGGACAGGGTGGGGAACAGAGTAGACAGAGATGGATTCATTAAAGATGCTGGTTTGTGCAGTTTCTGTCATGCTGTTGTCTGCTCTGTCACCTGACATCACTAAGGAATTTTTCAGATTAATGTAAAAAAAAAAAAAAAAAAAATCATCTTCCAAGCTGTGATCTGGTGGGTGTCGTCTGATTCTTTGTCTGGTCGTCTGTTAGAAAATCAAAAAAAGTCCTAACACTGGTAAAATGTTCTTTAAATTATAACTTGAAAAGTAATGGAGAGATCTTTTGGTGCCAACTTGAAATGAAAGCCTTCCCTGAAGAGCTACAAATGGTGACTTTCCACAAGATTTAGGGGTGTGTTTATGGGCTTGTTTGACCATTCTTCCAGAAGCACATTTGTGAGGTTGGGCACTAATGTTGGACAAGAAGGCCTGGCTTTCAGTCTCCGCTCTAATTCATCCCAAAGGTGTTCCATCAGGTTGAGATCAAGGCTCGGTGCAGACCAGTAGACTTCCTCCACCCCAAACTTGCTCTTTCAACCTTGCTTTGCACATTGGTGCCCCTTCATTTGAAGGAGTGTCCCAATACTTTTTAGCAGTATACTGTATATGAAAACTGTATAGTACTGGTCAAAAGTTTAAAAAAAAAAATAAAATGATAGCTTAGCCACCATCCCCTTCTCTCCTGTCACCTCCACTGAGTCGAGGTGGCACCCCAGAGTAGAGCTGGCCTTCTTGATTAGCCTGTTTGGACTCGTCCTGTTGGCAGCTGTGATGCTGCTGCTCCAGCAGACCACTCTATGCAGGATGGCTGATGTCACCACAGAGTTGTAGAAAATCTTCAGGAGTGCCCCCTGTACTCCAAAAGACCCGAGTCTAATAAGAGCTGTCAGGGGAAAAGATGAAAAGAAAAAAAAAAGATATATAATAAAAATTGGGTATGATATACTCATTCTTATTCTAAAAATTCCTTCTGCAGTCGAGCATTGATGGCCTGTATGTAGTTAAGCAAAGAACATGTACATACAGAGTTAAATCAGTCTGAATGAAAAGGGCAAACTCATTTGACTAGAGATACGCAAATGTCAGTATCCATTGTGCTGACACAATTTATAGAGTGTCAACTCTGGAAATAGTTTACTTCAATTTACTTTCCTTGTCAAGCAGGAGAAGTGTGCAATATTACAAATTCTGTTTGGGTTTTTTTCCTTGAACCTGTTGGTTGTTTTTCTAAATACAGAAGATATTGCAGTTCTAGAATGATAAAACAAAAGCTGTTACTATCCATAGCTGCTGCTTCTTCTTCTTTAGGCTGCTCCCTTTAGGGGTCGCCACAGCAGATCTGCCTCCATCTCACCCTGTCCCTTGCGTCTTCCTCTGAAACACCAACCCTCTCCATGTCCTCCTTCACTGCATCCATGAATCTTCTCTGTGGTCTTCTCTTTTCCTCCTGCCTGGTAGCTCCATCTTCAACATCCTTTGTGCCTTTTAATTGCCCCTCGGGGATGACTAAAGTGTTTGAACTGAATTGAATTGTCCCTCCTAGTCACTCCCAATGAGAATCTTAGCATCTTCAACTCTGCCACCTTCAGCTCCGCCTCCTGTCTTTTTGTCAGTGCCACATCTCCAAACCATGCATCATAGCAAGTCTCACTACCATCTTGCAAATCTTCTCTTTCACTCTTGCTGCTATCTTTCTGTCACAAATCACCCCTGACACTCATATCTACACATTCCACCCTGCCTGCACTCTTTTTCACCTCTCGTGCATTTTCCATTACTTTGGATGGTTGATCCCAGGTATTTAAACTCATCTACCTTCACTACCTCTACTCCTTGTGTCTTCACCATTACACTTGCCTCCCTCTCATTCCCACACATGTATTCTGTCTTGCTTCAACTGACTTTCATTCCTCTTCTCTCCAGAGCATACCTCCACTTCTCCAGGTTATCTTCCATGTGCTCCCTACTCTCACTACAGATCACAGTGTTGTCTGCAAACATCATGGTCCATGGAGACTCTTGCCTGACTTCGTCTGTCAACCTGTCCATCATAAGATAAGATAAGATAAGATAAGATAAGCCTTTATTAGTCCCACAACGGGGAAATTCCAGGATTGCAACAGCACAGGGATAGCAACACTCAGAGCAACAATCAGAAGGCAAGAAAAAAAAACAAGCAAGCAAGAGCAGCTAATAAACATATGTACGTATTACTATAAAATATATATATATACACACACACACAGACACACAGTGCAGAGCATTGTAGCTGGATGGAATAAATATATGAATATATGAACACACAGTGCAGAGCATTGTAGCTAGATGGAATAAATATGTAAATATATAAACACCCACAGTACGGAGCATTGCAGCTAGGTGGAATAAATATGCAAGTATATAAACACACACAGTGCGGAGCAATGTAGCTAGATGGAATAATATGTAGATATATAAATATATAAACACCCACAGTACGGAGCATTGTAGCTAGATGGAATAAATATGCAAATATATAAACACACACAGTGCAGAGCATTGTTGCTAGATGGAATGAAACAGCATAACCGTCTACTTAGTTATCCTACATGGTATGATTATGTGCCCATACATATTCTCACCCTCCATAGCGACCGGTATGTTCCTAGTTGTATGCCGGAGAGGACCATTGTGTAAGTCTATTGCATCTTTTGCATTCAAAAAACTATTAGTTTGTTACGTCTTTTTGCTATCTCTGCGAGCAGCCCTGCTTAGGTTGTACAGTCTGACAGCCGTTGGTAGGAAGGACCTACGAAACCTCTCGGTTGTGCACCTGGGATGATGTAGTCTGCTGCTAAATGAGCTCCTCAGTGCATTCAGTATGTCCTGCATAGGGTGGAACTCGGACTCCAGCAGAGATGACAGTTTAGCCACCGTCCTTCTCTCTCCTATCTCCTCCATCGGATCAAGGCGCTGCCCCAGGACAGAGCTAGCTTTCTTAATCAGTTTGTTCAGTCTCTTCCTATCGGCTGCAGTAATGCCACTGCCCCAGCAGACCACTCCAAAAGTGATGGCTGATGCCACCACCGTGTCATAGAATGACTTCAGCAGCGCCCCTTGTACACCAAAAGACCTGAGTCTCCTCAGCAGGAACAGCCTGCGCTGTCCCTTCTTGTAGAGTGCATCAGTATTGTGTGACCAGTCTAGTTTATTGTTCAGATGAATACCCAGGTACTTATAGGATGTCACCATCTCGATGTCTGTTCCCTGTATATTTACTGGTACTGTGAGGGGCTGCCCATGCCTGCGGCAGTCCACCACCAGCTCCTTAGTTTTCCTCGCGTTGATCTGGAGGCAGTTCCGATGGCACCAGTCCGCGAAGTCCTGGATAAGCCCTCTGTACTCAGCTTCATCTCCATTGGAGATGAGGCCAACGATCGCAGAGTCATCAGAGAACTTCTGTAGATGGCAGTGTGTTGTGTTGTGTGAGAAGTCCGCAGTATAAAGAGTGAACAGGAAGGGAGCCAGCACCGTTCCCTGGGGGGCCCCCGTGCTACTGATGATCGTGTCGGACACACAGTCCCGGGTTCTCACAAACTGAGGCCGGTTCGTGAGGTAGTCCAGGATCCATGATGACAGGTGCTGGTCCACCCCTGCGCGCAGCAGCTTGTCCTTCAGGATCATCGGTTGGATGGTGTTGAAAGCACTGGAGAAGTCAAAGAACATGATCCTCACCATATTCCCGGGCTTCTCCAGGTGGGACAGAGAACGGTGAAGGAGGAAGATCACCGCATCCTCCACCCCAATGCCATGCTGGTAGGCGAACTGGAGTGGATCCATCGCTGGTTCCACCAGGGGGCGGAGGTGAGCAAGGAGCAGTCTCTCCAGGGTCTTCATCAAGTGGGACGTCAAGGCCACCGGTCTGTAGCTGTTCAGGTCTTTGGGGTGGGAAGTTTTTGGTACAGGTACCACACAAGATGTTTTCCACAGCTGTGGTACCCTCCCCAGTTTCAGGCTCATGTTGAAGATATACGTCACAATCCCACACAGCTGGTCTGCACAGGACTTGAGGAGCTTTGCGCTGATGCCGTCCGGTCCCGGCGCCTTCCTCGCCTTGATCTTCCTCAGCTCCGTCCTCACCTGGGTCCTGGTCAGGGTCAGGATGGGGGGCTGTGTGTTGGGAGTGGGGGGGTGTTGGTAGAGTGGGGAGTGGGCAGCAGGACTTGATTTCTTTAGAGGCAGCAGTGGTTGTTGTGCAGTCAGGGGGGAGGGCGGTTGGTCAAATCTATTGAAAAACAGATTCAGGTTGTTCGCCCACTCCCTGCCCCCTGTGGCCTGGGGGGAGGTATTCTGGAGCCCCGAGATGGTTTTGAGGTTTCTCCAGACCCCGCTGATGTCGCTCTGTTGCAGCTTGTCCTCCATCTTCTTCCTGAAGCTGTCCTTGCCTTCTCTGATCTTTCTCCTCAGCTCCCTCTGTACGGACTTCAGCATCTCCCTGTTCCCCGACCTGAAGATCCTCTTCTTCTCTCTCAGAAGTGTTTTTATCTCAGGGTTGATCCAGGGTTTGTTGTTTGAGTGACGCCGTATGGTCTTGGTGGGAACGGATTTGTCCACACAGAAGCTGAGGTAGCCCGTGAAGGTGTGAATGAGGCCATTGATGTCCTCACCATGTGGATCGCAGAGCTGCTTCCAGGCGGTGGCTTCAAAACAGCCCTTTAGGGTGTCCATTGTCTCCTCAGACCATAACTCCACAGTGTGCATGGCCGGAGGTTGTCTGTGCACTAGGGGTTTGTACACCGGCCGGAGATGAACCAAGTTGTGATCCGATCTCCCGAGTGGGGGTAGTTGTGATGAGGTGTACGCCTCCTTAGTGTTTGCGTAGAATAAATCCAGTGTTTTATTGTCTCTAGTGTGGCATGTGACATACTGGGTGAACGTGGGTAGAATGGGAGACAGTGAAACATGGTTGAAATCGCCTGAGATGAGGAGAAGAGCATCTGGGTGTTCTGTCTGCAGCCTGCTGGTTACTGAATGGATGACGTCACGTGCTGTCCCAGCGTTCGCCGTCGGATTTGCATAAACAACAATGCAGATCACGTGTGAGTGTTCTCTCGGGAGATATGTAGGCCTCATGCTAACAGCTAGCAACTCAATGTCTTTGCTGCAGTGTCGTTGTTTAACAGTGATATGTCCCGGTCTGCACCAGTTGTTGTTAACATACATGATCACTCCACCGCCCCTAGCCTTGCCACTGTCTGGTGTTCGGTCAGCTCGTATCATGTGAAAACCCTCCAGCTCAATGTTAGCATCTGCTGCTAGTTCAGTTAGCCACGTCTCAGTAAACAAAAGGAGAGAGCACTCCCGGTATGTGCTATCATAACGGGAGATAGCCGCTAGCTCATCTAACTTTCCCAGTATCGACCGTACATTTCCCATGACAACAGATGGAAGGGAGGGTCTGTACCTTATATTTTTTGTCCTCCGCCTTACTCCAGCCCGGCAGCCGCGGCGTTTTCGCCTCAGTTCACTCGGTATGTCGAGTTTTTCCAATGGGACCGGGTGGCGGTTGAATGCTAGCAGCTGTTCTCTGCTGTATCGTATCCTGCTATAGACAGTGGCTCCGTCCACCGGCTCAGGAGACATTTAGGACGATCTGTGTGTCCGTGATATAAGTGGGGTGAAAAAAAAAGACGGATCAAAAGAGAGAGGAAGGGAAAAAGACTCGGAATCGAGCCGCTGTTGCAAAAGGCAGCCGACTCGTGTGCAAATAAGAAGTGGCTCAGAGCTGATCCCTGATGTAATCCTGTCCCCACCTTGAATCCATCTGTCACTCCTACAGCACACCTCACCACCGTCTCACTGTCCTCATTTATGTACTGTAACACCCTCACATACTTCTCTGCCTCTCCTAACTTTCTTATACAGTAGAGCTGCAACCAATGATTATTTTGGTAGTCAACTAATCTAATGACTATTCTTTTGATTAGTCGACTAATCGTGATTATTTTTCTCATGTCTACCATCTCTGTTTCCTGTTGGCACAGTTCCTGTTTGGGGCTCCAGGTCATGTTTTATCTCACCCGTTTAAGCCTGTAGACCTGTGAAAATCACTTTGTTGTCAGTCTCCGTCTTAATATAATGTAGCCTATTATAACAAGTTCCCATAGCTAAATAAAATAATGACCCATCAAACATGAGTTGGAAACTTGAACTTGACAGTTTAATTAGAAGTGTTTGTAGCAACACAATTAAATTATAAATGCTAAAGTGCAGTCTTTTAACCTCCAATATAAAGTGCAAAAAATCAGACAGTAGCCTCCGCTACTACATAAATGGCTGTTTTGAACATGCAGCATTACACCAATCTAGAGTAATATTCAACTCCATTAAAGTGAAAAACAAAAATGAAAATAACAAGCTAGTCCATCCTGTTTGAAACCCTGCTGGGTCTTGAAGTTTAAACATTTAATTAGGCTTCAGATGAAAAATAAGTAACTTCTTTCAGTCCAAAATAAATTTACACACACCTTAAATATTAGTGTAGGATTGTGAGCCTTCACTACACATACAGTGAAAAATTTATCAAGCAGTTTTAATTTATTTGTGATGATTATGGTTATCTTTTTTAATTAAATTACAAATCATGGTATTCTAATTTGCCGAAATGCACTGATATTCAGAATGAGGGCTGATGTTACGGTGACAATAGAGCATACGAAAGAGTAAGCTGTTCATGTAATTCAACCATTTACTGCAGTTAACATATTAGCCAGCATAACGGAAGCAGCTCAGCTGTCAGCAGCCATCATCAAAGAGAGATCATTGTCCGACAGCAGGTAAATTATTTAAACAGCATGTACTAATAGTGTGGACAGTCTTCTAAAGCTGAGAGAGTCGCTCGTTGAAAATAAAAAGCGCTAACGTCACTCGCTAAACTTACTGCTGCAGTCCGCTGACAATTGCTGTCCCCGATGGCTTTAGGGCTGCTTCCGCACCTAAAAGCCAAGCTGCCAGGTCCCTCGCACATCTGCAGTTGTTTCACAGCCGCTACGCATCCTCGCTGGATTGAGCCGCGAGAGGAGTCGGATAAAATGTTTTTTTCACAGCCGCTGTGGATCTCCGCCAGGTTTACCGGGAAAATCCCTCACCATCGCGGATCCACACGCAATTTTTGCACGGCCCAGACACCTTTGACGTCCCGGGCCAGCACTCACTTACTCCCACCCCCTCCCCCTCCTCCTGCATAGCGATATTTCCGCACCTTACTCCCTAAAGCTGGCCGATCGCCGTCTTGTTCCATTACGCACGAAACATGCCAGCCCGTGCGCCCACGATCCACGGCCGTTCAACGTGCTGGAACCCGGAGCGGAGCACACTGTTTTGTTTTGTTTTTTTCACCCCTCCCCTGTCCCCCTCACGGACTGACATGCCCTCCGACAGTTTTACCGGAGCTGGAGCCAAACGACAGGGGGAGGGGGGTCACAACCCCTGCTGAGTGCTCTGGGGGGAGCCCTGTGGTGACCCATCACAATCTACATGGACATTCAATCCTCACACTCAGTAAATCCGGAGGAGGCAGAGGACCATTCACATATGGACAGAGAACCTCTGGGGGGACAACCAGAACAATGGACTACTGTTTATACATCCCCGGATTAAGGAGAAGACGTCCGGGCGCCAGTGGTCATGCTAATCGTATGTATTGACTGATATGCTAATGTGCCATGCATTCTCTGTTTGTATAACATATAAAAGTGCAACACAACACAGGACACACGCAGCACAGCACAGCACAGTGCAGCACAGCACAGCAGAACACAGCACAGACGCACTTGTAGCTACGCACTTGTAGCACAGACAGCACAGACGCACTTATAGCGCTGTGCGCTACTGTGCGTCTCATTATGTTGGAGGAAATAAAACTCTGCAACCTTTCAGCTCGTTGTATCTCGCCTGAACTTATTTTTCCTCCACAACAGGTCCTTTTCTCCTTCTTGGTGTCCAGCCTGTCATACAACTCACTATATGCCTTTGCCACCTCTCTCTTTGCCATGCGCCTAGATTCCAAATACTCCTGTCTACTTTTTTTCATCTCCTGACCATTCCATTTTTTCCTTTGCCAGTGTCTTCCTTTGAATACTTTCCTGTTCCTCCTCATTCAACCACCAAGTCTCCTTGTCTTCTTTCCTCTGTCCAGAGGATACACCACATACCTTTCTACCCATCTCCCTTAATACTTTTGCTGTACTTTCCCAGTACTCTTGTAATTCTTCTCCACCACCCAGAGCCTGTATCAACTCCTTCCTGAACTTTCTGCGATCTTCTTCCTTCTGTAACTTCCCCCATTTAATCCTTGGCTCTGCCTTTACTCTCTTCTTTTTGCTTTCCAAGGTCATCCTACAGACTACCAAATGATGCTGCCGAGCTACATTCTCGCCTACCACCACCTTGCAGTCTATCGCTTTCAGATTTCTCCTTCTACATGAGATATGGTCCACCTGTGTGCACCTTCCTCCACTCTTGTAAGTCACCCTATGTTCCTCTCTCTTCCTGAAATATGTGTTCACTACAGCCATTTCCATCTTTTTCACAAAGTCCACAACCATCTGTCCTTCCATAGTTCTCTCCTCAAGACCATACCTACCCAAAACCTCCTCATCACCTCTGTTCCTCCACCTACATGCCCATTAAAGTCCACTCCAATCACCAGTCTCTCCCCCACTGGGAACACTCTCTACCACTTCATCCAACTTACTCCAGAATTCCTCTTTCTCTTCTACCTGACATCCAACTTGTGGGGCATACACACTGACAACATTCAACATCACACCTATGACTTCTAGCGTTAAACTCATGATCCTGTCTGACTCCCTCTTTACCTCCTGAACACTCTTCACATACTCTTCCTTCAAGATTACACATATTCCATTGTGTTTCTACCTACACCATGGTAGAGCAGTTTTAATCCCCTCCATTGCTCCTGGCCTTGCTTCCCTTCCATCTGTTTTCTTGAAGATGCAGTATATCTAGCTTTCTTCTCTCCATCATATCAGCCAACTCTCTGCCTTTGTCAATCATAGTCCCTTTATTTGAATTCCCTACTCTCACCTCTACACTTCTGGCTTTCCTTTTCTCTCTCTGCCTCCAAACACACCTTCCCCTTCTTCTCCTCTTCAATCTTCCACCAGTTAGTTGTTATTCCATCTGTCCCACTTTTGTGAAATTAACTCCTCCTTCAATTTTGTTGTAATTGTTTTGAAAGTTGGTACCAGGGTTTGATATACACTGATGTGCATATTGCAATTTGACTCTGATCGGATGATTTTTGTGGGAGTTTTGAGGCAAAAGGTCAGATGTCAAGGTCGGCAGTCCCTATACCCTATTACTATAGAATGAGTAAAGCTAGAGTCATCAAATGGTACACAGGTGCACCCTGTGACCTTGAACTGTGACTGTGGGTTTGGGGTCAAAGGTCAAGGTCAAAATGCCATATAAAATATATCTCATCAAAGAAAGCTAGGATCACCAAACTTGCTACACAGATTCACCCTGTATACAACTATTTTTGTTGTATATTCATGGATGACAAGCTTGTCATAATTTAGTTCTGCCCCAATAACTATATGGAAAGGCTGAAAACTGCTCTCCTTCTGTGACATATTAGAATCTTCAAAGAAAACGGAGGTGGAGAATATTGCACTCACCTCAGAGTGCTCTTGTCTAAAATAGTGGTTAATATTTAGCAGAATGCTGCCTTCTAGGTTTCTTATTACTGTGAAGACTGTAATCAGATAATAATGTAGGTAGTAACTATTGCATTGTTTTCAGAAAGAAAGAAAAGGAAGCTGCCAACTTTTTTAATTCAGTCTATGCATAGCAAAGTATGTATAGCACAATAGAACAAAATTATATTTCTCTTGTCTACAGTGTTTACCATACCTAGAATTAGAGGGGTTACTGCCTTGCAAGACACTGCCACAAGCATATCTTTGAACTGTGGGAGGAAATCTGAGCACCCCAAGAAAGGAAACACGGCACAGGAAGAACATGCAGACTCCACACAGATGGGCATATGATGGACTTGACCTAGGATCAAGCCTAAGTTCAGTCCCAGACCCTCTTGTTGTGAGGCAGCAGTATTTACCACTGACCAGCTGTGCTGCCTTTTTATTTACTTGACCTTAAAGCTGATGAGCCAAAGCTTTAAACCAGTACAAGAGACCTCATGTGCTCAAAATGAGTAGAAAGAAATTTTCAGATAAATGGATGTTTAAGGTAGTTTAGTTTCAGTGCTGAGTTCATTATATGTTGATAGACTTTCTTGCAGCGTGTTATGTGAATACAGTTTCAGAATTTTCTTGTTGCTCTTCTCATTCATATTCTTAATGACATATTCTCTAAACTCTGTATAGTAACAAGGGAATTATGTTTTGAACATTAATTAAAGGCCACCTTTCATATTTTGTATAATCCTGAAGTTCAGATTACTTGAACAGTTCATTTTATTTATTTGAGTCATGTGTCAAAATGGTAGTCTTTGCACCAATAAAGGCTGTAAATCGGACAGTGCTCCAGACTCAAGCGTACCTGTGGTGGTCGTCTAAACGCATTCAACTTGAAAACATTAGGCAAAGTATTCGTTATTTGGTTAAATACTCTCACTTCCGCTCTTCAAGGAGAGTAGACGCTTCTCTCTTTTCTCTCTGCTCTAGTTCCCCACTTCCCTAACTAACTGGATCCCAGCTTGCTGTTGTCTGTCTGCGTCTACTGCTGATTATCGAAAGAAATTATGGAATTGATAAGCTGGGCTTTGAACGCAATTGACACTGTTTTTTCAACAAGGAATAGTGCTCCGGGGGAAGCTGTTTGCCCCGCAGGGACGGCTCCAGTGGGCTATTTACGGGTGACAAGTGTTTGGAGGATCTTGTGCCTGAGTAATCTCTCTATCGAAGATATTGAAGATTTGTATATCTTCGTAATAATGGTGACTGGGATCGTTCTGATTGGAACTGGGATTGTCCTGGTGTACCGCAAATTGCTGAAGATGGATACAACCTATCAAAATGCTGGCCACGCGAGGTGCATCCATCAAATTGGAAAAATGGAGGAGACTTTGATAGCGACAAATGGAGAACTGTCTCGGAAGGTGGATTACATCATGGTTACGCTTAAGTCTATCCACGACGGACTCAAAGCCCCGCAATGAAGGATTAAGCACTGAATCTGCAGAAGAAAATAAAGTTCTTTCTCTGTGTTCAGTCTATTTGGCTCAATTTCCCTTACAAAAATCCTCCTGATAATCCCCAGTCTTTGTTTTTCAAAACACTGAGCACATGGCCTCTGGACAGTAGCTGCTTGGGACAGTTGCCAAGGACAATTGCTGCAGCCAGACAAAACATCTTCTGCCAAAGTGTCCTTGTGCTCATATTGATACAACATTGCTTCAACACTACATCCACACTGACCCAGAAACTGACAACAAGATAACATTCACTGCTCTCCTTGTGTCCTGTGAACTCTGGTCTTGAATGTGCATCGTGGGCTTTTTTTGTCTTTGTAATCATAATATTGATTACTTATGGTCAATATTCTGAATTCAATGATTTTTTTGCTCCTTCCTATTGTATGATTTCTTATCTGTACCATCCTGTTGGCAGGCGCGTTCCCGATGCAGCCGTGTCACTGGAAATGCAGGTTCATTTTCTGTGTCAAGTCAAATTCTCTCGTATGTTATCAGTGATCTGTTAATGTACTTGGCAATAAATCTTTTTCTGATTCTGATTCAAATAATTATTGCCAGCCATATACCACTATAGAAATATGCAAATACGACCACAGGCATGGCCAGCCAATGAAAACTCTGCACGCAGCCATGACACATGCGTATGTGACGTCATATCGTTGCCAATACTCCGCCTGTATGAGCGACTAGGGTGCTGTTGTGAGTGTTTTTATTCTATTACGGCTGAATTGTCGGACTCTGAGGAAGAATTCATCCAACATGGCTACAGGTTTGAGCCAGAAAGGTCTTCTGAGGGTGAAATTGATGAAGTGGTCCTCACACACAACACAATTTCGTCTGAAAGGATTCGTCTGTGCCCTGTTCGGAGATTGTGCAATCACTTTTCCGCTAAGATCTTCTGGCAAGGTGAGCTGGGTTTGGGTACACAAAAGAAGTGTTTATCTTTGTTTTTTCGCTTATTATTGAGACATCCAAAGGCTTTACATTCCGCCATGTTGCGATATCCATATCACATTGTATGTTTTTGTTGTAACAAGAGCGCCGAGTGTCTGCTCCTCTGTATAGTGGCAAGGGAGGAGCCGAATCATCTGCCGTGTTGTGGCCGTTACGACCTCAGATCAGACGAGACGACCCGCTGAATTTAAGCATGTATTTATTTATTTTCTACTCGTTTTAGTTCTGCATTTAATATGAACCCTGAGTTTGAAATAAACGTTTGAATTTTGGTCCTCACACACAACGCAACGCGCCGAGTGTCTGCTCCTCTGTATAGCGGCGAGGGAGGAGCCGAATCATCTGCCGTCTTGCGGCCGTTACGAGTTCAGATCAGACGAGACGACCCGCTGAATGTAAGCATTTATTTATTTATTTTCTACTCGTTTTAGTTCTGCATTTAATATGAACCCTGAGTTTGAAATAAACGTTTGAATTTGAATTAGAATATCCTGAAAGCCACTGCTCATCCGGGCACTCCAGGCTCAGCCAATATTGATCCGGATCGCGGTGCCAACGATATTTCATCACAGGAAGCGTCCTGGCAGGCCATGTAGCTGCCAGTATGGCTGCTCGCATGTTTTGCTGACATAGCTGAACCAGCACATCAACAATGGATTTATATCACATTGTTTTGAACTTGAATTTGAACTTAAACTAGAACGTGAGACAGGGGCTCAATATAATATCTTTTTTTTCATGACCACCACAGGTACGCTTTAATGATTTATTTAACCTTTATTTCATCAGGCAAATGCTTGAGATCAAAATGGTCTCTTTTACGAGCACGGCTTGACCAAGATGGCAGTATTTACACAGGACAATACATTACACAATACACAACATTATTAAAACGCATAAAAGTACTCAGTAAGACACCATGAACTATGCTAAAAAATATCAAATTTACAAATCATGCAGCAAAGCATTTGCATACTCCCATATCTGTTAAAAAGCCTGTGACGTGAGTTTTAAAATCAGGAAGGCGAAGAATGAGAGCCTGAAGTTTGAATGATTGCTGAAGTCCAAAAGTTGTGAAGCATTGCAGCAGTGTAGGATTATAGTAATACACATGCAATAAAAGTATCGTTCTGTTGTGAATTGGGTCTCTTTTAGTGCATTCATGAGATTTGTAAAGCAGCTTTGACTGCGACATTGCAGTGTTTATATTTGCGGACCATGTGTTCCTATGCCCCCCTTCCTAAAACCACAGTCCATGCTATTGTCTAGAAAATGTGTAGATTATATGGATTTAAAGACTCATTAAAGCCATGTGGCATATATTTTGTGGGTTTACGCTGCCAGAATAGCATGATGGCTCTAGGAGTGTCCTGAGGTGTTTGGTAGAGTTTTGAATTTTGCAGATTTGGGGCTGGGACTGCCGGCTGGGGGTGGGGGGGTGGGGGTGGGGGTTTGGACTTATTCTGGTAATCTGGAGTCTTGGAGAATAGTTTAACACCTTGGGGTCTTTGTTGTTTCTTGCTTGGTTTTATGAGATGTTTTTGTGAGTTGGCAGGGAAGTGATGTCATGCTGGGGAAGGCTGTTACTTGGGAGGGGATCGTGATGTGCACATTTGGTTGGTAACAGTTGTTAGGTGGGTGATGTTTAAAATCTACAAATGCCAGAAGGCACGGCCACAAGCAGGTCGAGGTTGTTGGTTGAAACCAGAACAAGCTGCATAGAGTTTAAATAAGTCCATCTGGTGAGGGGAGGCTCACAGTGGACTGGTTTAGCTGGGCCACCAAGATCAGGAAAAAATGAAAATGTTGTCCACTTCACCTTTGCTCCCATTGTTGGCCCTTGCTTGTTGTTAACATTTTCACTCTTGTCTGGGTTCTTCAGGCAGAATCCTCTTTGGTTTCCTTGGTTGCTCTGGCACGAGGTCTATTCTAAAAATAATAAACAAGCTAGCGTCATCTTACAATTAGTGGTTGACTAACACCACACCCTGTGATTGGTTATGGGAATGCAGGCCATAAAATGTGCCAGTTGTTGTCAGTGTTTCCCAAACAGCAAGGTGTGGGTAGGAGCACAGTTTAGCGCAGATGATGTGGGCCCCCTCAGGCTATGGTGGAAGGGACGTCCACCCAGTCAGAGGATGATGTACCATCAAAATAATTTTGGGAACAGTATTTTGAGGTGAAAATGTAACATAATGTAAGACAGAGAGCAGAAAAATAACCATAAATCTAAATGCACTGGTTATCAGATGGCAGCCTAGTTTTGTTTCAGTAATCCAAGGCCACACAGCTACTGTAGTGGGAGATACAGTAGGGGAGTGGGTGGGGGTGGCATTCAGTTCTTTCCTGTTAAACTAACTTTTCCATTCTATTGGGAGCACCATACTATTTAGAAGGCAGAAAGCACTGTTTTATATGGCCTATGTTTGGTATGGCCAGACTTGAGTTTGAACCCACAGTCTCCTGCCTGTGGAACGGTCACCCTTACTGAACTTAAATATTTGGAACACTTTTGAAGACTCAGTCATATATAAGACAGCAGGAGTCTTCCTTGTATATGATGCACACAAGTTTATACTAGTCTCTTTCATGTGAAAAATCAACTGAATGACTTTATTTCCAAAATTTAAAAAAAACTGCTGTTCTGGCATTGAGTGAAAGAGATTACTTTAACTATAAATGTGCTTTCTGCTGTGTACATTTCTAGTAAATAAAATCCATGCAAAGTAGAAGTTTAAACACATATCAGTGTTTCACCCTGCACTAATAAAAGAAATAAAATCCTATTAAAGTTGTGCTGCCATCTTCTCAACTTTCCTGTAATGACGAAATCTGATAACCTCATTTATTATAATTAAAAATTCAAGTCATTTTGTTTTTACAAACCCTAATTCCAGTGAAGTTGGGATGTTATGTAACTGTAAATGAAACAGAATGCAATGATTTGCAAATCCTTTTCAACCTACGTATATTCAACTGAATACACTATAAAGACAAGATATTTAGGGACAGATTTCCTTGGGTAGCACAATTTAGACGGAGCGCCTAGAGGAGTGGCCAAATTTTGTGAGTGATTTACCAACATGCACAATTATGAACACAGTCGGGGCTTAACATTATATTTTTTGCTCACCAGCTACTGTGGCTCGTCATTTTCCAAAGTTAGTAGCCACTCAGCATTTCCATTAGCCAAAGTTTCATGGTTGGAAAATTATGTTTAATGTGATCAAATTTGACTATCAGATGCTACAATTTACTTGAACTAAATCTACAACCTTTTTAAATTTAAATGACCCTTATACATGCATAAAAAATAGGAATATCTGTTTATTTATAAACAGCAGTGAATACTGTAAAACAGTTGAGAAAAATAATTGTAAAGTGAGAGTGAAGTACAGGTAGATTTGGGGTCTTTCCCAGTTCTCATTTGTACCCTTTCCCCTGAGCCTACTCCCACCCCTTGGTGGCTGAAAATGACCCCTATGAATTGGGACACCCCTTCAGCCTGCACTACGTCATTAGTAGTTGCTGATGGATTTAACCTAAATGGACACAACCTTTTTTCACCAGAAAAAAAGAAAATAGAAAACTGATGACGAAAAAAAATCTCAGAGAAAAATGTCTCAAATTTACATGAACAATTCTAATCAGTAGAAAAAGTCAGAAATTTACTAGAAAGAAAGCCGTAAATTCACAGAGAAAAATTTGGACACCCTGGTGGACAGGGTGCCACGTTGACACCCTTGGACCAGCCCATTAAAAATGCTTATTTAGACAGTAAAGGGCTATCCACACCAAACACGATAATAACTAGAAAATTGTAGTTTTAAAAATCGTTCAGATTTTCACACCAGTTAACGATATCTCTCTAACAGCAGAGCCAAACATGAGCTGCACACTCCACACCGTCTTCACACCGCCACATACAGTGGTGTGAAAGTGTTTGCCCCCTTCCTGATTTGTCTTTTTCTTTGTACGTTTGTCACACTTAATTGTTTCAATCACCAAACTAATTTAAATATTAGAGAAAGATGACACAAGTAAACACAAAATGCAGTTTTTAAACGAAGGTGTTTATTATTAAAGGGGGAAAAAAAATCCAAACCTACATGGCCCTGTGTGAAAAAGGGATCCCCCCCCACCCCCCGTTAAAACATAAAATTAACTGTGGTTTATCACATCTTTGGAAAGCTAAGTTCAGTTTCTCTAGCCACACCCAGGCCTGATTACTGCCACACCTGTTCTCAATCAAGAAATCACTTAAATAGAGCCTGCATGCCAAAGTGAAGTAGACCAAAAGATCCTCAAAAGTTAGACATCATGCTGTGAGCCAAAGAAATTCAGGAACAAATGAGAAACAAAGTAAATGAGATCTATCAGTCTGGAAAAGGTTATAAAGCCATTCCTAAAGCCACCTTAAAGGGTGACCCAACCAGTTATTAGGTTTAGGGGACAATCACTTTTTCACACAGGGCTATGTAGGTTTGGATTTTTTTTCCCTTAATAATAAACACCTTCATTTAAAAACTGCATTTTGTGTTTACTTGCATTATCTTTGTCTAATGTTTAAATTTGTTTGATAATCTGAAACATTTAAGTGTGACAAACATACAAAAAAATGAGAAATCAGGAAGGGGCAAACACTTTTTCACACCACTGTATATGTTTCTCCTACTGCAGGATGAGACTATTTATGCCACGGCTGCAATCACAGAGAAAAAAATAAGAAAAGCAAAAAGAGTGTGAAATTATTCACCTGATTTTTGTTTCAGCTCCACACTCTGGACTGGCATAGGTAGGATGGAGTGCAAAGTTTTAATAATTTGGCTTGCAAATAATTAATAATATGATATAGGGATGCAAGTTATTCTCTTGCTGATATAAGCAGGGACATCCAGGAATCAGATATTGCTTGGATAGCAGAATATGTTGCTCCAAAACCTGTATGTTGTCATGGGCACTAACATACCCACATACTGTACCATCAGAGATACCTGCTTTTGAACTTTGCGCTGATAACAATCTGGATGGTCCTTTTCCTCTCTAGCCTGGAGGACATGATGTCCATGATTTCAAAAAGCAATTCGAAATGTGGACTCATCAGACCATAGCACACTTTTCCACTTTGGCATCAGTCCATATCAGAGAAGCTAGGGGCCAGTGCAACTGACGGCCTTTCCGGGTGTTGTTGATTTATGGCTTTTGCTTTGCATGGTAGAGTTTTAACTTGCACTTACAGATGTAGTGACAAACTGTGTTAACTGACAATGGTTTTCCATAGTGTTCCTGAGCCCATGTGTGCAGAAATTTCTCCAGGTTCTCTGAATCTTTTGATAATAATAAGGACTGTAAGATGATGAAATCCCCAAATTCTTTGCACTTGTATGTTGAGAGACATTGGGGCAGATTTACTAATGTGCTGTGCCACTGCAAAACCCTGTTTTGGCATTAAAAAACTACTGTCGAGATTTACTAAAATTAGCAATGGAAAGGCATGGATTATGTTAATTTTGCACCTGACCTCGTTGCATATGTATTTGTGGGAGTTGTCATGTCAACGCGCAAACTTGAGGGAGAGGAGTATTTAAATGACGGGCACAAGATGATTTACTAAGGTTTGCGGTTGTCTGTCTCCTGCTAAATGCTGCGCCAGGATTTAACAACCAAAAAAATCTTGTTTTAATTCATCTGCGCCTGACATGCTAGCAATCATTGGTGCTGAGACACCGGTGAGAACCGAGGGCACATGGCAAAAGCTTCTCTCTGTCCATGACTTTATTTGGCATGACAGAAGAACAGATTATATGAATATCAACAGTCTCGGTGTTATGCTGAACTGGACATCAGCCGGCAGGATTTTTTTTTTTTTTTTTTTTTAAATTTCATTTGTTTATGCTTTATATAGCCTACTACATGAATTGGTATCCATAAAATAGGATAGAATAGGAGCCCTTCCTACCTGCAGTAGACGTACAGATGGTGTCAGCCGATTTTTTTTTGTTGGTTTTTTTTCACTTTTCTACGGAGGTTCAGACTTGGGACTCTGGAGTTTTCCTATCAGCTCTCCCTCACTCTTGAAGCAAAATCTTCCATGTTGCTAATTTTCTTCCCCACCCCAACACAGCCATTCACACATCCCTGAAATATACTTGAAACTAACTAGAACTATATACATATAATATACATAATGTCCATAAGGTGCAGTAGTATGTATGAAAGATTCTGGATCAACTGTTCAGCATCCTAACAGCTTGTGGAAGGAAGCTGTTAATCAGTCTGGTGGTTCTGCCTCTGATGCTCCGGAATCGTTTGCCAGATGGCAGCAGTTCAAAGTGTTTATGCAGAGGGTGAGAGTGATCCTTGACAATGTTCAGTGCCCTGCTCCTACAATGGTTCTGAAAAAGTTCTTGGACAGAGGGGAGGGGAAACTCCAATTACCCTCTCAGCTCCCTTAACTATCCCCTGCAGGGATTTTTTTGTCTGATATACTGCAGCTGGAGTACCATGTTGCAATGCAGTACGTCAGAACACTCTCCACCACACCTCTGTAGAAGGTCCTGAGGATGCAGATAGGGAGAGAGGCCTGTTTGAGTTTCCTCAAGAAGTGCAGTCTCTGCTGGGCCCGCTTCCTGATCCCCCACAGAATTCTTGCTCCAGGTCAGGTCCTGCGAGATCTGCACTCCGAGGAACTTGATGTTCTCCACTCTCTCCACCAAACGGCCGCTGATGCTGAGAGGGACGTGGTCAGGCCGTGACTGCCGGAAGTCGATAATCATCTCCTTTGTTTTATCCACATTGAGCACCAGATTGTTCTCCCTGCACCAGCCCTCCAGGTCTCTAACTTCTTCCCTGTACATTGATTCCTCATCCCTCTGAATAAGTCCCACCACTGTGGTGTCATCCGCAAACTTAATAATCTGGTTCCCCTCGTGTCTGGATACACAGTCATGTGTTAGAAGAGTAAACAACAGTGAACTGAGTACACAGCCTTGAGGGGATCTGGTGCTCAGCATGATAGAGTTGGAGATGTTGTTTCCAACACGGACAGACTGAGGTCTCTCGGTCAGGAAGTCCCGGATCCAGAGACATGTGGCAGTGTTCAGGCCGAGAAGGAGTAATTTTTCCATCAGTCTCTGGGGAATAATGGTGTTGAATGCTGAACTGAAATCAATGTACAGGAGTCTGGCGTAGGTGTCTTTCTGATCCAGGTGGGTGATGACAGAGTGCAGGGTGGTGACTATAGCATCCTCCGTGGAGCAATTTGAACGATACGCAAACTGGAGCAGGTCATGTGATGCAGGGAGGCAGGCTGTGATGTGTGGTTTGACAAGCCGTTCAAAACACTTCATCACAATTGGTGTCAGTGCAACAGGACGATAGTCATTCAGACAGGACACAACTGGTTTCTTTGCCACCGGTACTATGGTAGAGGTCGTAAAGCATCTGAGAACGATGGCCTGACTCAGGGAGATGTTATAAATGTCAGTCAGGACATCTGCCAACTCGCTCACGCCGACTCGGAGCACACGTCCCGGGATGTTGTCTGGACCTGCAGCTTTACATGGGTTGACCCTAATTAGGGTCCTCCGTGTGTCCGCTGTGTTGATGATGATAGCTGGCCCAACAGATGGTGGAGATGGGCCAGCCCTCCCTCTGATTGTCAGGTTTGATGCTTCAGAACGTGCAAAGAAGTTGTTGAGCCTGTCTGGAAGTGAAGCGTCATCATCATCGACCCCCTGCCTAGACTTATAATCCATCAGCGCCTGAACTCCCTGCCACATCCGTTTGGTGTTCCTTGTGTCACAGAAGTGTCCCTGGATTTTCACCGCATGGGCGCGTTTCGCCGTCTTAATTCCCTTTGAGAGCGCAGACCTGGCTGAGCGGAGGGCGATCCTGTCCTTCGCTCCGAAGGCTGCATCTCTGGCTGTGAGCAGCGAGCGCACCTCTGCAGTCATCCAGGGTTTATAGTTGCACCGTGCAGTGAAAGTCTTCACTATAGTGACATCCTCTGTGCACTTCGCAATGTAGCTGGTGACCGTTTCAGCATACTCCTCCACATCTGTCTTGTCTCCCTGGGAGGCTGCTGTTTTGAAAACCTCCCAGTCTGTGTGCAGAAAACAGTCCTGAAGTGCCGAGGCTGCACCCTCTGGCCAAATCCTGATTTGTTTCTCTACTGGCCTGCTGCGTTTCAGAAAGGGTTTGTAGGCAGGCACCAGCATCATGTATAGGTGGTCAGAATGACTGAGGTGGGGGCGAGATTTTGCCTTATATGCATGTGGGAAGTTTGTATACACCAAGTCCAACATATTCTCTCCTCTGGTCTTAAAGTCCACACATTGTTTGAACTTGGGGAGTACAGTCTTTAAACTGGTGTGATTAAAATCCCCTGCAACCACCACAAAACTGTCCGGGTGTGAAGTTTGAAATTCACTGATAGCGTTGTGCAGCTCTCAGTGCCGCATTAGCATTAGCTTTAGCATTAGCGCCAGGAGCTATGTAAACAGCAGCTACAAACACGTTGGTGAATTCCCTCGGCAGGTAGAATGGCCAATAATTCACGATAAGGAACTCCGCCAACAGAGAACAGTGTTTAGTTGCTAACGTGGCGTTAACACACCAGTTCTTGTTGTTAATATAGATACATAGGCCCCCCCCCTCGGCTCTTACCAGAGCTAGCAGCCTCCCTGTCCGCCCGGAACGATGTCATCCCTTCCAGTTGAATGGCCGCGTCAGGAATGTTGTCGTGGAGCCATGTCTCCGTGAACGCAAACACACAGCAGTCCCTCCACTCTCTCCGGGTTTCTCTCAGCAGACACAGCTTGTCCAGCTTGTTGTCGAGGGAACGGACATTGGAAAGTAGGAGCGACGGTACTGCTGGTCTGGAGAGGTTAGCCTTTAGCCTAGCATGAATCCCGGCTCTCTTTCCTCTCCTTTGTTTGAGTTTGCGCCGCTTACACTTCCTCCTCTCCCGGGTAGCTGCCAGCGAAACCTCCGATAGTATTCCATGCTGGCGTAGAATGTCCAAGTACGTCTGGGATGATTAAAACATTAAAAACTCTCACACTCACTGATGCCTAGAGGGGCCGCAGCGTCCATGCACGCCGCCATCAGCCATAATGAAAATTATGGCAAAATTAGATGCCTCATTTATATATATTAAACAAAAAGTCTACCATGTTAAATGAAAATCTAAATTTTGAAATGTAATGAACGCAAACTATTTTAGTGGGGTTTGCGCTTAAACAGAAGTTTAAAAAAAGCTTTCTAGATTATGCTTCTCCGAACTGGCTGTGCCTGTGCTGATGACCCGCTTCCTCATCAGCTGTGCCTGTGCACAATTTTGCGGTGCTCTTGGTGGATGGGGGGTCATTATTGAAATGAAGTGACTACATCTGTGTTCATAATTTTGCGTGTTGTTAGTAGATCACTGGCAAAAATTGGCCACTCCCTTAGGCACTCTCTCTAAATTGCACACTCGCTAATTTGTGCTGCCGTAGTAAATCTGTCCCATTGTTCTTACACTGTTGGACTATTAAATTTGTTAATTAAATCATGACACCAAATTAAATCATGACAAAAACCTGGCATTTGAAGGGTTTAAATCTTTTAAAAACAGTGAATATGGACTTCCGGTTATGGCCGCCGCGTAGAAGGACGTGCTTCACTCTACTCTGCTCCTAAAAAAAATAAATAAATAAATAAATCAGCAAATAACTCTCTCAATTGGAACAAAACCTATCCCAACGTTTGGGCGAGGACATGCCGGTAAAGCCTAAGGCTGGGAAATCAGGTGGAGGAAAAACTGAATCGCCGAAACAGTCCAAGTTAACGGACTTTCACGTCCATGACGAAGCAGAAAAATCCCCAAATATGGCGGAGGAAGCTAGCGGAGGAGCGGTGACTACTGGCGACGGCACAGGTGCGGTGCTCGCTGCCATTAGTTCAAAGAGAGCAGACTTTTCCTCTAAACTTGACGGGATTATTGCAGCGATAGAAGGAATGAAAAAGGAGTTAAACGACTGTATGGAAAGAGTTTCGCTGGTGGAGCTCCGAATTTCCAGTGCTGAGGATGACGTCTCCGGCCTACAATTAAAGGTGCGCACATTGGAATTAAAAAATAAACGTCTGGAAGATAATGTTCTGGATTTAGAATCCCGGTTGAGACGGAACAACCTGAGGGTGGTGGGTCTCCCGGAGAGAACGGAGGGTCTGGATCCATGTTCCTTTTTGGAAAAGTGGATCCCAGAAGCGCTGAACAACGCGGAGCTGCAGTCATCAGTCGTCTTAGAAAGCGCCCACCGAATTGGCCCACCGAGAGATAACAAGGCATCACCGAGGACGCTGATTATGAAGTTCCTCAGCTACAGAGACAGGATGACAGTCTTCAACGCGGCGCGAGCCAAAGGAGAAATTAAATACCAGGATCAACAGGTGCGGTTCTACCCAGATTTGGCCACAGGAATCCAACAATTAAGGAAACAGTTCAACCCCGCCCGTAAAGAGCTGCGCAACCTTGGGATTCGTCATGGAGTGATTTATCCTGCAAGACTGCTGGTCACGTATAAGGGCAGAACCCACATCTTCAAGACCCCTGAGGAGGCGCAGGAGTTCATCAAGAAGATCCAAGAAGAGACTGGTGGGAGCTAAGCATGAACAAAATATAAGGTAGAATATTTAAGCATTTGCACAGGCATCTGACTGATCTGAAGCATATAGCAAGTTTACAAAATATAGATTGTATTATATATTAAAAAAAAAAACCTATGATGTACAAAGTTGCTATAAAATTTAGGAGTTAAGTTGGAAAACTACAGAAGAGAGTTAATGTTATGTCATTAAAAGCAGTAGAGTTAGGGTGATTGAGAGGAGAAAGAGAGTGGTTTTGACTGATCCTCGCGGGTGTGAAGCAGTCAATGGCTATAGCGGGAGATGGAATTTTTTTTTTTGATTTTGGGGGGATTACCACGAATGTGGGAAGGGAGAATTTGTTTGTGTAGTTTGTAGGATGAATGTTCAGCCACTCATGTTTTTGCTTCTCTGTGTGAGCATGTTTACATTGCGAGGTAATCTCAAACTCCTTATTGATCATAGACCAAAGCGTTAATCTCAATTTAACTTCATGAAATTGCAGAGGTCTACAAAATTTAAAAAAACTTAAACAAGTTATGAATAAAATAAAAGACATGGGTTCAAAAATTGTGTTTTTACAAGAAACTCATCTAATAGAGGAGGATATAAAAAGAATTAGGAGAAGATGGCAAGGAAGTGTATTCACCTCATCATTTTCATCCCGAGCCAGGGGAGTTATGACTCTCATACATAAATCAGTCCCATTTCAAGTGAAAATGTAATTGGAGACAAATTTGGAAGATATCTAATCATTCAAGGATCTTTGTTATTAGAAAATATAAATTTGGTGAACTTATACGGTCCCAATATAGATGATCAAAATTTCTTTACTAATTTATTCCTTATTTTATCTTACTTACAGGGCAACATACAGTATAATAGCAGGGGATTTTAATTGTACATTGAATCCCGGTATAGATAGATCAACAGGACTAGACTGTACGCACAATGGATGCAGGATGATCATTAATCATTTTATGAAAGAATTGAGATTGCTAGATATATGGAGAGAAATGAAACCACAAGTTAAAGCCTATTCTTGTTATTCTAATACCTACAAGACATTCTTACGTATTGACTATTTTTTGATCTCCACAGAATTAAGGTCCAAGATTCAAAACTGCTTCTATGATAATATTGTGATCTCTGATCATGCACCCTGCTGTCTAATATATGTAGATAAGAAATTGACAAAGGAATCAGGTAGGTGGCAATTTCAGCATAAATGGCTTCAGGATGAGGAATTTGTTAAGTACATAGAAAAACAGATGAGTTCTTTGATATCAATACTACACAAACATCAGCATGTATAAAGTGGGAGGCTTTCAAAACTTTTATTAGGGGGCATATTATTAGTTATACAGGTTCAAAATCTAAGAAGACTCGAGAGGAGAGAGTCCAATTGGAACATAAAATAAAAATTCTTCAAGAAAAAGTGTATGCAGGAAGTGACCCAAAGTTAGAGAACGAATTACTGATTCTGAGAGCTGAATATGACAAAAAATCAGCGAATAGAGCTGCCTCGAGTCTTCTAAGAGTGAAGCAATCTTTTTATGAACAAGGTGAAAAATCAGGAAAATTATTGGCATGGCAGATTAAACAATTAGAATTTAAAACACCAATTACCAGTATTATAAGTAATGGACAGCCAGTTGTAGATCCTTTAGAAATTAATAGTGCCTTTAGAGATTATTATGAAAAATTATATAATACAAAAAATGAAACTGGCTTAACAAAACTAAATGGGTTTTTGGACGGATTATCTATACCATGTATTCCAAATGAAAACAGGGAGATACTGGAGTCTAAAATTAGTCAAGAAGAAGTTGGGCTAGCCATTGATAATATGAAACCAGGAAAAAGTGCAGGACCAGATGGTCTTTCCAGTTGACCTCTATAAAAAATTTAAGAATAAATTAATAAAACCATTTTTGGAAATGGTTTTAGAAGCATTTCAAAATAGTAATTTACCACCATACATGAATAATGCCTTAATTATACTGTTGCCAAAACCAGGTAAACTCTCTAATAAATGTGAAAATATGAGACCAATAAGCCTATTAACACTAGAAGACCCAGACATTAGCCCTCTTGTGGCCACTTGATGGCCCCCCTATGGGTTTTCTAGCCAAAAAGGCCAAATGGCCCCTCTCTGGGTCTTCTAGTGTTAAATGCTGACCCTAAGATAATCTGTAAAATTTTAGCAAGACGACTACAAGAAATATTACCAAATATTATTAACCGAGATCAGAATGGCTTTATAAAGGGAAGACAAGGCTTCCATAATGTAAGACTATTTAATATTATCTATTCTAATAAAGAAGCGCCGGATACAGCTCTCCTATCATTGGACACCGAAAAGGCCTTTGATAGGGTCGAATGGCCCTTTCTTTTTGAAGTTTTACAAAGGTTTGGAATTGGAAATAATTTCATAAAATGGGTTCAGATAATATACAATAATGCTACAGCAGAAATCCTAACAAACAGCAATATTTCAAAATCAATAAATATCAATAGAGGATGTCGACAAGGCTGCCCACTTTCACCTTTACTGTTTACTATGGCAATTGAACCTTTAGCGATGGCAGTACGTTTAATCCACAAATATATGGAATTAAAGTAGGACCAACAGAACATAAAATCTCCCTGTATGCCGATGACATAATTTTGTTTATGTCGAATCTTAAAAAGTCAATTCCGACCTTGTTGAATTTAATAAAGAATTTTGGGGAAATATCAGGATATAAATTAAATAAAACTAAATCTTCAATATTAATGCTAAATGAGACCCAGAGAAATCACCCAGCTCCTGAGGTAAATCAATTCAATGTTGTAAATCAGTTTAAATATTTAGGAATCCAAATTGTGCCTAAGCTAGAATTAGTCGCCAGTACCAACTATGAAGCCTTAATGACAGACATTAATGAGTTACTTCAGAGATGGATGTCACTACCAATGTCGATGATCAGGAGAATCAATATACTTAAAAGTAATATTTTACCCAAAATACTTTATTTATCTCAATACATTCCTTTACCACCACCTTCAGATCTATTCTCAAGAATTAAAAAAAAAAAAAAGTTAGTGGAATTTTTATGGAACAATAGGAAGGCTAGATTACGTCTGTCCTTACTATATTTACCATTTGATCGTGGAGGTCTGAAATGTCCAAACTTTATGTTGTATTACTGGTCAGCACAACTGAGGTCTATGACATATTATTTTTCATCAAATGATCTCCCTCACTGGACTGAAATGGAATCATACAATTTACCTTTACCTCTTCCCATATTCATATACTCAGACTCGGCAAAAAAATTACAGAAACAAGTTAAAAATCCATTTGTAAAGCATATGATCAAAATATGGTGTGAAACCACAAAATATTTAAAAGAACCACACTTACTGTCACAATTTAGCCCAATATGGGGTAATCAATATTTTAAACCAGGGAGAGCGGATGCTGTATTTAAAGTATGGAATTTAAAAGGGATTCAAAAGATTCAAGACTAATATCTGTCATGTTCAGATCTTTTGAAGAACTGAGGATCAAATTTAATCTTAATAGAACACATTTTTTTAAATATCTTCAGCTTAGGAACTTTATTCGATCAAATCAAAATAATGCTCTCATCCGACCTACTTATTCATCCTTGGAAAAAATTTTGACGAAAGATAGTGAGAGAAAGGGTATTATTTCAGAGTTTTATAACTCATTGACACTATTCTCAAGTGAAAACTCACAGAAAAGATTGAATTATTGGAAAGAAGACCTGCAAACTGAAATTTCAGAGGAACAATGGGAATTGGCTTGTACAGAAGCTCAAACCAAATCAATAAATGTACGTCTTAAATTGATACATTTTAAATGGTTAATGCAGATGTATGTTACACCAGTGGAGTTAAATAGATATAACAAAAACATACCAGATACGTGCACAAAATGTATGGAAAGTAAAGGAACCCTATTTCATTGTTTATGGGAATGTAGAAAAATTAGAATGTTTTGGGAAGAGGTGAGGGTAACAATTGAAAAAATAATTTCAAAACAAATCATATTGAATCCTAAATTGTTTTTGTTGGGTCTGTATCCAGAAAAGCATAGCTTTAATAAGAGTGAAAGAGCATTCATAGACCTCAGTTTGCTTAATGCCAAAAAATGTATTGCACTACTGTGGAAAAAGACTCATAGACCAGATGTGACTCAGTGGTTAAGACAGATGTTAACAAACCTTCCACTAGAAAGAATAACATACATACTGAAATCAAAGGAAATTGTGTTTGAGAATATATGGAGACCTTTCATTGATTATGTAAAGAATTTAAACATAACTTTTGAAGAAGGTGGTGAATGATGTGTGTGGACCTTGTAAATTCCAAACTGGTGAATGTATAATATGTATACTTATGTAATGGATTGCCTAGACTAAACAGAGGAGCATTGTTGAAGACCTGTCTTTGTTAGTGGTTGTTGGTGTTTTTTAGTACAATTTTTATTTTTTATTTTATTTTTTTTAAATTACTTTAGTGTTAGTGTTTGATTGTTTGTGTTGCGTTTGTAAAAAAGGTTCAATAAAAAATACTGTGGAAAAAAAAAAGTGAATATTTGATAGCAATATTTAGGTGAGGTAGATGTGAAAAGTAGATTTTTTTTTTTATGCTTAGCAGTAAGAGTGACTAATATTTGATGGGTCCTTGAGAGATGATGGTACACAACTATACCTGTGTTCCCCTTCTCTCTGAAGTCACTTGTTCTTAAAAAAACAAAAACTTAAAATGAGCAGAAATTGGGTTAGAGACATGTTTGCTAGTGTGTCAGGCTAACCTCAAGGTGATAAAGGTGATAGGCAGGCATGAGGGACAATGCATGTGATACCCCAGCCTACTCTCAGTTTTGGTTTTCAGTTGCAAAGCCCCCATTATGTGGTATGTGACACTTGTGTGCCGGCACAACTGTCTACTATTTGTATTAGAAGACACACACACCGAGTCTAGTGTCACCACCACTGGTTACTGATTATTTACAGTTTATACCCACTTTAGTTTTGTGTCACTGACCTGCACAGTCACCCTGGATTGGAAACTGTTGGATAATAATTAAACAGTGATTTCTTGTTCATATGAAGTTGTGAATTCTAAAGTCTTGGTTGTCAACAACGCTGCTAAAATGCATTTGGCTTTCATGCCGCTGTTACACTTTTCCTTTTTAACAAAGCTGAATCCTATAAGTGTATGTAAAAGTATATAATGTCCTCTGTGTTGAACTGTACAATAAGAACAGAAGCTTATAATCTAACATTTTGTTTCTGTAGTGAATTTAAAAAGTATAAACACAGAAGAAATTTTCTTCCAATTCACCGCTGTTGTTTAATGTACCTTTTTTTTTCTAGATTATTTGATAAAGGGCGTTAAATCTTGCATTGCCAGTCAGCCCAGTTTCAAGTCGTTGATCTAGTTTCTTGTTTATCTGAAAAGCAGAGTTTTAATCCAGGTGGGGCCCCTTCCCCACGGTGCATACTATAGATGTGAAAAGCTATATAAGCCTTAAACAACCACACCCATCTTAGCCTGATATAGTAGCTACTAGTGGCGGCAGGAGAGTTTCAATGCACATAAGGGATACATGCATAAAAGATAAGGGGACTGCATAAGGAAAATGGAACAAAAAGCTTCTTAGAAACATCAGAGCAGCATTACCGCACCTTAGTATTGATTCTGCAACTGTGGGGATATGAATACCATTCTTTTAAAGACACATTAACATTTCGTGTTTTGATTATGGTGGTTTAGGAACCCCGTCTGTCCCACTGAAGCAGAACCTCCTTTAGGTGTTCACCTGGTCTTAAATTTAGTGTTTGCAAAGTCAGTTGGTTAAGTTCCACACCCTTAATGGACCATTAGGCTTCACAGTTGGATACACTGTCAACATCAGAATCATCAGAATAAAATTTTGATCCTCACTGAGCACAGAGTGAGCAGTGTTATGTGGCAGTGGTCTTGCCGGTTTGACAGGATCATGATGTGCTTCAGTTATCAGGTGTCCCACTCATGTCACGTTTGCAATGGTGACTCAGCAAGCCTGAATGAAGCTTTGGGATCTCTGATATTTTCTCCCTATAATGGAACGCCATTACCAGCCGCTAAGCCACAAGTTGTAGCTAAGTGGCTGTAACTATGAGAGAATGCAAAACTTTAGAGCATTTTTTTCCCAGAATCCCTTTCAATTGTTCACATACAGTAAGCTCTGTTTCTTGCCACAGTGCACCACCAAGCTAGCCTCGTCAGCTTTTTACAAATCCTTTACATCTTAAGTAAATGCTGTTTATGTAGGTAACTTATATGGCAGAGGCTACAGTCAGTCTGACTGTATTTCTGGCCATGTCTGCTGTTTTAATCACATTTAGTGATTAAGGTTCAATCGTGGGAGGTTTTGTACACTACTGTAAAAAAAACTTGCACTTCACGGTACACTAGAAATTTAGGTGATTTACATTATTTGGGAAAAATCACTTGTGTTATTTGGATAGAGAATTTAATCCATCCATCCATCCATCCATCTTCTACCACTTTTCCGGAGGTCCGGGTCGCGGAGGCAGCAGTTCAAGCAGAGAAGCCCAGACTTCCCTCTCCCCAGCCACCTGCTCCAGCTCTTCAGAGGGGATACCAAGGCGTTCCCAGACCAGCTGGGAGACATAGTCTCTCCACCGAGTCCTGGGTCTGCCCCGGGGTCTCCTCCCAGTGGGACGTACCTGAAACACCTCAAGTGGGAGGCGTCCAGGAGGCATCCTAATCAGATGCCCATACCACCTCAACTGACTCCTTTCAATGTGGAGGAGCAGCGGTTCTACTCTGAGCCTCTCCCGGATGACTGAGCTCCTCACCCTATCTCTGAGGGTGAGTCCAGCAATCCTACGGAGAAAGCTCATTTCAGCCGCATGTATCCGCGATCTCGTTCTTTCGGTCATTACCCAAAGCTCGTGACCATAGGTGAGAGTAGGAACGTAGATTGACTGGTAAATCGACAGCTTTGCCTTAGAACTAAGCTCCCTCTTCACCACAACAGACCAGTACAACGTCCGCATCACTGCAGATGCTGCTCCAATCCGTCTGTCGATCTCTCGCTCCATTTTCCCCTCACTCGTGAACAAGACCCCAAGATACTTAAACTCCTCCACTTGGGGCAGGAGCCTGTCCCCAACCCGGAGAGGACAATCCACCTTTTTCCGGCTGAGGACCATGGACTCGGACTTGGAGGTGCTGATTCTCATCCCAGCCGCTTCACACTCAGCGGCAAACCGTCCCAGCAAGAGCTGTAGGTCATTGCTGGATGAAGCCAACAGGACAACATCATCTGCAAACAACAGAGATGAGATCCTGTGGTCACCAAGCATGACACCCTCCATTCCCTGGCTGCGCCTAGAAATCCTGTCCATAAAAATTATGAACAGGATCGGTGACAAAGGGCAGCCCTGGCGGAGTCCAACTCTCACTGGGAGTGACTCCGACCGAGTGTTGGCAATACGAACCAAACTCTCACAACGGTCGTACAGAGACCGAATAGCTCGTAACAACAAGCCCGATACCCCATACTCCCGAAGCACCCCCCACAAAAATCCACGAGGGACGCGGTCAAATGCCTTCTCCAAGTCCACAAAACACATGTAAACTGGTTGGGCAAACTCCCACGAACCCTCAAGAATTCTCAAGAGGGTAAAGAGCTGGTCCGATGTCCCACGGCCAGGACGAAAACCACATTGCTCCTCCTGAATCCGAGGTTCGACCAACGGCCGGACTCTCCTCTCCAGTACCTTGGCATAGACCTTCCCAGGGAGGCTGAGGAGTGTGATCCCTCTAAAGTTGGAGCACACCCTCCGGTCCCCTTTTTTGAAGAGAGGAACCACCACCCCGGTTTGCCATGCCAAAGGCACTGCCCCCGACCTCCACGCAATGTTGCAGAGGCGTGTCAACCATGACAACCCAACAACATCCAGGGCCTTGAGGTACTCAGGGCGAATCTCGTCCACCCCCGGGGCCCGGCCACCAAGGAGATTTTTAACCACCTTGGCGACCTCAGCCCCTGTGATAGGCGAGTCATCCCCCTCGTCCCCAAACCCTGCTTCCTCTGTGGAAGGCGTATCAGTGGGATTGAGGAGATCCTCGAAGTATTCCTTCCACCGCCCGACGATATCCCCAGTTGAAGTCAACAGTGTCCCATCCGCACCATACACAGTGTGGACGGGGAGCTGCTTTCCCCTCCTGAGCCGCCGAACAGTTTGCCAGAATCTCTTTGAAGCCGACCGAAAGTCTTGTTCCATGGCCTCACCGAACTCCTCCCATACCCGCATTTTTGCTTCAGCAACCACCCAAGCAAGAAAATTTAATGGTGAGGTAATTTAAATTGGTGTTTCCTAGGGTCAGTTAAAGCTGCAGTAGGCACAAGCGCAGAGTTGCTCCTGCTTGAACAACACATGCTCATGGAGCGGCTGGATTTCTGGATTGTCCATCGGTTGTCAGTAAACTTTCTTTCATATCTTGAAAACTAAACAGCAAAAAGTGCATTTGAAAAAAAAAATGATGTAAGATATAAGCTGTTTTCTTGGTGAACCTTTTTTTTTAAAGGTTTTTCTGAGGCATTTTTCCCTTTGTTGAACAAATACAGTAAAGAGAGAGACAGGACACGCGGTGAAGAGCAGGTGAGACACCTGCAAGAAAAAGCACTTCTGGCTGAGATTCACGCCAGACATTCCTGCTTTTGAGCCATAAGGTGCTGATTTAAGTTTCTGCACGTGTGCTCAAAGCATTTAAATGCCCGTCAACATGATTTGTTCGTTTAAGGGAAGGGAAGGCGAATTCAAATGCACTGTTCAGCACCAATAACCACACACACACACACCCCTACATAAAATATTCATAAGCTTTCTAGATCAGCAGTTTAAATAACAATACACATGGGAAGGTAATTCTCCATACTATCAAATTAAGTAAAATGTATGCAATAAATCATAGGCTAAGTACATAAATTCATACAAATCCAACATCAGATACTGGATATAATCCAAGATGGAGAATAAGTAAAATGATTCTGACACATGATGCAAAATGTAGCACAAAACTGAGAGCAGTTACAAATTAGCCTTTAATGCTACAACACTGAAGAACTCAATATATTAATGAAGTTTACAAAGAAACAAAAGGTAATTTCATGTAGCAAGCCAAAGCTATTCATAACGGCTGCCTACCGTCACCACCGTGTAAAGAAGGCAAAGGGAGAATACACAAAACCAGTCACTTGTGAACACACGTGCCAGTAAAAATGACATTTGTCACTCACCATCAGGTCTCTTCTTTATGGGGAAGAAGAGACCTGACTGACCTGCGACTGCATCTTGCAAAGCTGGCACTGGCCTGCTGCTAACATACAGAGTCCCAACCGAATCTGTGCCATGTGGGGTGCTGATCATCTTCTGTGGGCGCTCGGCTCTGAAGCACCCATGGGATCGGCGCCCATGATTTGATCAACATGCCTGTGGGTAAGGGTCATAGCCATCAGGCTCCGAGGAAGCCCCGCTGAATGTTTCTGCACAAGTGCAGTGCTCACAGGTAGGCAGCCAAAAAGTCCCAGTGCAATAATAGACTGGTGTTTTCACAGTCCTGCGACTGCCCCACAGGGTGGATTTTATTTCTGTTTCACACCACTTGGTTGATAGATTAATGTGAGGGGAATTTCAGCATTTAGAATTTCACATGCATTTACAGCTGGTGCATAACTAAAATTCACTGAAGTGAGGGCACATTTTGAGGGGCGGAGTGAGCAGGTTCTGAGTGCTCCCACTAAAGAATTATTTATGGGTGTTATTAGGCTATAGAGGGCAAAACAAGGATAGAGGGGAACATGGGGGTTGGGAGCTGGGAGGGAGTAATTTCAAAGATTTATGGCATGCCACTTCACGAAATGCATGCATCCTGTAATTAACCTCCCCCCCCCTTCCCCGCAGAAGTGTACATTAGTTGGCAACCCCCCACCCACCGACATCACCTTAAACCTATACAGTCCAATAGCCGCGGACGCTCTGTTCCTCTCTGTCCACTAAATGATTAGCTGGCTGCCTGGCGTCACTAATGAGGCCGCTGCACTCACGATCGTGGCACAAGCCTTTTTGTTTTCATTTTCTCTGAGCTGCTGCTTAAAGGGGTCATTGATCGCACTTTTTCCACTTTGTAACAGCTCAGACATGTCTTAATGAAATGTTTGTGACATATTATTGTTCACATTTTCTTTAATTATTGCAGATTTTTTTTTTAAAAATTTCTCCAGCTTTTCTGAAAACGCTTTGATTTAAGCCTTTCACTTTAAGCCTGTGTTGGGAATGTTCACTCACTCACTCACTCGCTTCTCGCTGTATAGTGAATTTAGATATAGTGAACTATCTAGTAAACTCAGTATAACAAAATTATAAGATTTCGGGCACTACTGAGCTTGTTTTTGCGGCGCGGTTAATGATGTCATCATGGTGAGACAGTAAAACATAACAGAGCAACGGTGGTAAAAAATGAATACCTGCATGTAATTTGTAGTAAATATATATTAAATCAAATCGTTTTTCCTGAATTAATAAATATAAATACCTCAAGGTAGTTTATGTTGTGATGTGAAGCTCTCCCGTCGCTGCTCTGTTAGCTGCGCTTTGCGTTTTGGGATATATTGGCTAATGTAGTGACCATCCGTTGTACACTACTTTTCAAAATGCATTGTGGGATATTTTGAATGTACTATATAGTGAATGAAGTTTTCAGTTAAGATTTCGATTTTGAACAGCACTACAAAATGGCTGATTCACTACATAGTGCACTATATGGGGAAGGAGTGAGCATTTCGAACACAGCATAAGAAAGTCCCAAACTGCATTCAGCTCCTCCTTTACTCTGACATCACTTAGCCATTAGCTGGCTAGCTCCTGGCCTTTTAGCTTGGATGTATCTTGAGCCAAATATAAGTCAAGTTGGCCCCCGAAGTCAGCCCTGGGATCTTTTAAGGGTAGTATCTCTGAGCGGTGAGGATACAGTAGGTGAATGCTGACGTTCACCATCAGTGTTTACGGTGGCGGGCTGCTGGTGAACCACAGCGCAGTGCCCCACAAACCCCACACTCACCAGCATTCGCTGCTCTCCGCTGCAACATGAGATACAGGGATAATGCTACAAGCGGAGAATTTCTGTAAAACTGTTAGACTTTTCTCGGTCACCGACAAATGTAGGGAATATTGTTAGGAATTCTCACTCGAGACAGCAAAGATCTCAGATTTGACCTGGGGAGCTGAATGGGCCAGTGGCCGAGCCAACCCATTACCCCTGACCCTGTGCCATGAGCGTTTTCATTAAAGAACGAATAAAATAATGTATCGCTGGTTGACGGGTGTGTAGTTTTAGTGGTCGATGGATATGCCTAGTTCCTGAAGTACAATAGACCTCTTGCACAATGCATAGTGACGTACTTCCGCATTCCAGACCCTGAGCTGCTTCAGTCCCGTTTCCATTATATTTGCCCATTCCCTGGCACTTTCTTGTCAATAAATCAGTTTTCCTACTTTCATTTATCATTGTAGATATTGTAAATAGTGTACGGACAGATCATTTTTTCTTTATAAACGTCATGTTTCACATTTTGATCATTTTTGTAACCATACTATACCGTTTAATAGTTTGCCCATTTAGCTCTGCATAGCACAGCTATCATGTTGTTTATGTCTCTTCCATTCCAAATACCACTGCACGGGCTGTAAAAGACCTGTGTAAAGGACATGTATTGTGCAAAGTCTTTGCACGAGCTCATTCCCGTTCATTTGAGTCCATGCAATGTTACTAGGAGTGAGTCAGTTTATTACAAGAATAAATGACACACTAGCAACTGGAAGCTAACTAGGCTAATATCAATAACAGTAATAATAACGGCAATAACCGAGGGATTCTGCATATACAAAGTAATATTAAAACAAGTCAGGTAACAACTGGGGTCAGACATACATTTTGGTGAGTTTCACACGTCTATTACAGTCCATGCAGTGGTGTAGAGAGCCTAAGTCACGCCCCCCTCTACTTCCGCACATGGGACCTTAAATCAGGAAAAAAAAAACTCCATTGAAGTGAATGACAAAAGAAAAATTATTTTTTGATCCCAATCAAATTTTGGGTTTGAAAAGTCGCCAGATTTGGCGAGAAAGTCGCCAAGTTGGCAACACTGGTCTCAAGAATGGCGCTGGGCTGATCATTTCTTGGCATATGAGAAAATACCCAGCAGAATCAAAACCATTTCCTGGAGAGAAAAACAAGATAAAGGCGAGTGTTTGGGGTTTTTTTTGTTTTTTTTTCGATAATCACGTGACCAGTAGACATATTTCAGATGGTAAAACATACAAACACTCCATTTTTCACTCAATGGGCCTTTTAAAGATAATTCAGAAATCTATCCAGTAAATATCAAGTAACGATCAATGTGGAAATTACATTATGGTAGAAATGTCAATGTAAAACTGATTTTACTAATTAACATTTTCCCTTATTTTCAACACATTCAACTTTTTAAGTATGTATGGTTTTTAAAAAATTTCCTCATCAGTTATTGGCACATTTTTAATTTTTTGATCTGTTTTGCACAAGATGATGAAGGGCTAAGATGTATGAATGAAAACTACATTATTGAACAATCATGTGGTTGTCTTGTTCACAGTCCAAAACGCAAAGTGATACAAAGCCAGCAAAAAAAAAGTCTTGTGCACATTGTACTGAATGATTTCCTGTTGTGATATCACATGTTACCCTGCAGTGTGTCATTGTCGGCTGCTCGCTGTGGGCTGTTCTGATGGCTGTGTAGTAATAGTACAGCTCAAGTTTTATTTTCTGTGGTTTTGTTTGGTGGTGCTCAGTTGTTGATTGTGTTTCGCAACTTGCAATTTTCAATAACACACTATGAAAGTAGTACACTGCATTATCTACGGATGTTTTCACACACTTGTTAAAGGTGTTTGCACACTTATGCGTGATGGAGTCTTGTAGATGGACCCCGCTGATGTGGGTGATATTGAAGCGGCTTACTCACTTCTGAGTAGAAATTAGGTGGTTGATACACTGATTAGAGAGACCCAAAACAAGATATTTCACCATCTCATTGGCACATCATGCCTGAAAAAAGCCCAGTGGCCTCAATGTACTCCCCTGAGTGGGCGCCTCACTTTTACTGATAACTTTCACTGAAGTTTCCAGAGCTCTGGGCCTCACCAGCAGCTACACCAACATCAGGTTCTCATCAAGTCACACTGGCCCACCCAGTTGTCTCTGTATTAGCATGTAACTGATCTCCCAGGGTGACTGTTCATACAGTGTTAGTAGTCACTATTTTAAGGATTGTGGAAGTGATGGGGAAACTCGGCAAGGGTTTAGAGCATTTTCATTTACATACACTGCCAGTCAAAAGTTTGGACACAGCTACTTATTCAGAATGAATGCGTAGCGAAGTCCAGAGTTTTGACTGGCAGTGTATATGATGTACTACTCTCTGATTTTGTGATAACAGAACCTAATCTGAGTATGCTGGGGTTATTTAAAATGTTACTTATGTCTTCCATTTCCTCCCCATAGCTGTATGAACTGGATGCGGACACAAAAAGAAAAGAATTTCTGGATGATCTGTTTGGCTTCATGCAAAAAAGAGGTATGTTGCTGGTTCATGTGTGTTTGTTTTCCAAAATCTTCCCTCTCACTCAACATCCTCTCCATTCCACTTCTTGTCTTGTTATCCTATATCTTCTTCCTTTATCTCCAGCTGATGTCATAGGCAGCTCTTAATAATAGTTGGGTATAGAGGGAATGATCACCCACCCCCTTCTCTCTCTGACATGTGACGCAGCACCAGCTACTCATCTTTCACTCAGAAGGGAGGAGTCTTTATTCATTTCGGAGATGATTGGTTTATGGGCAAGCAGCAGCCTTGTATTCCCAGGCTAGAACTAGAAGGGACACGGTGTGGTTTACCTTCACCTTCCTGTCACTCATCTGCATGGCCCTGCCCACACCACACCCTCCAACAATTTTTTTTTTCCACAATATCTTTATTGAACCTTTTTTTTTTTTAACAAACATGATACAAACAATCAAACACTAACACTAAAGTACTACAAAAAAAAAAAAAACCCTAAAAACACCAACAACCACCAACAAAATCAAGTCTTCAACAATGCTCCTCTGTTTAGTCTAGACAATCCAATACATTAGTATACATATTATGTTCACCAGTTTGGAATTTACAAGGTCCACACACATCATTCACCTTCTTCTTCAAGAGTTATGTTTAAATTTTTTACATAATCAATAAAAGGTCTCCATATATTCTCAAACACAATTTCCTTTGATTTCAGTATATATGTTATTCTTTCTAATGGAAGGTTTGTTAACATCTGTCTTAACCACTGAGTCACATCTGGTCTATGAGTCTTTTTCCATAATAGTGCAATACATTTTTTGGCATTAAGCAAACTGAGGTCTATGAATGTTCTTTCACTTTTATTGAAATTATGCTTTTCTGGGTACAGACCCAACAAAAACAGTTTAGGATTCAATATGATTTGTTTTGAGATTATTTTTTCAATTGTTACCCTCACCTCCTCCCAAAACATTCTTATTAATCTACATTCCCATAAACAATGAAATAGGGTTCCTTTACTTTCCATGCATTTTGTGCATGTATCTGGTATATTTTTGTTATATCTATTTAACTCCTCCGGTGTAACATACATCCGCATTAACCATTTGAAATGTATCAATTTAAGGCGTGCATTTATTGATTTGGTTTGAGCTTCTGTACAAGCCAATTCCCATTGTTCCTCTGAAATTTCAATTTGCAGATCTTCTTTCCAGTAGTTTAATCTTTTCAGTGAATTTTCACTTGAAGATAGTGTCAATGAGTTATAAAACTCTGAAATAATACCCTTTCTTTTACTATCTTTCATCATCATTTTTTCCAAGGATGAATAAATAGGTCGAGTGAGAGCTTTATTTTGATTTGATCGAATAAAGTTTCTAAGTTGAAGATATTTAAAAAAATGTGTTCTATTGAGATTAAATTTGATCCTCAGCTCTTCAAAAGACATTATGTTGTCTGCACATGGCAAATATAAATCCTGAATCTTTTGTATCCCTTTTAAATTCCATACTTTAAATACAGCGTCCGCTCTCCCTGGTTTAAAATATTGATTACCCCATATTGGACTAAATTGTGACAATAACTGTGGTTCTTTTAAATAGTTTTTAGCTTCACACCATATTTTGATCATATGCTTTACAAATGGATTTTTAACTTGTTTTTGTAATTTTTTTGCCGAATCTGAGTATATGAATATGGGAAGAGGTAAAGGTAAATTGTATGATTCCATTTCAGTCCAGTGAGGGAGATCATTTGATGAAAAATAATATGTCCTAGACCTCAGTTGTGCCGACCAATAGTACAACATAAAATTTGGACATTTCAGACCTCCACGATCAAATGGTAAATATAATAAAGACAAACGTAATCTAGCCCTCCTGTTGTTCCATATAAATTCCACTAACTTTTTTTTTATTCTTGAGAATAGATCTAAAGGTGGTGATAAGGGAATGTATTGAAATAAATAAAGTATTTTAGGTAAAATATTACTTTTAAGTATATTGATTCTCCCGATCATCGACATTGGTAGTGACATCCATCTCTGAGTTAACTCATTGATATCTGACATTAAGGCTTCATAGTTGACACTGGCGACTGATTCTAGCTTAGGCATAATTTGGATTCCTAAATATTTAAACTGATTTACAACACTGAATTGATTTACCTCAGGGGCTGGGTAATTTCTCTGGGTCTCATTTAGCATTAATATTGAAGATTTAGTTTTATTTATTTTATATCCTGATATTTCCCCAAAATTCTTTATTAAATTCAACAAGGTTGGAATTGATTTTTTTAGATTCGACATAAACAAAATTATATCATCGGCGTACAGGGAGATTTTATGTTCTGTTGGTCCAACTTTAATTCCATATATTTGTGAATGTAAACGTATCGCTATCGCTAAAGGTTCAATTGCCATAGTAAACAGTAAAGGTGAAAGTGGACAGCCTTGTCGACATCCTCTATTGATTTTTATTGGTTTTGAAATATTGTTATTTGTTAGGATTTCTGCTGTAGCATTATTGTATATTATTTGAACCCATTTTATGAAATTATTTCCAAGTCCAAACCTTTGTAGGACTTCAAAAAGAAAGGGCCATTCAACTCTATCAAAGGCCTTTTCGGCGTCCAATGATAGGAGAGCTGTATCCGGTGCTTCTTTATTAAAATAAATAATATTAAATAGTCTTCTTACATTATGGAAGCCTTGTCTACCCTTTATAAAGCCATTCTGATCTCGATTAATAATATTTGGTAAAATTTCTTGTATTCGTCTTGCTAAAATTTTACAGATTATCTTAAGGTCGGCGTTTAATAGGCTTATTGGTCTCATATTTTCACATTTATTAGAGGGCTTACCTGGTTTTGGCAACAGTATAATTAAGGCATTATTTATGTATGATGGTAAATTATTATTTGAAATGCTTCTAAAACCATTTCCAAAAAAGGTTTTATTAATTTATTCTTAAATTTTTTATAAAGGTCAACTGGAAGACCATCTGGTCCTGCACTTTTTCCTGATTTCATATTATCAATGGCTAGCCCAACTTCTTCTTGACTAATTTTAGACTCCAATATCTCCCTGTTTTCATTTGGAATACACGGTATAGATAGTTCGTTCAAAAACCCATTTAGTTTTGTTAAATCAGGTTCATTTTTGGTATCATATAATTTTTCATAGTAATCTCTAAAGGCTCTATTAATTTCTAAAGGATCTATAACTACCTGTCCTTTACTTATAATACTGGTAATTGGTGTTTTAATTTCCAATTGTTTAATCTGCCATGCTAATAATTTTCCTGATTTTTCACCTTGTTCATAAAAAGATTGTTTCAATCTTAGAAGACTCGAGGCAGCTCTATTCGCTGATTTTTTGTCGTATTCAGCTCTCAAAATCAGTAATTCATTCTCCAACCTTGGGTCACTTCCTGCATACACTTTTTCCTGAAGACTTTTTATTTTATGTTCCAATTTAGCTCTCTCCTCTCGAGTCTTCTTAGATTTTGATCCTGTATAACTAATAATATGTCCCCTAATAAAAGCTTTGAAAGCCTCCCACTTTACACATGCTGATGTTTGTGTAGTATTGATGTCAAAGAACTCGTCTATCTGTTTTTCTATATACTTGACAAATTCCTCATCCTGAAGCCATTTATGCTGAAATTGCCATCTACCTGATTCCTTTGTCAATTTTTTATCTACATATATTAGACAACAGGGTGCATGATCAGAAATCACGATGTTATCATAAAAGCAGTTTTGAATCTTGGACCTTAATTCTGTGGAAATCAAAAAATAATCAATACGTGAGAATGTCTTGTAGGTACTGGAATAACAAGAATAGGCTTTAACTTGTGGTTTCATTTCTCTCCATATATCTAACAATCTCAATTCTTTCATAAAATGATTAATAGTCATCCTACATCCAATGTGCGTACAATCCAGTCCTGTTGATCTATCCACACCTGGATTCAATGTACAATTAAAATCCCCTGCTATTATATGTTGCCCTGTAAGTGATGATAAGATGAGAAATAAATTAGCAAAGAACTTCTGATCATCTATATTGGGACCATATAAGTTCACAAGATTTATATTTTCTAATAGCAAAGAACCTTGAATGATTACATATCTTCCAAATTTGTCTCCAATTACATTTTTCACCTGAAAAGGAACTGATTTATGTATGAGAGTCATAACTCCCCTGGCTCGGGATGAAAATGAAGAGGTGAATACACTTCCCTGCCATCTACTCCTAATTCTTTTAACATCCTCCTCTATCAGATGAGTTTCTTGTAAAAACACAATTCTTGAACCCATGTCCTTTATTTTATTCATAACTTGTTTAAGTTTTTTTAAATTTTGTAGACCTCTGCAATTCCATGAAGTTAAATTAAGATTAACACTTTGGTCCATAATCAATAGAGAGTTTGGGATTACCTTGCAGTGTAAACATGCTCATACAGAGAAGCAAAAACATGAGTGGTTGAACATTCATCCTACAAACTACACACAAACAAATTTCCCCTTCCCACACTTGTGGCAAACCCCCCAAAATCAAAAGAAAAATTCTGTCTCCCGATATAGCCATCGACTGTTCCACACCCACGGGGAACAGCCTAAGCCACTCCTTCTTCATCCTCCCAATCACCCCAACTCTACTGCTTTTAATGACGTAACATTAACTCTCCTCTGTAGTTTTCCAACTTAACTCCAAAATTTTTAACAACTTTGTACATCATAGTTTTTTTTGTTTGTTTGTTTTTGTTTTGTTTTTTTAATATATAATACAATCTATATTTTGTAAACTTACTATTTACTTCAAGTCAGTCAGATGCCTGTGCAAATGCTTAATTATTCTACCTTATATTTTGTTCATGCTTAGCTCCCACCAGTCTCCTCTTCTTCTTTGATCTTCTTGATGAACTCCTGCGCCTCCTCTGGGGTCTTGAAAATGTGGGTTCTGCCCTCATACGTGGTCAGCAGTCTCGCAGGATAGATTACACCATGACGAATCCCAAGGTTGCGCAGCTCCTTACGTACGGGATCAAACTGCTTCCTCAATTGCTGGATTCCTGTGGCCAAATCTGGGTAGAACCGCACCTGCTGGTCCTGGTGTTTAATCTCTCCTTTAGCACGTGCAGCGTTGAAGATCTTCATCCTGTCTCTGTTGCTAAGAAACTTCATAATTAAGGTCCTCGGCGGTCCCTTATCTCTCCGTGGGCCAATACGATGTGCTTTTTCCAGAACCACTGCTGATTGCAACTCCTCGCTGCCCAGCACCTCCGGAATCCACTTTTCCAGAAAGGAACATACGTCCCGACCTTCTGATTCCTCTGGAAGACCCACCAGCCTCAAATTATTCTGTCTCGACCGAGATTCCAAATCCAAAATATTATCTTCCAGAGATTTATTTTTTTTTTCCAAAGTGCGCACCTTTAATTGAAGACGGGTGACGTCATCTTCAGCACTAGCGAGACGGAGCTCCATCTGCGCCGTTCGTTCTACACAGTCACCCAATTCCTTTCTTATTCCTTCCAACGCTGTCATAATCCCATCAAATCTAGAGGAAAAGTCCGCTCTCATTGAACTCATGGCAGCCATCAGCGCATCTGCGCTATTCCCCGCAAACATCGCACCGCCGCCAGCTTCCTCCGCCATATATGGAGTTTTGTTTGCTGCGTCACAGACCTGAAAGTCCATTAATTTGGACTGTTTCGGCGGCTCGCTTTTTCCTTTTCCTGGTTTTCCAGCCTTAGGCTTCGCCGACATATCCTCGCCCAAATGCTGGGATACGTTCTGTCCCAAATGAGAGAGTTATTTGCCGATTTTTTTTCTCCAGGAGCAGAGCAGAGCGAGACACGTCCGTCCTACGTGGCAGCCATAACCGGAAGTCCCCTCCAACAATTTTAATTTCTTATCTCAGCAGCTCAGGAAGTTAGTTTATACTCTTTGTGCTGGGTACACAGTTGTCAAACAGCCGTTAGAGATTATTCCTCTTTAGAAAGGCTTGTTAATTTCACAGTTTCACTCATGGCTGATATCATCGGTGGGCTGCCCGCCAACGTGGGAGAAAAGACATGTGCTCACAACTGAAAAAAACAGTACTACATGTTTACAGTGTGAGAGCCACTGGTACTGGGTGGGCCCACCTAGTCTGCTGCTAGGTTCTGTAAGCGCCCTCTGTAGGCTGAACCACCTCACTATGATATATACAAATGGGTGGTTATACAGGAGTGTGGGCCTTAGCATTGTATTGGATAATATTTTATGAAAGATTGTATTGTTTCTACAGATTTGGATAGACTGGTGTATGTTAGATACATACAGTAGTGCATTAAAAAGTAGCACAGTTTTTATTTCATGCTACCCACGCTTTCCTAATTCACACAATCTGTTAAGTTTTACAATGTCATCCAAGTGATTCCTTGAAGAAGAGGATTATTTGAAAAATTAGAGAGCCCTCAGTGAACACATACCTCAGCCAAGGTCTATCTGTGAGCAGGATTATACAAAAGCTACTTGATGGATTTTGATGGACTTTTCACCAGAGGTGGGGTACGGATGAGTCCGTTAGATTTTGGAGGTGATCAGGTCAGCATGCAGATTCTGGATTACTTTTTCACTTTCTTTAACATTGCGACATAGGGCCTTGGTGGAGGTATGCACTCTCAGATCACCTCCAAAATCTAAAGGGTTCATCCATAGCCCAAGGTTCACCTCTGGTGGAAGTTTCATCAAAATCCATCCTGTAGTTTTTGCATAATCCTGCTAAAAGACAGGCGTTCCTTGGCTGAGGTATGTGTTCACTGAGGGCCACTGTGGCCAGACCACATCACTTCCTTGGCGGAAGTAATTAAAGTGGCACTCTACCAAAAATAGATTTTGTTTTCTTAACATGTCTGTAACATGTTTTTTATGACTTACAAGACATATCAAGCGCTAAATCACTCTTATGTGTCATATCTGGGGGTTTTTTGTTGTTGTTTTTTGCTGTAAAAGTTCAGTTAAGCTCCTCCCCTTGGAAAAAGGCAAGTCTAGATGGAATGTTTCTGGTGATGTCACTATAACAGGTGAAACAACCAGTCTAAGCACTGGCTGTACAAATTTACCAGCTCGCAGACTTCTGTGTCCTGGTGGCCGGCATGTGGGCGATCCTGGTGTTTGACGGAGGAGGAAAAGGGCAAAAATTTTCACAACCAACTGTAATGCAATCAAAGTTTTTTTGTGGGGAAGGGGGGAGGTATAAGATACCATTTTAGACAGTGTAGATTTGTTTTTTAAGGGGATTTATATCCACTGGAGTGCGTCTTTAAGATTGTCCATTATGTAAAGCCTGTTTTCCACTAGCCCAGCACACCTCGGTACGGCTCGATTCACTTCAGTACAGCTCGGAACGCTTCTGTCTCCATTAGCACAGTGTTGCGGGGCAGCAGCAGATTCTCAGCGAGGCGGGGCCACACTCCCGTGATGTTATGCACCGGACTGAGTCCTTATTTACACCAGACAAAAAATGGAGGATCCAAGGATTATTGCCTTGCACGCTCTGTGGTTTTATCTCACAATTAATTTTATCTCATAATTAAGCTGCAACAACACAAGTCACTTTTGTTTTGAATTAACTGCCAAATGACCTAGAAATAATGAGCTGAAACTTGTTTTTATTCGTATTAAATAATGAGACGGTGGCACACTGGACTACACCACATCCTAGGGCATTTTGGATGTATTGAATTAAAAAAATTCATGTTTTTCTCCTTCAGGTCAACGTTTGGAACAACAGTATTATTATTTTCCGTTTAGATGATGCTACACTCCTTCTAAAGTATTGTAAATCTCTGAATTTGGAATGCCGATAGAACATTCAATTTACATATACTTGTACCTTTGACTTGGTGCTAATTTTTTATGATATTTCAATAAAAAGAACAGAAAGCGTACAAAAAGATTTCTTTTTTGGTCTAGTTAAAAATTACATTACCTTTACAACGGTTGACCCTCAGTATCATTTTGATCAGACTAGGCAATGGAATTTCTATGTAATTATACTGTTTTATAATTCAGTGTTATAACAGACAAACCACACTTTCCAAAACAATTCCATTTTATTATATACAAAATATTAAAATAAAAAAAAACTTTGCAACACAACATGAAGGTTAATCGACATTTTATACACGCCGACCACTGAGTGTCTACACCAGCTTCCCAAACTGGGTCACGACTCGGCTGAATGAAGCGTCTCTGCCAGCTGTGGGTCAGGAAGGCTCGGTTGAATAATCCGGACGGGCTGTCGCGGCGGACGCGTGGGATGATTCTACAAGGAAAATGCACACAATAAAATACAGCACGAAATATATACAGAAAAGACAATAGTTTTTAACAAGAATACATAAGCTTATTTCAGCGTATTGTTCACATGAATAATTACAATAAAAGCTTTAGTCCGCATTGTGCTGCAATAAAGCAGCGATCCATCCACAAATGAACAGCTTTTTTATTGCATAAATAAACTGAGCGTCTTACCGAATATATTTGCGGAAAAACGCACAATAAAAAAAAATTAAAACTCACCGTTAAAGGACTCCGATGTCGAGACCTCCCGGTATATTTTTTCATTCCGGGCGGCTCCGTCTAACTCGCGCTGAATACGTTCGTCTGACAATGCAGTGAGCAGACACTGCAGCTCCTTACTGCTCCATGGAACACCCTTATTACACAAAGCCATTTTTGATAGAGAATAAATGAAAAATAGCACAGCAATACACTGAAAAGGAACCGCCAACAGTGGTTGCGTGCTGAGTAGGTCGTGAAGATTCTTTTTTTTTTTTTTTTTTTTTTTCAAAAACTTTATTGAGAAGGTCGTGAAGATTTGGTAGAAGAGGAGGAGGAGAGGGGCGGTTACAACCTGACCAATCAGCGGCGACCAGTCTGTTAACGTCACAACACGGCACAGCTCAGCACTGCTGTACCCTGCCCTTCAGCGGGGCTGAGAATCACGGCTGTTAAACCGTGTTGGGGCTTGTGGAAAAGCGTACAAAGCGTGCTGAGCCGTCCCATGTCGCGCTAAAGCGTGCTAGTGGAAAAGGCCCTTAAGAGACTCATTTACTACCAAGATCCCCAGCTGGTGGTTGCAGTTGAGGTTTCATTTCATCACTGCCAGGTTAAAACCTTGTGTCTCCCTATTTAGTTTTTCATATCTTTTGTATTTTCTCCACACTGTGTGTCTTTAGATGTTTTTTTTTTGTATCAAACCAATGAGAAACATTAGAAAAGCAATGTCAATACATTTAGTAACTGTTAACCTCTTGCACTCTGGTGTACCGCGGACGGTCACGTCTCTGCGTCCTTGGGCGCACAAGGGCGCCCTAGGACGCACACTATGCGTCCTAGTGCGCACTGGAAAAAAAAAAAAAGCTGCATTTCCGTTCTTCCACTACAGACACAGCCGCGAACAGAAAGCCAAAGGAGTGCTTTGATTGGTTTAGATGTGATTGTCCTCTCATTCGACTAATAAGAGCCTTGAATTGGGTTTCTGAAACCTTGAAGAACCAATTGAAGCACAGAAGTTCGAAAGCGTGCGTCCCTTGCCTAAAATCTGTTTTGTGTAAGCCGCTGGGTGACACACATGCATTCGCCAGTCTTTTTTTCTTACTACTGTTATTTGTTTTGAAAAATCGTTCGCCAAAACCGCAATCATGGAAGTGCAAAACCGCAATAATGGAATTATGGTTTGACCGGGTCGCATGACCAGAATCACGAGTCTGTAACAAGCGGACCAGTGTCATGTTCGTCTGACAATGAGGAAGAGAAGTTCGCCAGCGACACTGCTGTTGTGGACAGGTAAGTGTTGTAAGCTAAATTATTCTTTATCCCTGAAAATTGTAATCCAAATGACTTTTGACCGATCGGTAAATTACAACTGTGCGTCATCGCAACATGACGGACCCGAATCGCTCCTGTCCGGTCCGGACGGCACACGGACCGTGTCCGGTCCGTGCGCCGCATCCGGACCATGAACACCCCCCCTCCCCCCGCTACTCTTCTGTAGCGGATTGTAGATATTATTGCAGATATTTTAGTACAACTGTGCATAGTAGACCGTCCGTCATGTGTCGATGGACGATGTCCGTCCTCTGTAGCGGGGGGGGGGGGGGGGGGGGTTGTCATCTTCTACATTACAGATATTTTAGTATAATTTTTATTGCACTGTAGGTTATTTTTTTTGTAAAAAAAAAGCCACACATTTTTTACGTGGCATGCTTCTTTGTGTGTGGGGGCTTGTTTGTTCATTCATTCATTCATGAATGAATAAACAACCCCCCCACACACACACCCACAGCCTTTCACCTTTCATTAGAGCCCAAGATGAAGCTTCTATATTGAATCATTCAAATGTTAGACGTTTTTCCAAACTGTGCCATTTGGCACAATTTGGCACAGTTCAAAAACGCCTGGGAACAACCTAAGAAAAAAGCTGTGTAATATATTCATTTTTTGTGGTATTGTTACAGAATTTTGACCTCAGCTGGATAACACTTGGTTCTACATTTCTGTTGCATTTTCCAGCCCGGATCTGACAGCTGTGTGTTATTTGCAAGCATTTGTATCCAAAAAAACACCCAGGCGAAATTTATTTTCTTCAAGTTCAGTATGTTTAGATGACTGTTACTCAGTGGCAGGAGCACTTAGAGAGATTATGACTGTTTTGCCAAAAAATTCAAAGTGTTTTCTTTTAAATGAGACCAACCCCATGAAGATGCTGCAAAGGGTTGAAGAACAGCTTTTGATTTACTTTGGGTACGTTATTTTTTGGCATTTTTAGGGAAATTGACCAGAGTGCAAGGGGTTAAAGCAATCAGAAAATGCAGTTTTGTTTTTCATTTCTTGAAAAATGTCTATTTTGTCAGATCCAAGGTTTGCCCTCAACAGCGATGATATGATGGTCTGTGTTTGGGGCCACTTCCTGAAGTTGATATAATTATTATATTTTAGTAGATCAAAACTATATAACCTTATATAAGAGCCACTCAAAATTTACAACTTTAGGGAGCAGTATTCATAGATGCCGATTTCCATTTGTATTGTTGTCTTTAAACAGCGTTATTAAAAAACATTAAACTTAAAAAAATATGATCCCATCATTTTTCCATACTATGTGGGATAAGGTTTTTAGTTTGGGCAAAACAACTATCACACAGTTAGTGGTAGACAAACCCTTCTGCTGAATGTCATTATACCTCGGCACCATCATTATCTGAATAAATGTAGTTGTTTGGTTAAATGGTACCTGGCCATTTCAGAAATGACATTCCCTGTACTGAAGAACTGTCTTGAATATATATTGTGACTGTAGTAGTCGTAGTGCATCAGCAGCAGCTGAACAAGCACACAGTCAAATTGCTGGGGTGATGCTGTGATTTTAATTATTGTATTAAAAGAGGGCTTTAAATTATTTTGGTGTTTTTTTTTCTCCTCTGCCTGCATGTTGTCACAGGAACCCCGGTGAATCGTATTCCCATCATGGCCAAACAGGTCCTCGATCTGTACATGCTGTACAGGCTAGTGACAGAGAAGGGTGGCCTGGTGGAGGTCATCAACAAGAAACTGTGGAGAGAGATCACCAAGGGACTGAACCTGCCTACCTCAATCACCAGTGCAGCCTTCACGCTTCGCACACAGTCAGTACACACACACACACACACACACACACACACACACACACACACACACACACACACCCCTAGTCTCTTAAAAACTTCTATAATTCTTTTGTTCTTATTAATGTATCATGTTTGTGGAACTGTTAAGAACTGTAGCTGTGTGTTGTTTTACTCTTCATCAGCTTACCAATTGTGAGTCTTTATGTGTTGAAAATATATTGTTTAAGCGTACTGTGTTCCTTTTAGATACATGAAGTACCTATACCCTTATGAATGTGAAAAGAGGGGTCTGAGCAACCCTAATGAACTTCAGGCAGCCATCGACAGTAACCGGCGGGAGGGCCGGAGGCAGAGTTTTGGCGGCTCCCTCTTCACCTACTCGCCCAACGGGACGCCTACCATGCTGTCTTCGCCAAAACTCCCCACACCTGGTGTGGGTCTGACAGTGGGCACCAATGGGACCACGCTGACCTCCATCCACAAGATCAAGAAGGGTTTGTTGTTTTTTCTTTAAATACCCCAGTCATGTGGAATCAAGCATACTGTAGATGTATTCACGTAGATGCTGCATTGGCTGCTGTTTCCTATTGCTAGGATACATCTGCGTGGCAGTCGTGTTTGGGGAGGTCAGGAACAGCTGATGAACAAATTGTGACTCACTCGAAAATGAACACATTTCCACAAAATTTGTCGCGCTGTATACAAGAATCCCTCCGTGGATCGCCACCTTATTGTGGTGGAGGGGTTTGTGTGCCCTAATGATTTCCAGGAGCTATGTCGTCGGGGCAAACTTGCCCACGGTGGGGTCTCCCCAGCTGCAGGAGGGTTCGTGGGGATCATGGTGAACTGGGTGACAGTCTGGGCTTCTCTGCTTAGACTGCTGCTCCAGCAACCCAGATCCCCGGATAAGTGGTAGAAGATGGATGGATGAGAACTCAACAATTACAGCAATTACTTTATGAGGATAAATGTATTTGTTGTGATGGGCTCTGTATCATAACATAAATCTCCATCTTCCCTTCATGAGTTAATATTTGTAAGAATCTTTACAACTTTGACAAAAACAGGGATATTTAAAAACAGGCAGCCTCCAAAGAGTGATGCCAAACACTCTTAACAGTGACTTCTTCATTTAATAAGTGTACAATAATAGCATATGACTGCTAATAATTGTCGAAATGTATTAAAAATAATAGGCCTGTCACATTAACCTTTGTCGTTAGTGCTGATTCATAATAAAAGCATGTGATTTTGCAGGATAATCTTAAACATGATTTCATGCTGACCCACTTAACTGAAACACACAAGAAGAAAATACCTCGGTGCCTTGTTTGTGCATTTTATCTGTTGGTACAGCCAAAAGCTGTCATAAACCCGGGGCATTTTTCTGCCAGTGTTTACACTGGTCTGCTTGTCTAAATCTGACCGTTGACTTCCCCAGTTTGGTGCTCAGACAGATGTGTGTCTGGCCGCTGAATGCGTCATCTACACATAGATAGCTTTGGAATCAACGTTTTCACTTCGTTATCAGCTGAACATTAACTTTAACTTGTTTGTTCACTGTGTATTTACACAAATGTGGCAGTGACTTTAGGATCTTCTGCCCAGTATTAAAATAAAAGTCCAAGTGCAAGTCTTTGTCATCTTGCAGTATGTTTGTGTTAAAAGAAACCAGATATGGTTTGTGCAATTATTCAAAAAATTGAAAAAAAAATTTCAAAACTGATTTTTCTGCTTTCCTTAGAGCCTGCTGTCTTACTGTGCAGTAATATGAAGTATAATATTTCAGATTACCATTTATCTGTTAATGTGGTCATAGAGGAACCTTGTTTGTCTTGTGTGTATACTGCATTATACAACCCCAGTTCTGATGAAGTTGGGAGGTTGTGTTAAGCCTAAATAAAAACAAGATACAGTGATTTAAAAATCCTTTTCAACATATTTTCAATTTAATATGCTAAAACAACAAGATATTTAATGTTCAAACTGCTAAACTTTATTGTTTTGTTTTTTTTGTTTTTTTCAAATATTCACTATTTTGAATTTGATGCCTGCAACACGTTCCAAAAAAGCTGGGACGAAGCATGTTTACCACTGTGCTGCATCACATTTCCTTTTACCAACGCTCAATAAGCATTTAGTAACTGAGGACATTAATTGTTAAAGCTTTGTAGATGTAATTCTTTCCCATTTTTGCTTGATGTATGACTTCAGTTGCTCAACGGTCCAGGGTCTCCACTGTTTGCGCTTCATAATGCGCCACACATTTTCAGTAGGAGACAGGCCTGGACTGCAGGCAGGCCAGTCTAGTACCCGCACACTTTTGCTATGAAGTCATGCTGTTGTAACATGTGCAGAATGTGACTCGGCATTGTCGTGCTGAAATAAGCAGGGACATCCCTGAAAAAGACGTTGCTTGAATGGCAGCATATGTTGCTCCAAAACCCGCATGTACCATTCAGCATTAATGGTGCCTTCACAAATGTGCAAGTTACCCATGCCATGGGCACTAACACACCCTCATACCATCACAGATGCTGGCTTTTGAACTTGGTGCTGATAAGAATCTGGATGGTCGTTTTCCTCTTTAGCCTGGGGGGACACGGCGTCCATGCTCTCCAAAAACAATTTAAATGTGGACCCGTGAGACCACAGCACACTTTTCCACTTTGTGTCAGACCATCTCAGAACAACCGGAAGATTTTCTGGTTGTTGTTGATGTATGGCTTTTGCTTTGCATGGCAGAGTTTTAACTTGCACATGTAGATGTAGTGACGAACTGACAGTGGTTTTCCAAAGTGTTCCTGAGCCCACACTATATTCTGTAATATCCTTTTACAGAATGATATCAGTTTTTAATGCCCTGCTGTCTGAGGCATTGATGAGGCGAGACTCTGCATTGAAAACATCATTAACCTCTAAACTGCAAAATGATCACCTTGTGTACAAAAGTTTAAGAAATAAAGTGGTACAAGAGCTGCGAAAATCAGAAGTATCTTATTACAATAAACTGATAGATCATGCAAAGGGTAACAACAGTTCCCTATGGAGGCATTTAAATAACTTAACTAATAAAAAAAAATGTTCAGAAGGGGGTAAAGGAACTTAGAATCAATGGCAAGACCATCAGTGACAAGGCTACATTGGCAAATGAATTTAATTCATATTTTGTGGGCTCTGTGGAAGACTTGACAAAAAACTTTGTGCCGCCAAATGTGCTCAACAACACAAATTCAATACTTCCAACAGATTCTTTTCACATCGATGAGGTAAATGAGGAGTTAATTGCTGGTATTGTTAAAACACTGTCAAACTCAAAAACTAATGATATCTACAACATGAGCACCTCCTTTCTCAAAACGCACAGCAAAATATTAATCAAACCACTAACTCATCTCATTAATCTCTCCATTAGGTCTAGTACATTTCCATCTGGCTGGAAAAAAGCTGTCATCATACCAGTTCATAAATCAGGCAGTAAAGACGATATATGCAATTACCACCCAATCTCTATTTTACCAGTCCTGTCTAAGGTTCTTGAAAAAGTTGTAGCTACACAGCTGATAGACTACTTACAAGACAGTCAACTTCTTCATCCACATCAATTTGGTTTTAGACCAGGATACTCAACAGAAACAGCAAATTGTTGCCTTATTGAAAATGTCAAACAGTCCTTGGACAGGGATAATGTGGTAGGAGCTGTTTTTCTAGATCTCAAAAAGGCTTTCGATACTGTAAACTACAGTTTGCTTTTATCCAAAATGGTATCTTTTAACTTCTCTCCAGACACATTAGACTGGTTTGCATCTTATCTCCAGAATAGAGAACAGTGTGTAAAAGTTCACCAGGATAAATCCTCACTTTTAAATAACCGTATGGGTATCCCACAAGGGTCTATTCTTGGTCCTTTACTTTTCAGCATTTTTATTAATGACTTGCCGCTACACTGCTCTGCTGCAACATGCCAACTTTATGCAGATGATGCAGTTATTTACACAGCTGCCAAGACTCCAGCACAGGCTGCAGATGTACTGTTTACAAGTATGGTTGATGTCCAAGAGTGGCTCCTCCAGAACCATCTATTACTGAACCTTCAGAAAACAGTTTCAATGTTCTTTTCAATCAAAAAATATAACCTGCAATGTTTTAAAGTTAATATACATGATCATGACATCAGTTTAGTTACAGAATTCAAATACCTTGGCATTGTACTAGATCCTCAACTCAAATTTAATCTTCATATAAAGAAAATTTCAAAAACAGTAAAAAAAAATCTGAACTGCTTTAAATTAATTAGATATTACATACCTTACGAACCTGCTGTACTGTATATGCATTCTATAGTTTTTTTCTCATATATCATACTGTTTGACAGTCTGGGCTCAAGCAGCCCCTTCCACAATAAGACATATAGGTTCATTATATAATCAAACCCTAAAAATCTTGGACAAAAAGCCCATTAGGTGGCATCACTGTAATATTTTAAAAAAATACAACCTATTGAGTTTTGAGAGTTTCATTGACCTCTGTTTACTGAAATTAACTTTCAAATGTTTCCATAAATCAGCACCTGAGCCACTTGCTGGTTTCATCCAAAGACAGGACAGCAGCAGAGCCACCAGGAGTTCTGTTAACAATAACTGTAAAATGTTCCACCGCAGAACCACATTTGGACAAACAGCTTTCTCTATAAAGGGCAGTCACATCTGGAACACAATGCCAAATGAAATTAAAATAATAACGGACTTTAAAACATTCACTAAAAAGGTTAAAAACTGGCTGAAAAATAAACAAGAATGTACCCATGTATGAAATGATTGTCTGCAGGGTGAGAGTGAATGAAGGGAAGGAATGAATGTGTTTGTTTATAGTGAGTGACGAAGGGAGGGAGGCCTGAAATAGGCAAATGTGTGTCAGGTTGTTATATTTGTGTATTTATAATATTTATAATTGTGTATTTATAATGTATTTATGTTTTTTTTGCTTTGATGTATGTGGTTATTGTGTATTCTTTTTTTTTTTTTTTTTTTTTAACTTGTTTCTCCTTTCTAAAGCCCATCCAGGGACAAGAGTTGCAAATTAGCTAATAGCTATACACTCTGTGCAACACATCAGATTGATTGTCATTGATTAATTGTCTATGTTTATTGCACTGTCCCTGTCAAATAAACAAATCTATCTATCTGAAACTCAGTGAGCATTCAGTGTTGGTTTTTGGCAGCTTTCATGCAGAAATTTGTCCACATTCTCTGAATCTTTTGATGATATTATGGACTGTAGATGATGAAATCCCTAAAACTTTCTTAAATTGTTGGACTGTTTGCCGACGCAGTTGTTCACAAAGTGGTGAACCTTGCCCCATCCTTGCTTGTGAACAGCTGAGCCTTTCGAGGATGCTTCTTTTATACCCAATCATGGCACTCCCCTGTTTCCAATTAAGCTGTTCACCTGTGGAATGTTCCAAAAAGGTGGTTTGTTTTTTTTTGAGCATCTCTCAACTTTCCCAGTCTTTTCTTGCCCCCATCCCAGCTTTTTTGGAACGTGTTGCAGGCATCAAATTCAAAATGAGTGAATATTTGTATCAAAACAAAAAAGTTTTTGAGTTTGAACATTAAATATCTTGTCTTTGTAGTGTATTTGATTGAATATAGGCTGAAAGGGATTTTTAAATCCTTGTATTCTGATTTTATATATGTTTTAAACAATGTCCCAGTTTCTCCAGAATTGGGGTTGTACTTTATTGTGAAAGAATTTCTCTTATTTTTTTTCTGTCTTTGCTGCCCGAGTAGAAGAGGAGGTAGGTCAGCCACTGCCAGGGATCGGACTGCCTCGTATGCCTGCGGGGAGTCTGGCTGGTCACTCTGTGGCCGCTGTGCAGGCAGCAGCAGCTCAGGCAGCGATGGCGGCTCAAGTGGCAGCTCTGGAGCAACTGAGGGACAAGCTGGAGTCTGGGGAGCCGCCGGAGAAGAAGAGGATACTGCCGGCCGAGGAGCAGCACAGACTGCTGCAGAGAGCGCTGCAACACAACCTGCTGGCCATGACCAGTCAGATACCAATGAACATCCGCATCAACAACCAAGGTGAAGAACATGCCATTGAGTTTTTCTGATAGAATTTAACATGGGTAGGAGTCAGAAATTACTTTCAAGTCAGCTGAAGAAGTCTTTGGGGTAATTCCTTTTATCTATTCAGAATAAGATAAAAATTTGAATGGGCTACTTTACAACTGCTCACCTGCAAAAGAATGAACTTCTGTGAGGTTTCTTAGAAGGAATAATTCTGTTTTTATTTTAAATGTCTTCTATCTCTCTAATACTTCTGTAAGATGATTCATCAGGTTAATTCATGTCTACAGTGACTTGCTGTATAAATAAACTGTACAGATGTTGCTGGTGATGATTAAGGGCAAGAAGATACGCCAGACAACAATTAACTGTCCTGGAAAAAAATAGAACTATATGCAGATTTAGATGAGCACAAGGTTATTTTAATCAAACAAGAAAACATGTCCAGAATCCACAAGAATCTTTCTTCAAATTTACAGCTCAAGCACATTACTATCGTTGACGTGGAATTAAGTTGATTTTGTATACTTTACTTTATTGATGGTGGCCCTCACTTATGCTAGTAGCATTATTCGATCTGAGCCTCATAGTTACCGAAATTCTATATTTCCTTGTTGGCAGCATGAGCTGGATTTCACACATTTCCCTTTTCATGGCAGTTAGTATCACAAAGCATTCTTGTCATCTTACCACAAACCACAGCAGTCAGCAGTGGGGAAGTACCCAGTAACAGTTCTATAGGTTGACCTGTTTAGCTTATAGTGGAAGGTGGAAGAATGCATTCATGCATGCATCACATATGTGCACATCCGTGTGGGGATTCTCTACTGCAAGTAGACACTTGGATCTTATATCAGTCTTCATTACCGTCTATCTGATTGAATATAAAGAAAATATTTCCCACCGCTTATAAGAAGCTGGCTTATAAGAAATGTTCACAGGGACATTTTTGAAAAAGAAAATACTGTTTGATGCCGCTTGTACTGTGAAAAATGGTGATGTGCTTTTTCATACAGATTATGAAAAGTTAGGACTGGAAATAAAAATGAAAATGTATCATCTTCCTGACAGATGGCAGACAGGACTCTGCTCTGAACCTCACCACCAACAGCACAAGCAGCATCAGCATGTCTGTGGAGCTCAATGGAGTAGTGTACACTGGTGAGTCTAGTTTACTTCCTACCTTCTCAAATAATGACCCCTTCATTTAATAATTATCAACTGAAATGTTCACCATTCTCAGTAATACTCTGGTTTGATTTAGATGTCAAGATATTTCAGATCTTTGCATTATGAACAAAGTTGGAACTGAGAACCAGTTACCTTAAATGTCAAACTACATGATGGGCTTTTTTATCCCTGCTGTATTTTTATCCCTATTAGACTACTGTATGATCCTATTCATTCAGGACTAGTGTTATCTGGAATTTATGACTTCTGTGTTACGTGCAGCATATTTGCACAGGATAAACAAAGTCTGTTTTTCACTAGAATTTACTGACATTAATGCTCAGATTTGTTATCAAGGCCTTGCATTTATCTGGTGCTACAGTCAGGTAAGACGGAGCAATGTCATCAAAAACAGAAAAGCCACTACTGGACGTGAGAGAACACTTGCTTGAATTTACCCTATCATTACAGTGCTATGAAAAAGTATTTGACCCCTTCCTGATGTCTTATATTTTTCTATATTTGTCACAGATCATCAAACACATGTTAATATTGGACAAAGACGACCCAAGTCAGTCCAAAATGCAGTTTTTAAATGATGATTTCACTTGTTAAGGGAAAAAAGTTATCCAAACCTACCTGGCCCTATGTGGAAAAAGTACACACACACACACAAAAAAAAAGCAATGCATCATGCTGTGATCTAAAGAAATCCAAGGACAGATGAGAAACAAAAACCCAGAGCAACATCTAAAGAACTACAGGTCTCACTTGCCTCAGTTTGGACACTGGTCCAGGATTCAACAGTAAGAATGAGACTGGGCCAAAATGGCATGTATGGGAGAGTTCCAAGGTGAAAACCACTGCTGACTAAAAAGAATACAAAGGCTCGTCTCACATTTGCCAAAAAAAAAAAAACATCTTGATGATCCAAGGGATGAGGACATATACTTGCATAGCACTTTTTCTAGTCTCAAAGCACTTGACTAGTAGCGACACTAACCCTCTATTCTAAGGGCCTATCAGAGACAGATACCTAGGGACAATTTAGAGTCACCAATTAATCGAACATGCATGTCTTTGGATTGTGATAGAGAACCGAAGCTCCCGGAGTAAACCCTCACAGCACAGTGGAACATGCAGACTCCACACAGAAAAGTTCCCACCCCTGCCAGTTTGGGGATCTGAACCTGGAACCTTCCAGCAGTGAGGAAACAGTGCTAACCACTGTACCGTCATGCTGCCCCATGACTTTTGGGAAAATATTCTGTGGATTGACGCAAAAAAACTAACACCATTTCATGAAAAGAACATCATACCACATAATAGCTCAAGTAGGTTCATTATGTCCCATATCCTTTCTATTCTTGTCTTTAATAAGAACAAAAGGTAAATAAACATCATACCAATCCATGTACTCTTTGTTCTTGCAATATTTTGGTTCTGAAGCGAAACAAACAACCGGAAATAGCTTTTACATCGTTTTGGCCTTGTTCAAATAAAATCGGAATTGAGTCAAAATGGGATAACAGATCTGATTTTGTTAGTTGGTGTTTTTGTTTTATTGTTTTGGTCATAGTCTGAAGTAAGAGCCAGAAGTTATGAAAAAAAACATTTGCCTTTACAATTTGTATTGTTAATTTATTGAAAAGTCAATGTGATCATTTCTATAAAACAAACATTAAAGCTACAGTTAAATGTGATATTTTACAAAAAAGGGATAAGTGGGTCTAAATATGAAAAAACTTAAATGTACTTACTGCTGTGACAAAACAAATGGGGGGGGGGGGGGAACGACTAACAAAATCAGATGTGTTATCCCATTTTGGCTCAATTCCAATTTTATTTCGACAAGGCCAAAACGATATAACAGCTATTTCTGGTTGTTCTGTTTTTGTTTCAGAAATGAAATACTGAAAGAACAAAGAGTACATGGATTCATAACAACAGTTAAACATGGTGGTGGTAGTGTGATGGTCTGGGGCTGCTTTGCTGCTTCGGGACCTGGATGACATGCCATAATTGATGGAACCATGAATTCAGCTCTCTACCAGAAAATCCTGAAGGAGAATGTCCAGCCATCTGTTCGTGACATCAAGCTCAAGCCCTCCAATGTATCTGAAATGAAACAATTTTGCAAAGAGGAGTGGGCCAGAATTCCTCAACAGCGCTGTAAAAGACTCATTGTTGGTTATTGCAAACAGTTGATTGCAGTTGTTGCTGCCAATTGTGGCATAACCAGTTATTAGGTTTAGGGGTCAATTACTTTTTCACATAGAGCTGGGCAGGTTCGGATAGCTTTTTCCTTTAATAAATAAAATAATCATTTAAAAACTGCGTTTTGTATTTACTCAGGTTTTCTTTGTCAAATACTAAAATTTGTTTGATCTGACACATTTAATTGTGACAAACATGCAAAAATATTTAAAAAAATAGGAAGGGGACATTTACTTTTTCACAGCACTGTATATCCACTGCAACCGCCATAATTTCTCCAGGAAAAGAGCAGAAAAGTCTTCTGCCCCCAAATCACTGAATTACTGACATGTGTATTCATGTGGAATAAAGTTATCCCATGACCTCTGTTCGCTCAAATATGGCAGGTAATTTGAGGTGGAATTTTAACTTTACAAATTGCAGGCATGGCACGTTCAGACTGGATTAATATCCCAGACGTTCTCTGCAGTTATCACAAATTGCAACAGGTCCCCAGATTATACTAGTCCGGTGTGAATACAGCTTATGTCCCACATTTTAACTGGCCCTATTTTTCAACAGCCGACACTGATACTTTCCTGAATGCAATTTCCTAAAATTTGACTCATATTTAAATGCTATAAAAACCCACTGGAAGGTAGTGACTTTTTGCATATGAATATGCTGTGAAGTGTCCAAATACAAGGGAGTATCACAGAAAGTGTGGTTACAGAGTCCCTACTAGAACCTTTCAACACTGCTAGTGTGTCTATCCCACAATTAGATTGATGGGATCTGGTCATCCTGACAAACAATGTAAAATTAGATGTTAATGAGGACCTCTGTACCATGTTTATTTAATGTATGTTCAAATACAACATGCACTGTTTAAGTCATACTCGAGGGATTTGAAATTTGGTCTGTATAGCACTGCCAGGTTTGGTACCACGCTATCAGAATAAAGACCCCACATGAAAACTGTTGCTCACCAACCTGTCTGGGAACTCAAACTGCTGCTTTCCCCAAGATTTCATTTAAAGTTATCTTGTCCAGATATATCTGGACAAGATACCTCATTCACTGTCGTTCTTGTAACAGAATAGTTCGAAATGAAAATATCCCGACAGTGTTTTGAATTAAAACAACAATTTTGCATACAGCAGAGCAGATTAATGGACCTCTGCCAAGATGAGCAGTTCCTCTTTCTTGGTGTAAAAGACAAGTTTGGAAGAATGCTAATATAACTACAGGAAATTTTTACAGCTGTCAAAATCATGGATAAAGAGAAAGACTGGCATAATCTCTGGATTGCAGCCTATAGCTCTCATCTGTGCATAATTATGATCAAGTCTCCCCAGTTTGAGCAAGGCTGTGGAGGAGATTAAAAAGCTCCATGCCTCCATGCATCTTCACTTTGTGAACAAGCCAGCATTGTGTTCGGTACAAAATGGATTTGTCCTCTCATTTAAATGCCGTCATATTAGTATCACGCCTTTGATCTTGTGCCCCTGTTTATTAAAGGGGGCGGCTGTGGCGCAGGTGTAGAGTGGCCAACTACTGATTGGAAGGTCAGGGGTTCAATTCCCACTCTGTCTGCATGTTGAAGTGTCCTTGAGCAAGACGCTGTCACAGTTGCTCCTGGTGGGTCAGGCCAGTGCCGGTACATGGAAGCTCTGCCGCCATCAGTTTGTGTGTATGAATAGGTGGATAGCAGGATCTGTAAAGTGTTTTTGTCATCCAGAGATGAGAAAAAGTGCTATATACAGTGGTGTGAAAGTGTTTGCCCCCTTCTTGATTTCTCATTTTTTTGTACGTTTGTCACACTTACAGTGGGGCAAAAAAGTATTTAGTCAGCCACCAATTGTGCAAGTTCTCCCACTTAAAAGATGAGAGAGGTCTCCAATTTTCATCATAGGTATACCTCAACTATGAGAGACAAAATGAGAAAAAAAAAAATCCAGAAAGTCACATTGTCTGATTTTTAAAGAATTTATTTGCAAATTATGGTGGAAAATAAGTATTTGGTCACCTACAAACAAGCAAGATTTCTGGCTCTCACAGACCTGTAACTTCTTCTTTAAGAGGCTCCTCTGTCCTCCACTCGTTACCTGTATTAATGGCACCTGTTTGAACTCGTTATCAGTATAAAAGACACCTGTCCACAACCTCTAACAGTCAGACTCCAAACTCCACTATGGCCAAGACTAAAGAGCTGTCAAAGGACACCAGAAACAAAATTGTAGACCTGCACCAGGCTGGGAAGACTGAATCTGCAATAGGTAAGCAGCTTGGTGTGAAGAAATCAACTGTGGGAGCAATTATTAGAAAATGGAAGACATACAAGACCACTGATAATCTCCCTCGATCTGGGGCTCCAAGCAAGATCTCACCCCGTGGGGTCAAAATGATCACAAGAACGGTGAACAAAAATCCCAGAACCACACGGGGGACCTAGTGAATGACCTGCAGAGAGCTGGGACCAAAGTAACAAAGGCTACCATCAGTAACACACTACGCCGCCAGGGACTCAAATCCTGCAGTGCCAGACGTGTCCCCCTGCTTAAGCCAGTACATGTTCAGGCCCGTCTGAAGTTTGCTAGAGAGCATTTGGATGATCCAGAAGAGGATTGGGAGAATGTCATATGGTCAGATGAAACCAGAATAGAACTTTTTGATCAAAACTCAACTTGTCATGTTTGGAGGAGAAAGAATGCTGAGTTGCATCCAAAGAACACCATACCTACTGTGAAGCATGGGGGTGGAAACATCATGCTTTGGAGCTGTTTTTCTGCAAAGGGACCAGGACGACTGATCTGTGTAAAGGAAAGAATGAATGGGGCCATGTATCTTGAGATTTTGAGTGAAAACCTCCTTCCATCAGCAAGGGCATTGAAGATGAAATGTGGCTGGGTCTTTCAGCATGACAATGATCCCAAACACACCACTCGGGCAACGAAGGAGTGGCTTCGTAAGAAGCATTTCAAGGTCCTGGAGTGGCCTAGCCAGTCTCCAGATCCCAACCCCATAGAAAATCTTTGGAGGGAGTTGAAAGTCCGTGTTGCCCAGCGACAGCCCCAAAACATCACTGCTGTAGAGGAGATCTGCATGGAGGAATGGGCCAAAATACCAGCAACAGTGTGTGAAAACCTTGTGAAGACTTACAGAAAACGTTTGACCTCTGTCATTGCCAACAAAGGGTGTATAACAAAGTATTGAGATTAACTTTTGTTATTGACCAGATACTTTTTTCCACCATAATTTGCAAATAAATTCTTTAAAAATCAGACAATGTGATTTTCTGGATTTTTTTTCCCTCATTTTGTCTCTCATAGTTGAGGTATACCTATGATGAAAATTGGAGACCTCTCTCATCTCTTAAGCGGGAGAACTTGCACAATTGGTGGCTAACTAAATACTTTTTTACCCCACTGTAAATGTTTCAGATCATCAAACAAATTTAAATATTACACAAAGATAACACAAGTAAACACAAAATACAGTTTTTAAATGAAGGCGTTTATTATTAAGGGGAAAAAATCTAAACCAACATGGCCCTATGTGAAAAAGTGATTGTCTCCTAAACCTAATAACTGGTTGGGCCACCCTTAGGAGCAACAACTGCAAACAAGTGTTTACGATAACTGGCAATGAGTCTTTTACAGCGCTGTGGAAGAATTTTGGCACACTCATCTTTACAGAATTGTTGTAATTCAGCCACACTGGAGGATGAACACACTTTTGAGGATGAACTGCCTTTTTAAGGTCATGCCACAGCATTTCAATCAGATTCAGGTCAGGACTTTAATTAGGCCACTCCAAAGTCTTCATTTTGTTTTTCTTAAGGTGTTCAGAGGTGGACTTGCTGGTGTGTTTTGGATCATTGTCCTGCTGCAGAATCCAAGTGCGCTTCAGCTTGAGGTTATGAACAGATGGCCGGACATTGACAGATTTTTTGGTAGACAGGGACAAGAGTTGCAAATTAGCTAATAGCTATACACTCTATGTGCAACACATCAGATTGATTGTCTTTGATTAATTGTCTGTTTATTGCACTGTCCCTGTCAAATAAACTAATCTACTACTACTACAGCAGAATTCATGGTTCCATTTACCACAGCAAGTCTTCCAGGTCCTGAAGCAGCAAAACAGCCCCAGACCATCACCCTGTCACCACCATATTTTACTGTTGGTATGATGATCCTTTTCTGAAATACTGTTACTTTTATGCCGGATGTAATGGGACACACACCTTCCAAAAAGTTCATTTTTTTGTCTCGTCAGTCCACAAAGTATTCTCCCAAAAGTCTTGGGGATCATCAAGATGTTTTCTGGCAAAACCGAGATGAGCCTTTATGTTCTTTTTGCTCAGCAGTGGTTTTCGTCTTGGAACTTTGCCATGCAGGCCATTTTTACCCAGTCTCTTTCTTATGGTGAAGTCATGAACACTGACCTTAACTGAGGCAAGTGAGGCCTGCAGTTCTTTGGATATTGTGGGGTCTTTTGTGACCTCTTGGATGAGTTGTCGCTGCGCTCTTGGGGTAATTTTTGTTGTCCAACCACTCCTGGGAAGGTTCACCACTGTTCCGTGTTTTTGCCATTTGTTGATAATGGCTCTCACTGTGGTTCGCTGGAGTCCCAAAGCTCTAGAAATGGCTAGAAAATTGAATTCAGCTTTCCAAAGATGTGATAAACCATTTAATTTATGTTTTAACAGCGGGGCAATCACTTTCACACAGGGCCATCTAGGTTTGGAATTTTTTTTATCCTAACAATAAACACCTTCAATTAAAAACTTCATTTTGTGTTTACTTGTGTTATCTTTGTCTAATATTTAAATTTGTTTCATGATCTGAAACATTTAAGTGTGACAAAAAAATGAGAAATCAGGAAAGGGGCAAACACTTTTTCACACCACTGTAAGTGAACACCATTTACCATTTAAAGGGAATGAGAGTAAAGATGATTGGTTTATTTCACGTTACGCCCCCCCACACACACATACCTCTTAATAATTAAGAGCATTAGGACAGCCTTTTTACACTTTGTGCCTGGTGGAAAATTTGTATTTGCGCTGCTGTAATAGTAAAATGAACTTGGAAATGACCATAAGCACGCCCTACTCTTCTGACAACTGATTATGGACTGCGCGGCTGTAATACAGCCCATAAGCTTTGTCAATTCTAATCAGGTTTCAAATAAGAAATTTCACAATTGCTCAGTAAAAAATGTCAACCTGATTAATTTTTGCATTCTAACATTTTTCTTACATATGTGTGTTTTGTTTTGTTTTTTTTTTTCTTTCTAGGTGTTCTTTTTGCTCAAGCAGCAGCAGGCTCTGCCTCATCTGGTGCATCTGCATCTTCCACATCCAACAAAGCAGCAAGCAGTCGTGCTGCTCCTCAGCAGCAGCAGAACACACCTACCTCAACCTCCACCAACCAGTTATCTTAACAAACTCCCAGCCTTTCCACTTAAAAAAACAAACAAAAACAAAAACACACGAAGTGAAGCCAAAAAACAACCTCATTTCCTATGTCATCAATGCCAAAAACAGAGAACCATACACTGTACAGAAAGGCACAAACTGAAACTGTTCACTTGAAGTACACTATCTCAGGTTTTCTCTCACAAACTCACCTCTTTTGTTCATCGCCAAAATAAAAAAAAAAAAAATCCAGATGAGAGCCAGTATATGCTAACGCAAACATATGCACATCCTGTGAATTATTTATTTCTACATAAATGTACAGATTATAGGAGAACAAAAGAGAAGGAAATAACTTGGAAAGGTAATGCATTGTTTACACACACACACACCTACTGACTGACAATGATGTTCTGTCCTCTGGGAGAGATATTATATGAACTGTTCATTGTCATTATTATCAGTTTTTGTTTGTTTTATCAGTTAAATCCTTAACAACCCTCTTACTGCAGAAATAAATCTATATTTAGAATTATATAGTAAATAAATAAGAATATCTTCTATTTTTAATCAGAGAAGCTTTAAAGTTACATGTTTCTTCAGGGCATATCTATATATAAAAATATACAGTGTACTGTTGTGACCTCATTTTGGATAAATCCTCACAGCCTCATTCACATGGCAGCCATTCTGAATATCTCTGATGGAACAGGGTTCAGTCGTCACTTTTGATTATTTACTGGGATACATGTTATAATGTCTGAATGTTGCAGAGTCTTCTAGAAAATCAAGATTTGAATAATCATTTTTAATTCACCCACTCCTTTATAACCAAACCCTGTGTGGTAGATAATACCAGCTACCATGCATACTTCTCAGTTCTAAAACCACTCTTGGTTATTGGCGCAACTTCAGTACACTGATATTTATTCACATTTTCCAGATGCCTCGGTAATCTCAGTGTTCAAAATGGCTGCCTGTAGGAGTAAGGTCACTTGTCCAGGTGGTAACCTTTTTTTTCCTCACTCTTCTGTACCTCAGTTCACCAGGCTTTCTGCATCTTAGTGGTGTCCACAGTGAGTGTTCCTATACCTGTTTAGTGTTTGGACTTTATGGATATTACACATTTTTAAGATTATTCTCAGGTGTCTCGTCTATTAAAAATATTTCTTACACTTGAAAGAAAATGTGCTTTTCCACAGCTTTCTAAGCAGAAAGATCTGTTTTCTTCTATTTAACTTGGCCTTCTAGTGGAGTGACTATCTTAAGGTCAGATGCATGTATTTGTAGATAAAACTATCAGAAATGAAGTGTTTTCCTGTCTTAAATTTGCAGTGTCGAGTGTCCACCGATTGAATCCTTAAGACGGTGGCTGTACTCGCATGGACAATCAGGTGTCGGGAGATGCTTCTTTGGGCTTCAGGAGAAACCTGAAAGTCAGTTTAGCTCATATCTGACTTTGTGTAGAGGTTTTTTGTATAATAGATTTTAGATGGTTTGTTTTTTTGGTGTTTCAGCTATGTGTTTTGCATGAATTGGTTTGTCTTCTGATCCAAGTGCTTCTTATACTGGGTTTCCTCCAGACTAGCTTTGCCTCTTATCAATCGTATAACAGAGAATGTCTTGTGATCCTACAATTGTCCAACTGTTGCTTTACTGGGACTTTTGATAAGGGCTGAGAGGTAAGCTGCGTGTTTGCTTTGACTTGGTGTTTGTACAAACTCTGATTTATACAAAAGAAAAAAAAAAAAAGTTGCCACAGAGGAGAAACTGTCGCCGTGCAACCATGTCTTTGAATGTTAAAGTGGATCAGTCATTCAGCTCTGTGAACTTTAACCTGTTACCTCCCTGAACTGTTGCCTGTTAAAGATTGCTACTCCCACCCCACCCCCATCCCCCGGCACACCACTACACAGAGCAGCTACTACAACTGATGTACGGAAGTAAACGAGCCTTTGTATATGTGGCTTCTGTTCTGAGGCCTTAACGCAGCATGAGAGGACCAGGGAGCAAGCAGCACCACTGTCTAATCAGTTTTTACTGTTCCTGTTGAATATCACCAGATGCCTGTTGTGGCTTTGATTTGTGACTCGCCTTGCAGTGGCAAATCACCTCCAGCTGCTACACAGATCACTTTTGATAGAACTGGGACCAGGATCACATACGATCGAAGTTTTGCGTTATGGTATTAAAAAAAAAATCCTACAAAAGACTGAGCTGTGCAGCCTGTCGGTGAACTGAATACAGATGAAGCTTAAGTCAGCTTTTTAAAAAGTTTTTCATAAGGTTTTTAGGAAAGGGAAAGTAGAATCTTGCAGGTTGAGTAAAGCTAGTATCTCACAGAGTGGCGACTGCTGACAAATGTTGCGATTTCTGGATTTGCCAACTTTTCTGACGAATGCTCATGAAAATGAGGGTTCATCTCTCATTCACGACATTTATCGACAATTGGCAACATCCACGCGAATGTTTGTGAGTTTGCGAAAGACAGTTGGCTACTGTTAGCAAATGATGGCGACAGTGATGATTGGCAACAATTTGCCACTCTTTTGCCACTGTTGGGGAACGTTTGGGATCTTTTGCCACCTCCCAGTAAAATACCAGGTGAATGTCAGGCGAGTCTTGGACCCACTCTGATTAAAAAGGGTGAGCAAACCCTCCCCAGCATTCAGATTTCAAGGGTTCATAAAGGTTCTTTATCAGTTGCTAGTGTTTACTATTTGGCAAATCAAAAACCCCTGTATCTCACGGAGTGGCTAATGCTGAGGAACGTTCACAAATGTGGTGCTTTTTGGGCTTCGTCAGGGTTCGTAAAAGTTTGCCGAACAGTTCACCAACAGTTTTTAAGGTCCCAATTTTTCTTGCAATTCAATTCAACTTTACTTGTATAGTGCCTAATCACAACAAAAGTCATCTCAAGGTACTAGATACATAAGCACAAATCATAAGTAATTCTTCTTCTTCTTCTTCTTTTAGATTTGATTGGCGGTTGGCAACCAGCTTACACATGCATTACCACCACTGACTTGATTATCATCACTCTATATCTTTGTATAAGGAGTTCTGAACAACTCCTTATGTGTGAAAAAATTATCCGTCCTTGGACTAATTCAGAGAAAAACCCCAACAATCAAACGATCCCCTATGAGCAAGCACTGGGTCACAGTGGGAAGGAAAATCTAACCTGATATTTTTTTTGTAATGTATTTTTCCACAAACAGTTGCAAACATTTGCAAAACAGCTATAAGCATTTGCAAATAGATGCAACACATTGCAAGCAGTTGTAACATGTCACTAAAGTTCTAGAAGTAGTGAACAGTAGCAGCTGTTTAAAAACCTTCACGGCAAAACTGTTTGTTTGGCTGCACGGTGGCGCAGTGGTTTAGCACTGTGGCAGCACAGTTTTACCCTCGGCCGGGGGACCGCGGGGATCATGAGATCATGGGTTCGATCCCAGCCCCCGACCAACAGTGAGCTGTGTGGAGTTTGCATGTTCCCCCCGTGTTGCGCGGGTTTACTCCGGGATTTCTCCAGTTTCCTCCCGCACACCAAAAAAAAAAAAACATGTAGGTTTAGGGCGCTCGCGCACGCAGCGACCAGCAGCCGGTGGCTTGTCACCAGACTGCAAACCAAATCTACCTACGGGTACAAATAAGTAACAAAAAAAAAAAAAAAAAAAACTGTTTGCGACCTTAAAAACTGTTGGTTAACTATTTTGCAACCTTTTACAAACCCTGATGAAACCCAGAAAGTGCTCCATTCGTGAATGTTTCTATTATTATTATTTACCGGCATGGTGGCTCAGTTGGTAGAGCATCCGCCCCACACCTGGGAGGCAGGGGTTCAAATCCCGGCCAGGTCATGCTGAAGACCATATAAAAGTGGAACTTCCCGCCGTCCAGCTTGGTGCTCAGCAATAATGGAATGGAGGAGGGACATCTGTGGCGGCGCCTTGCATGGCAGCAACCCCTCTGATTCCGTATATGGGTGTGTGTGTGATTAACACTGTAGATAAGAGAAACACAATTTCATTCTACTGTACATGATTGGCTGTATGGATTGAATGACAATAAAGGGTGGTTTTAAAGGGTACCTGTGGTGGTCGTGAAAAAAAAGATATTGAGCCCCTGTCTCACGTTCTAGTTCAAGTTTAAGTTGAAATTCATGTTCAAAACAATTTGATATAAATCCATTGCTGATGTGCTGGTTCAGCTATGTCAGCAAAACATGGGTGCAGCCATACTAGTGGCTACATGGCCTGCCAGGACGCTTCCTGTGACGTAATAAAGTGGGCACCGCGATCTGGGTCAATATTGGCTGAGCCTGGAGTGCTCGGATGAGCAGTGGCTTTCGGGATATTCAAATTCAAATTCAAACTTTTATTTCAAACTCAGGGTTCATATTAAATGCAGAACTAAAACGAGTAGAAAATAAATAAATAAATGCTTAAATTCAGCGGGTCATCTCGTCTGATCTGAGCTCGTAGCGGCCGCGAGACCGGCTGGGCTCCTCCCTCGCCGCTAAAACTATATACAGAGGAGCAGACACTCGGCGCGTTGCGTTGTGTGTGAGGACCAAAATTCAAACGTTTATTTCAAACTCAGGGTTCATATTAAATGCAGAACTAAAACGAGTAGAAAATAAATAAATAAATGCTTAAATTCAGCGGGTCGTCTCGTCTGATCTGAGCTCGTAACGGTCGTAACCCTGGCGTGAAGGCCACTCAGTATCACCGTAACCCAAAAAAAAAAACCCCAGCACCTTGACACACAGTGGTTACTATAGCGTGGGTCCTAAATACAGGTAATATATATTTATAATATTAGATATTTATATTTAAATACAGGTTGCATTGTATATTAGATACATGCATGGTAGGCTTACCGAGTTGACAGATGAGCAGGTGCGGGGCCCCGCACAAATCGTTGTGTCATGCTGTAGATGAACAAACATGGCTCAAACATGTAGCCATGTCGCCTGAATTCTTCCTCAGAGTCAGAAAATTCAGCCATAATAGAACAAAAACAACGGACAACAGCACCGTAGTAGCGGGGAAACGCTGAGTATTGTCTTTTCAGTAGCAACGGTATGACGTCACTTCTGCATATGTCATGGCGGTGCCCATAGTTTTCATTGGCTGGCCATGCCCGCGGTCCTATTTCAATATATCTCAGGTGGTATATGGCTGGCAACAATTATTTACCCAAATAACAAATACCTTTTCCTAATGTTTTCAAGTTAAATGTGTCTTCACGACCACCACAGGTACGCTTTAAGTTTATTCTCCACTCCATGAGATACTAGCTTGAATGTCCAAAAATCACAAAGTTCATCAGCATTCACTGCGCCGTGACATACTACCCAAAGAGCTAAGAGACATGCGTTACAACCGTTTGCAAACGCTTACAACTATTTTGTAACGGTTTGTGGAAAAATAAATTCACAGAGCAATTTTGATCTGTTGAAAATTTCTTTGCAACCTTAAAAACTGTTGCAATATTTTACAAATCCTGAAGAAACCAAAAATCACAATGTTCGTCAGCACTCACTGCTCCATGAGATACGAGTTGTTGTTTTAAAGGTGTCATTGACTGCACTTTTTCCACATTTTAATAGCTAAGACACGTCTTAATGAAATGTTTGACATGTTTTGTTAACATTTTCTTAAATTTTTTTTAATTATTGAAGCAAATTTGTTTTTGTTTTTTTTTATTTTTCCTGGCTTTCTTTAAACGCTCTGATTTAAGACCTGCCACTTTAAGAACCATCCTTCACCATTTCAACTCCGCCGTCTCTCTTACGTCAGTTAGCCATTATAGCTAACTAGCTTCTAGCCTCCCAGCTCGAATGAGCACCACTCTGGTTCACTGATCCACAGTCGATGGTGTAGCTCGCATCGGTCCAGCCTATCTCCCAATAATTTTGCTGTGATTCCACAACAAGTCACTAGCACTACGCACTAGACGGCTCTCCTGATCAGCGCAACCTGGCCCATGACCTGAGGCGAAGTACCAAGCCAAGGGATCTCAAAGAGCAGTGTGGTGCCGTGGGACTCCGCTCTGCTGTCACTGCCAGCCGAAAGCTGGAGCAGTTAGGCTGCCCGCAAGAGCAGCGCGGCTCCACGGAGGACGGTGGAGGAGCCAGTAGCCTCCAACCAGCAGCATCTGGTCCTGGGACATTTTGATTTTAGCGAGCCGGATGGCTATTAGAGTGATTAAGATCTGAAGAAAATAACATTATAAGCTGCGCTTGGTTGGAGCTTCCTGGTATTAGCTTGCGGATGATAGCTCAGGGGCTAATAGGCTACCTTTAGCATCCCACCATGAGCATGACGGACATACAATACATGACAGACAGCTAGGCGGGCCAATAGAGCAGTGGGCTGGTCTCAAGGATGGTGGTGGGTTGGCTTTTTCTAAACGTGACATACAGTATATGATTTCCACAGAAAAGTCAAAAACGTTTCTGGCATTTCTGGGAGAGAAAAATGACTGTTTTTTGTTTTTTTTTAAGAGAATTGACTTTTGAAAATTTTTCGCTAATTACGTGACCAGTTGACACATTTGAGACAGTTAAAACCTACAGACACCATTTTTCAGTCAGTGACCCCTTTAAGGGTTTCGGAGGGCAAATCTGTTAACCAGAGTTGATGGGATTTGTAAAAATTAAATCCATTATCATCAAAACTCCAAATATTGGCATCAGAGGTAAAATTCTGGCTTCACTGATCCTGTCTTCCGTTCTTGGATCACTAAATGCATTTCCCATATGGCTTCATTCAAACTGACAGAGAGCCATGGCAACAGAGCAATATTTGCCAATTTCATTGCGCCAATGTTTGGCAGCATCGATTCTAGTTAAGTGGAGCTGCATTTCTTGTGGCTGACAGTGTCTGTGTACTGCTGAGTGAGCTCTTCCCCACAGGTTCAGATAGGGCTGTTTCCAGTGGATTTCAATAAGAAGAATAAATCCAACTTTTGTTTGCAAATTACAAACACAGTTACCATGTTTAAATGTTAGATGGCCATGGTGCAGCCACTTCATGATACTGTCAGACTGCACATGCCTGTCAGAGGCTTTACATTTTAGGTCTTTTTTCTTTTGGACAGTTAAAAAAGTAATAAATTAAATCACCAGTGTTACCTGAGTCTGGGCTAATTTTTTGTTTTTGAGCATCGTGGTGGTTTTCTTATAAATAACCAAGCTGTTTTTCCCTTCTTCTTAGCTGTCATATTGAGGTCTTAATTCAGTGCTGACCAAATATATAGTTTGCATAATGTTTTTTAATGTAAAGCATGATCTTTGCATTAATGATGGTGTATATGTGTTTTACTAACTTTATGCCACGCATTTTATTCTCTAACACCTTGGCTTTTTCTTTCTACTCCACGTTTCTGACTCTGGCCTGATGAACATGTTGAAAAAATGATTTGTCACGAATTAGGCCAGTGTTTCCCTGTGCAAGCGCCTCTCTTCAGTGGCAGGTGTCACCGTTGCCAGTAATGGTGGACAATCAAATAGAGATACCCTAGGGGGGTGCGGCTCTAGAGAGCTAAATTCAATCAACCCTGATCTAAAGGATCAACATTGCTTTTTTAGGTTTGACCCCCGTGACCTTCTAGCCCCTGTGACACATTCAAGCACGCCCCTCCCCCCCAGTGGATCCATGTTTATTGTATATCTATTGAGTGCATCTGTGAGATATTTGCATCTGAACAGTGGCCGTGCTGCAGCTCTTTGTCTCTCTCTGTCTCTGTGCATGGTGGTGTTTTCAGGGGAAAGTTGGCATATTTTGGATGGTAGCAACAGTCAGCAGACTTGAGACCATAATGTATTCCTCCAGTAGCTTTTGACATCCCTTAAACCACAATCAAACTATGTTTCTACCTCAATGACTTAAAAAAAAAAAAAAAAAGCTTTGGCAGATTCCTTCAGCCTTAAGGGGGACAGTCATGTCGAAGGCTGTGTTCATGCAGGAAAACTTCATTGGAATGATGCTGGTTCACAGAGGCTTTGAAAGAGATTGTAGAGACCAAAGACAATCAGATTTTGACTAAAATGTTACAGTCTGTAACATTATAGGTGTGTACGGGCAGTCCATCTGTGATAAGAGCGCCCCTCAGTGGAAAGTTGCATTATTGCGCACAATCAGTTTTCCTAAATGGAGGACACAAGAGGATTTAAAGTCTTTAAAGATTCCAGGCAGTGTAAAAAATACTGATGATATCTTTATTTCCTCATAGTGTCTCCACTGTGGAAACCTCTGAATCAGCATTTAGATGATCGTGGAACACTAAAACCAGACTTGGGCATGAAGGCATTCACGTTAGGACAAGAAAAATGAGTATCAACAATAATTAGCCTTTTTGTTTCTCAGTAGCCAACAGGATCTTCAGCATGCAAGGTAGCCAACTTCTGGTATTTTGAGACAGAATTTAGCAGTAAACACTGTTGGTGTTAGCTCTGTAGCATTGAGTGATGAAACCCAAGGGTGTTCTGAGCAAAGTCACAATCAGATTCAGGTATTATTCTGAATGATGTAGGTTTCACTCCTTAAATCACTTTCACATTAGACTATGCTAGTGCAACTCTTTTTTTTTTTTTTTTTTTTTTTTTTTTTCCTTTTTCAAGCCAGGGTAATGTCATGCTGTGTCATAACACTTTGGAAAGCTTGCATTGAATTTGAAAGTCTGCTTATTCTAATGTTCTGTTTCACTCAAGCCATAGTAGGAAAATGGAGACGTCCTCTGTCCCCCTGTCAGTATTGACACATGTGTTTGGCTACTATTTTATGTCAAAATAACACATCTTGATTAATTTTCATTGTATTTATAATCAAGTGTACTCTGTCTGTCTTGGAGTTTGGTGTCCTAATAATATGATCAGTCTCTCTTTTGATTGGCTCTTGCCCTTTAAAAAACCATAATGTCACAACTATGAACTGTTGCTGCTTTTTACTCTCTCTGGAGCTATAGATGGCATAATTTTAAATCTGACGAGTTCTGGAGTGTCTCACTTGGAAAATGTACTCCTGTTCCCACATGCTGCCATTATGGACACTTTGCTGGAACATTTACGAGTTGTGGAGCATGTGGGTTTGAGGTTTTGGACTGGAGTTTGCCACTTTATCTTCATCAGGTGGACTGTGGACAAGGAAAAAATGACGAGATGCCTTCTGCTGTGACAATTGTATGACTTAATCTCCATTACTAAGACTATTTCTAAGAACATTTCTTTAAGAATGGCTTTTAGGGCTACAGATTCTATAATGATTATAATGAATTTATTTACATTTTCTTTGCTTTTTGGGGTGTGCTCTAGCAACCTTGGCACACAGCTTCTAGTGCAGATTTAAGGCTATGATAATGTGATTATTTTAGGGAAATGTGGCGTGGGTGTATGTGTGTGTGTGTCTGTGTGTATGATTCACATTTTTTTTAATGTGTATATATACATATATATCTTCAGAACAGAAACAAGGTTTTGTCTCTTCTCTTACCTCTCAGGAAAACCTAACTCTACCTCCACTTCAAAGCATTTAACCCAGCAAGGGCTCAAGTTACAGTTTAGAAGAGGGCAACAGGGTGAGCACCAGGGTCTGATATCAGCTTCAGCAACTCAGATGATTATTCTTATAATTATTATTATTATTATTATATGAACCCTGATAACATACTTGAACTTAAGTCAAAAATAAAGTTATGAATGCGGGATACCAAAAAATGAACCCTGAGCAGACATCTGTTTGGAAACCCTGTGATGCTCCCTCTGTGCCCCATTCCCCTCAGTACTCAGTGTGGTTTCCTGTCTGTAGTATAACTGCTGTTAAGTTTATTTGTGCACCGACGACAGGGAACCTCCAGCTGATCACAGAAATACTATTAAATACTTCTCATAACACTGTTGACACAGCAAGTCTGTTTTTAAGTTTCTTTTAGTTTGCTCTATTGTGTGCTTACTTTTCCTTTTTCCACAAATTATCACATTTTTCATGAATGGGTTTTCCCGGTAACCACGGCGACAGTCCTCGTTTTATTTTAAAGGGTGGAGAGCTATTCTTGCCTATTTACTCCATGTGTTTGTGTGAATACTTTTATTTTGAATCTGAAATTAATAAAAAAAATACCACCTTTGTCAAATGTCGCCTGAGCTTTGAATGTCCTTTTGTGAACTATAGCTTTAGAATGTAAATTGTCTGTATCTTGTCATATTTACAGTAAAATAATGGAAAAACAGTCCTGCTTATGTCTAAAATGACACACCAGTCCTGAATACAATGCTTTCAGCTCTTTAATATTGCTATCGTTACAACTAAATAGTATGTTAATATAATGCAAATAGCTACTAAATAAGCTGTTGACTGACCTGAGTATTCTCAAAAGTAACTGTCAAATTAACCTAAGAAGTCTGTAATTTTTTTTAATTAAGAGGAGTAGAAGAGTAGATCTAGAGAAAGCATATGACAGGGTGCCAAGAGAGAAAGTGTAGCAGTATAGGAGTGGCAGAGAAGTATGTGAGGGTTGAGCAGGACATGTATGAGGACAGTGAGATGGTGGTGAGGTGTGCTGTAGGAGTGATAGATGAATTCAGAGTGAAGGTGGGATTACATCAGGGATCAGTTCTGAGCCCCTTCTTGTTTTCTGTGGTGACGGACAGACTGATCGAGGTCAGGCAGGAGTCTCCGTGGACCATGATGTTCACAGATGACGTTGTGATCTGTAGTCGGAGCAGGGAACAGCTGGAAAAGAACCTGGAGAGGTGGAGGTATGCACTGGGGAGGGGAGGAATGAAGTCCATTGAAGCAAGACAATACATGAGTGTAAATGAGATGGAGGCAGATGTAATGGTGAAGATGCAAGGAGTAGAGGTAGTGAAGGTAGAGGAGTTTAAACGCCTGGGGTCAACCACCCAAAGCAATGGAAAATGCACAAGAGAGGTGAAGAAGGGTGCAGGTGTTACAAGTCCTGGGCTCAGGCCTTGTAATCAGATTATAATAGTGGTTGGTGTGTTGTATTCCCCTGCAAACAACAGAACAAAATCAGGCCGGGCAAAAGTGTGTCTTCCATCATGTCTGGCTCAGCAGAAAGAGGAAGAGCGCAGTCCTTCTCACATTAAAACCAGGTTTGGAAATGTACGTCTTAAACTGATGCATTTTAAATGGTTAATGCGGATGTATGTTACACCAGTGGAGTTAAATAGATATAACAAAAACATACCAGATACGTGCACAAAATGTATGGAAAGTAAAGGAACCCTATTTCACTGTTTATGGGAATGTAGAAAAATCAGAATGTTTTGGGAAGAGGTGAGGGTAACAATTGAAAAAATAATTTCAAAACAATTCACATTGAACCCTAAACTGTTTTTGTTGGGTCTGTATCCAGAAAAGCATAACTTTAATAGGAGTGAAAGCGCATTCATAGACCTCAGTTTGCTTAATGCCAAAAAATGTATTGCACTACTGTGGAAAAAGACTCATTGACCAGATGTGACTCAGTGGTTAAGACAGATGTTAACAAACCTTCCACTAGAAAGAATAACATATATACTGAAATTAAAGGAAAATGTGCTTGAGAATATATGGAGACCTTTCATTGATTATGTAAAGAAATTAAACATAACTTCTGAAGAAGAAGGTGAATGATATGTGTGGACCTTGTGTAACGGATGCCAACTAGTACTGTACGGCGTAGAACGTTAGTAAACCTCCCTCCCAAAGCCTCATACAGTATCGGTAGCGCTGAGCTATCGGTCGGACCTTTAGCTCAGCGCGATCGTGCTGTGTCTCCCATGCTCGAACTGTGTGTTAGTTGACTGAGAGGTCGCGGGTTCGTGTCCCGTGTGGGGCGAACTGCGCAGGATGATCTCTGTCACACTGGTGCCGTGAACCCGGCATGGGAGTGAGGTTTAAGGGGGAGAGTGTAACGGATGCCAACTAGTACTGTACGGCGTAGAACGTTAGTAAACCTCCCTCCCAAAGCCTTATACAGTATCGGTAGCGCTGAGCTATCGGTCGGACCTTTAGCTCAGCGCGATCGTGCTGTGTCTCCCATGCTCGAACTGTGTGTTAGTTGACTGAGAGGTCGCGGGTTCGTGTCCCGTGTGGGGCGAACTGCACAGGATGATCTCTGTCACACTTGCAAATTCCAAACTGGTGAATGTATATTATGTATTCTTATGTAATAGATTACCTAGACTAAACAGAGGAGCATTGTTGATGACTTGCTTTTGTTAATGGTTGTTGTTGTTTTTAGTACATTTTTTTGTTGTTGTTAGTGTTTTTTTTTTTAATTTTTAAATTACTTTAGTGTTGGTGTTTGACTGTTTGTGCCATGTTTGTAAAAAAGGTTCAATAAAAAATATTGTGGGGAAAAAAAACAAAACGGGTTTGGTGACACCAATAAAGCGCCACGCTGCCACCTACTGGTTGGAAGCTAAAACTACTTTGAACGTGGAAAACTACAATATTTCTGTGTAGCAGCTGGAAAAACTGGTTGACCAATGTGGAGAAACATTAATACCATCCATCTATCCATCCACTGCATATTCAATAAAATACAATCACACTCCTAGTGGGCATCATATGCTCCCTGACAAAAAAAAAGAATGGCTCCCGACATTCTCTCTAAACCCATAGTCTAAACCATATAATCAAAACCACATAAACAATGAGAATGTGTGCAAGTGTTCAAACTAAGCCTGCACTTCGGGCAGCTCAGTAGGGCTTAAAAGTAGGATAGGGAAATGTGTGGTGGGGCTGTGGAAAATGGTAAATTTGGGAGTGCACTGAAGGTACGCTGGGGACTGTGAGAGTGTTGACACCAGCGTGAGGTTGGTAGGTAGGCTGACCAAACTGTGGATAAGTAAACAGTTGTGGGGTGTGTGTGTGCGACCTTCTCACTGGCTGTGTATTGTTATCAGTTGTGGGGGCAAGCTCAGTGCTGGGGGCATGCCTGGTCCCGGCTCACTTTCGTTCTCTGACGCTTCCGCCTCTTCTGATGAGTCCTCTTCCTCTACTCTGCCCTCCAACTCTGTTTCCATCCATTTCATTCTCGGGTATCTCAGTTCTGAATTGTCTTTCTCTCTCAGGTTTTTCAGGATGGCTGCTTTGTTGTGGATTACAGGTACAGACGTGGACAAAATTGTTGGTACCCCTCTGTTAATGAAAGACAAAAACTATAATGGTCACAGAAATAACTTGAATCTGACAAAAGTGGTAATAAATAAAAAATTCTATGAAAATTAATCAATGAAAATCAGACAGTGCTTTTGAATTGTGGTTCAATGGAATTATTTTTAAAAAACAAACTCATGAAACAGGCCTGGACAAAAATGATGGTACCATTAACTCAATATTTTGTTGCACAACCTTTTGAGGCAATCACTGCAATCAAATGATTTCTGTAACTGTCAATGAGACTTCTGCACCTCTCAGCAGGTATTTTGGCCCACTCATGAGCAAACTGCTCCAGTTGTCTCAGGTTTGAAGGGTGCCTTCTCCAGACGGCATATTTCAACTCCTTCCACAGATGTTCAATAGGATTTAAATCAGGGCTCATAGAAGGCCACTTTAGAATAGATTTTTTTTAGATTTAGTATACTTTATTGATCCCCAGAGGGGAAATTGAGGGCATCCACCACCCGGATGGATGAAGCAGCCACGATACGGCACTATCCCTTAACCATTCACACACACATTCACACCTAGGGCCACTTTAGAGTCTCCAATTAACCTAACCTGCATGTTTTTGGCAGAATAGTCCAATGTTTCGCTCTTAGCCATTCTTGGGTGTTTTTAGCTGTGTTTTGGGTCAGTATCCTGTTGCAAAACCCATGACCTGTGACTGAGACCAAGCTGTCTGACACTGGGCAGCACATATCTCTCTAGAATACCTTGATAGTCTTGAGATTTCATTGTACCCTGCACAGATTCAAGACACCCTGTGCCAGATGCAGCAAAGCAGCCCCAGAACATAACAGAACCTCCTCCATGTTTCACAGTAGGGACAGTGTTCTTTTCTTGGTATGCTTCATTTTTGTGTCTGTGAACATAGAGCTGATGTGCCTTGCCAAAAAGTTCCAGTTTTGTCTCGTCTGTCCATAGGACATTCTCCCAGAAGCTTTGTGGCTTGTCAACATGCAGTTTGGCAAATTCCAGTCTGGCTTTTTTATGATTTGATTTCAACAGTGGTGTCCTCCTTGGTCGTCTCCCATGAAGTCCACTTTGGCTCAAACAACGACGGATGGTGCGATCTGACACTGATGTATCTTGACCTTGGAGTTCACCTTGAATGTGTTTAGAGGTTGTTCTGGGCTCTTTTGTTACCATTCGTATTATCCGTCTCCTCCTGCGGCCACGTCCAGGGAGGTTGGCTACAGTCCCATGGATCTTAAATTTCTGAATAATATGTGCAACTGTAGTCACAGGAACATCAAGCTGCTTGGAGATGGTCTTATAGCCTTTACCTTTAACATGCTTGTCTATAATTTTCTTTCTAATCTCCTGAGACAACTCTCTCCTTTGCTTCCTGTGGTCCATGTTTAGTATGGTACACACCATGTCACCAAACAGCACAGTGACTACTTGTCACCCTTTAAATAGGCCGACTGACTGATTACAAGTTTGTAGACACCTGTGATGTTAATTAGAGGAGACATCTTGGTTGAACATGTCCCTATGGTCACATTATTTTCAATCTTTTCTAGGGGTACCATCATTTTTGTCCAGGCCTGTTTCATGAGTTTATTTTTAAAGTAATTCTGTTGAACCACAATTCAAAAGCATTGTCTGATTTTCATTGGTTAATTTTCATAGAATTTTTATTTATTACCACTTTTGTCAGATTCAAGTTATTTCTGTGACCATTGTGGTTTTTTCTTTCATTAACAGAGGGGTACCAACAATTTTGTCCACGGCTGTACTTTTTCAGTAGGATTTTGGTCATTTGGATGGCGTACTCTCAGCCAGTACTGATACTGGGGGCTCTTGTCGTCATCAGAGTTAGTGTCACTTGTCTGGGTTGGATCAGGTTGTTTCTTATTCAGTGCAACTGATGATCTTTTCGTTCCTCTCCTTTTTGTAGATGTTGTAGTCTTTGTTGCTACTGGAGGTAGGTCTGCAGGTAGGTCATTTACAACATGCAGCAGGTTTCGATGTAGGACACGTGTCTTTGTGTCTGTTTTTGACACCACTTTGTATACAGGGCTGTTGTGCTTTTGCTCTTTTACAATGTAGATTGTCTTTTCCCAATAAGCTCTTAACTTTCCAGGCCCACCTCTCTCTCCCAAGTTCCGTTCCAGCACTCTGTCACCTGGTTTCAGGATGACACCTCACATGCGCTGGTCATAGTACTTTTCCCTCTGGCGCTTGACTGTTTAGAGTTCTGACACAATCCGATAGGCTTCAGTCATGGCTTTGGCCCACTTTTCTGCATAGCCTCTAGGGGTCTGAGCTTCCTCACTGACAGTCAGTCTAAACAACAGATCCACTGGTAGTCGTGGGTGGTGACCATACAACAGAAAAAAGGGTGAGTAGCCTGTTGACTCATGATGTGTGCAGTTATACGCGTGGACTATTTGGGGGAGTTGTTCATTCCATCTGTCCTTCTCCTTGGCCAGGGTTCTTAGCATTTGTAATAAAGATCTGTTAAAGCGCTCTGCTGGATTGCCCTGTGGGTGATATGGGGACGTTCTGGAGTGCCCAACTCCACTCAACTTCTGCAGGGTACTGAATAGGTCATTTTCGAATTCTCTGCCTTGGTCGTGATGCAATTTAGCTGGATAACCAAACTGAGGGATAAAGTCGTTGAATATCTTTTCTGCTGCAGTTTTCCCAGACTTGTTCCTTGTTGCATAGGCTTGGACAAGTCTTGTGAAATGGTCAACTACCACAAGAATGTACTCATAACCACCTTTGCTGAACTCCAGGTGTAGGTAGTCAATGGAGACTAACTCAAGGGGCGAGGTGGTGGTGATACTGCCCACTGGAGCCCTTACATGAGTAGCTGGTTTCTTCTGTTTTATACAGGGGCACCTTTTAGTGACATAGTCATCGATGTCTCGTTTCATATATGGCCAATAGAAGCACTGTCTTGCCAGATTTATGACTCTCCTGACACCAACATGGCCCATGTCATTGTGTAGTTGGTGGAGAACAAGGGACTTGTACTGAGCAGGTAGGACAAACTGGTGTCTTTGGCCTGTTTTCCTATACAGGAGTCCATTTTCTAAATGAAATTTGCCCCACTCATGTATCAGCTTTTTGACTGTTACACTGACACCTCGTCTCATTTCATTGGTCAGTGTCTTGTTAGTTTCTTTGAGTTTCATGATCTCTCCGAGGGCAGGGTCAGATCACTGGGCTCTAACCAGCTCATCATGGTCAAAAGCTGGTAGGAGGTCTGGGATGTTGCACCCCAACATTTCATGTGCCATGCCCAGGGCTGAAACCCAGGCGACCTCCTTTATTTTTGCTGCTCTGCTACTGTCCCAGGTGGTGGTGACAACCTCCCGGGGCAGCGCCTCTGTGCACTGAGTGATATACTTATCAACATCCAGGGGACAGCAAGAAAGTGTATCAGCGTCGATGTTACTTTGCCCTGGTCTGTACGTTATGTCAAATCTAAAGTCTGACAGTTTGCCCACCCACCTGTGGCCCACAGTGTTCAGTTTGGTGGTGCTGAGCATATATGTCAGAGGATTATTATTGGTTTACACAGTGACGTGTGGTGCATAGAATAAGTAATCCCTGAACTTTTCACAGATGGACCACTTGAGGGCGAGAAAATTCAATTTTCCCAAGTGAAGCCTGTAGTTTCTCTCATCTGTAGTGAGCGTTTTCGAACCGTAACTGATAACTCGCATCTTCCCATTCTGTCATTGGTATAAGACCACTCCAAGTCCCTGCTCAGATGCGTCAGTATGCAAGGTGAAGGGGGAGTTGAAATCGGGGTAGGCTAAAACAGGAGGATTTGTTTGGGCCTCAGTCAGCCTATATAGTGCTTGTTGATGTTCCTCCTTCCACATCACTGGGGTTTATGATGGCAACTGTGCCACTTTTCTCTTTCCTCCTTCTTTCCTGAGTTTGTTGTGAGGGACTGCAGTCATGCCATCTTTCACCTGCAGCAACTCAGAGTGGTTTGGCTAACCTTGCAAAGTCTTGGACATAGGCCCTGTAGTAGCTCAGGAAGCCAAGTATGAGATGGAGGTCTCCAGTTGTGACAGGTGCCTTGTCTCTCAGTGCATGTACTGCATGCAAATCCTTTGGATCAATTCAGACACTGGCAGCAGACACCAACCGTCCCACATACCACACTTCAGGCTTGAACAGTTCACACTTGGCCGGTCTCAACTTGACCCCATGGTGTTGCAGAGCTTGAAGGACTTTTCTCAGTCCCTCCATGTGTTCTTCAAAGGTTCAAGCATAGCAGAGGATGTCATCAAGGTATGGTATGCAGTACTCATCCCTCAAGGAGTTCAGCATTTCCTCCATACTCCGTTGAAATGCGGCTGGGGCATTGGTCAGGCAGAAAGGGATCCGGACCCATTCATAGAGTCCCCAAGGTGTGATGAATGCTGTCGATGACATGAACCTTCTGCTATGAAGCCTTGGTGGTACGCCTTTCCCTGGTCAAGGATCGAAAACCAGCTGTAACCACCAAGTCTGTCCATCAGGTCCTGGATGCAAGGCAGGGGGTGTTTGTCAGGTACCGTTTTCTGATTGAGGAGCCTGTAGTCGATACACAGCCTGAGTCTACTGTCCTTCTTGCAGACACACAGGACTTGGGCTAATTATAGGAATTTTAATTTGACAATCCAGCCCTTAGCCAGCAGATCCTGGATGTATTCCTTCACTTCCTGATACAGAGGCCTTGGCACTGAGGTGTATGATTTCTGGACTGGTATGACATCCTTCAGTGTTATGGACATTTGTAGGCTTGGAATACATCCCATGTCATTGTCACTGCGAGCAAAAGCCAGGGACTCTTCAAACAGCATCTTTTTTACAATGTCCTGCTGTGCCTCTTCCAGGTGACTTAGATCAATGGGGGGGTCATTTTTCAGTTGACTCACCTTGATTGTTGTTTGGGTGAGTGTGGGAGTTGATAGTGTTAACCTTGGTGCTGCTAGGTGGTTTGATGTTTTCAAGTCGGTCTGTCTCTGTTATTTAGTCTATGGGTTAAATGTCCCCAGCACAGTCTTTCCATGCAGGGCAACAGCTTGACGTGTGGTTTGTGATGGGCACTCTGACGAAAGGACTTTCTTTGTTGCAGATCCCCAACAATCCATCTCCTGCAGCTAGCTGTTATTGTTGGGTCTTCTCATAGTTGGGCTCGAACAACACAACAGGCTCGGTTGGATCAAGGTGACATGGCTACAATGTTCCGCACTGTAGCTAGATGGAATAAACAGCATAACCGTCTATTTAGTTACCCTACGTAGTATGAATATGTACCCATACATATTGTCACCCTCCATAGCGACTGATATTGTCCTAGTTGTATACTGGAGGGGACCATTTGTGTAAGTCTGTTGCGTCTTTTGCATTCAATACTATTAGGTCGTCACGTTTTTTCTGCTATCTCTGCGAGCAGCCCTGCTTAGGTTATACAGTCTGACAGCCATAGGTAGGAAGGACCTGCGAAACCTCTCGGTCGCGCACCTAGGATGATGTAGACTACTGCTAAATGAGCTCCTCAGTGTGTTCAGTATGTCCTGCATAGGGTGGGACTCAGACTCCAGCAGAGATGACAGTTTAGCCACCATCCTTCGCTCTCCTATCTCCTCCACTGGGTCAAGGCGTTGCCCCAGGACAGAGCTAGCTTTCTTGATCAGTTTGTTCAGTCTCTTCCTATCGGCTGCTGTAATGCCGGTGCCCCAGCTGACCACTCCAAAAGTGATGGCTGATGCCACCACCATGTTGTAGAATGTCTTCAACAGCACCCCTTGTACACCAAAAGACCTGAGCCTCCTCAGTAGGAACAGCCTGCGTTGTCCCTTCTTGTAGAGTGCATCGGTATTGTGTGACCAGTCTAGTTTATTGTTCAAATGAACACCCAGGTACTTGTAGGATGTCACAATCTCAATGTCTGTTCCCTGTATGTTTACTGGTGCTGTGAGGGGTTATCCTTGCCTGCGGCAGTCCACCACCAGCACCTTAGCTTTCCTTGCGTTGATCTGGAGGCAGTTCCAATGGCACCAGTCCACAAAGTCCTGGATAAGTCCTCTGTACTCAGCTTCATCTCCGTTGGAGATGAGGCCAACGATCGCAGAGTCATCAGAGAACTTCTGTAGATGGCGGTGTGTTGTGTTGTGTGAGAAGTCCGCAGTATAAAGGGTGAACAGGAAGGGAGCCAAAACCGTCCCCTGGGGGGCCCCCGTGCTGCCGATGATCGTGTCGGACACACAATCCCGGGTTCTCACAAACTGTGGCCGGTTAGTGAGGTAGTCCAGGATCCATGATGACAGGTGCTGGTCCACCCCAGTGCACAGCAGCTTGTCCTTCAGGATCATCGGTTGGATGGTGTTGAAAGCACTGGAGAAGTCAAAGAACATGATCCTCACTGCGTTCCCGGGCTTCTCCAGGTGGGACAGGGAATGGTGAAGGAGGAAGATCACTGCATCCTCCACCACAATGCCATACTGGTAGGCGAACTGGAGTGGATCCATCGCTGGTCCCACCAGAGGGCGGAAGTGAGCAAGGAGCAGTCTCTCCAGGGTCTTCATCATGTGAGACGTCAGGGCCACTGGTCTGTAGCTGTTCAGGTCTTTGGGGTGGGAAGTCTTTAGTACAGGATGTACAGGTCCTCTCCAGGACCTGTACATCTCCAGGACCCGGAGGCATGCAGGCCGGATCATAGCCGATCCTTCACACCCTGGTCACGTACTGTTTGCCCCCCTCCCCTCAGGTAGAAGACTTCCGTCCATTCAGACTAAAACCTCTCGGCACATGAACAGCTTTTTCCCCTCTGCCATCAGACTGCTGAACATTAAGTGACTTATTGACTCTCGTGCACTATATACAGCAGCTCAACCAGACTCATGTCATTCACCACTGTTTTTCTGTTGCATTATCGACTGCACTATGTGGTACCCCATATTATCTGCTACTTGCTAATTTATTTAAAACTGCCTTGACTAGTATTACTCATTACTTATTATTCTACACTTATTGCATGTTTTTAGTCTTTTAGTTTTTTAGTTTATCTCTTCATCTCATCTTGTTTTTAATGTTGCAGCATGGCACCGAGACAAATTCCTAGTTTGTGTACTACATGAACAATGGCAATAAATCTGATTCTGATTCTGAGGTACCACACAAGATGTTTTCCACAACTGTGGTACCCTCCCCAGCTTCAGGCTCAGGTTGAAGATGAGCTCCACAATCCCACACAGCTGGTCTGCGCAGGACTTGAGGAGCTTCGCGCTGATGCCGTCCGGTCCGAGGCCTTCCTCGCCTTGATCTTCCTCAGCTCTGTCCTCACCTGGGTCTTAGTGAGGGTCAGGTTGGGGGGCTGTGTGCTGGGAGTGGGGGGTGTTGGTGGAGTGGGGTGTGGACAGCAGGTCTCGATGACTTTAGAGGCAGCTGTGGTTGGTGTGCAGTCGGGGGGGGGAGGGTGGTTGATCAAACCTATTAAAAAACAGGTTCAGATTGTTCGCCCACTCCCTGCCCCCCATGGCCTGGGAGGAGGTATTCTGGAGCCCAGAGGTGGTTTTAAGGTTTCTCCAGACCCCACCGATGTTGCTCCGTTGCAGCTTGTCCTCCATCTTCTTCCTGAAGCTGTCCTTGCCTTCTCTGATCTTCCTCCTCAGCTCCCTCTGTACGGACTTCAGCATCTGTTCCCCGACCTGAAGATCCTCTTCTTCTCTCTCAGAAGTGTTTTTATCTCATGGTTGATCCAGGGTTTGTTGTTTGAGCAACACCGTATGGTCTTGGTGGGTACGGTGTTGTCCACACAGAAGTTGATGTAGTCCGTGATAGTGTGAGTGAGGCCATTGATGTCCTCACTGTATGGATAGCAGAGCTGCTCCCAGGCAGTGGTTTCAAAACAGTCTTTTAGAGCGTCCATTGCTTCCTCAGACCATATCTTCACCGTGTGCATGACCGGAGGTTGTCTGTGTACTAGGGGTTTGTACACCGGCAGGAGAGGAACCAAGTTGTGATCCAATCTCCCGAGTGGGGGGAGTGGTGATGAGGTGTACGCCTCCTTAGTGTTTGCATAGAATAAGTCCAGTGTTTTATCGTCTCTAGTGTGGCATGTGACATACTGAGTGAACGTGAGCAGAATGGGGGACAGTGAAATGTGGTTGAAATCACCGGAGATGAGGAGAAGAGCATCTGGGTGTTCTGTCAGCAGCCTGCCAGTTACTGAGTGAATGGCGTCACACGCTGTCCCCATGTTCGCCGTTGGAGTTGCATAAATAACAATGCAGATCACGTGTGAGTATTCCCTCGGGAGATAGGTAGGCCGCATGCTAACAGCTAGCAACTCAATGTCTTTGCTGCAGTGTTGTTTTTTAACCGTGATACGTCCCGGTCTGCACCAGCTGTTATTGACATACATCATCACTCCTCCGCCCCTTGCCCTGCCACTGTCTGGTGTCCGGTCTGCCCGTATTGGGTGGAAACCCTCCAGTTCGATGTTAGCATCTGTTGCTAGTTCTGTTAGCCACGTCTCAGTAAACAACATCATGCTAATCTATCTGAAGATGCTCTGGTAACGAGCCATAGCTGCTAGTTCATCTGTCTTATTGAGTAGTGATCGTACATTCCCCATAATAACGGATGGAAAGATGGGTCTGTACCTTATATTGCTTGCCCGCCGTCCTGCTCCAGCACGGCTTATTTCACCCGGTATGTCGAAGTCTTGTGCTAGCATCTTGGTCCAGTTAAGTGCTAACAGCTGGTCTCTGCTGTAACATATCCTGCTAAAAACAGTGGCTCCGTCTGCCAGCTTAGGAGACATTTGGGCGATCCGTGTGTCTGTCCGTCCGTGATGGATAAGGTGTCGCCGGATCAGAAAGATTAGCAAGAGAAGCCAGATAGTAAATAGAAATAGGAAGAAATTGATCCGCTGTTGCAAAAAGGCAGCCTACTCGTGTGGCGCTGGAAGTAGAACACGTATGCAACTTGACCTGCCCGGACAACAACGTCATGCCGCCCTAATTTGATCATAGCCTCCTCAACTCTCCTGACTGGCTGTGTCTAGGTGAGATTAGCAACTGAGGTTGCCTTGTCTGCTCCAGTTCCCATAGCACTACAAAGCAGATGTACAATGGTGGGCCCAACATCCGCTCCATCCTTCTGTACTTTGATGAGGTGTTCAACCGCATTAAATCCCAAAAGCGGATGTTCAAGTATCACATTTCCTACCAGAAATGGCACCTGGTTGGATAAATTAGGGTCGCTGTTACCCGGTAGATTCACTATCACCTCAAGCCATCCATCATAAGGCACATGTTTTCCAGTCACTGCCAAGAGGTTGAGAGGTTCATCTTCCAGTAGCTCCTCCAGAGGTCAGAGTGTGTGTCCCGGTAAGTACGTCTTTTTCCACTTGTGGTCCATGATACTGACTTGTGAGCCTGTATCAAAGAGCACAGTGATAGCATATCCATTCATATAGCACTTGAGTAGCCATTTCTTCCCTACCAATTCAGCTACTCTTGCATGTGCAGGCTGAGTTTATTGGGGTGGGGCAGTGTAGGCGGTGTTCACATTGTTAATCTCAGTTTGCTTTGTGTTGTCCCCATCAATGGACTACCTCTGAGCACTGGCGCCTTGTGATCTCATTGCTGAAGGCCAGGGCTGGTCTTCCTGCCTCTGTTTCCTCAAGCATCCCACTGCCCTGTGTCCGGGTTCTCCACAGCTGAAACAGTTCACGGGTTGTAATGCCCTGTTCTGTACATTTTGGACATCCACGTAATTTTACTTCTCTGCGGAATATGGATCTGTGATCTGCGTAGTGACCAGTTGGTTCAGTGGGCCTTGATTGGATGAAGGACTTCACGATGTTAGTAAGGGTCTCAACTTGAGTAGCCAGATCTTCTGTGATTTTGTTCCTATGTTTGTTCTTGGATCCAGAGGTTGTTTCCTGTTTAACCTCTTGTGCAGTGTCAACCTGAGCACTTCGGGCTACTGCCCCTTTCTGGTGTGGGGTTATGACCTAGCCGGCGTTGTCTTTCATTCTCTTCACTCATAACCTTGATCACTTGTAGCATTTCATCTGTTACACTATGGTCAGTGATGAGGGGTTTCAATTCAGCTCTGATGTCACCATATTTTGGACCAAGGCCCTGGTAAATGGTTCGGAGAAAGACATTTTGGACATTATGTTGGTCATACTCAATATCAGCGTACCTTGAAGCAAACAACACTTTTTGTTTGAGTCCAATTACTCTATAGAGGAACTGCTGTGGAGTCTCGTTGTCGTGTTGGCGGGTGCTCATTAACTCCTGAAAAAGCTCTGTACTGCTCCTCTCACTCAGGTGGGACTGGATGAAACTTTTCAGTTCAGACAATGTCATTTTATCCATGCTGATAAGTATATCTTTAAACTGTCTGGCTTTATGATGTGGAAGTTGCCTTGTGTGATTTCACCTTTGGTGTGGTTGTTCCCCAGGCCCTCTTCAATCTGTTTCCACAGGCTGCTGTAGCTGATGTCAGATGAATGATCACCCACCTGGCCTCTGTGTATTTTAAACTCTTGGCGCTGCAAGAACTGCAAATCTCTTAAGGACGGTATTGCATCGATGAGTAGTTGTCGGGAGGTGTGGCGCTATGGTGGAGGGCTGATCAGGTGTGGAGGAAACGGGTGAGTACTCAACACCAGCAATTATAGGTAAGTTCTCTTTGGCAATCACTCAACTAGCTTTAAGATCAGAAACTGTATCTCGCAGCTCTAGTAGCTGTGAAAACACTTCATCTTCTTTAGCAAGTAAATTTTCATTAGACACATACACTATCGTTCAAAAGTTTGGGGTCACTTAGAAATTTCCTTATTTTTGAAAGAAAAGCACTTTTTTTCAGTGAAGATAACTTTAAACTAATCAGAAATACACTCTATACATTGCTAATGTGATAAATGACTATTCTAGCTGCAAATGTCTGGTTTTTGGTGCAGTATCTAGATAGGTGTATAGAGGCCCATTTCCAGCAACTATCACTCCAGTGTTCTAATGGTACAATGTGTTTGCTCATTGCGCCAGAAGGCTAATGGATGATTAGAAAACCCTTGTGCAATCATGTTAGGTCTGCAATGCTGTAATTGCTGCAAATGGAGGATTCTTTGACGAAAGCAAAGTTTGAAGGAAAAAATTATTATTTCAAATACAAATCATTATTTCTAACCTTGTCAATGTCTTGACTATATTTTCTATTCATTTTACAACTCATGGTGGTAAATAAGTGTGACTTTTCATGGAAAACACAAAATAATTGTCTGGGTGACCCCAAACTTTTGAACGGTAGTGTATGAGCATACATAGTTACAGTAACTTTCTTCATCACCTTGAATTACCATAGAAGAGTCCAAGCCTGATAACTCAATGTGCTGTGCAATTAGAAACAGTAGAAGATGCTAATAGGACAGCTTCTATCAAACAGCCCCGCCCAAACTCCACCCCTTTCCCCACCCACACCCCGCCCCCTCTGACCTGACCTTGACATCCCCTTTGATCCATAATTATCCTTTGATCAGCGACATCCTTTGACCCGTAATTATCCTTTGATCAGCGACAACCTTTTATGACCCGTAAATATCCTTTCATCAACGACATCCTTCATGACCCATAATTATCCTTTGATCAGCAACATCCTTTTTTACCAGTAATTATCATTTGATCAGCGACGACCTTTGACCCATAATTATCCTTTGATTAGCGACGACCTTTGATCCGCAATTATCCTTTGATTCATGACAACATTTGACCCCCGCCCTGAGGGCTGAGCGTGGGAATGGAATGTTAACATATGGGAAATGCTGGGGACGACGCATGTTATAGTTGCAGAGTTTTATATACATACGACTGAAGTAACACCATGCAGGAAAAAAAGAGAACGCACAATCGCAGAACTAAACATTAAACAATAAACTTTAAATTTTAACAAAATAAAATGGTAAATGGCGATAGTGCTTTTACTCATAAACAAGAAGGGGCTTTACAGATCTTGCTATTCACACACACACTGCCCCCCTCACCCTCACCCTCACCCACCCCACCCCTCCATTCCCATGTGTATAATGATTGTGTTTTTATGTATTATCATTATGAATTTCATTTTATTTATTTATCTATTTAAATTGATTCTTGTACTGATGCAGCACATTCAAATAAATCATTCAAACTGATGGGTGATATTTGAGATGTATAAACTTTTTGATCCGCCCTCAGCCAATGAGTGGCAAGGGAGGGTTTGACGGACTGTCCAGTGATGACCTAGAGACGTATCCCTGCGGTTGACCAATGAAACTAGACCACGCCGCATGCAAAAATTCGATCATTAAATAAAATCAGAAAATTAAACAATGAAAAAGAGAAAATCACTACAACTGCGGGTTAGCGAGACACCTGCCTCCAGCCTTTGGTCCAGACCGGTCAAGGATTAACTGGGGGAAAAAAGAGGATTGCCTGAGCTGCACCCAGACTCTGTGGCCGACAGCACCTCCCGCCCAACGACTTTAAAAGAAGACCACCCATTTTTGCCCAAACCAAAATGGAGACAGACCCCACGGCCTAGCCAATGGTGTTCTAGAGGCGGGGTAATCACCAACCCCAGTCGGGTCAACCCAGTGTGAGAAAAAAACCAGTGCATTGGCGATACAGAGGTCATTGGACTAAAGTGAGATTGAACTGTGCAAAAAGTAAGCCTTCAACCGTGCATTTTTGTACCCACTTCCCTCCTTTTTTCCTTAATCAAACGACCCAATAATGACAAAAAATGTTAGTTTAACAACTTAAAAAAAACTTTTATCTGTATGCTTGTGACGATTAGTTTTTGTGCTGATACTCGGAAATTTAACATTTCTCCTATAAAAGCATTTTATATTTTGTGTTTACATTTTTAAATGACCATACAACAGCCTTCTAAGGATTGTCTGCTTGAAACAATTCTGTAAAACATCCCATAACTTGTATGTGATATTTACCAACAGTTAAATTATTTTTATTCAATCAAACCTTTTATCATCTGCTGTGATCTGAAAAAAGTTTTATAACTTTAAGGCAGCGTTGTTTTTTCAACCACTCATGACAACTTTAAACCAGAATTTGGAGAGGGTTTTGGCTGTCTGTGCATCTGCGTGTTCTTTTACCATCCCATATGACTTGAGCTTTTTTACAGGGTGGGTAATTTGAAAAACAAAGCATTTTCAGTCTACAGGTTTTTCAACATTCAAACCCCTCCCTAGTGTTCTGTCTAGCTTATGTCAAAGCTTATGTCAAACCGTCTGTAGCTTTACGTCAAAATTTGCCAGATAGCCAATAATGAATTATTGACACAAGTCACACAAGCGTTATACTTTCAACAAAAGTTAGATGCACCTTTCCAGCATATTTAAGTATGCTAAGTATTTAGTTGTTTAAAAAAAAGTGACAAACTGCTTTTTTTTGTATTCACACAAAACATAGATTTATCATTTACAAGTGTATTTACCATGCCAAATTCTAAAAAATGTTTGTTTTAAAAAATAAGCAGATAACTTTTTTGTCTGCATTACATGATGGTAGCTAGAATGGTAAAGTTTCCTTTTTAGGTATGATGGCTTTTTTTTTTATTTCTCAAGTGAAAAATACTGAATAACTAACTGGTATGTTGTAAGCAAGTGTTAATAAAATACTGTGCAATCACTTGCTTTTCTAAAATACATCTTCTGAAATCACATCTACCATTTTAACTTGATCACTCTGCCAATCAGTGTTTATTCCTTCCGGCTTTTTGGGAGAAAAGTTTAGCAGGCTATGTTTACCAGATTCAGCACACAGAGACATCTGTGTCATTACACCTAAGAGTCAACACAACTCTACAGTTAAAAACAACGATAAAGAACTAAAGCTAACCTGCAGCATCATGTCCCAGCTACTATGGACTTTTTAAAAGAATTACCTTGGGTGTTTGGCTGGTTTTTGAAGGCGTGAAACATTTTGCACCATACTGCATTACCAGCATTAGGGTTACCAGATCTTGAAAAAAATTAATTTGTAATAACAGTGTACTTACTTCTTTGCATAAGAATAGTTTTCATCTTTTGTAATAACAAATAACATGTTGCACAGTGTTGACTCAAACTCTGATTTTGAAACTAGTATATTCACACAAAGTTGCTTCATTATGATTAATGTGGTTAAAAACATTCACTAGTTTCAAAAAAGAAACATTGAAACAAGTATTTGTTTGGAAAAATTACAAAAAACATTTTATTTAGTTGTACAGAAGCATTTTAGGATAAACTAATTTGCATTACCTTCCCTTAAACATTTATCATTGAAAGGCAATAGTAACTCCATCAGTTGTATACTTGTTTCTTTGCATAACACCATTTTAGAGACCTCTTTTTTTAATCACACAAGTACATGTGTGAAGTACATTTACATGTTTGAAAAAAGAATTTTTAACTCCCTTATTTTTTTGTAACAACTTACTCCACTTGTACTAAATATTTATTTATTAAACACCTGATACAAGTTTGTAAATGCTCAACATCACCCCATTTTTATTGCAGTTAGTTTTTTAGGTGTTTTTGTACAAACTAAACACTCTCCGGTATATTTGTGTTCATGTTTGATGAATTTAGTATAATGCTGTCCATGTTGTCATACACATTTTTTGCTTTTCTGTTGACAAAAACTCTGTTTTATAAATGCTACATGAAGATAAACCTGAATCAAACAATACTATATTAAACAAAGTTACTTCAACCTGATTAACATGTAATGTGTAATGTGAAAAAACATAAGTACGCCAGAATCTTACTTGATTAGCAACTTTTGATTAAGTTTATTCTTTTTCCACACAACTTTTTTTTTTGTCGTAGTAACACTAAAATATTTCACTAGCCCGTTTTTGGATCACAGATTTGTTGTAGACAAGTGATTTTTCTTTTCCTCTGGGCAGACTTGACTGTGATTTACTTTTCGAACATCTTGTAACCAGTTTTAAATTTTTGATCAACAATGAAAACCTGAGTCATAAGGCATTTGCTGAATTTCAATGGTTCAGTTCAACACCTTTTTCAACACATATTTTTTGTAGCAAAATAAAAGACAAGGCCTAAGGAACAACAAAACTCTCACCTACTTATCCATTTTTTGAATAATTTGGATGAAAAAAAAGAAGTAATCCATACTTGAGTAAATGGAACAGATTTATTTTGTTCTTACAATCACAGCAAATGTTAGACAAAAACAACTCCAATATTGTAAAAATTTGTTTTGTACAACATACATTGGTGTTCATGTTTGTGGAATCTAGCATAACATTGTCCATATCGTGTCATACACAATTATACTTTTCTGTTGACAAAAACCGTTTTAAAAGGTTACGTGTTAAATTGAAATGTACAACTTTCATGCATTTATTTCACTCACCTGCTTTGTTATTTTCATGCAAACTTGGTTCAACATGATCAGTGTGGTTAAAACCTTGACTACCGTATTTTTGGGACTATAAGGCACACTGGATTATAAGGCGCACTATCAATGAACGGTCTATTTGATGGTCTATTTTCATACATAAGGTGCACCGGATTATAAGGCGCATTAAAGCGAGGTAGTCGGAGCCGGGAAAAAATTTTTTTTGTGTGCATGGAAAGAAAATCCTATCTATAGTCATTATAGACACATATAGCGCGATTGTCTGCGAGTGTGAATGACCTGTTCCACGAGCAGGCGGAACGTTTTTAGTCCGTGGCTGTTCATCGCCATATTGGCCAGGATACTCGTTCGGTACTCACTCGGTACTCGATACGGCTTGCTCTCCGGCGGCAGCCCTGATAAGTAAACATATGCCGGGACGCTTGAATTCTTTCGTCCCAAAAATATAATTTTTGAATATTTAATTACAGCTAAACGGGAGCAGTTTCGATGCCGAAATTTCACATACAAATCCTAATATACGTGTTCTATACACCATCGGCTTTTGGGTATCGACTACCTCGCGAGGTAGTCGGATCTGGGAAATTTTTTTATTTTTTGTGTACATGGAAAGAAAATCCTATCTATAGTCATTATAGACACATATAGCAAGATTGTCTGCGAGTGTGAATGACCTGTTCCATGAGCAAATGTATGTTTTTTGGTCCGTGGCTGTTTACATCGCCATAGTGGCCAGGATACTCGCTCGGTACTCGCTCGGTACTCGATATGGCTCACTCTCCGGCGGCAGCCCAGAGAAGTAAACAATGCAAACAAATGCCGGGACGCTTGAATTCTTTCATCCTGAAAATATCATTTTTGAATATTAATTACAGCTAAACAGGAGCAGTTTCGATCCACGATCCATTGGCAGATAGTGGCGTAACTCGCTAGCAATTTAACTTTGAACGACCTGTTGACACCAATATAGCGGTTGGAGTTCTTTGGTTAATCCACCCAGAATGATGGCAAGCGCCGAATTAGTTTGCTTCACTTGGGTTTTGACAGTATCGTGAGATGGGCGTGCATGGAGTGGCAGATCAATAGGGATGGAGATTTGTGGAAAAAGCCATCTGGCCATTATGTTGAAGCACATATTACTCCGCGAGGCTCCTGACTACTGTAATGCTCCGACAATCCATCAAGCGGTTCGGCTTCGTAGCTTACCAAAGTCGTACTAAAACATTTTTGACAGATTTTTGAGCGCTGTGTACCACATAAAATCGGTTCGAGGTCAGTAAGCACAACCAGAATTAATACATAAGGCGCACCGGATTATAAAGCGCGCTGTCGATTTTTGAGAAAATTAAAGGATTTTAAGTGTGCCTTATAGTCCAAAAAATACGGTAGTTTTCTCAAAAAGAAACATTTGAAACAAGTATTTGTTTGGAAAAATTACAAAAAAAATTTTTTGTTTAGTTTGTATAGTCAGCTATGTTACACAAAACATGTCACATTTTTTAGGCTAAAGTGATTTGCAAAGAACAAGACTAAAACTTTGTTGATCGGAGGTGGTAGAAACTACTTTCGTTATATGTATACTCCTTTGCATAAGACCATTTTTACTGACTCATGTTTAATCCATAAGTACATGTCTGAAGTACATTTATATGTTTGAAGAAAGAATTTTTAACTTCATTTTTTGTAACATGTCAGTGCAGTTGTACTAAACATTATTTATACATTTTGTAATGTTTGGGTTCTCTGTTCTGGGGAAGGTTGTGGGGGTAGGGCTGTGTGGAATGGGGAGAGCATGAGGAGGAGGAGGAGGAGCGTGGATGTGTGAGGAGAGTTGGGAGAGAAAGAGACAGAAGTTTTTCGTGTTGCTTTTTTGTTTTTTGGCATGGTCATGGCCTACAGTGAGCCATCCTGTTAAGAATAAAGGTCTTAAATTGGCAACCTTTTTGTGTTTTTTTTTTTTTTTTTTTTTACAACACGTCTGGTGGATGGCACAATATATTAAAAACCTGATATAAGTTTTGTAATCGCCAGACGCTCATGGTTCTCATCAAGTGCTTGTGCATATCTGGGACGATGCACTCAAACTTATAAAACATCATTTTAGTCTAATATAGTGCTATGGTTAGTATTTTACAATTTGTTTTCATGCTTGCAGACTTTTTTTTTTCTTAATCGGAGGTGATGAAAGAAAATACATGCTGATGTTGAATAAATTTACCACAAGCATTTTATATGCTGTACTGTTGCACACAATTACATCGTTTCTATTGATACGCTTAAGTTTTTTTCTATTTGTTTGGATGCTTACAGAAATGTTTCATGTATTTATTTAATTTTAATTTTATTTATTTAATTCTCCTGCTTGTCGTATTCAACCAAAGTTGCTTCAACCTGATTAACTGTGTATGTCATGAATAGTGAATAAAAGTTTTTTAAATTATTTTACAAAAACCTTGGTCACGTAGTGTAATCTACTAATGAGTTGCTGCTCATTCTTTTATCAGATTCATTTACTCCTGCCATTTTCCATCAAAGAGAGCTTTTTCAAATTGTTTAATACATAACGCACACGTCTGAATTTGTCGCCTCACATCAGCGTTAGGTTGTAATGTTGGGGTTCATATTTAAAATCTTTTTTTCATGATGCATCTGTAGAGCAGTAATGGTGTTTGTACTGGGATGCTTGTCGTTTTTACAAAGTTGTGGTCTTACATTTCTCATTTGGTGAAATTTAAAAACCAGGCTTTCCCCAACATCTACACACAGAGTGAAATTTATTGCTATTCATGAAATAATTTACTGCTACTATGACAAAAAGGTTGTGTGAAAAAGTCAACTAATCAAGTAAGATTCTGGTGTACTTATGTTTTGGTTGTTTTTTTTTTTCCACGTTAATCAGGTTGAAGCACCTCTGGTTGAATACAACAAGCAGGAGAATTAAATAAATACAAGTACATCTCAAAAAATTAGAATATCATGAAAAAGTTCAATATTTTGATCACTTATTTCAGAAAGTGGAATCCATATATTATATAGATTCATTACACAGAATTTTGATGATTATGGCTTACAGCCCATGAAAGATGAATTGGAATCAGATATTCTCAGATATTTGGAAGAAAATGATAATGGAGAATTATCCCTTTTAATACTGTGGGACGCATGCAAAGCTGTAATAAGGGGAAAGATTATCGCAAAACTGGCAACCCAAAAGAAACTGAGACAAGAAAAACTAACCACATTAGAGTCAGAACTTAAGAAACTAGAAAAAGAGCACAAAGACAACACTCATTCTAATGACTCGCTCAAAATTAAGGAAATTAAAAAACAAATAAACGAGATCTACACAATAGAAATCCAGAAGAAACTTACATTTCTGAAACAAAAATGCCATGAAACAGGTAGCAAATCAGCAAAACTACTAGCCTACAAATTGAGGAAACAACAAACGGAGAGAGCAATCTACAAAATCAGAGACCCAGTATCAAAGGAAATAAAATTTAGAATTCAGGAAATTCTTAAAAGCTTCGAGAATTACTGCAAGAACTTATACTCCCTCAAAAAACACAAAATCGCATCCGAAGCCTTCCTAAATACATTAAATCTTCCCCAACTTACTGAATCACAAAATAAAACACTACTGTCAGAAATACAACCTAAAGAATTAGAAAAAGCAATTATGAAACTTAAAGCTAACAAATCCCCAGGAGCAGATGGCTATACAGCAGAATGGTACAAAACCTTTAAACGGCAACTATCTCCTCTCCTCCTGAAAACATTTAACTATGTCCTCCACACAGGGGAAATCCCCCCCTCCTGGAGAGAAGGGGTCATTGCAGTCATACCTAAACCTGAAAAGGATAAACTAGTCTGCTCCAACTACAGACCAATCAGTGTATTAAATCAGGACTATAAAGTTTTTACCGCTATCCTTGCCAAAAGGTTAGAAAATATACTGACAGACTTAATTCATTTAGACCAAACAGGTTTTATAAGACAAAGACAGACACAAGATAACATTAGACTCACTTTACACATAATTCATCATATAAAAAAATATAATTTTAATGCAGCCATATTGGGATTAGATGCTGAAAAAAGCATTTGATTCGGTTGACTGGTCTTTCCTATATAGAATCTTATCCAGTTTCAATTTCCATAATAACTTCATTAGAACTATCCAGGCATTATATAAAAAACCAACAGCTAAAATAAGGATTAACGGTAAATTATCATCATCGTTTGAACTGGAAAGAGGATGTCGTCAGGGCTGCCCCTCGTCTCCGCTGTTCTTTGCAATCTTCATAGAACCTCTGAGCCAATGGATAAGACGGAATCAAAAAATTCAAGGTATTACACTTGGTCAGAAGGAACATAAAATAGCACTCTTTGCTGATGACATTTTAATATACCTGGGGCAGCCGGACACCTCTTTTCCAGAACTAATCTCAGTTTTTTCAGAGTATAGAGAGTTATCAGGGTACGAACTAAACATGCATAAAACCCAAATTTTAACATTCAACTATGACCCAAATCAATATTTACTAAGCAAACTCAAAACCAACTGGGAGATGGAATCTATGAAATATCTGGGGGTCAATATCCCGAAACAACTCAACAAAATTATAACACTAAACTATGATCCACTGATGGCAAAAATAAAATCGGATCTAGCAAGATGGAATATGATACCATTCTTGGGTACTGCACAAAGAATTGAAGCAGTCAAAATGAATATACTTCCGCGTCTTCTGTACCTTTTCCAAGCAATACCGGTAGAACCTCCCAAAAAAACATGGCAAGAACTGGACAGAAGGATCTCAAGATTCAGATGGCAGGGCAAGAGACCTAGAATCAGATATAGAACCCTACAGCTAAACAAAGACAAAGGTGGGCTCGCGCTGCCAAATATCAGGGACTATTTTGAAGCCGCACAAATTAAAACTTTAGTAGAGATATGTAACCCAGTGTTGTGTTTGATGTGTTGTGTTGTGTTTGTGTGACAAACACACAAAAAAATACAAATCAGGAAGGGGGCAAACTCTTTTTCACACCACTGTAAATGGATGGAGGATGGGGAAAGAAGCATTGCTTACTTATGTCATTTAGAAAGAAAGAAGGCAAGAAAGAAATTTAATCAAAACTTTACTGATCCAGGACCAATTATGCACAGATCCAGCTTTGATTGCAAAAGAAATCTTTTCTTTCTATAAGATAAGATAAGATAAGATAAGCCTTTATTAGTCCCACAATGGGGAAATTCCAGGATTGCAACAGCACAGGGATAGCAACACTCAGAGCAACAATCAGAAGGCAAGAAAAAAAAAACAAGCAAGCAAGAGCAGCTAATATACATATGTACATATTACTATAAAATATATATATATATACACACACACACACACACAGACACACAGTGCAGAGCATTGTAGCTGGATGGAATAAATATATGAATATATGAACACAGTGCAGAGCATTGTAGCTAGATGGAATAAATATGTAAATATATAAATATAGTAACGTATACTCAATCTTCTCCAAAATCAAAGCAGAATTTTTCTTTAATCATATTAGTAATGTAATACCACAGATTATTACATAATTTGCAGAGTTATGTGATGGTGATGTTACTGTCGATGAGTTAGACAAAGCTGTAGAGAGCTTGTCTTTAAATAAATCTCCAGGTTGTGATGGTTTGACATCCAACTTTAATATTTTTGAGACCAACTTAAAATTCTACTCTCTCTCATGCTAGAAGAAGCAGTTGATAATTTTTCATTTCTCCCCACCATGAAACAAGGAATCATTACCTTAATCCCTAACCCTGGCAAAGATTAAAAAATATTAGATAGACCTAGACCAATTACATTATTAAACACAGATTATAAGATTGTAACCTTAGTTTATGCTAACAGATCAAGAAGCATTTTAGATGACATCATAAATGACTCCCAAACTGGCTTCATGAAAGGCAGATCCATTCACAATAATATCCACTTAGTAATTGTTCTATCGGATTACAATCATTGAATAGAAGATGATGGTTTCATGTTATTTCTTGATTTTTTTATAAAGCCTTTGACTCGAATGAACATCCCTGTAGAAGAGCTTGGAAGAACGAGGCGATGTGATATATAAACCAAAGTTTATTATCAGCTCCTCTAACAAGTCTCATCTAAGTGCAGCAGCAGAAGAAGGAAAAAGAGACCGAACACCTCCGGCTCTAAGAACTTATACTTGCACATAACAAAAGACATGCAAATCCAAAGCTGACATCCCTCCTTATCTTAATCCACCCATTGTCTTCGTACTCCTCCTCATGGCCCTGGGGGGTCAGGGCAGCTCCTCCGGTCTCCACCGCAGTGCCTGGGAAACTCTTTGATCCTCACTGGCGGTTGAGATCTCTTTGTCCTGTTCTGAGGTGTGAAGTCGCCTTACATATGTAATCACCAAACATTCTCACATGCTTCAACATATGTAGGTTAGGGAATATATGATTAATATAGACCACAGCCCCCACCCCCCAAACGACTAAGAAAAGGACAATAGAAAAATTCACAGTTTAAGATAATTACTATGACATACTAACTGCTACACCTCTTGCCACAGAAGAAACTTTCCAGCAGCTATGCTCCTAAGAGAGTTCAGTGGTAATCATAACAGCATAGTAATATCACAAGTCAGTCCTAAACTGTTACAGCACAATTAGTGAACAACTGTTGAGTAGTTTGCATCAGTCTCTGTGCTGTCTGGGTTTTAATCTTCTCCCGAATCTGCTGTGGGTCCGCTTGGGCGTCCTGCTGGGACCTTCCTGTAAGGAATCTGCAGCTTGGGGAGGAGAGTGATTATTTGTTCCCTGCAGGGGGGCTGAGTCTTTTCTCTTGGGGGGTCTACCCCGCCGAGGTGCTCTCGCCAACCGTGCAGGCTCGTCTCTCAACAAGAAGGCAGGTTTAAGTCTGTCAATGCTGACTGTTTCTTTTCTATCCCCAAAATCAAGCACAAAGTGTTTATCACCAGGTTCCAGCACTCTGAATGGCCCATCGTATGGTGGGCGGAAAGTTGGTTTTAAAGCTTCATGCCTAACAAAAACGAATTCAGCGTTCTTTAAAGCTTGTGGGACAAAAACCCGTGGAAAAGAGTGATGTGCCGGTCCGGGGAGAGAGTCCAGTCCATTGCTGCCTAAAAACCTCGGGGCAGGGAGATGCCCTGGCTCTGGGTTCTCTGGTAAAAATTCACCTGGGAGCCTGAGAGGTTGTGCAAAAACTAATTCTGCTGGAGAGGCGTCTAGATCCTCTTTGGGCGCAGCACGCAACCCCAATAAAACCCAGGGAAGTTTATTTACCCAATTTGTATCCGTTAGTGAGGCTCTGAGGGCGGCCTTTAAAGATCTGTGAAAACGCTCGCATAACCCATTAGCCTGAGGGTGATAAGCAGTGGTGCGGTGAATTGTTGCCCCTAAGCTGCTGGCCATGGCTGACCAAAGCTCCGAGACAAATTGAGGCCCCCTATCGGACGTGATGTCCGATGGGACGGCGAAACGTGCCACCCAGTTTGTCAAAAAAACGCGAGCGACTTCCTCCGCTGTGGTTGACGCCAGAGGGACTGCCTCCAGCCAGCGCGTGGTGCGGTCTATCATTAACAGGTGTGTGAAGCCTTGGGAGGAAGGTAGTGGCCCCACGAGGTCGACATGAACGTGGTCGAACCTTCTAGCAGGGATTGGAAAAGGCTCCAGAGGGGCTTTTGTGTGTTTGTGTATTTTGGCGCGCTGACAAGAAATGCAAGTTTTTGCCCATTCTTTTACGTTTTTGCGCAGGCCAGGCCACACAAACTTTTCGGCGACCATTTTAACTGAGGCGCGCACACCTGGGTGCGCGAGGGAGTGAATTGAGTCGAAAATACGGCGGCGCCATGTAGCTGGGACTAACGGGCGAGGTCGGCCGGTTGAGATATCGCATATTAGGGGGGGCACGCCGTTGCGTAAACCCCTTTGCTCCAGCCTTAACCCTGTTGGTCCAGACAAGAGTGCGCGCACGTCCGCGTCACTACTTTGTTCCTCTGCCATGGCTGCATAATCTATCCCTGCATGGATTGGGGCCGCGTATGTGTCCGCGTTGGTGAAGAGTTCTGCGGCTGAGGTTGTATAATCTGTCTCCTCGCGCTCTGACGATGTCACAGCGCGAGAGAGGCAGTCTGCTACCACGTTAAGTTTGCCTGCAACATGTCGAATGTCTGTGGTGAACTCTGAAATCGCAGCCAGCTGTCTTTGTTGCCTGCCTGACCACGGTTCGGAAATTTTAGCCATAGCAAAGGTGAGCGGTTTGTGGTCTACAAAAGCCGGGAAACTCCGCCCTTCTAACCAGAACTGGAAGTGGCGGATGGATAAATGAAGCGCTAGCAGCTCCCTGTCAAAAGTGCTGTATTTACGCTCGGTTTGATTTAGCGATTTGCTGAAGAATGCCAAAGGTTGCCAGATTCCGCTGATATGTTGTTCTACAACTGCCCCTATAGCTAGGTCCGAAGCATCTGTGGTTAGCGCAATGCGGGCTGAGGGATCGGGGTGAACCAACAATGTGGCATTAGCTAGGGCGCTTTTTACTTCCGCGAAGGCGCGTTCGCGCTCCGGGGTCCATTCGACTGCGTTGGAAGCTTTTTGTTTTCTGAGCGCGTCATATAGGGGCTGCATGAGCTGAGCTGCGTGGGGGAGGAAACGGTTGTAAAAATTAACCATGCCCAAAAATTCCTGCAGCGATTTGACCGTTTGTGGCCGTGGGAAACTTTTTATCGCGTGAACTTTGTCTGGAAGTGGGACTGCCCCCTTCGGAGAAACTCTGTGTCCTAAAAAATCAATTTGTGGCACGCCGAATTTGCATTTGGCTGGATTGATTATTAACCCATGCTCTTCTAGTCTCTGAAAAACCATAGTGAGATGCCGCTCGTGTTCTTCCTCAGACGGGCTGGCTACCAGCATATCGTTGAGGTAGACGAAAACAAAAGGGAGGTCGCGTGATACTGCGTCCATCATCCACTGAAAGGTTTGAGCCGCGCCTTTGAGGCCGAAAGGCATTCGCAAAAATTCAAAAAGGCCAAAAGGGGTTATTACAGCTGTTTTAGGAATGTCCTCTGCTCGAACTGGGACTTGATGATAACCGCGGACCAGGTCTATTTTTGAAAAAATGCGTGCACCCGCCAGATGCAGTGAAAATTCCTGAATGTGAGGAATTGGGTAGCGGTCATGCGCTGTCGCATTGTTTAATCTGCGGTAATCGCCGCACGGCCTCCAAGAACTGTCGGATTTCGGAACCATGTGAAGTGGTTTATTTATTTATTTAGCGAATGCAAAGTCCTTAAGCCAAGCAGTTGCCTCCTGGTTTGCTGTATGGAGGGTGTGTAATCCTCCTTCCAGTCTTTGGAGCGGGCAAGCCTCTATGATGTGTTCCATAGTTTGCTCCTCTCCACATGCGCACAGTGGGCTAGGGCTACTGCCCCATCTGTGAAGGCTGGCCAAGCAGGGGCCATGTCCAGTCCTGAAGCGATTGAGTGTAGACCACTGTCTCCTTGGGAGGTTGGTGCCCGGGACCTGTTGGTTGGGGTTTATCACCAGCTGTTTGTTTGGGACCTCCTTGGTCTCCCATTCCTCTTGCCAAGCTGTCTGGATGGTAAAGTCAGCTGGGGGAGGGTTTTTCCAAATCGGCCGTCTGGATGAAAGTCGGGCAGTGGGTGGGGTGTAGATATCTGCATGGATTGGTAAGTGAGGAAAATCTTTAACTTTTTGGAGCATCCTTTGAGTTAATGCTGCTCGCCGGATGTGTGGAGGGGCTATGTTTGACAGTACAGAGAGCCAGGGGAGTGGTGTTGAGCGGATTGTTCCAGTTATAGTTCTCATGGTTGAGTTGAGCTGGGTGTCTACATGGTGTGTGTAAGATGACCTGGACCAGACAGGGGCACAATATTCTGCTACAGAGTATGAAAGGGCCAGTGCTGAGGTGCGCAGGGTGGAGACTGCCGCCCCCCATTTTGCACCAGCGAGCTTGCAGAGCAGGTTGTTTCATACTTTCACCTTAGCAGCCGTCCCCTTTAGATGTTCCTTGAAGGATAAGGTCCTATCAAGGGTCACTCCAAGATAAGGTGGATTTGGGGCATGCTTAAGCTTGAGTCCGCTCAGGTGGATGTTTAGTTCTCTGGCAGCTTTTGCATTGTGGAGATGAAATACACTGGAGACGGTTTTTGCTGGGCTTGGTTTTAGGCGCCAGATTTTGCAGAACTGGTCCAGTTTAGCAAGATCTTCCGTGAGCACCCGTTCCAGTGGTTCAAAGTCTGGTGCTTGGAATGCCAAACAGATGTCGTCTGCATAGATGAATTTGCGGGATTTTGTAGTAGGCAGGTCGTTTATGTAGAGGTTGAACAGAATTGGAGCTAGAACTGAGCCTTGTGGGAGTCCGTTTTTCTGCATTCTCCATGCACTTGTGTTCTGACTGAGGTGGACTCTGAACCTTCGGTTGGTCAGCAGGGTTTTTATAATTGCTGTTGCCCAAGCAGGGATCACCTTTATAAGTTTCAGGAGGAGGCCTTTGTGCCAGACCGTATCATAGGCGGCTGTAAGATCAAGAAACACAGCCCCTGTCTTCAGTCTGCTCTCAAAGCCATTTTCAATGAAGGTGGTTAGGGCCAGTACTTGTTCTCCTGTACTGCGGTCCTTGCGGAAACCTGCTTGATCCACACTTAGAATATCCTCTATTTCTGGGGAAATGCGTTGCAGTATTAGGCGCTCCATGATTTTGTAAGGAACGCTGAGTAGGGAGATTGGGCGGTAGCTTGCTGGTAGTTTGTGGTCTTTGCCAGGTTTTGGGATGGCAATGACCTTTGCTGTCCGCCATTTCTTTGGGATCGAGTTCGTTTGTGTGATCCTTGTGTAGAATTGTGTCAACCAGGTTAGGGCTCGGGGGCCAAGATTTTTCATGAATTCTGGGAAGATGTTATCGTATCCTGCTGCCTTTCCACATTTCAGGCCCTGTAGGACTTTCTCCAGTTCAGCAGCCTCGAAGGGTTCAGGGTTCGTTTCCTCTACAGGCATTTTTTGGTGTTTTTTTAGCTCAGTTGTAACTGCTCTTCTGGTGTCTTTGTCTTGGGGTGCTTTGGCGATAGTCAGTAGGTGGGATGCAACTTGGTTGGGTGTGACGGATGCTCGGCTTTGGCTAGGGGGCTTCTGTGCAGCTCCTAGGCGACGGATGAGGCTCCAACATTTCCTGCTAGAGTGGGTAAAGCTCCGGTCAGCAACTGTCTCCTCCCATTTCTTTCGCCGGGCTGTATTTAGCGATTCAATGAGATGGTCTGCTATCTCTGGGTCCCCTGATGTTTGATAGGATTGTAGGAGGGCAGCACTTTCTCCGTCCAAACATGGGACATAGAGGGGTTGGTAGCCTCGTGGGATTGCAGTATGGGCAGCCTTGAAGATTGCGCTGCAGAAGCGGTTGTATGCTTCATCTACAGTGATGGTGTGGAGTGGGATGGTAACAACGCTCCGGTCCAGAGTTTCACTGAATTTCTTCCAGTTGGCTTTGCGGAAGTTCCAGCGCATCTTCCTTGGGCTGTATATGACTGGAAGTTGTAGGCCAATGTGTACAAGCAGGGGCCGGTGTTGGCTGTGTGGAAAATCATCAAGAATGAGGATCTGTGTAGGATATGGCTCCCCATTCAAAGAGCTGACCCAACACAGGTCAGGAGAATAGTCCTTCTTCCACCTAGCAGAGTGGAAGGTTCCTCTTTGTTTGGGGTCGTATATCAAAGCGAGGTAATTTCTGGATGCCCAGTCTGAAAGTGCCTCCCCATCACTGTCCACTGCTGGGTACCCCCAGTCAGGGTGATGGCTGTTAAAGTCCCCCACATAGATGGCAGGGTGGGGTAGGGTGGGTAAGACCTGCAGATCCCAGTTGGCATTAGGGGGCTTATACACATTGACAATATGGAAGCCACCAATGATTATGGTGTCTGAGAAATGTGTTGTTATCAGGTGATTTGCTTCAACTATGTCAGAACGCACATAGGTGGCACGTCCATGTTTAGCATGTAGAACATAGCACAGGAGGTCAAAGCCTTTGATGGTGAAGCGGCCAGCTTCCTCTGTGCCAATATGAGTCTCTTGGAGGCAGATTACATCAATCGAATGTTGGAAGGCGAGGACTTCGATAAGGCTTCGCTTGGCTGCAGATAGGCCTTCAACGTTTAGTTGTAATATGCGAAGGGCAGATCCTACCACAAAGTGCTCTTGGGGCTGTTTGCTTTCGGCTTTAGGACTGTGACTAGGATTCTTCTTTGACTTGGCACAGAGGCGTCGTCTCTTCGAATTTAGTCTGCTGGTAGGATCATTAGCTTCCCCAGGCGAGCCCGGGTACTGGCGGAGGGTGCGACGAGAACGCTGATCCATTGCCCCCCCATTGAAGTGGTGAGGCCCAGGGGCTTTTCGAGCGTCTAATAATGCCTAATTTTTCAAGGGTGGCAAACTCGTCCCGAGCTATGGCGAGGCTTGGCCGCGTCTCAGCGCCGAGCTTTGGCAAATACGGGTGGGCCCATTGTGGGAATAAAATGTTCAACCCCGTGTTTAGCCACTGTGGCTGAGAATTTGGGAATTGTGAGTGCTGGAAATTGAATGAATGAATGAATGAATGAATTTATTTATTTCGGATAATACAGTACAGGTTAAAGAAACTGTATAATATAACAACAAGGTCAAATTAGACAAAGACTCCTTCTACTAAACAATTCCACGTGAGTTATCCGAAATGGGTGATGGCTGAAGCCGCAGCTTATATTGCCCACCCATATTCCATCCAAGAATTCAAAGAAAAAAGAGTAAACAAGACAAGAGTGATTACAATTTAGAACAAAGCTAAGACAAAGTGTGACTGAGAGAAAAAAAAAGAAAAAAAAAGAAAACTAAGCTAAGCTAAGTTAAGCAGTTACTATTCAAGACAAATCTAAGACAGAATGTCACAGAGAGAGAAAAAAAAAAACTAAGCTACAACACAACACAGGCTGGATATGTCAATCCTTATGTGAGTTTACATGTCGTCTTGTAAATATGTTTGGAGTATTTCTTCCTTTAGTTTTTGTTTAAATTGTCCAAGCGTTGTACATGATTTTAATTCAGGTCCATAATCGTTCCATAATCTGACTCCTTGCACTGAAATACAGTGTTGCTTGGTGGTTGTTCTCACTGTAGGCTTTTGAAATATACATGTTCCTCTGAAGTGATATCGTTTCTCCCTTGTTTGGAACAACTTTTGGATATTTGCAGGCAGTGATAAATTCTTCACTTTGAACATTATTATTGCGGTTTTAAAGTCAACCAGATCTTTCAACTTGAGAGTTTTTTGTTTAAGAAAAAGTGGGTTTGTTGGTTCCCTGTAAGCTGCTTTGTTTATTATTCTAATAGCTCTCTTTTGAAGCATAAAGAGTGGATATATGTTTGTTTTATATGTATTTCCCCATACTTCATTACAATATGTCATGTATGGGAGTATTAATGAATGATACAAGGTGTATAGTGTGGGTTGATTCAGCAAATATTTCACTCTGTGTAATATTGCAATTGATTTGGAGACTTTACCTTTAATATAATTAATATGTGACTTCCAACACAGTTTGTTATCAATTATTACTCCAAGGAATTTGGTTTCAGATACCCTTTCAATCTCTACACCATTTACACTGAGTTTGGGTACTGGATTGTTGTGATGGTTGTTAAAGACTATAAATTTTGTCTTACTTAAATTGAGCGTTAATTTGTTTGAATCAAGCCACAGTTTAAGCTTTCCTAATTCCTTCCCGAGTGTATCCAGAAGTTGTTCCAAATTGTTTCCACTGCATAGCAGATTAGTGTCATCGGCAAACAATATTAAGTCCATTTTTTCTGAGACTTTACATATATCGTTTATATACATATTGAATAATAATGGTCCCAAAACTGAACCCTGTGGGACTCCACAGGTGACCTTCAGCAACTCTGAGTTTTTGTTGCTAACACATACATACTGATATCTATTCTTTAAGTAACTACTTAACCAGGACAGTGCTACACCTCTAATACCAGAATTTTGTAGTTTCTTTAATAATAAATTATGATCTACTGTATCAAATGCTTTTTTAAGATCTAGGAATACTCCAACTGAATACTCTTTATTTTCAATGGCTGTTGATATTTTTTCTGTAAATTCCATTAGGGCATATGCAGTTGTCCTCTTGTGTCTGAACCCATATTGCTGCTCACATAATAAATCATTCTTCAGTATGAAGTTGTCAATTCTCTCATAGAATATTTTTTTCAAGTATCTTGGAAAATTGTGGTAATAGTGAAATTGGTCTATAGTTTGAGAGTTCCCCTCTGTCGCCCGTCTTGTATATCGGAATTACTTTAGCTATTTTCATTGCATTGGGAAATATACCTGATTGGAGAGACAGGTTGCAGATATACGTCAGTGGTTTTACTATGCATTCGATAACAGTTTTGACTAGTAGCATGTCGATACCATCACAGTCAGTAGATGTTTTACTTTTGAACGATTTAACAATTTCAATGACCTCTCTTTCGTCTGTGTTCTTTATGAAGATGGAGTCTTTTACAGCAGTGTTATTGCATATTGTATCACCTGTTGGCACTGTAGTGGGTATTTCTCGGGCCAGTTTAGGTCCAATGTTAACAAAAAAATTATTAAATTCATCTGCAGGTGAAGCGATATTCACACTCTGAGTCGTTTTATTATTTTTTGGAATATTAGTTGGGTAGCTTGTATTTCTGCTTTTATTTCCAAGGATACTGTTGAGTATTGTCCATGTATTTTTAATATTGTCTCTGTTTTTCTCCAGTTCTTTACTGTAATAGTCTCTTTTACTACATCTTATTATATATGTTAACTTATTTTTGTATGTTTTATACCGCTGCTCTGCTTCTTTTGTTCTTTTCTTTAGGAAAGCTTTATATAATGAATTTTTCTTTTTACACGCCTTTTGTAGTCCTTTGGTTAACCATGGCTTATTAGCAAATTTGTGTTTAAGCTTTTTTATTACTAATGGGCAGTTTTTTTCATAAAGAGTGGTTACAATGTTTATAAATGTGTCATAGGCTTCATTTACATCTGATACATAGACTTTTGTCCAGTCTTGCTTCAGCAAGTCCTCTTTAAGAGAACTGATTGCATTTGGTGATTTGTGTCTGAACGATTTTGAAGTTTTTTCTGCGTTGGGCCCCGTGTGGCCATGGATAAGTGCAAAGGTTGGCAAGTGGTCACTTATATCATTTATCAATAATCCACTTTCTATTTTCTTATCGAAAACATTGACAAACAGGTTGTCAATAAGTGTAGCAGAGTGAACTGTGATTCTACTGGGATGTGTTATTGTGGGATATAGACTCATGCTGTACATAGAGTTCATGAACTCTGTAACTACATTTTGTTGATGAGGCTTCAGTAAGTCAATATTGAAATCTCCACAAATTGCTACCATTTTCTTACTAGTAATATTATTGTACAGCTCGACTAATTTATCTCTGAATGTCTCAATGCAAGTTCCCGGTGTTCTATATATGCAGCTTATGATTAGATTTTTTGTTTTGTCTAGGTCAATCTCAACAGTAACACATTCCAGAATCCCTGGTAGTGCTAAGGACATTTCATTTACAAGCTTACACCTGTACAGGTCATCAATATACAGTGCAACACCACCACCCTTTTTTTGAGTTCTGTTAATATAAAACATCTGATATCCCTCTATTGCCATCAGGGGAGCCTGCTCTTTGTTAAGCTAAGTTTCAGAGACTGCAATGGCTGTGAATTTTCTGTCTAGCTGTTTTAAATAGTCCTGAATCTGTGGAAAGTTTTTGTTAAGACTTCTGCTATTGAAGTGTATTGATAGTTTACCATCTAATTGCATTTGACTTTTGAATTGTTTTTCAGTGTAATATTCACAGTGGTTATGAATATTGTTGAAAAAGTGGTTATCAGGATCAATATCATTCTCCATCTCTTGTGGTTTATGTTCAGCATAATGGTATGTTTTCAGAGTCTGAGTTTCCTCATTCTGTGTCAAATGACTTCCTCCAACTGGGGATAATTGATGTCTACTTGAGTCGGTCATAAGTTTTTGTTTGTTTTGGTTATTTTTATTAAAGTACTTTGGCATGGTGTATCAAAAGAACTATTCTTATCGTGTGTATGAGTATGGATTATCATTGGCTCGTAATTTTCTAATCAGTGTTCATCTGTATTTATCTAAGTCAGTAGCATCTCTGATCATAATACTTTTTGCTTGCTCAGGTGATCCATTTAGTTTAATCCAAATTCTACAGTTTCTTGTCCAGGTTGCTTGTATCTTATCTTGTTTTTTTAGCATCCGTGCCTGTCGTGCTAATTCAGCGTTTTTTTTTGTCAGGTGTTCATTTATGTAAACTTGAGTTTCCTTTCGCTTTTTTGCCTGCCTCAGTATGTTATTCTTTACCCTTCTGTTCACAAAGCGCATCACAATTGATTTCTTTGTTTTGTTATCTTTCTTCGGTAGAGCATAACAGGCTGAGATTGCATTGGCTTCTACCTTAATGTCTTTATCATTAAGGAACTGAAGCACTTGATTTTCTAAGGACATTGACTCACTCATGGGTGCATCTTCACCACTCAGTCCTACTGTGGCATGGGCGTAGGACTGATATCTGATGTCTAGTCCACTTATAACTAGGTCATCAATACGAGAACCTTGTTCAAGATCCTCGAAATTGGGTGAGGAGTTGATCAAACTTACCTCCTGCTGTGGTGACGCTGGCCTGCACCGGTGGTGGAGAAACTCGAGCTGAGCAGGGAATAGAAGCAAAGGACAGTGCATTAACCAAGCGCCTGTTCGCTAGATCAACTAATAACCCATGTGCACACAAAAAATCTGCGCCCAACAAGTTAAAACTCACCGCCGCTACAACAAATGTCCATCTGTACTTGCGGCCGTGGATGCAGAGGTGCAGGCTCTTTTCGCCAAAAGTGTCGATGGTGGAGCCGTTGGCTGCCACCGCTCCATTGCCCCGGGGGCCCATGGCCCGGTCTGCTTGGGAGGGCATGACAAAACTTAGTTGAGCTCCCGTGTCGATAAGGAACCGCTTGCCGGTGTGTCCGTCCGTTACATATAAAAGCTTGCTTTTTTCGCCGAGAACCACCGCTGTTAACGGCTCTCGGCTTCGGCGTTTTCCGGAAATTGTGAATTTGCAGGGGGGAACGCATTTGTAAGCCCTCTCGGCGAAGCGGTGGTGGTAATAACAAACGTCGCTCCGTCTGTTGCGTCCTGGCCGTGTCGCTGTCACCGTGGGCTGATTCTGCTCGGTGATTTGTGGCTCCTCGTGGCTCCGGACATCAGCGTTGAGGTCTGTGGATGCTGCTGTGGGTGTCTGCTCCTTGCAGGCGTTGACGAGCCGTTGGGCTTCGTGAGCCAGCGTGCAGAAGTCTTGCTGGGTGCTGCATAGCATGTTGGCCAGCGTCCCTCTCATGTGTGGTGGCAGCGTACTGAGGAATATGAAATGGAAGAGGAAGTTGTCATTGTCCTCTTCTTTAAGTTGCAGCAAGTCCTCCATGAGGGCCTTGGGTCTGCCTCCTCTGTGGCCGTAAACCGCCAGGATCCTCTCGGCTCTCTCCTCGGCTGAGGGGACGTAATCTGCCACGATGGTCGCTTTCAGTTCTTCATATTTGTCCTGGGCCAGCGGCTGTTGGATTATGCTCTGCGCACATCTCGAAGTGGCGGCGTTGAGTTTGGCGACGATGTGATAGAACTTTGTATCGTCAGCCGTGATGCCCGCAAGTGCAAACTGGGCTTCAGCTTGCAGAAACCACGAGGCGGGGTCTTCCTGCCAGAAGTCCGGCAGGTTGACGGTGACGGCGTTTGTGTAGACCGTCACTGCTGCGTCCGCAGGGTGAGAGTGCCTTGCTTCGGCTCTCTCCGCGGCGCTGGTGCTCGGTTGAGCCCTCTCTATCACTTCTGCCGTGGGGGAACATCGTCCATCTGTTCCCCTGTCTGCATGGGCGCCGGCGTCTGCCTGGGTCGCCACAGATGAGTCGATCGCGGGGGAACGCCTCTGGTCCATCCTCGCGTCAGGGTCACCAGTGTAGAAGAGCTTGGAAGAACGAGGCGATGTGATATATAAAGCAAAGTTTATTATCAGCTCCTCTAACAAGTCTCATCTAAGTGCAGCAGCAGAAGAAGGAAAAAGAACCGAACACCTCCGGCTCTAAGAACTTATACTTGCACATAACAAAAGACATGCAAATCCAAAGCTGACATCCCTCCTTATCTTAATCCCCCCATTGTCTTCGTACTCCTCCTCATGGCCCTGGGGGGTCAGGGCAGCTCCTCCGGTCTCCACCGCAGTGCCTGGGAAACTCTTTGATCCTCACTGGCGGTTGAGATCTCTTTGTCCTGTTCTGAGGTGTGAAGTCGCCTTACATATGTAATCACCAAACATTCTCACATGCTTCAACATATGTAGGTTATGGAATATATGATTAATATAGACCACAATCCCTTTATTTTTCTGTGTTTAAAACATTGAGGCTTTGGTAACAAATTTCAGAACATTATTGAATCACTTTATGAAAATACAAATAGCTCAATTTCACTACCAGGAGGTACGTCGCCTAGGTTTGATATCAAACGTGGGATTAAACAAGATTGTCCCATTTCCCCGTTTCTGTTTATAATTGCTACAGAAATGCTTTCAATTTTTATTTAAAAAAATCAGATATTGCATCATTAAATGTATTAGGGATTCCTATAATCATTAGTCAACTAGCAGATGATGCCACAATTTTTATGGAACAATTAAGTGAGGTCCCCAAGGTTATTGATGCCATTAACATAATTTCTTAGGCCTCTGGACTTGAACTTAATCTGAACAAATATGCATTAATGGCAATTCACCAATGTGACTTAACGGATGCATATAACATTTCCATAAAATCAAGTGTTGTGGAGAAAGGAGGCAGGCGAGACAACGAGCTGGATGACACAGTTACTTTATTCTTCCTCCAGCATATTTTACAGCAAAAGAGAATGTCGGGTCTCTGTGCATTCCTCTTTTATATCTTTATTCCCATGCATCGAGACCCGACACTTCCGACCATAACCATTGTTGTTTAAACAAAGAATTGTGTGGCACATTAACATAACATAACACCAGCTCCGCTCCAACACACTTCTTCTCTCCGGCATTTACTCCTCTCCCCGGGGGGCGCATAGTCCTTACTGTCCCATCTGATACCCCCTGGTGACACCTCCTCCTTCGATCCATTGTCTCCTGGGTAGAGAAGTCCAACACCATGCCCCCACACAGCCCCCCCCAAACACCCAGAAAGGTCACTAACTCCCCCGTCCTTTGGGCTTGAGCTGGTTCCCATAGTGGCTGTAGCAGGGGGGTTGCCGATCCAGTTGAACCGCCCTGCTGGCGGGGTGAACAGGAGGGCACGTCAGTCTGTGGAGGGAAAAGGGGGGGAGGAACACATCAGCCTCACGAATGCAGGTCTCTGTCGAGGGATCACCAACTTGTGGCGCCCCCAACGGTGGGCGTCCGCACTGGGGAGCTTGGGCCAACACCACCTGCTCATCTGCCAACACAAAAGCAGGCTTCAGCCTGTCAATGCAGATGGTCTCTCTACGCACCCCCAAGTCTAACACAAAATGTTTCGCCCCAGGTTCCAACACTCTGAACGGTCCGTCGTACGGTGAGCACAGCAGGGTCCTGTGCGCATCGTGCCTGGCAAAAACAAAACTGGCATTCTGCAAGCTTTTTGGGATGAATGTGCGGGAAAAAACAATGGTGGGCCGGGCCTGGTACGCTCATAGCCTCCGTACTGTGTAAAAATTGCGCTGGCGGATCAGCCTCGGGTGCAGGGTTTTCTGCTAAAAATTCTCTGGAGATCTGCAGCAGCTGAGAAAAATTGATTTCTGCTGGGGAGGCTGCCAAATCCTCCTTAGGTGCGGAGCACAACCCTAAAAGAAGCCAGGGCAGGCGGTTGACCAGATTTGTGTCCGTGAGCGAAGCTCTGAGAGCTGCTTTAAGCAACCTATGAAAACACTCGCATGACCCGTTAGCTTGGGGGTTGTACGCGGTAGTGCAGTGAATTTTGACCCCCAGGCTCTGGGCCATCGTGGACCAGAGTTCTGAAATGAATTGTGGACTCCTGTCAGACGTGATGTCTGATGGCGATCCGAAACGTGCAAACCAAGCTGACAAAAAAGCGCACACCACTTTCACGGACGTGGTAGAAGCCAGTGGGACCACTTCAGGCCAGTGCATGGTGTGGTCCACAATTGTTAAGAGGTACATAAAACCTTGCAACGGCGGGAGGGGTCCCACCAAATCCATGTGGACGTGGTCGAAGCTCCTGGCTGGGATTTGGAATGGCTCGAGGGGGGCTCTGGTGTGCTTGTGCACTTTGGCCCGCTGGCACGTGACGCAAGCTGCAGCCCACTCTTTCACGTCCCTGCGCAAGCACAGCCAGACGAATTTTGCCCCCACTGGCTTCACTGAAGCGCGCACCCCGGGATGCGAAAGGGAGTGGACCAACTCGAAAATGCGACGGTGCCAAGAGCTCAGGACCACCGGGCAGGGGCGGCCGGTGGAGACATCAGAGCAAGGAAGGGCACGCTTCTTGAACCACCCTGCTCTCCAGCTTTAACCCCGCTGGCACAGACTGGAGCGCGCAAATGTCGGCTTCCCCGGCTTGCTCCGCAGCCATGGCTGGGAAATCTATTCCCATGTAGACCGGGCCGATTAATGCGCGTGACAGGCAATCGGCCACGACGTTGAGCTTACCGGCGATAAGTTGAATGTCGGTGGTAAACTCCAAAATTGCGGCCAACTGCCGTTGCTGCCAGACCAATCATGGTTCCGAGACCTTGGCTATTGCATGCGTCAGAGGCTTATGGTCCACAAACGCGGTGATCTCGCGCCCCTCCAGCCAGAACTGGAAATGACGCATCGCCAGGTGGAGAGCCAGCAATTCTCTATCGAACGTGCTGTATTTGTGTTTGTTGTCGCACAAAGCGCGGCTGAAAAATGCGAGTGGCTGCCACGAACGTGAGACGCACTGCTCCACTACTGCCCCTATGGCAATGTCAGATGCGTCTGTAGTGAGTGCTATCCATGCAGACGGGCCCGGGTAGGCTCACAACATGGCATCTGCAAGCGCTGTTTTGGTGTTAGTAAAAGCCTGGACTCGTTCGGGAGTCCAGTCGATGGCTTCCGCGGGCTTCTTTTTTTAAAGCGTGGTGTACAACGGCTGCATCAGCGTGGGCTGCCCGGGGAAGGAAGCGGTTATAAAAATTAACCATTCCCAAAAACTCCTGTAGTGCCCTCACGGTCTGCCGGCACGGAAAGTCCGACACTACGCGCACTTTGTCCGGTAACGGGATTGCGCCCTCCGGCGAAATGCGGTGGCCCAAAAAGTCAATCACTGGCACACCGAACTGGTACTTCACTGGGTTAACTATCAACCCATGCGCTTCCAACCTCTGGAAGACTGTCCAGAGATGGGTGATGTGCTCCTCCTTGGATGTGCTGGCTACCAGAATGTTGTCTAAGTAGACAATAACGAAGGACAAGTTGCAAAGCACTGCGTCCATCATCCTCTGGAAGGTCTGCACTGCTCCTTTTAATCTGAACGGCATGTGTAAAAACTCGAAAAGGCCAAAAGGAGTTATTACCCTACTGAATCTGCCTTATGATAGAGGGGGGCTTAATTGTCCAAATCCACTGTGGTATTATTGGGCAGCTCAGTTGTGAAGGGTGATGTTCTATTACACTAAGGAAAATGCTCCACAGTGGAAACAGATGGAAAACACATCACCCCATATTCCTCTACCCATGTACAGTATATGTACTCTACTGATATCAAAAATCTCAAAAGGAACACAAGAAACCCCATGGTCAGGAACGTGATTGGTGTTTGGCACAAAGTTAGAAAATACTTTGGAGAAGCGGGCTCTCTCTCTCACTCTTCAGCCTAATATGGGGAAATGATCATTTCTATCCTGGTAGAAAGACTGAAGGGTTTAAAATCTGGGCCAACAAGGGTCTGGAAAAAAAATGGAGATATTTATGATATGTACCATAAATAAATGACGTCCTTTGAAGAAATTGTTACCAAATACAATATAGCCCATAGCCACTTCTATGAATTTTTACAAGTGAGAAATTTTGTCAGAATACAACAAAAATCCTTATCTATTCCACCCTTGGGTAACTTAGAGGAGATGATGATGAAGAACAGTAAGGGGAAGGGCCTAATCTCTAAAATATATAAATGTCTGGTTGATGAGTCCTCTGAATCATCAGCTGGACGGCTTCAGGCCTGGACAGACGATCTGCAGGACAACATCACCACTGAGGAGTGGGAGACAGCTTGTGCCAAGGCCCAATCTCAGACAGTTAACATACATCTTAAACTTTTACAGTATAACTGGTTAATGCGCACGTACCTGACCCCAGAAAAACTGAATAAATTCAACAGTGCCATTCCAGATGTCTGTATAAAATGTGGAAATGATAAAGGTACACTTTTTCATTGTCTGTGGCAGTGTTCTCAAATCCAAATGTTCTGGGTCGAAGTGAACCAACACATACAGCAAATATTAAATATCCAAATACCTTTGGATCCCAAACTTATTTTGGATATATACCCCATAACTTACAAGATAAGGAGGACACAAAAGACATTCCTAGAATTGAGCTTGCTGTTGGCTAAAAGGGTTATTGCCTTAACATGGAAGGAGGTGAACAGGCCAACTATTGGCAGGCGGCTTTGAGTTGACTACAACTTTGCCCTTGGAAAAGATTACCTACTCTATTAAGAACAGGCAATCAACATTTGACAGTATATGGGGTCCCTTTATTCAATATTTAGAAAGAGCTGACCTGTCCTATGCCATCCAATCACCTGATGTTGATCAATAGAGTGGCCATCTGCAGTTCACCTGGAGAACAGCTATTATAGTAGTTTCTTGACTTTGGTCTGATTTAATGTTATTTTAATCCAAATGCCCCAAGTTACTGTATATATTTTTTGAATGTTCTAATGTGTGCTCTTTTTCCCTTTTTTCTCTCTCTCTTTCTGTTGCTGAATTTTTTTTTCTTTTAGTCTTATAAATCGTTTATCACTTTATTTGCGATTTCATGTATGTCAAGAGGAGGGGTTTATTGAAATATTGTGTGCTTGGTATGTTGTTCAAATGTGTAATGTTTAATATGTTGGAAAATAAAGACACTGTTGGAAAAAAAAAAGGCGTTATTACCGCTGTTTTTGGAATGTCTTTGGCGCGTACTGGGACCTGGTGGTAACCGCGGACCAGATCCACTTTGGGAAAAAACACGCGCCCCAGCCAGGTGCATGGAGAAATCCTGGATGTGTGGAATAGGATAGCGATCGTGTTCCGTAGCATTGTTCAAGTGCTGGAAATCACACAGTCGCCATGACCCGTTGGCTTTAGGCACCATGTGTAGTGGGGATGCCAGCGGGCTGTTGAAGCACCTGACGATGCCCAACTGCTCTAAGTTGGCAAACTCCTCTCGTGCGACAGCCAGTGTAGCTGCGTCCAAACGGCGAGAATGCGCGAACACTAGCGGGCCTTTTGTCGTTATAAAGTCCTCGACTGTCGTTACAGTAGCTAAAAAAGTCGGGACCGTGAGTGCTGGGAACTGTGCGAGTAAATGTTAGTACTTACCCCCTGGAGCTATAACGTTAGCCAGTGTTGTCGACCCAGCTCCCCTAGCTGTGCAGGCCAGTGAGGTAAAAGAGGCAGTGTCCACTAATCTCCTATTAACAACATGGACTAACAATCCATAAGCGCATCGAAAATCTGCACCTAAAATGGGGCCGGAACATGCAGCTATCACAAAGTCCCACTGAAAGCTGAGTCCATGTAAGAATATCGTCAGTGTTCGCTCACCAAATGTCCTGATGGTGGATCCGTTGGCGACCGTGAGCTCGGGACCGCTGCGTCCTGCCACCCTGTCTGCATTGACCGGCAGGATGAGGCTCTTCTGGGAGCCGGAATCCACCAAAAACTGTCTCTCCGAACGTGTGTCCGTGACATAAAGCAGTCTGTTCCTGTCGCCATTGGTTGCAGCTGCCATTGAATTCCAAAAGTCCCGTCTCCCCTGCTTCTTGAATTGGCATGGCGCCAGGCAGCGTTGGGCATTTGAGCTGAAACGCCAATGATAAAAACAGATTGCCCTGTTCCTTTGTCTTCTGGTGTCTGTCCCAGCTACCACGAATGGCTCCTCGACCTTGCTGGAGTCCCTCATGGATGCCGGTGCCACTGTTTGCACGCTGAGAGTTCTGGTCGCCAAAAGGATGCGGTCCGCTTCCTGCTCCAGGGTACGGTAGTCCTTAGCAACCAGTCACGGCAAGTTGGCCAGGATCGCCCTCACTGTAGCCGGTAGGTTCCCGAGGAACAAGTGAGCAAACAGGAAAGAGAAGTCATCCTTCCCACTCAGCGCCAACATGCTCTCCATCAGCTCCACTGCTGATTTGTCCCCTAACTCCGTACGCGTTAGAAGCCTCTCTGCCCTCTCACTGTTAGAAAGGGTATAGCGCTGGAGGAGCATCCTCTTGAGCACCTCATATTTTCCTTGGGCTGGCGGCTCCTGAAGCAGGCTTGTCACCTGTTGCATGGCGACTACGTAGTAATACCTGGTATCGTCCGTTGTTATCCCGTGGAGTGCAAACTGGGCTTCTATATGCAAAAACCACGCGGTCGGGTGGTGAAGCCAGAAGCCTGTGAGCTTGATTGGGACCACGCACGCGGCACTGGTGCTCTCCCTCCAGGCAGTCTCCGGGGCGGGGCTCAGCTCGCTTTCCATGGCACGTCTTGGGGTCACCAGTGTGGAGAAAGGAGGCAGGCGAGACAACGAGCTGGATGACACAGTTACTTTATTCTTCCTCCAACATATTTTACAGCAAAAGAGAATGTCGGCTCTCTGTGCATTCCTCTTTTATACCTTTATTCCCATGCATCGAGACCCAGCATTTCCAACCATAACCATTGTTGTTTGAACAAAGAATTGTGTGCCACATTAGCATAACATAATGCCGGCTCCACTCCAACACACTTTTTCTCTCCGGCATTTACTCCTCTCCACAGGGGGTGCATAGTCCTGACTGTCCCATCTGATACCACCCGGTGACACCACCTCCTTCGGTCCATTGTTCCCTGGGTGAAGAAGTCCAACACCATCCCCCCACAGTGTTAAATATTTGGGTATACATATTTTGAAAAATCCACTGGAAAGAGAAAATATGAATGTATAGAAGGTAACTGATGAATATCAAACTAAACTTAACACTTGGTTATCGAGAGACGTCAGCCTGCTAGGACTCTTTTTAATGAAAATGGAAAGTATATCAAGAGGTATCTATCTAGCGTATTCTTTAGCCATTCCAACCAGAGCTATTAAAAAGTTTAATCAATTAAATTCTGACTTTATTTAGAGGAAAAAATACTATGTAAAGAGAATTGACATGATCAACGATTATAAAGATGAGGGCCTACAAGCCATTGACTTTGATTTTATAAATGGAACACTTAAAATAAACTGGTTGAAATCTCCTCTAAACAATAATAGCTTTTGGTTTCATATCCCTCGAGAAATATTTAAGACGTTAGGAGGCACTGACCTATTATTAAAATGTGATTTCATTTTTCAAAAGTTACCAGTCAAATTATCTCTCTTTAACCAGCAAGTCCTTTTGTATTGGAAACTTTTATAAAATCACAATTTCACTCCACACAACACACCAATTTGGAACAATAGATACATATCTATCAAAAATAAGTCCATATATAACAAGGAGTGGTGGGATAGGGGATTCTGGTCTCTAATGCGTTGATAGTGACGGGTGTTTATTGTCAGATGAAAACTTCTGCCTCAAGCATGATTTTAAAGCTGACCGCAATTTCTTTTCTTCATTATCTAAAGCTATTCCTACTTCAGTTATAGCTTTAATTCAAGGTATTGTCTGAAATCTAAATCCTCTCACCCTTCAACTTCCATGTCTCCTGGTTGGAGGCTGTGACTTGAAGAACATTAAATTCCCAAATAAAACTATTAGAAAATTATACAATGACATATCTTACCCTTGCTTTATCTTTCAAAATTCTATTACCCAGTTCTTTTCAAAAGAATTGGGTGCACGCGCACGCAGCGACTGACAGTGAGTGAAAAAAGTTTGACGTCTGTGTCTCTGTTTTTATGCACTTTAATGTGTTTTAACGTAATTCTCTGTGCCGTTTTTGTCCTTGAATGTTTGTGGACTATAAAACGAAGAGCTCCCTGGTTCCATCAATATGGATGTCGTTTCTTTCTTACCGGCTCTTTGTCTTGGAGGTAAGCGCGATCGCGATCACGCCGGGAAGAACGCAGTATTCCAGAGACATGTTACTGCATTTAAAAATGGATAATGCAGCACCAGGAAACGGGCGGGAAACATCTGTGCTGACCCATCACACCCCGGCCACAAACTGTTTGAACTTCTATCTTCTGGTCGTCGTTACAGATCACTGAAGGTCAAAACCACCCGTCACAGGAACAGTTTCTTTCCTCAAGCCATCACTCTGATGAACTCCTAACATTCACCTAGTCCTACCTGTTTGCTGTACTCATGGCCTTTCATCCATTATTACATTGCACATAACTCTCACACTGCTTTTTACTTCATTCACATTATATCACTGAATCTGAGTCCACATTGAAATACTGTGTGATTGTATATTTTTTCATATATTTCTGCAAAGTGTGGTTAGTCCGAGTAAATAACTGCATATATTCCTGTATATATTTGCATCCTTTTATAGAAACGTGGACAGACTGTAATTTACTGTACATACTCTGTTTGTCATTGAATCCTTATTTAAATCCTTCACCTGAACAACGAGAGCAAGTTTTTAGCCAAAGTCAAATTCCTTGTATGTGTTGTGCATACTTGGCCAATAAAGCTGATTCTGATCTGTGTTTGCGTATGTGCCGCAACTGCCAGACTTTATTCTAAGAGATTTTCATGGACACAGCGATGAAAAGAGAGACAAGAGGAGGAAACACACAAAGTGTGGAGGCGTAAGATTAAACCTGAGGAGGCGTCAGCTTAACCGCATTCCTCTTCCTTCCATTATTGTGGGGAACGAACAATCCCTGAGAAATAAAGTGGATGAAATTCAAGGAAATGTACGATATCAGAAGGATTTCAAGAACTGCTGTGTCATGGTTTACACGGAGACGTGGCTTACGGCGCATGACCGGGACCCGGACCTGTGTATTGATGGCTTTGGAGCCCCACTTCACTCGGATCAGCAGGAAGAGGTAACAGGGAAACGTCAGGGGGGCGGTGTGTGTTTATATATTAATAAACAGTACTGTACATCTGTCATGGTCAGAGAGTGCATCTGTACACCAGATGTGGAGCTTCTGTCCATGTCACTATGCGTATTTTTTATCTACCCCGCGAGTTCCCCCAACTTTTCATAACGACTGTGTACATTCACCTGCGAGCGGATGCTGCCTCCGCCTCCAGCACCGTCTTTGATGTGGTACAGCGGTTGCAGTCGATTTCCCCAGAGGCTCCAAATTTTATCCTTGGGGATTTTAACCATGTGTCTCTAAAGAAGACACTTAAAAACTTTTATCAGTATGTCTCCTGCTCAACCAGGCGAAAAAAGACATTGGACCTGTGCTATGGATCCATAGAGAGGGCCTTTAAATCTCTTCCCCTTCCTCCTTTAGGATCGTCAGATCACAACTGTGTACATTTGCTGCCCACATACAGTGGGGCAAAAAAGTATTTAGTCAGCCACCAATTGTGCAAGTTTTCCCACTTAAAAGATGAAAGAGGTCTCCAATTTTCATCATAGGTATACCTCAACTATGAGAGACAAAATGAGGAAAAAAAATCCAGAAAATCACATTGAAGGATTTTTAATGAATTAATTGGTAAATTCCTCAGTAAAATAAATATTTGGTCACCTACAAACAAGCAAGATTTCTGGCTCTCACAGACCTGTAGCTTCTTCTTTAAGAGGCTCCTCTGTCCTCCACTCGTTACCTGTATTAATGGCACCTGTTTGAACTCGTTATCAGTATAAAAGACACCTGTCCACAACCTCAAACAGTCAGACTCCAAACTCCACTATGGCCAAGCCCAAAGAGCTGTTAAAGGACACCAGAAACAAAATTGTAGACCTGCACCAGGCTGGGAAGACTGAATCTGCAATAGGTAAGCAGCTTGGTGTGAAGAAATCAACTGTGGGAGCAATTTTTAGAAAATGGAAGACATACAGGACCACTGATAATCTCCCTCGATCTGGGGCTCCACGCAAGATCTCACCCCGTGGGGTCAAAATGATCACAAGAACGGTGAGCAAAAATCCCAGAACCACATGGGGGGACCTAGTGAATGACCTGCAGAGAGCTGGGACCAAAGTAACAAAAGCTACATCAGAAACACACTACGCCGCCAGGGACTCAAATCCTGCAGTGCGAGATGTGTCCCCCTGCTTAAGCCAGTACATGTCCAGGCCCGTCTGAAGTTTGCTAGAGAGCATTTGGATGATCCAGAAGATGATTGGGAGAATGTCATATGGTCAGATGAAACCAAAATAGAACTTTTTGGTAAAAACTCAACTTGTCGTGTTTGGAGGAGAAAGAACACCATACCTACTGTGAAGCATGGGGGTGGAAACATCATACTTTGAGGCTGTTTTTCTGCAAAGGAACCAGGACGACTGATCCGTGTAAAGGAAAGAATGAATGGGGCCATGTATCGTGAGATTTTGAGTGAAAACCTCCTTCCGCCAGCAAGGGCGTTGAAGATGAAACGTGGCTGGGTCTTTCAGCATGACAATGATCCCAAACACACCGCCCGGGCAACGAAGGAGTGGCTTCGTAAGAAGCATTTCAAGGTCCTGGAGTGGCCTAGCCAGTCTCCAGATCTCAACCCCATAGAAAATCTTTGGAGGGAGTTGAAAGTCTGTGTTGCCCAGCAACAGCCCCAAAACATCACTGCTCTAGAGGAGATCTGCATGGAGGAATGGGCCAAAATACCAGCAACAGTGTGTGAAAACCTTGTGAAAACTTACAGAAAACGCTTGACCTCTGTCATTGCCAACAAAGGGTATATAACAAAGTACTGAGATGAACTTTTGTTATTGACCAAATACTTATTTTACCGAGGAATTTACCAATTAATTCATTAAAAATCCTTCAATGTGATTTTCTGGATTTTTTTTTCTTCTTATTTTGTCTCTCATAGTTGAGGTATACTTATGATGAAAATTGGAGACCTCTCTCATCTTTTAAGTGGGAGAACTTGCACAATTGGTGGCTGACTAAATCCTTTTTTACCCCACTGTATAAAACTGCTCTCAGAAGAGACAAGGTGAAGACCAGAGACATAGACGTATGGACAGAGGATTCAGTGCACTGCCTCCAGGAATGCTTTAACTGTACAGACTGGGAGGTGTTCACACTGGCCTGCGGAGAAGATTTGGACTCTTTAGTGGATGTGACATGCTCATACATGGCTTTCTGCAGGGACATGATTGTTCCACGTAAACGTGTCAAAATATATCCCAACAACAAGCCATGGGTTACAAAATCAGTTAAATCCTGCTTACAGAGGAAAGCACTTGCCTTTAAACAGGGGGTTGTTTCTGAGCTGCAGGTTGCCACAAAAGAGCTGAAGTCAGAAATTTTAAGAGCAAAACAGAATTATAAATCAGAGTTGGAAAGCAAGATGGCAACAAAGAAGCTTGGTTCAGCCTGGGCTAGTATGAAAACTATTGCAGGCCTTCAGAGTACAGAGCGCAGTAATCGTGTGTTTTTAGATGGTTTTAACTCAGACTCAGAGCTGGTTAATGTTCTTAATTATTTTTATGGTTGTTTTGATTCCTTTGATTTTAGCACAGAAACCCAAGATTTGAAACAGAAACTCAAAGACAATCAGCACTTTTTTTTTTCCACAATATCTTTATTGAACCTTTTTTTTTTTAACAAACATGATACAAACAAACACTAACACTAAAGTACTACAAAAAAAAAAAAAAAAAAAAAAAAAATGCCCTAAAAACACCAACAACCACCAACAAAATCAAGTCTTCAACAATGCTCCTCTGTTTAGTCTAGACAATCCAATACATTAGTATACATATTATGTTCACCAGTTTGGAATTTACAAGGTCCACACACATCATTCACCTTCTTCTTCAAGAGTTATGTTTAAATTTTTTACATAATCAATAAAAGGTCTCCATATATTCTCAAACACAATTTCCTTTGATTTCAGTATATATGTTATTCTTTCTAATGGAAGGTTTGTTAACATCTGTCTTAACCACTGAGTCACATCTGGTCTATGAGTCTTTTTCCATAATAGTGCAATACATTTTTTGGCATTAAGCAAACTGAGGTCTATGAATGTTCTTTCACTTTTATTGAAATTATGCTTTTCTGGGTACAGACCCAACAAAAACAGTTTAGGATTCAATATGATTTGTTTTGAGATTATTTTTTCAATTGTTACCCTCACCTCCTCCCAAAACATTCTTATTAATCTACATTCCCATAAACAATGAAATAGGGTTCCTTTACTTTCCATGCATTTTGTGCATGTATCTGGTATATTTTTGTTATATCTATTTAACTCCTCCGGTGTAACATACATCCGCATTAACCATTTGAAATGTATCAATTTAAGGCGTGCATTTATTGATTTGGTTTGAGCTTCTGTACAAGCCAATTCCCATTGTTCCTCTGAAATTTCAATTTGCAGATCTTCTTTCCAGTAGTTTAATCTTTTCAGTGAATTTTCACTTGAAGATAGTGTCAATGAGTTATAAAACTCTGAAATAATACCCTTTCTTTTACTATCTTTCATCATCATTTTTTCCAAGGATGAATAAATAGGTCGAGTGAGAGCTTTATTTTGATTTGATCGAATAAAGTTTCTAAGTTGAAGATATTTAAAAAAATGTGTTCTATTGAGATTAAATTTGATCCTCAGCTCTTCAAAAGACATTATGTTGTCTGCACATGGCAAATATAAATCCTGAATCTTTTGTATCCCTTTTAAATTCCATACTTTAAATACAGCGTCCGCTCTCCCTGGTTTAAAATATTGATTACCCCATATTGGACTAAATTGTGACAATAACTGTGGTTCTTTTAAATAGTTTTTAGCTTCACACCATATTTTGATCATATGCTTTACAAATGGATTTTTAACTTGTTTTTGTAATTTTTTTGCCGAATCTGAGTATATGAATATGGGAAGAGGTAAAGGTAAATTGTATGATTCCATTTCAGTCCAGTGAGGGAGATCATTTGATGAAAAATAATATGTCATAGACCTCAGTTGTGCCGACCAATAATACAACATAAAATTTGGACATTTCAGACCTCCACGATCAAATGGTAAATATAATAAAGACAAACGTAATCTAGCCCTCCTGTTGTTCCATATAAATTCCACTAACTTTTTTTTTATTCTTGAGAATAGATCTAAAGGTGGTGATAAGGGAATGTATTGAAATAAATAAAGTATTTTAGGTAAAATATTACTTTTAAGTATATTGATTCTCCCGATCATCGACATTGGTAGTGACATCCATCTCTGAGTTAACTCATTGATATCTGACATTAAGGCTTCATAGTTGACACTGGCGACTGATTCTAGCTTAGGCATAATTTGGATTCCTAAATATTTAAACTGATTTACAACATTGAATTGATTTACCTCAGGGGCTGGGTAATTTCTCTGGGTCTCATTTAGCATTAATATTGAAGATTTAGTTTTATTTATTTTATATCCTGATATTTCCCCAAAATTCTTTATTAAATTCAACAAGGTTGGAATTGATTTTTTTAGATTCGACATAAACAAAATTATATCATCGGCGTACAGGGAGATTTTATGTTCTGTTGGTCCAACTTTAATTCCATATATTTGTGAATGTAAACGTATCGCTATCGCTAAAGGTTCAATTGCCATAGTAAACAGTAAAGGTGAAAGTGGACAGCCTTGTCGACATCCTCTATTGATTTTTATTGGTTTTGAAATATTGTTATTTGTTAGGATTTCTGCTGTAGCATTATTGTATATTATTTGAACCCATTTTATGAAATTATTTCCAAGTCCAAACCTTTGTAGGACTTCAAAAAGAAAGGGCCATTCAACTCTATCAAAGGCCTTTTCGGCGTCCAATGATAGGAGAGCTGTATCCGGTGCTTCTTTATTAAAATAAATAATATTAAATAGTCTTCTTACATTATGGAAGCCTTGTCTACCCTTTATAAAGCCATTCTGATCTCGATTAATAATATTTGGTAAAATTTCTTGTATTCGTCTTGCTAAAATTTTACAGATTATCTTAAGGTCGGCGTTTAATAGGCTTATTGGTCTCATATTTTCACATTTATTAGAGGGCTTACCTGGTTTTGGCAGCAGTATAATTAAGGCATTATTTATGTATGATGGTAAATTATTATTTTGAAATGCTTCTAAAACCATTTCCAAAAAAGGTTTTATTAATTTATTCTTAAATTTTTTATAAAGGTCAACTGGAAGACCATCTGGTCCTGCACTTTTTCCTGATTTCATATTATCAATGGCTAGCCCAACTTCTTCTTGACTAATTTTAGACTCCAATATCTCCCTGTTTTCATTTGGAATACACGGTATAGATAGTTCGTTCAAAAACCCATTTAGTTTTGTTAAATCAGGTTCATTTTTGGTATCATATAATTTTTCATAGTAATCTCTAAAGGCTCTATTAATTTCTAAAGGATCTATAACTACCTGTCCGTTACTTATAATACTGGTAATTGGTGTTTTAATTTCCAATTGTTTAATCTGCCATGCTAATAATTTTCCTGATTTTTCACCTTGTTCATAAAAAGATTGTTTCAATCTTAGAAGACTCGAGGCAGCTCTATTCGCTGATTTTTTGTCGTATTCAGCTCTCAAAATCAGTAATTCATTCTCCAACCTTGGGTCACTTCCTGCATACACTTTTTCCTGAAGACTTTTTATTTTATGTTCCAATTTAGCTCTCTCCTCTCGAGTCTTCTTAGATTTTGATCCTGTATAACTAATAATATGTCCCCTAATAAAAGCTTTGAAAGCCTCCCACTTTACACATGCTGATGTTTGTGTAGTATTGATGTCAAAGAACTCGTCTATCTGTTTTTCTATATACTTGACAAATTCCTCATCCTGAAGCCATTTATGCTGAAATTGCCATCTACCTGATTCCTTTGTCAATTTTTTATCTACATATATTAGACAACAGGGTGCATGATCAGAAATCACGATGTTATCATAAAAGCAGTTTTGAATCTTGGACCTTAATTCTGTGGAAATCAAAAAATAATCAATACGTGAGAATGTCTTGTAGGTACTGGAATAACAAGAATAGGCTTTAACTTGTGGTTTCATTTCTCTCCATATATCTAACAATCTCAATTCTTTCATAAAATGATTAATAGTCATCCTACATCCAATGTGCGTACAATCCAGTCCTGTTGATCTATCCACACCTGGATTCAATGTACAATTAAAATCCCCTGCTATTATATGTTGCCCTGTAAGTGATGATAAGATGAGAAATAAATTAGCAAAGAACTTCTGATCATCTATATTGGGACCATATAAGTTCACAAGATTTATATTTTCTAATAGCAAAGAACCTTGAATGATTACATATCTTCCAAATTTGTCTCCAATTACATTTTTCACCTGAAAAGGAACTGATTTATGTATGAGAGTCATAACTCCCCTGGCTCGGGATGAAAATGAAGAGGTGAATACACTTCCCTGCCATCTACTCCTAATTCTTTTAACATCCTCCTCTATCAGATGAGTTTCTTGTAAAAACACAATTCTTGAACCCATGTCCTTTATTTTAAGATAAGATAAGATAAGCCTTTATAAGTCCCACAATGGGGAAATTCCAGGATTGCAACAGCACAGGGATAGCAACACTCAGAGCAACAATCAGAAGGCAAGAAAAAACAAGCAAGCAAGAGCAGCTAATATACATATGTACATATTACTATAAAATATATATATACACACACACACACACACAGACACACAGTGCAGAGCATTGTAGCTGGATGGAATAAATATATGAATATATGAACACACAGTGCAGAGCATTGTAGCTAGATGGAATAAATATGTAAATATATAAACACCCACAGTACGGAGCATTGCAGCTAGGTGGAATAAATATGCAAGTATATAAACACACACAGTGCGGAGCAATGTAGCTAGATGGAATAATATGTAGATATATAAAAACACAGTGCGGAGCATTGTAGCTAGATGGAATAAATATATAGATATATAAATATAAACACACCCAGTGCAGAGCATTGTAGCTAGATGGAATAAATATGTAAATATATAAACACACACAGTGCAGAGCATTGTTGCTAGGTGGGATGAAACAGCATAACCGTCTATTTAGTTATCCTACATGGTATGATTATGTGCCCATACATATTCTCACCCTCCATAGCGACCGGTATGTTCCTAGTTGTATGCCGGAGAGGACCATTGTGTAAGTCTATTGCATCTTTTGCATTAAAAAAAAACTATTAGTTTGTTACGTCTTTTTGCTATCTCTGCGAGCAGCCCTGCTTAGGTTGTACAGTCTGACAGCCGTTGGTAGGAAGGACCTACGAAACCTCTCGGTTGTGCACCTGGGATGATGTAGTCTGCTGCTAAATGAGCTCCTCAGTGCATCCAGTATGTCCTGCATAGGGTGGAACTCGGACTCCAGCAGAGATGACAGTTTAGCCACCGTCCTTCTCTCTCCTATCTCCTCCATCGGATCAAGGCGTTGCCCCAGGACAGAGCTAGCTTTCTTAATCAGTTTGTTCAGTCTCTTCCTATCGGCTGCAGTAATGCCACTGCCCCAGCAGACCACTCCAAAAGTGATGGCTGATGCCACCACCGTGTCATAGAATGACTTCAGCAGCGCCCCTTGTACACCAAAAGACCTGAGTCTCCTCAGCAGGAACAGCCTGCGCTGTCCCTTCTTGTAGAGTGCGTCAGTATTGTGTGACCAGTCTAGTTTATTGTTCAGATGAATACCCAGGTACTTGTAGGATGTCACCATCTCGATGTCTGTTCCCTGTATATTTACTGGTGCTGTGAGGGGCTGCCCATGCCTGCGGCAGTCCACCACCAGCTCCTTAGTTTTCCTCGCGTTGATCTGGAGGCAGTTCCGATGGCACCAGTCCACAAAGTCCTTATTCATAACTTTATTCATAACTTGTTTAAGTTTTTTTAAATTTTGTAGACCTCTGCAATTCCATGAAGTTAAATTAAGATTAACACTTTGGTCCATGATCAATAGAGAGTTTAGGATTACCTTGCAGTGTAAACATGCTCATACAGAGAAGCAAAAACATGAGTGGTTGAACATTCATCCTACAAACTACACACAAACAAATTTCCCCTTCCCACACTTGTGGCAAACCCCCCAAAATCAAAAGAAAAATTCTGTCTCCCGATATAGCCATCGACCGTTCCACACCCACGGGGAACAGCCTAAGCCACTCCTTCTTCATCCTCCCAATCACCCTAACTCTACTGCTTTTAATGACGTAACATTAACTCTCCTCTGTAGTTTTCCAACTTAACTCCAAAATTTTTAACAACTTTGTACATCATAGTTTTTTTTTTGTTTGTTTTGTTTTTGTTTTGTTTTTTTAATATATAATACAATCTATATTTTGTAAACTTACTATTTACTTCAAGTCAGTCAGATGCCTGTGCAAATGCTTAATTATTCTACCTTATATTTTGTTCATGCTTAGCTCCCACCAGTCTCTTCTTCTTCTTTGATCTTCTTGATGAACTCCTGCGCCTCCTCTGGGGTCTTGAAGATGTGGGTTCTGCCCTCATACGTGGTCAGCAGTCTCGCAGGATAGATTACACCATGACGAATCCCAAGGTTGCGCAGCTCCTTACGTATGGGATCAAACTGCTTCCTCAATTGCTGGATTCCTGTGGCCAAATCTGGGTAGAACCGCACCTGCTGGTCCTGGTGTTTAATCTCTCCTTTAGCACGTGCAGCGTTGAAGATCTTCATCCTGTCTCTGTTGCTAAGAAACTTCATAATTAAGGTCCTCGGCGGTCCCTTATCTCTCCGTGGGCCAATACGATGTGCTTTTTCCAGAACCACTGCTGATTGCAACTCCTCGCTGCCCAGCACCTCCGGAATCCACTTTTCCAGAAAGGAACATACGTCCCGACCTTCTGATTCCTCTGGAAGACCCACCAGCCTCAAATTATTCTGTCTCGACCGAGATTCCAAATCCAAAATATTATCTTCCAGAGATTTATTTTTTTTTTCCAAAGTGCGCACCTTTAATTGAAGACGGGTGACGTCATCTTCAGCACTAGCGAGACGGAGCTCCATCTGCGCCGTTCGTTCTACACAGTCACCCAATTCCTTTCTTATTCCTTCCAACGCTGTCATAATCCCATCAAATCTAGAGGAAAAGTCCGCTCTCATTGAACTCATGGCAGCCATCAGCGCATCTGCGCCATTCCCCGCAGACATCGCACCGCCGCCAGCCTCCTCCGCCATATATGGAGTTTTGTTTGCTGCGTCACAGACCTGAAAGTCCGTTAATTTGGACTGTTTCGGCGGCTCGCTTTTTCCTTTTCCTGGTTTTCCAGCCTTAGGCTTCGCCGACATATCCTCGCCCAAATGCTGGGATACGTTCTGTCCCAAATGAGAGAGTTATTTGCCGATTTTTTTTCTCCAGGAGCAGAGCAGAGCGAGACACGTCCGTCCTACGTGGCAGCCATAACCGGAAGTCCAACAATCAGCACTTTAATATTGAGGTACAGGGTGTTAAAAGGGCATTCTGTGCTGTAAAAGTGAACAAAAGTCAGGGCCCTGAAAATATGTGTGGGCACTTGGTAAAGTCCTGTACACATGAACTGAGTCCTATGTTTCACTCCATTTTCAATAAGTCCTTACAGACACAACATGTGCCTAAGATCTGGAAAGATGCTGTGGTTGTCCCCGCTCCAAAATCCAGCTGTCCAAAAATGATAAATGATTTTAGACCAGTTGTTTTGACTTCAATTTTAATGAAAATTTTTGAAAAACTGGTCAGATTTGAGGTCCTAAAGCAGACTGAGCATGCATTGGATCCTTTGCAGTTTGCCTATAGGCCTCACAGAGGAGTGGAGGATGCCACTGTCACTCTGTTTAACATGCTTTTTTTAAACATCTGGATTTTAATGGGACACACGCCAGGCTTTTATTTGTGGACTTTTCTTCCACCTTTAATACAATCCAACCTCATATTTTAGTTGAAAGGCTCCTGCAACAATTTGATCTGGGTAATAATCTGGTGGGTTGGATTCTGGATTTTTTTTAACCGACAGGACACAGAGAGTAAGGGTCAATGGTACATTGTCTGACCAAAAGTGTTCTTCTACTGGCTCTCCGCAGGGGTGTGTGTTGTCACCACTACTCTTCATCCTGTATACAAACATGTGTCGGAGCAGACATGACAACAGACACATTATAAAGTATGCTGATGATTCAGTTGTTGTCAGTCTCCTCCAGGATGGTGAGAGTGGCCATGGCCCAGTAGTTGATGATTTTGTTCACTGGTGTGAGGATTCCTACCTGCAGCTGAAAAACAAAACAAAAACTAAAGATATGATTATTGACTTTAGGAGGAAAACTCCCAGGCACAAAGTCACCGTACTAAAAGGCCAGACCACTGAATGTGTGCAATCCTACAAATATCTTGGGACGATTATTGATAATTTAAACTTTGAAGAGAACTGTGAAAGGGTGTGCAAAAAGGGTCAGCAACATTTGCATTGTTTAAGGAAACTTGCACGCTTCCAAATTGACCGAACCATAATGACAATGTTTTATCAGGCTTTTATTAAATCTGTTTTATCCTTTTCTTTAGTGTCATGGTTTGGTCAGATAAAACTGAAACAGAGGAAATCCTTGGATCAGGTTGTTAGATGGTCCAGTTGTTTGCTTGGTGAGTCACAGCTGAGCCTGACATCCCTGTACACCAGACAGGTACAGAGGATTGCTACCTCCATTTTAAATGATGACTCCCACCCTTTGCACTGCCACTTTCAGCTTCTTCCCTCCAGAAGGAGGTTTGCTGTCCCAAAAAGTAAAACCCAGCGCTACAAAAACAGCTTTGTTCCTGCTGCTGTTAGAGTTACACAAGATGTAACAATATATTGCACATAATGTAGTTACCTATTTATTAATTTTATTTTATATTTACTTATTTTTGTAGGTTCTTTATTTGGATTCTAAATCTTTTATTGGGTTTTAGACTTTTGAGTTTTTAACCTCTTGACTAGTCTTTAACTTTTTAATATGACCCTTCTCTCTTATCTCTTTGTTTTTTCTCTTATCTCTTTGTCCTATGTCCTGATTGGTGGAGCCTTGAGTACTTTTATCATGTTTATAGTCAGCTTCATGTGTGCCTGTGTTTGTGTTCATGTTGAATGTAATTGTGGTTTGTAAATATGGATGTCACCTGACTGCAAAACAAATCTACCTACGGGTACAAATAAAGTAACCTGAACCTGAAAGACATTATCACCTTACGAACAAAGTACCTAAAATTCTCCCTAATCCCAAAGGCAAAGGAAACTCATTTTAGAATTTTGAATGGTGTATATCTATCTGCAGACTTATTCCACAGATGTTTTGGTTTTGATAATAATCAGTGTGTGTTTTGTGAGGACACTGAAACTACTGAACATTTATTCTTTCATTGTATGTTTTCTGAAGCTCTCTGGATTGATATACATGACTGGATTCATACTATAACTAGACTAACACCTTTTACTTGCACAGAAATAATTTATGGACTTGTTATGGAGAATACAGACATTGACTTTCTGATTAATATTGTTCTTTTCCTGTTCAAATTTTACATACACAAATGTAAATACTTCAACGTGAAACCCCGATTGGTTGCTTTTCGTAATGAGTTTCTTTCTTTTTTTAGAGCCCTTGACATTATGAAAAATAAAAAGGCAGTGAAACTTGCCTTTTTAATTGATAAATATAAATTATATCAAAATCCCTAGCCCTTATTTTTTTATTTTTTTTTTCTTCTTCTATCCATCCATCCATCCATCCATTCATCCATCCATCTTCTACCGCTTTTCCGGGGGTCCAGGTCGCAGAGGATGCAGTTCAAGCAGAGAAGTCTCGACTTCCCTCTCCCCAGCCACCTGCTCCAGCTCTTCAGAGAGGATACCAAGGCGTTCCCAGACCAAATGGGAGACATAGTCTCTCCAGCAAGTCCTGGGTATGCCCCAGGGTTTCCTCTCAGTGGGACGTGCCCGAAACACCTCAAGTGGGAGATGTCCAGGAGGCATCCCGATCAGATGCCAAAACCACCTCAACTGGCTCCTTTCAATGTGGAGGAGCAGCGGTTCTACTCTGAGCCTCTCCCGGATGACTGAGCTCCTCATCCTATCTCTGAGGGTGAGTCCAGCAATCCAACAGAAAAGCTCATTTCAGCCATTTGTATCTACAATCTCATTCTTTCGGTCATTACCCAAAGCTTGTGACCATAGGTGAGGGTAGTAGTAGTAGTAGATTAGTTTATTTGACAGGGACAGTGCAATAAACATAGACAATTAATCAAAGACAATCAATCTGATGTGTTGCACATAGAGTGTATAGCTATTAGCTAATTTGCAACTCTTGTCCCTGGATGGGCTTTAGAAAAAAGAATCAAGATAAAAATATACACAATAACCACATACATCAATGCAGAAAAATTATAAATACACAATTATAAATATTATAAATAAATAGGAACGTAGATTGACTGGTAAATCGACAGCTTTGCCTTAGAGCTTAGCTGTCTCTTCACCACAACAGACCAGTACAATGTTTGCATCACTGCAGCTGCTGCTCCGATCCATCTGTCAATCTCTCACTCCATTCTCCCGTCACTCATGAATAAGACCCCGAGATACTTCAACTCCTCCACTTGGGGCAAGAGCTTGTCCCCAACCTAGAGAGGACAATCCACCTTTTTCCGGTTGAGGACCATGGGCTCAGACTTGGAGGTGCTGATTCTCATCCCTGCCGCTTCACACTTGGCAGCAAACCATCCCAGTAAGACCTGTAGGTCATTGCTGGATGAAGTCAACAGGAGCACATCATCTCCAAACAACAGAGATGAGATCCTGTGGTCACTAAGCATGACACCCTCCATTCCCTGGCTGCACCTAGAAATCCTGTCCATAAAAATTATGAACAGGATCGGCGACAAAGGGCAGCCCATTCCCAGTGAGAGTCCAAACTCTCACTGGGAATGAGTCCGACCGAGTGCTGGCAATACGAACCAAACTCTCACAACAGTCATATAGAGACCGGATAGCTCATAACAACAAGCCCGATACCCCATACTCCCGAAGCACCCCCCCACACAAAAAACCATGAGGGACATGGTCGAATGCCTTCTCCAAGTCCACAAAACATTTGTAAACTGGTTGGGCAAACTCCAACAAACCCTCAAGGATCCTCGAGAGGGTAAAGAGTTGGTCCGATGTGCCACGGCCAGGACGAAAACGACATTGCTCCTCCTGAATCTGAGATTCGACCAATGGCCAGACTCTCCTCTCTATACGGTAGCAGATTTGACGACAAAATAGCAAAATCAATCATCGACCTGCGACCTAGGGTGTCCTGATGCCAGGTGCACATATGGACACCCTTATGCTTGAACATGGTGTTCGTTATGGACAAACTGTGGTTAGTGTGGGGAGCGTGAAATAACGAGGCTGAATTATTTCTTAATTCAGGTTTTAATGTTGCGATCACATCCCCAGCTATCTCTCAAGAACAGAAGAGAGAGAGCTGAGTCAAAACCTTCTTATTTATACATACAAGAACAAAGGAAGAATCACATATCACCGTCAAAACCCCCTATTGACAATAACTCTCCCCCCGCGTCCTTCAGTCCTCCGCCTGGCCCCCAGGAGGTCAGGAAGTCTTTTCAGCTCCTTATCGCCATACCTCCGTCTTCTTGCTGTTATCCACAGGCGGTCCAGACATATTGTCCCATCCAAGACGTGAGGTCAATCCACACATGCAATCTCAAGCATCCCATAGTGCTTATACATATGTAGGTAAAAATACATGAGCTACATAACCCCCCCCCCCCCAAACGTCAAAGAATGGACAATATATCAGAGTTCACAAAACATGATAACCTCAATAGCATAGTCTATACAACATGATCATATCAAAAATCAGTGATAACATCAATAGCATAGTCTATACCACATGATCACATCAAAAATCAGTCTGTACGCCGTCTGGGTTTCAGACGTCTTCCGAATCTGCTGTAAGCAGGTCTCGCCGTCCCTGCGGCACCGTCCTGCAAAGAATCTGCCGACTGAGGAAGAGAGTGGTTATTTGATCCCTGCGGGGACTCAGGGACGTGTTCCCTGGGGGGTCTGCCACATCGAGGTGCCCTCGCCACCCGTACAGACTCGTCGTTCATCACAAAAGCAGGCTTTAGTCTGTCAATACTAACTGTCTCTTTTCTGTCTCCCAAATCTAGCACAAAATGCTTATCACCTGTTTCCAGCACCCTATATGGACCATCATATGGCGGGCGGAGGGTCGGTCTCAGAGCCTCGTGCCTGACAAAAACGAACTCTGCATTTTTCAAAGCTTTGGGAACAAAAACGCACAGAAAAGTGTGATGAACGGGGCCCGGGAGCACGTCTGTTCCCATGCCAATCAGTGGCCTCAGAGCCGGGGGGCACCCCGGCTCCGGATGCTCTGGTAGGGACTCACCGGACAGCCTGAGAGGTTGTACAAAAACTAACTCAGCTGGGGAGGCATTTAAATCCTCTTTGAGCGCAGAACGCAACCCCAATAAAACCCATGGTAGTTTGTTTACCCAATCTGCATCCGTAAGCGACGCTCTGAGGGCTGCCTTCAAAGACCTATGAAAACGCTCGCATAAACCATTAGCCTGGGGGTGATGAGCGGTAGTGCGATGAATTTTCGCTCCTAAGCTGCTGGCCATCGCTGACCAGAGCTCAGAGACAAATTGAGGTCCTCTGTCGGACGTAATATCCGACGGAACCCCGAAACGCGCTACCCAGGCCGTCAAAAAAACGCGAGACACCTCTGCAGCTGTGGTCGATGCCAGTGGGACCACTTCCGGCCAACGTGTGGTTCGGTCCACCATTGTCAAAAGATGTGTGAAACCCTACGACGACGGTAGGGGGCCCACGAGGTCGACATGCACGTGATCGAATCTCTTGGCCAGAATGTGGAACGGTTCTAAGAGAGCTTTCGTGTGCTTGTGAATTTTGGCCCGCTGGCAAGCCATGCAGGTCCTTGCCCACTCTTTCACGTGCTTCCGCAGGCTTGGCCAAACAAACTTCTCCGCTACCATTTTCACAGAAGCGCGCACTCCTGGGTGCGCCAGGGAGTGAACAGAGTCAAAAACGCGGCGGCGCCACACGGCCGGGTCTACCGGGCGCGGTTGCCCAGTCGATACATCTCAGATTAGGGGGGCATACCGGTTTGCAAACACCTGCTCTCCAGCCTTAACCCTGTTGGTCCAGACTGGAGCGCGCGCACGTCCGCATCTCTACCCTGTTCCGCTGCCATGGCTGCGTAATCTATCCCCACGTGAACTGGGGCCGTGTGCGCTTCCGCGCTGTTATTTTGCCCTGCGGCTGCGGTAGTATAATCTGCCTCCACGCGCACCGGTGCTGTGACCGCGCGAGAGAGGCAGTCTGCCACTACGTTGAGTTTACCCGCTACGTGCTGAATATCAGTGGTAAACTCCGAAATTGCGGCCAGCTGCCTCTGTTGCCAGCCCGACCAAGGTTCTGAAATTTTGGACATTGCAAAAGTGAGCGGCTTATGGTCAACAAAAGCGGTGAAACGCCGACCTTCAAGCCAAAACTGGAAATGGCGGACAGCCAAATGGAGCGCTAACAGCTCCCTGTCAAACGTGCTGTATTTCCGCTCGGCTTCGTTCAAGGATCTGCTGAAAAATGCCAGCGGCTGCCAAACCCCGGCAACATGCTGTTCCACGACCGCCCCTATGGCTAAATCTGATGCGTCGGTAGTGAGCGCTATGCCGGCCGATGGGTCTGGATGAGCCAGAAGCGTGGCGTCAGCCAGGGCTTTTTTTACCTCCGCGAATGCGCGCTCCCGCTCCGGGGACCACTCGATAGGATTGGAAGGTTTTTGTTTTTTGAGCGCGGCGTATAATGGTTGCAAGAGCTGCGCTGCGTGGGGTAGGAAACGGTTATAAAAATTTACCATTCCTAAAAACTCCTGCAATGATTTGACCGTTTGTGGTCGGGGAAAATCTGCCACCGCGCGCACCTTATCCGGTAGCGGGATTGCCCCTTCTGGGGAGACGCGGTGCCCCAAAAAATCGATCTGCGCCACGCCAAACTGGCACTTGGCTGGATTAATTATTAACCCGTGCTCTCCCAACCTCCGAAAAACCGCAGTGAGGTGTTTTTCGTGTTCCTCTTCTGAAGTACTGGCGACTAAAATGTCGTCGAGGTAGACGAACCCAAAAGGGAGATCGCGTAACACGGCATCCATCATACGTTGGAATGTTTGTGCGGCGCCTTTAAAACCAAACGGCATGCGCAAAAACTCAAAAAGTCCAAAAGGGGTTATTACCGCTGTTTTAGGAATGTCCTCAGGCCGGACTGGAACCTGATGGTAGCTGCAAACCAGGTCTATTTTAGAAAAAATGCGCGCCCCCGCCAGATGCACCGAAAAATCCTGAATGTGTGGGATTGGGTAGCGGCCATGCGCTGTGGCGTTGTTTAGTCTGCAGTAATCGCCGCAAGGTCTCCAGGAGCCGTCAGCTTTAGGGACCATATGCAGCGGCGAAGCCCATGGGCTCTTCGAACGACAAATAATGCCCAGTCTTTCCAGGCTGGCGAACTCCTCGCACGCTATGGAAAGCTTAGCAGCATCCAAACGCCGAGCTTTCGCGAAGACTGGGGAGCCCGCTGTAGTGATAAAATGCTCCACCCCGTGTTTCGCAACTGTTGCCGAAAAAGTAGGAACCGTGAGGGCTGGAAACTGGGTGAGGAGTGTGTTAAACTTACCGCCTGCTGTGGCGACGTTGGTCTGCACCGGTGGTGGGGACACTCGAGCTGCACAAGGAATAGAATAAAAAGATAGTGCATTAACTAAGCGCCTGTTGGCAAGATCAACTAACAAACCATGTGAGCACAGAAAATCGGCACCTAACATGTTGAAACTCACCGCCGCTATGATAAAGGTCCATTCATAAGTGCGGCCGTGTAAGGACAGAAACAAAGTCCTTTCTCCATAGATGTTGATGCTCGAGCCGTTCACTGCCGTTGCCCCATCACCACGGGGGCCAGCCAACCGGTCATCATAGGTCGGGGTGATGAAACTCACTTGGGCTCCAGTGTCTACGAGGAAGTGCCGCCCAGAGCTCACATCTGTTATGTAGAGCAGCTTATTTCTTTCGCTGAGAGCCGAAGCTGCTAATGATTCCCGGTCCTGGCGTTTCCCGAATTCTTGTAGCTGCACGGAGGCACACACCTGTGTGCCTTCTCTGCGAAATGCCGGTGATAGTAACAGAGGCCATCTCCTCCGCTGCGTCGGGGCCGCGTCGCTGCCATTGTTGGTGGGACTGGCTCCGCTGTCTCTGGCTCCTCGTTGCCTCGGGTCGCCGCACCTAGGTCTGCCGCTGCTGCTGTGGCCGTCTGCTCGCTGCAGGAGTCGAGGAGCCGCTGCGCCTCTCGGGCCAGCGCACAGAAGTCCCGCTGGGTCACACAAGGCATGCCGGAGAGGGTCCCTCTCATGTGCGTCAGGAGGTTACTTAGGAAGATGTGCTTAAACAGGAAATCATCGTTGTCCGATTCCCTCAGCTGCAGCATGTCTTCCATTAGGGCGACTGGCCTGCGCCCTCCTTGGCCGTGCATAGCCAGGAGTCTCCTAGCCCTCTCTTCGGCTGAGGGCGTGAAACACTCGGTGAGGGCAGCCTTCAACTCACCGTATTTGTTGTCAGCGGGTGGCTGCTGAACCAGGCTCCGCACGCATCGAGCTGTGCGGTTGTTGAGCCTTGCGATGACGTGGTAAAACAGTGTCATCCGCCGTTATTCCTGCGAGCGTGAACTGTGCCTCAGCCTGGAGGAGCCACGAGTCAGGGTTGTCCTGCCAGAATTCTGGCAGTTTAATGGAGACGGCGCTCGCTTGGGCAGACTCCGACGAGTCTGCATCAGGAGAATCCCTTCTATGCATTCTCACGTCTCTTGGTCACCAATGTGGGGAGCGTGAAATAACGAGGCTGAATTATTTCTTAATTCAGGTTTTAATGTTGCGATCACATCCCCAGCTATCTCTCAAGAACAGAAGAGAGAGAGCTGAGTCAAAACCTTCTTATTTATACATACAAGAACAAAGGAAGAATCACATATCACCGTCAAAACCCCCTATTGACAATAACTCTCCCCCCGCGTCCTTCAGTCCTCCGCCTGGCCCCCAGGAGGTCAGGAAGTCTTTTCAGCTCCTTATCGCCGTACCTCTGTCTTCTTGCTGTTATCCACAGGCAGTCCAGACATATTGTCCCATCCAAGACGTGAGGTCAATCCACACATGCAATCTCAAGCATCCCGTAGTGCTTATACATATGTAGGTAAAAATACATGAGCTACAGTTAGCACAGAAGTCGAATAACTTAACACCACTTGGGTTCATATCAGGCAGGCCGTTCCTCCTAATCACCCCCCTCCAGGTTTCACTATCGTTGCCCACATGTGCATTGAAGTCCCCCAGTAGAACAATGGAGTCTCCAAGAGGAGCACCCTCCAGCATCCCAGTCAGAGACTCCAGCTTCTATTGTTATTATATTCTTAATCAACGCTGTTATTTTATGCACCTGTTCCTGCTGATGCAATGTTTCAAGAACTGTAAGGAAGAACTGTAAGGAATATTGCTTGTACATTTCTCAAAATAAAGTTTAAAAAACACATACGGTAACTGGGTCAGGAAGCCATTCATGATTTTGCACGCAACATGAAATAAAGTGAGGAACGATACACAATGGAAATCTCTGTCCCTCACGTTTTGTGTTGTCGATCTTTGACTGTATGGGAATTGTCACAGCCAAGTGCGGTGGCGGCGTGGTTAGCGCTGGTGCAACACAGCAACTCACCCTTGGCCAGGGGATCCTGGGTTCGATCCCAGCCCCTGACCAACAGTGATATGTGTGGAGTTTACATGTTCTCCCCATGTCTGCGTGGGATTACTCTGGGATTTGTCCGGTTTCCTCCCACATGCCAAAAACATGCAAGTTAGGTTAACTGGAGACTCTAAAGTGGCCCCAGCTGTGAATGTGTGTGTGAATGGTGAAAGGGTTGGGCACCGCACCAGTGGCTGCTTCATCCACTCGTGTGGATCTCCTGTAATTTCCCCATTGTGGGACTAATAAAGGAATCTAAAAAAAAAATTCAGATGGAGCCAGCACCAAAAACAGATTTCTCCCATTTGGATCTCATTTCTCCCACTAGTGCATTTTTTTTTCCACAATATTTTTATTGAACGTTTTTACAAACAAAACACAAACAATCAAACACTAACACTAAAATAATTTAAAAAAAAATACTAAAAACACCAACAACCACTAACTAAGGCAGGTCTTCAACAATACTCCTCTATTTAGTCTAGGCAATCCATTACGTAAGTATACATACTATACATTCACCAATTTGGAATTTACAAGGTCCACACACATCATTCACCTTCTTCTTCAAAAGTTATGTTTAAATTCTTTACATAATCAATGAAAGGTCTCCATATATTCTCAAACACAATTTCTTTTGATTTCAGTATGTATGTTATTCTTTCTAATGGAAGGTTTGTTAACATCTGTCTTAACCACTGAGTCACATCTGGTCTATGAGTCTTTTTCCACAATAGTACAATACATTTTTTGGCATTAAGCAAACTGAGGTCTATGAATGTTCTTTCACTCTTGTTAAAGTTATGCTTTTCTGGATAAAGACCCAACAAAAACAGTTTAGGATTCAATATGATTTGTTTTGAAATTATTTTTTCAATTGTTACCCTCACCTCTTCCAAAAACATTCTAATTTTTCTGCATTCCCATAAACAATGAAATAGGGTTCCTTTACTTTCCATACATTTTGTGCACGTATCTGGTATGTTTTTGTTATATCTATTTAACTCCACTGGTGTAACATACATCCACATTAACCATTTAAAATGTATCAATTTAAGACGTACGTTTATTGATTTGGTTTGAGCTTCTGCACAAGCCAATTCCCATTGTTCCTCTGAAATTTCAGTTTGCAGGTCTTCTTTCCAATAATTCAATCTTTTCTGTGAGTTTTCACTTGAGGATAATGTCAATGAGTTATAAAACTCTGAAATAATACCCTTTCTCTTACTATCTTTCGTCAAGATTTTTTCCAAGGATGAATAAGTAGGTCGGATGAGAGCATTATTTTGATTTGATCGAATAAAGTTCCTAAGTTGAAGATATTTAAAAAAATGTGTTCTATTAAGATTAAATTTGATCCTCAGTTCTTCAAAAGACATTATGTTGTCTGAACCTGACAAATATAAGTCTCAAATCTTTTGAATCCCTTTTAAATTCCGTACTTTAAATACAGCATCTGCTCTCCCTGGTTTAAAATATTGATTACCCCATATTGGGCTAAATTGTGACAAGAAGTGTGGTTCTTTTAGATATTTTTTGGTTTCACACCATATTTTGATCATATGCTTTACAAATGGATTTTTAACTTGTTTCTGTAATTTTTTTGCCGAGTCTGAGTATATGAATATGGGAAGAGGTAAAGGTAAATTGTATGATTCCATTTCAGTCCAGTGAGGGAGATCATTTGATGAAAAATAATATGTCATAGACCTCAGTTGTGCTGACCAGTAATACAACATAAAGTTTGGACATTTCAGACCTCCACGATCAAATGGTAAATATTGTAAGGACAGACGTAATCTAGCCTTCCTATTGTTCCATATAAATTCCACTAACTTTTTTTTAATTCTTGAGAATAGATCTGAAGGTGGTGGTAAAGGAATGTATTGAAATAAATAAAGTATTTTGGGTAAGATATTACTTTTAAGTATATTAATTCCCCCAATCATCGACATTGATAGTGACATCCATCTCTGAAGTAACTCATTAATGTCTGTCATTAAGGCTTCATAGTTGGCACTGGCGACTGATTCTAGCTTAGGCAAAATTTGAATTCCTAAATATTTAAACTGATTTACAACATTGAATTGATTTACCTCAGGAGCTGGGTGAGTTCTCTGGGTCTCATTTAGCATTAATATTGAAGATTTAGTTTTATTTATTTTATATCCTGATATTTCCCTAAAATTCTTTATTAAATTCAACAAAGTCAGAATTGATTTTTTAAGATTCGACATAAACAAAATTATGTCATCGGCATACAGGGAGATTTTATGTTCTGTTGGTCCTATTTTAATTCCATATATTTGTGGATGTAAACATACTGCCATCGCTAAAGGTTCAATTGCCATAGTAAACAGTAAAGGTGAAAATGGACAGCCTTGTTGACATCCTCTATTGATTTTTATTGATTTTGAAATATTGCTGTTTGTTAGGATTTCTGCAGTAGCATTATTGTATATTATCTGAACCCATTTTATGAAATTATTTCCAAGTCCAAACCTTTGTAGGACTTCAAAAAGAAAGGGCCATTCGACCCTATCAAAGGCCTTTTCGGTGTCCAATGATAGGAGAGCTGTATCCGGTGCTTCTTTATTAGAATAGATAATATTAAATAGTCTTCTTACATTATGGAAGCCTTGTCTTCCCTGTATAAAGCCATTCTGATCTCGGTTAATAATATTTGGTAATATTTCTTGTATTCGTCTTGCTAAAATTTTACAGATTATCTTAAGGTCAGCATTTAATAGGCTTATTGGTCTCATATTTTCACATTTATTAGAGGGTTTACCTGGTTTTGGCAACAGTATAATTAAGGCATTATTCATGTATGGTGGTAAATTACTATTTTGAAATGCTTCTAAAACCATTTCCAAAAATGGTTTTATTAATTTATTCTTAAATTTTTTATAGAGGTCAACTGGAAGACCATCTGGTCCTGCACTTTTTCCTGATTTCATATTATCAATGGCTAGCCCAACTTCTTCTTGACTAATTTTAGACTCCAGTATCTCCCTGTTTTCATTTGGAATACACGGTATAGATAATCCGTCCAAAAACCCATTTAGTTTTGTTAAGTCAGTTTCATTTTTTGTATCATGTAGTTTTTCATAATAATCTCTAAAGGCACTGTTAATTTCTAAAGGATCTACAACTGCCTGTCCGTTATTTATAATACTGGTAATTGGTGTTTTAAATTCTAATTGTTTAATCTGCCATGCCAATAATTTCCCTGATTTTTCACCTTGTTCATAAAAAGATTGCTTCAATCTTAGAAGACTCGAGGCAGCTCTATTCACTGATTTTTTGTCATATTCAGCTCTCAGAATCAGTAATTCATTCTCTAACTTTGGGTCACTTCCTGCATACACTTTTTCTTGGAGAATTTTTATTTTATGTTCCAATTGGACTCTCTCCTCTTGAGTCTTCTTAGATTTTGAACCTGTATAACTAATAATATGCCCCCTAATAAAAGCTTTGAAAGCCTCCCACTTTATACATACTGATGTTTGTGTAGTATTGATATCAAAGAACTCATCTATCTGTTTTTCTGTGTACTTAACAAATTCCTCATCCTGAAGCCATTTATGCTGAAATTGCCACCTACCTGGTTCCTTTGTCAATTTCTTATCTACATATATTAAACAGCAGGGTACATGATCAGAGATCACAATGTTATCATAGAAACAGTTTTGAATCTTGGACCTTAATTCTGTGGAGATCAAAAAATAGTCAATACGTGAGAATGTCTTGTAGGTATTAGAATAACAAGAGTAGGCTTTAACTTGTGGTTTCATTTCTCTCCATATATCTACCAATCTCAATTTTTTCGTAAAATGATTAATGATTATCCTGCATCCATTGTGCGTACAGTCCAGTCCTGTTGATCTATCTATACTGGGATTCAATGTACAATTAAAATCCCCTGCTATTATATGTTGCCCTGTAAGTGAAAATAAAATAAGAAATAAATTAGCAAAGAAGTTTTGATCATCTATATTGGGACCGTATAAGTTCACCAAATTTATATTTTCTAATAACAAAGATCCTTGGATGATTAGATATCTTCCTAATTTGTCTCCAATTACATTTTTCACTTGAAATGGGACTGTTTTGTGTATGAGAGTCATAACTCCCCTAGCTCGAGATGAAAATGATGAGGTGAACACACTTCCCTGCCATCTTTTCCTAATTCTTTTTACATCCTCCTCTATTAGATGAGTTTCTTGTAAAAACACAATTTTTGAACCTATGTCTTTTATTTTATTCATAACTTGTTTAAGTTTTTTTAAATTTTGTAGACCTCTGCAATTCCATGAAGTTAAATTAAGATTAACGCTTTGGTCTATGATCAATGAGGAATTTGGGATTACCTCGCAATATAAACATGCTCATACAGAGAAGCAAAAACATGAGTGGTTGAACATTCATCCTACAAACTACACACAAACAAATTCCCCCTTCCCACATTCGTGGTAATCCCCCCCAAAATCAAAAAAAAATTCCGTCTCCCGCTATAGCCATTGACTGCTCCTCACTCACAAGGATCAGACAAAACCACTCTTTCTTTCTCCTCTCAATCGCCTCTACTGCTTTTAATGACATAACATTAACTCTCTTCTGTAGTTTTCCAACTTAACTCCAAAATTTTATAGCAACTTTGTACATCATAGTTTTTTGTTTTTTTTATATAATACAATCTATATTTTGTGAACTTGCTATTTGCTTCAGATCAGTCAGATGCCTGTGCAAATGCTTAAATATTCTACTGTAGGAGTCAAGAATTGAGGAAACTGGATGCTTTTCCAGTATCTGCTTTAATTCTCATTCATCCTACGTCCTCTCTCGATCGGAGTGAAAAGAGACAGGACGCAGTCACACACATACATTTATACACTTCTCTCGAACAATACATCACACAAAAGTCACAATACTCAGTTACATCCTTTCATCTGTAATAGAACACCCAGAGTCCTTCTGTTCTCCTCTCTGACCCCCAAACGGTCAGGCCGGGTAATCTTTTCCTTTCCTCTGAGTCCACAGGGGGTGCAGACACCCTGTCCTCTTGAGGTGTGATGTCAATACACATGGTTAGCTCAAAGTCTGTCTCAGCTGAATTCCAGCCTGCCACATGTGAGTCACATAAGTTAGAATTATGGGCTCCACACTACCTTATATCTTGTTCATGCTTCATGCTTAGCTCCCACCAGTCTCTTCTTGGATCTGTTTAATAAGCACCTGCGCCTCCTCTGGGGTCTTGAAGATATGGGTTCTCCCTTTATATGTGACCACCAGTCTTGCAGGATGAATCGCTCCATGACGAATCCCAAGGTTGCGCAGCTCTTTACGGGCGGGGTCAAACTGTTTCCTTAATTGTTGGATTCCTGTGGCCAAATCTGGGTAGAACCGCACCTGTTGATCCTGGTATTTAATTTCTCCTTTGGCTCGCGCCGCGTTGGAGATCGTCATCTTGTCTCTGTAGCTGAGGAACTTCATAATCAGTGTCCTCGGTGGTGCCTTATTATCTCTCAGTGGGCCAATTCGGTGGGCGCTTTCTAAAACGACCGATGACTGCAGCTCCGCGTTGTTCAGCGCTTCTGGAATCCACTTTTCCAAAAAGGAACATGAGTCCCGCCCCTCCGTGCCCTCCGGGAGACCCACCAGCCTCAGATTGTTCCGTCTCGACCGGGATTCTAAATCCAGGGCACTATCTTCCAGACGTTTATTTTTTAATTCCAATGTGCGCACCTTTAATTGTAGGCTGGTGACGTCATCCTCAGTGCTGGAAATTCGGAGCTCCACCTGCGACACTCGTTCCATACAGTCGCTTAATTCCTTTCTCATTCCTTCTATCGCTGCTATAATCCCATCAAATTTAGAGGAAAAGGCTGCTCTCATTGAGCTAATGGCAGCGAGCACCGCACCTGTGCCTTCGCCAGCAGTCACCGCTCCTCTGCTAGCTTGTTCCGCCATAGTCTCTGGATTTTCTGCTTCGTCACGAGCGTGGAAGTCCGTTAGCTTGGACTGTTTCGACGATTCAGCTTTTCCTCCACCCAATTTCCCAGCCTTAGGCTTTACCGGCATATCCGCGCCCAAACACTGGGATAGGTTTTGTTCCAGTTGAGAGAGTTATTTGCCGACTTTTTATTTTTAGGAGCAGAGTAGAGTGAACCACGTCCTCCTACGTGGCCGCCATAACCGGAAGTCCATGCAGTTTTAATAGAAGCAGGAGAAATGCCAATTGATTTGAGAAGAGATAAACTTGTATTTTCATACTGGGTCAAGCTGAAAGGAAGTGAGGAAGGGAATATTTCCAAAACAAAACTACAAGACTGCCAGGAATATACTAACTTTCAGGGACAGGGGTTTGGGTGGATGTCAGGAATCTGAAACTTAAACTCAGACAAAAGTACTCTGCTTAGTTCATTATCTCAAATAAGATTCGAGACACGAAGTTTCAAAATATAAAAGCTTTACTCATGAGGAGTGCTTACTCTGGCTACAGGAAGAAATAGCACTGAAGCTTATCTTCAGAGCTGGGGCTTTTATACACAAGCATGAGTTATAGGAACAAAGAGGTCTAAAACAGGTTTTTCTAATATTTCAGGAACTAAGGGAGGGTTCGACATTAAGAACAGGAACAATCACAGGAACAAAGAGGTCTAAACAGGTTTTTCTAATACTTCAGGAACTAAGGGAGGGTTCGACATTAAAAGGAACTCTGATTATATTGGCATGTTAGCTCTATATGCTTTATTTTTATGTTAGTAACATAACTATAATATAATTTTTTTGAAAATAATTCCCAGTTTTATATATTTTTAAAAAACTTTATTACAATGTAAATCGCCATTTTTGTTTACGTCGCAATGCATTCTGGGTAGTGACGTAGAATGGTTGCAGCCGTTTTTTCTGTCTTATACAAACCAAGAGGCGAAGCTACGAACTACTGCCATTTGTCAGTGAAAATGCCACATTGCACCGCTTTTGGATGTAATTTCCAATCAAAGGGAAATAAAGAGAGCGGGGTAAGCCTCCATAGCTTTCCTAAAGAGGGAAAGTGGAGGAAAAAGTGGGGCGGCAGCAGCTCAGCAGGTAGAGCAGGTCATCTAATAACCCGATGGTTGGCGGTTCGCATCACGCTCTCCCCAGATATCCTGCCGTTATGTCCCTGGGCAAGACACTTCACCCGCATTGCCTCCAGTGCCCATAACACTGGGCATGAATGTGTAAAAATGTTTAAATGCTTGGTGGTTGCCGGAGAGGCTGTTGGCACGGATTGGCAGCCACATTTCCATCACTCTGTCTGTGATCACGCGCTGTAACGCATGCCTGATAAAGCTGATATATGTATTAATCACGCTGTGATAATAGCACAATATCGCTCAAAGCGCGCGCATGAGACATGTCTGTGATCGCACGCTTGTGTTGACCGTTCCTGCCTTTCGTCTCCTAACTGTGGTTTTGGGATGCAGGGGAGATGTATCTTCCTCCACTATCTTACTCCCGAGTGGTACACAGAAGCACAGGCCGTTTTATTTCACCTTAAAATAATGCTTCCTCGAGCGCACGCTTGAGACACTCGCGTAGTGGAGAGACACTCGCGGAGCGGAGAGACACTCGCGGAGCGGAGTGAAACTTATATATTGTTGATTTACTTACAATAGAATGCTCAAACACAAAAAATTGTCTACAAGCATGATGGGCACTGAACTGATAAACATGGACTCTGAGCAACATAAAGCAATTTCTCTGTTGCTTTCTCAGAATGTGGGTTGAACGTCCATAAGCAGCGCTCCACTTTTTTTTTTTTTTTTTCTGACTGTTGCCAGCCAGATCTTCGACATGTCAAGCCAAGCGCGCGCTTTGAGCGATATCACAGCGTGATTAATACATATGTCAGCTGTATCAAGTGTTGTGGGATGTGTCTGGTGCATGTGTTTGGATGGGGCAGCTCGGTGCGTGGACTTGAGTGGCAGCGTTTGCGCAGCTGAGGCGCGCCCCCCCCCCTCCCCGGTGTGTGTGGCGAACGGTGTGTGATTTGGTGCGGATAAGTAGAAAGAGCGAGGCGACCAGAGCAGGTAGAATTTGTTGCTGACAACAGTGCCGTATATAAATAAAGCCCCAACGCTTCAGCAAAACGGCCTGTGCTTCTGTGTACCACAAGAGTGAGATTTACTCGGGAATTGACCGCGGAGGAAGATGCATCTCCCCTGCGTCCCAAAACCACAGTTAGGAGACGAAAGGCAGGAACGGTCAACACAAGCGTGCGATCACAGACATGTCTCATGCGCGCGCTTTGAGCGATATTGTGCTATTATCACAGCGTGATTAATACATATGTCAGCTTTATCAAGCATGCGTTACAGCGCATGATCACAGACTCAGAGTGAGGGAAATGTGGCTGCCAATCCGTGCCAACAGCCTCTCCGGCCACCACCGAGCATTTAAACATTTTTACACATTCATACCCAGTGTTATGGGCACTGGAGGCAATGCGGGTGAAGTGTCTTGCCCAGGGACACAACGGCAGGATATCTGGGGAGAGCGTGATGCAAACCGCCAACCATGGGGTTATTAGACTACCTGCTGAGCTGCTGCCGCCCCACTTTTTCCTCAACTTTCCCTCTTTAGGAAAGCTATGGAGGCTCACCCCGCTCTCTTTATTTCCCTTTGATTGGAAATTACATCCAAAAGCCGCGCAATGTGGCATTTTCACTGACAAATGGCAGTAGTTCATAGCTTTGCTTCTTGGTTTGTATAAGACAGAAAAAACGGCTGCAACCATTCTACGTCACTACCCAGAATGCATTGCGACGTAAACAAAAATCATTATAAAGTTTCTTAAAAATATATAAAACTGGGAATTATTTTCAAAAAAATTAAATTATAGTTATGTTACTAACATAAAAATAAAGCATATAGAGCTAACATGCCAATATAATCAGAGTTCCTTTTAAGAACAGGAACAATCATAGGAACAAAGGGGTCTAAACAGGTTTTTCTGATACTTCAGGGACTAGGGGAGGGTTTGACAACTTCATCAGAACGTCTTGCATTTTAAAACAGTCACGGAGGCATGAACACTTCTTTGTTTTAGCAGGAATGCAGCAGCAACTGTCTCAGTCAAGCGGTTTGCACAATAGAGCGGAAAGTTCCAGTCAAGAGGTTTGCACAGTAGAGCGGAAAGTTTCAGTCAAGAGGTTTGCACAGTAGAGCGGAAAGTTTCATCACACAATTGAATACAGAGCAGTAAAAGAGCACATTTTAAAACTTCATAGTATTAATGATAACATGTATATACAATGTTTTTCTAACAATTCCCTCCTGTTTATCATTTATATTTTTTAATCACATGCAGACATCAGTACAATGTATCTTCTTACGATTTTCTACATTGACATCATAGAGCATCATTTCCAAATATAGGAGAGTGGTTTAAACAGAAGTACAGTCATCATTGGTTCCAAGGTTGTCACAGCCAGGAGCGGCACTGGGGTTAAGCTCCCAGTGCTCATAAAATGCTCCTTACGGCGTGCGTCTCGAAAAGCCTCTGACAACTAAGTTCAACTCCTAGCCTGCCCATGTGGTTTAGTCTCTAAGCCCGGCGGAACTGCTTTTACTAATAGTAGAAGGGGCGAGGGCGGATTTCTGGTGCCTTAAAACCAGATGCTTCGGGTAGATGGTGGCTCGTCAACCTGGGAAGGTAGCCCATCTAGGGGAAGGTAAACCCTGATTTCAAACCTCCGCTGCCTTGCGGCACACCTGGTCACGGGAAAGGCTTTGGGAGTCAACCCTGAGGAAAAATCCGGAGTCGGAGCCCCTAAGGCAGTTCTCTGTTGTGCTCAACATCGTTCTGGCAGCTCCTGCGACGGCGCTGGTGCCAAACTATAGCAGCCCTGCTGTTCCTTTGGATTCATCAGTGACGTGGAGAGGGGGGACACGATGCATGGGTAACATCTTGTCCTCCATATCTTCCTGCCCAGGCTTGAATCCTACCAATGCCCAACGCTGGAAGGTAGAACACCGGTACGCATTGGCCTGTTCAGCCACAGGCGGTGCTGTTCCAGCAGAGTAGACGTTTAGGATTCTCTTCCATGGTCATCATAGACCGACGGAGGCCGACAAAAGTCATCATAGGTATCAGGTTTGGGATTGTAATCATCATCAGCTTTCTGGGACAACTGGGTGTACTGACTCAAAAAGGAGTGTTGTAACATGAAAGTGTGTTGGGTAAGAGCTCGTGAAATCATTGATCTAATACAGGGAACAACGCACATAAAAAGTACACAGAATAAGACTAATATCACAATCAGTGGGGTTAACCATTTCAAAAGAACTTGCCACCAAGTTCCACTTTGAAACCAATCCCAGGAACCTCAACCTTTATCTTCATCTAACCCATGCTGTAAGTGTAAAATATCATTTTAATGGCTAATTTTTGTTCTTCATTTAAAGCTGTGAATCCTTGCTCCATTAATACAGTCAGATTTTCCATTGTCCATGCTAATGCATTTATGTGGTGTATAGCTAGAGTCCTGCCATACATTGGAAAAAGAGTACCCATAACACCTTTAAAATCACTAATCCTCTGTTTTCCAGATAGTTTACCTACCAACTGTTAGTAGGTAAACTAAACTGTGCTTCTTTTTGCCCTGGTGTGTATTTCAGTTTGTTCAGGACGATAATAATGGGAGTATGATGTTTTCATTTCATGTGTAAGATTTGACCTCATGCTAATGTGTGGGAGCAATATAGCCATGTAACACCTGCCACACCACCCTGGAGGAAGCAATGAGTAAACATTAGATCCACAAACCCAAACATGGTTTTCCAAACACCCATACCCATCATCATTTGGCCAAAAAAACAGTAGGATTATTGCTACAGTTAAAAGTACAATTTTTGCTCTTTAAGGTGAAATTTCCAGCAGCAATATAGGGAAAATGAAATGCATTTCTACAAACAGAATCATGATATCACACTCCACAGGTCACTTCCTTTGTATCATTGCATCTTGGTGAAAAACCCAGGTTGAAATTGTTTTTGCTACAGTTTTTGTGAAAACAGATTGATGAAGTAAACAGTGTAGGATTTACTTTCATTAAAGGCTTCTTAACTGCAAGCAAAGAAGTTCCAATCCCAGTAGTATTAAATATTCTAATCTTAGACCCAGTGTAATCAGTAACGGTGACATTCAATCTATTAAGATACCTTTCTGACTAGTTCCCCACCAACCAATGTCCAACATTATTGCTTGTTTCATCGCTATTGTCGCTCCGGCCGTTTCCTCTTCACTTAGTAGAACAGGGATCATGGGTATTGCAGTCTTTTGTGAATGGGGTAGCAATAAACACACATAGCAAGAAGTATTGATTCCCAGTCCTCTCACCGAAATCACCATTGTCTGGTGCCACAGGTTATGCATATAATCCACGTATTATTCATTGTCTGTACTTCGTGGGCTCCTTGTCCTTGAATCAGAAAGGGTCCTCCACCCCACTGTTATGAGAAGTGCGGAACACAAAGTCATCAGTACTTTTGGTGCTATGTTTCCACCTGAGAGAGTACCCTTCCGGGCCTCTTTCTTCCCCAGGTTTGAGACAGCCTTGTCCTTAAAAGGACACGCCCCCTTTGTAACTGGACTTACTCAGGGAGTTCACTTACAGGTACCCGTAGTCTCTTTTCGTGTGAAAGGTGAATCCAAGATGGTCGTTCAGCAATTCTTACTGCAGTGGGGGTGGTCAGCAGCACTTCATACGGTCCTAGCCACCTTACTGAGTCCCAGTGCTGACGGTGGTGGTTCTTTATGAAGACATAGTCTCCAGGTTGCAACGGGTTAACCGCTTCTTTCTGTGGAGCAAAGAGAGCTCTGACAGAATCAATGTATTCTTTTGTCTTTAAGCATTCTCTGAGATGTTCACCAAGGGTTGTATACTTGTTAGGCGTGGTTAGTGGTGAGAGGTCGGGCAATACATAAGGACGGTGAAAAGCACATTCAAAGGGTGACAATCCTGTCTTTGTGTCTGGTATACAGTTAATCATTAGTTTGATTTGCTTTTTTTACTAAGCCTGCACTTTGTGGGTGGTAGGCACTATGAAATTTGATCTTACTTCTTACAGCTTGGGTTAAGTCTTGAACTGTTTGTGCTGTAAAATGAGTTCCATTATCTGCATAAATCAGTTCTGGAACCCCAACAGCGGGAAAAGCATGATTCAATAGAGTTTTACACACAAATGCGGCATTTGCTGAGGATGTGGGATGAATTTTTGTCCACTTTGTAAAGGTGTCAATCAACACCAAGCAATATTGTAGCTTTCCATTGCTCCTTGAGCATTATTTTGTAAACAAATGATGCACTTTTGGCGTGTTTTTGTTACTTCTTTCAAAAACTAGGACAATTTTCCAACATCCTCATCATTGATTTATTGATTTCCCTCCTGTTGGCACATGATTGGCCATGTGCCACCAGGACAGCTCATTTTTATAATGTGGGTGGCAGAGCAAATTTTCATCAGGCAAGCCAAATGTATATCTAATTATTTACACATGAAACAGGAGGAAGGTCCATATTATTTTGACAGTCTTTTAAAACATCAACATCAACATTATTAATAAGACAGACGGTTCCTAAAAGACCAATAGCAGCACAGTGAGTAACGTTATCAGCCAAGCGATTACCGCAGCTAGACAAGTCAGTGCCATTAGTGTGGGCAGGGCAGTGAATAACTGCCACAGAACATGGTAGCATCAGAACATTACGTAGTTGCAATAATTGCTGTCGATGTTTTGTTGGTTTTTCTGTGGAGATGACAAACCCCCGCAGGTTCCAGGTAGCAGTGTGCAGGTGACATGTGTTATAAGCATATTTACTGTCTGTATAGACAGTTACATTCAGGTTAGTAGCCCATGTAAGTGCTGCAATATTTCAGCCATTTCAGCTGATGCAGGTTGTGGAGTAGGATGATAGGAAGCAGGATCTTATAATTCTTATTATTCCATGAATAATAAGAAAATGGTCTGTATTGCCCAGCATGTATTTAAGTCATAACTGCAGTCATATGTTTATCCTGGGCATCACAGAAAATGAAATGAAAGTCCTGTCATAACTATAATTAGTATGTTTTTCAAATCATCAATAATCTTCTTATGTTCAGCCGTCAGTTCTATGTTGGAGGCTGGTGTAACGTTTGGATTTTTCAAAATGTGTAACAAGAAAATGACACTCCTGATTGCTGGAATCTTTCTGCAAGTATGGGGATTCCCCCTATAGTTGAAAATGCTATGGGGTGTTTGTTGTTGTGAAATAGTGCTATATAAATAAGGTTGAATTGAATTCATTATCAATCATTTATTGATAATTTTTATGTATTACCTATTTTTCTAAGGATTGCTAATTATTTGCTAATTAATTTCCTTGATATCCCCTGTTTTGATACATGGAGACGCACATGCAGTAAAGTTACAGGGTATTTGCTTGATTCTTTTGCTGAAAGGAAGTGTGCTACCATTGTTAAAATGTGTGGGTAGCCCAGTTCCTTCAAAAATAAGATTTCAATAATCATAGCTTCTTTTGTGACATCTCTTGAACTAGTTTACAAATTTCATTTAACAAAAACAAAATAACCATCTATACGTTTTCGATAGGCTTCAGCATTGATAAATAAGATCAGTTTGTCCAGTTGAACACAGATGGGTTGAATTTGAATAAATGAATAAAGATTGCGTCACACTCTTTCAGTCAACGGAAAGGTGGACGTTTTGCCTAATTAGAATTTGATTTAAATTTTTACCAGGAATGCCTCATTTTATATATTCCTTGGTAAATTATGGGGTGAATGTAGTTTACCCTGACCCAGCTTGGCCACCACCGAATCAGGAAAAACACATTCCTCATTACTGTCACATTTCTGAAATATGATGTTACCGCACCATTATGTGGTGAGTAATATCAGTATAAAATCATATAAACATTACATTTGTAAAGTCAAAGTCATTTGAATCAGTACACCTTATGTTATCTACAATGTCATACAAAGCTTATCAATTTAAGGATCCTTTCTCCAAGACCTTTGTCTGATAATCCATAGCCTCTGGCAGATCTTATGCACAGACACATTAATTATCAATCTCTTTTGAACCTCTGTGCTCTAAATCATGTGATATAGGGTAAACATAAAACCTTCAGTGATTAGGCATTATTAAATGACATCATAATATGATCATAGTATGGCCTGTAGTCACATTGTCACACGTCAGTCCTTTTTTCTATAAAGTGCACTGTCCTGTTTCAGTCAAGGAAAAAGGTCAGTAATGCGTCAAAATTGCTTTTTTTAAAAATATGTAAACAGTTTATCACGTATGCAACATTAATTAAATCCCCACAGAGTTAAATTGAAAAAATAAAAACCCAAAACCTTGTAAAAATACCCATATTTAGACTACTTTTTTCACACAGATCAACCGCGCACACACACAAAGGATTGTTATTATTTCCACAAGGTCAAAGCTGCTTCTTCCATTCTCTCTACACTGCCATAACACAAAACTAGTCGACTCCTTCTGCTCAAGGCCACTATTTTCAGATACCTGTAATCTTAAACCTTTGTCAGAAGGATAACAATTAGACAATCAATCCTTTTATGCCAAAAATTACAACACTTCAAAACCTGCTCCTTCCACCTCCGCAGAGAACTCTCATCCCTTTTTCCCATGTTGGAGCATATTACAAAAATCACAGAAAGACAAAACACCCCAAACTGCCGCTGCCTCTATCTAAGGCTCACACACACAAAAATAAATAAAATGACTGTTTCTCATTGTCCATTTTAGCGTTATCCGGTTCTGTTGCCTTTTAATCCGACCGTCTTTAGATCTCATAATCTAATAACAATATCTTATAACATAGAATAAAGTTATTATTATGATTTTATTTACTTCTTTCATTAACTTAGGATAAAGACCCTCCTTAGGATCAGTTGCAGGGTAAGGTGGGGGTGGTTGCGAATCATTTGCATCTGGGTTTAACAGGGGTTCTGAGCTGTTCTGATTTTCATATTTTCTGTTTTTATTTTGTTTGTTTTTCTCCCTGCCTTCATTGGCTTTTGTTTTGGCGTCTGTAGCCGCCATTGCCCAGAGATTAGCACACTGAAGTTCAGGGTGGGGCCCCTTTTTGTTTTTACCTTTAGTGGTCATTTTTATTGTTGTTGCCAGCACCTGGCATTCATCCACGTTAAGCATGGGTTTGAAGGAAAAATCTTTTTCCCATTTGTTTTGGCATTTGTTAGGATCCTTCACTTGATCTTTTTCTTTTAGTTTGTCATTATAATTTTTTTACCATTCGGCACGCAGTTTACTCTTTTTTCTTTGGCTTATTTTTTTTTTACTTTATTTGTTTTTCCTGTACAGTTACCCATTCTTTTTGTTAGTCAGGGACGTTGCGGTACGCCCACCACAACACTATTACTGCCCAATAGGTGCGCTCACCTTTCGATGGAACTAGATGCTCACGCAACCTTTAAAATGCACTCACCTGTCGATGCAACTAGATGCTCATGCGTTGGGACTTCTGTAGTTTCCTACAGAATCATTACCTGGTATGATCAGATAGGAAAAATATAGGACACCGCCCTATATTACCATTACTAGCTTAAGCTTGAAAAATATAGGACGCCGCCTTATATTACCATTACTAGCTAAGGCTTGACCTATCAGTCGATACGCAGCACCTTTACTTTTTGAAACCTGACTCTTCGGCCGGAAAACAACACAATCCTTATTTCTTTGTTACTTCAGAAAATATTTCACTTACTTTATGATTCTACTAGCGAGGATGACCGTCACTAGACAGAGCCAGGATGTCAGCTTCCTCCCCGGCGTTCCCTGAAGGCGGGTTTCCAAAACTGACCGTTGGTCAGACCATGCATGGATTTTTCAACCCGGGGAAGACTTGTCTCTCCTGGCCCGTCTAGATGTTGGTCATCCGGGTCACGGTACCACGTATGTCAGGAATCTGAAACTTAAACTCAGACAAAAGTACTCTGCTTAGTTCATTACCTCAAATAAGATTCGAGACACGAAGTTTCAAAATATAAAAGCTTTACTCATGAGGAGTGCTTACCCTGGCTACAGGAAGAAATAGCACTGAAGCTTATCTTCAGAGCTGGGGCTTTTATACACAAGCATGAGTTATAGGAACAAAGAGGTCTAAAACAGGTTTTTCTAATATTTCAGGAACTAAGGGAGGGTTCGACATTAATAACAGGAACAATCATAGGAACAAAGGGGTCTAAACAGGTTTTTCTGATACTTCAGGGACTAGGGGAGGGTTCGACAACTTCATCAGAACGTCTTGCATTTTAAAACAGTCACTGAGGCATGAACACTTCTTTGTTTTAGCAGGAATGCAGCAGCAACTGTCTCAGTCAAGAGGTTTGCACAATAGAGCGGAAAGTTCCAGTCAAGAGGTTTGCACAGTAGAGCGGAAAGTTTCATCACACAATTGAATACAGAGCAGTAAAAGGGCATATTTTAAAACTTCATAGTATAAATGATAACGTGTATATACAATGTTTTTCTAACAGTGGACAGTTGAAAGAAAAGCCAGGAGGTATGGACTAATCACTATTGATACACAGGTACATCTCAAAAAATTAGAATATCATGAAAAAGTTCAATATTTTTTGTCACTCATTTCAGAATGTGAAACCCATATATTATGTAGAGTCATTACAGAAAGAGTGATATATTTCAAGTGTTTATTTATTTCAATTTTGATGATTATGGCTTACAGTCCATGAAAACCCCAAATTCGGTTTCTCAAAAAATCAGAATATTGTGGAGCGTGTAAACAACGAGGCAGATTTGACTCAGACAGTTTATTACACATCTCACACAGAAACATAGTCAGAATAAACACTCAGCAGAGACTCTCCTCTTAAAAAGCATGGCATTCTTCTAGAAGCTTCAAACACACAAAAGGTCACGTTGCATACACTTCCTTAATCCTTTAACATCCTTCTAGAAGTTTCTAACACACAAAAGATCACACTGCATTCATCCTTCACACCTCCCTGTTATATCCAAGGGAAACTCTGCTCTTTGTTCTTGTCTAAGATGCTATACCATTATGCACTCCCCATGTGTCACCAAACAACCCCCCCCCCCCCGAGCGTCTTGGATAGAACAATAGAATGACAGTCCATATGCTGTGGTAAAATCATTAAACATCAATCCACATGCTGCTTGGGCTTCAGTCTTCTCCCGTATCTGCTGTAACCAGGATTCATCGCCTCCGCGGCGCTGTCATGCTGGGGGGCTGATGTTTGAGGGGTAAAAGTCTGTGCGTGTGGGTGCTCTGGGGAATCTTTTCTCTGGGAAGCTCCCCGTGGGGGTCTTCCACGCCGAGGGGCCCTCGCCAACAGCACTTGCTCGTCCGCCACAACAAAAGCGGGTTTGAGTCCGTCTATGCCAATCTTTTCCCTCCTGCCCCCCAAATCTAGCAAAAAATGTTTGTCCCCTGTTTCCAGCACTCTGAACGGTCCATCATAAGGTGGGCGCAGTGGAGGGCGATGGGCATCGTGTCTGACAAAAACGAACTCCACGTTTTTCAAAGTTTTAGGCACAAAAACGCGCGGAAAACTGTGGTGAGCAGGGCCCGGCAGCGTGCTTGTGTCTATGCTACGCTGCAACAGCTGAGACGGGGAGCTGCCCGGCGCGGGATTATCTGGAAGAAACTCCCCGGGCAGCCGAAGTGGCTGCGCAAAAACGAGTTCAGCCGGGGAAGCTTCCAGGTCCTCTTTAGGCGCAGAACGTAACCCCAATAAAACCCACGGTAGGTTGTCTACCCAATTTGCATCCGTCAGTGACGCCTTGAGAGCTGCTTTCAATGACCTATGAAAACGTTCGCATAACCCATTAGCCTGTGGATTGTACGCGGTTGTGCGGTGAATTGTGACACCCAGGCTGTGGGCCATTGTTGACCAGAGTTCGGAAACAAATTGAGGGCCTCTGTCGGACGTAATATCCGACAGGACTCCAAAACGCGCCACCCATGCTGTTAAAAACGTGCGCGCCACCTCCTCGGCTGTGGTTGCCGCCAGTGGAACCACTTCCGGCCAGCGCGTGGTGCGGTCCACCATTGTCAGAAGGTGCGTGCACCCCTGTGATGGCGGGAGGGGGCCCACGAGGTCCACGTGAACATGGTCGAACCTCTTAGCCGGGATGCGAAACGGCTCCAAGGGAGCCTTCGTGTGTCTGTGTACCTTGGCTCGTTGGCACGCCATGCAGGCTGCTGCCCACTCTTTCACTTGTTTGTGAAGGCTCGGCCACACGAATTTCTCTCCTACCATTTTGACCGACGCGCGCACTCCCGGGTGCGCCAAAGAATGAATCGAGTCAAACACGCGGCGGCGCCACGCGGCCGGTACCACGGGACGCAGTCGCCCTGTGGAGACATCACAGATTAGGGGAGGCATGCCGTCTTGCAGCACCCAGCTCTCCAGCCTTAACCCTGTTGGTCCAGACTGGAGCGCGCGCACGTCCACGTCACTAACCTGCTCCACGGCCATGGCTGCATAATCTATCCCCACACAGACTGGGGCCGCCACGGCGCGTGAGACGCAGTCTGCCACTTCATTCAGTTTACCCAAGACATGCTGAATATCGGTAGTAAACTCTGAGATCACAGCCAGCTGTCTCTGCTGCCGGCCCGACCACGGTTCTGAAACCTTGGCCATCGCAAATGTTAGCGGCTTGTGGTCAACGAACGCGGTGAAACTGCGCCCTTCCAGCCAGAACTGGAAGTGGCGAATGGCCAGGTGGAGAGCCAGCAACTCCTTGTCGAACGCGTTGTATTTACGTTCACTGTCGCGCAAAGTTCTGCTGAAAAAGGTGAGTGGCTGCCAAGCCCCGGCTACGCGCTGCTCCATGACCGCCCCTATGGCCACATCTGAAGCGTCAGTGGTGAGCGCTATGCGGGCCATTGGGTCTGGAGGTGCCAGCAATGCGGCGTTTGCCAGGGCTGCTTTGACTTCCGAGAACGCCCGCTCTCGCTCCGGGGACCATTCGATCTTATCCACGGGTTTCTGTTTTTTGAGCGCGGCGTACAGTGGTTGCATGAGCTGCGCTGCGCGGGGAAGGAAATGGTTATAAAAATTCACCATTCCCAAAAATTCCTGTAGCACCCTGACCGTTTGTGGCCGGGGAAAATCTGCTACAGCGCGCACTTTGTCAGGCAGCGGAACCGCTCCTTCGGGAGAGACGCGGTGCCCCAAAAAATCAATCCGCGTCACCCCGAACTGACATTTCGCTGGGTTGATTATTAACCCGTGCTCTTCCAACCTCCGGAAAACTGCCGTGAGGTGGGTTTCGTGTTCGTCTTCGGACGTGCTGGCTACCAAGATATCGTCCAAGTAGACGAACACGAAAGGGAGATCGCGCAGCACTGCATCCATCATGCGTTGAAACGTCTGTGCAGCCCCTTTAAGCCCAAATGGCATGCGCAAAAACTCGAATAAACCGAACGGAGTTATCACCGCTGTTTTGGGTATGTCCTCAGCGCGCACTGGGACTTGGTGGTAACCGCGGACCAGGTCTATTTTAGAAAAAACGTGCGCTCCTGACAGGTGAACGGAAAAATCCTGAATGTGAGGAATTGGGTAGCGGTCGTGCGCTGTAGCGTTGTTCAACCTGCGGAAATCCCCGCAAGGTCGCCACGAACCCTCAGCTTTAGGGACTATGTGTAGCGGGGAAGCCCATGGGCTGTTTGAACGCCTGATGATGCCCAACCTCTCCAGGCTGGCAAACTCCTCGCGCGCTATGGCCAGTTTAGCTGCGTCAAAGCGCCGAGGTCTTGCAAAAACGGGCGGCCCGGTGGTGGTGATAAAATGCTCCACCCCGTGTTTAGCGATGGCTGCCGAAAATGTCGGGACAGTGAGTGCTGGGAACTGAGTGAGCAGTGTGTGGAACTTACCGCATGCAGCTGTGACGTTGGCTTGTGCTGTTGGCCGGGACGCTCGAGCTACACAGGGGATAGAATCAAAGGACAGTGCATTAACCAGGTGCCTGTTAGCGACATCAACCAACAAACCATGTGTGCACAAAAAATCAGCCCCCAGTATATTGAAATTCAATGCTGCTATGACAAAAGTCCACTCAAATGTACGGCCGTGTAGAGACAGGAGTAGAGTCCTCTCACCAAAGGTCTTAATCTCCGAGCCGTTTGCTGCTGCCATCTCGGGGCCGCTAGATCCTGCCAGCCGGTCGGCGTAGGTCGGCAGGATGAAACTCATCTGGGCGCCGGTGTCCACGAGGAAATGCCTCCCCGAGCGTGCGTCCGTCAAGTAGAGCAGCTTGTTCTCCTCCCCGAGGGTCGCGGCTGCTACCGACCCCCGGTCTTGGCGTTTCCCGAGCACTTGAACTGGCACGGTGGTATACATTTGCGTGCCCTCTCTGCGAAGTGGCAGTGGTAGAAACAAAGGGTGTCTCCCCCGCGTTCTTTGGCCCCCGCTGCTGCTGTCGTCAGTGGCTCTGCTGCTGCTGTCGATGGCTCCTCGCCTCCTCCGGCCGTCGCGCCGAGCTCCGTCGCTGCTGCTATGGTCGTGAACTCTCTGCTGGCGATGATGATCCGGTTTGCTTCTCAGGCCAGCGCATGATAGTCCCGCTTGGCCAGCAACGGCAAATTGGCCAGGGTCGCTCTCGTCGCTGACGGAAGGTTCCGGAGGAAGAGGTGGGTAAAAATGAAATGGTCGTCGTCCATGCCCTTTAATCTCAGTATCTTCTCCATCAGGTCAATGGCCGACCCATCTCCTAACCCAGTCCGCGTCAGGAGTCTCTCTGCTCTCTCACCATCCGAGAGTGTGTAGTGCTGGATGAGTGCGGCCTTCAGCGCGCCGTACTTGTCGTCGGTTGGTGGCTGATCGAGCAGGCTCTCCACGTGCTGAGCCGTGCGGGCGTCGAGCGTTGCAACCACATAGTAGAACTTCGTGTCATCCGCCGATATCCCCCGAAGTGCGAACTGCGCCTCAACTAGGTGGAACCAGGAGCGCGGATTGTGCTGCCAAAAATCCGGTAGCTTGATTGCGACAGCATATGCTTGGCTGGGGGCTCCCAACGAGGCTGGCTCCGGGGATCTTTCGCCGTGTTCCATTATTCGTCTTGGGTCACCAGTGTGGAGCGTGTAAATAACGAAGCAGATTTGACTCAGACAGTTTATTACACATCTCACACAGAAGCATAGTCAGAATGAACACTCAGCAGAGACTCTCCTCTTAAAAAGCATGGTATTCTTCTAGAAGCTTCAAACACACAAAAGGTCACATTGCATACACTTCCTTAATCCTTTAACATCCTTCTAGAAGTTTCTAACACACAAAAGATCACACTGCATTCATCCTTCACACCTCCCTGTTATCTCCCAGGGAAACTCTGCTCTTTGTTCTTGTCTAAGATGCTATACCATTATGCACTCCCCATGTGTCACCAAAATATTACATAAAATTAACTTTTAAAAAAGTTTTTAAATAAACATGCTGGCCAACTGAAAAGTATGTCCATGTACACACTCAATACTTGGTCGGGGCTCCTTTTGGATTAATTATTGTATCAATGTGGCGTGGCATGGAGGTGATCAGCCTGTGGCACTGCTGAGGTGTGATGAAGGTCCAGGTTGCTTTGATAGTGACCTTCACCTCGTCTGCATTGTTGGGTCTGGTGTCTCTCATCTTTCTCTTTGTCATGAATCCGGGTTTGGAGGCCAAACCCGATTCTGACTCATTGTTATGCCTTGACCTAGTTTCCTCCTGACAGCTCGGGCACACCCCCTCCTCCTGTCAAGCTCCGTCAGCTGCACTGTCTGGTGTTCACACACATACACACACATGCATTCACTCCATTCATTCTCATTTCACACACTCTCACCCACCTGGTGTTAATCAGTTCTGCCCACGCATTTTTACACCGGCAATCTCTTTCCTCGTTAGCTTCTGGAGTATATGTTTGCCGTGCCAGAGGAAAGAGATTGTCGAGGCATTCACTCTTGTTCATGGCAGCATGCTCTCCGTGGATGACGTACCACTCCCTTCACGTTCTCAGCCCGACATCTCCAGATGATCTATTCCTGGGTGTTCGCGGCTGCCTCAGTTAACAATCCTCCTCCACCAGACTGCTCGGATCACTCCAGCCCTGTAAGTGTCATTTTGTTCCGCCTTTCTTTTCGTGCTGTTTGTAGCCCTGCAGCACTTGGCTTATCGCTTTTCCTTTTTGCTATATGGTCCCACAGCACTAGGCTTCCTGACCGAGCTGTAGAGCATCCTGTATGTCTGGTGGCCTCGTCCTGCCATTACACCCCGCTGTATTTTTGAGTCCTGAACTGAACTGTTACTTGGTGATATTGGACCTGTGATTTCCTTTGTGTTATTACTAAAAGTGCACCACGTACTCTCACTTTTGGGTTTATTCATTCTCCCTCTCGTGTGCCGAGCCATGGTGCACGAAGGTTTATGACACTTTTGACAATACTCCATAGATTCTCTATGGCAGGGGTGTCAAACTCATTCCATGGAGGGCCAAGACCTTGCACGTTTTGCTTCTACCCAGTGTCTTCAGCAGGTGTTTTCACTGATCAGCAATCAGTGGGAAGAAATTCAGTGAAATCACCTGTTGAAGACACTGGGTGGAGGTAAAACCTGCAGGGTCTTGGCCCTCCATGGAATGAGTTTGACACCTGTGCTCTATGGGGTTTAGGTCAGGAGATTTTGCTGGCTAATCAAGCACAGTGATGCCATGGTCATTAAACCAGGTTTTGATACTTTTGGCAGTGTGTGTGTGTGTGGGGGGGAGGTGCCAAGTCCTAGTGGAAAATGAAATCAGCTTCTCCATAAAGCTTGTCAGCACAGGGAAGCATGAAGTGTTCTAAAATTTCCTGGTAGACGACTGCGCTGACTTTGGTCTAGATAAAACACAGTGGACAAACACCAGCAGATGACATGGTTCCTCAAATCATCACTGAGTGGAAACATCACACTAAACCTCAAGCAACTTAGATTCTGTGCCTCTCCACTCTTTCTCCAGACTCTGGGACTTTGATTTCTTAAAATTTACTTTTATCTGAACAGAGGTCATCTGCTGTTTGTCCACTGTGTTTTATCAAGGCCAAAGTAAGCACAGTCGTCTACCAGGAAATTTTAGAGCACTTCATGCTTCCCTCTGCTGACAAGCTTTATGGAGAAGCTGATTTCATTTTCCAGCAGGAGTTGGTACCCCCCCACACTGCCAAAAGTATCAAAACCTGGTTTAATGACCATGGCATCACTGTGTTTGATTGGCCAGCAAACTCTCTTGACCTAAACCCCATAGAGAATCTATGGAGTATTGTCAAGAGGAAGATGAGAGACACCAGACGCAACAATGCAGATGAGCTAAAGGTCACTGTCAAAGCAACCTGGACCTTCATAACACCTCAGCAGTGCCACAGGCTGATCATCTCCATGCCACGCCACATTGATACAATAATTAATCCAAAAGGAGCCCCAACCAAGTATTAAGTGTGTACATGGACATACTTTTCAGTCAGTCCACATTTGTATTAAAAAACTATTTTTAAAAATTAATTTTATGTAATATTCTAATTTTTTGAGAAACAGAATTTGGGGTTTTCATGGGTTGTAAGCCATAATCATCAAAATTAAAATAAATAAACACTTGAAATATATCACTCGCTGTGTAATGAATCTATATAATATATGGGTTTCACTTTCTGAAATGAGTGACAAAAAACTCATACAAAAACCTACACTAAAAACATGTAGGTTTAGGGCGCTCGCGCACGCAGCGACCAGCAGCCGGTGGCTTGTCACCAGACTGCAAACCAAATCTACCTACGGGTACAAATAAGTAACAAAAAAAAAAATAAATATTGAACTTTTTCATGATATTCTAATTTTTTGAGATGTACCTGTAGCTAATACCACTCCAGTGAGTAATGTTCCCCCTTGACTATTTCCTGGAAAAGAAGTAGACATCAGTGTGATAATGAGGAAAAAGGACTGGCATATAAATAAAGTTGACATAAAAACAAGCATTTACCTCAGGAATAATTATTATAACTACTTACAGCTCTATACTGACAGTTCAAAAAACAAAGAGGGCTCTGTTGGAACTGAAGTTTACATTCCAGAGTTTAAAGTGATCATCTCAAAAAGACTCTCCAACCATACATCCGTGTATACAGCAGAAATGGTGGCAATAATTATTGCTATGCTATATATAGGAGCTATGTTGTCTGGGGCAATTTGCCTCTGGGAAGGTCACCCAAGATACATTGGTCCTGGGTGAAGGGCCAGACTAAGAACGATCCAGCAGACTCTCATGATCAATGTTAGGTCAAAGATTCAGTGTACCCTGTCCGGTATGTGGTTATCGGGGCCCCACCCTGGAGCTAGACCTGGGGGAGGGGCTTGATGGCTAGCGCCTGGTGATCGGGTTTCTGCCCTTGGGACCTGGCCGGGCTCAGCCTGAAGGAATTACATGGGTTCACCCTCCAGTGGGCTCACCACCTGCAGGAGGAACATGGGGGTCCGGTGCTATGTGGATCAGGTAGCGGTCGAAGAAAGAGACCTTGGCACTCTGATCCCAAACTTACTAAACTGGCTTTTGGGACATGAAATGTCACCCCTCTGGTGGGGAAGGAGCCTGGGCTGGTACATGAGGTTGAGAGATACTGGCTAAATATAATCAGCCTCAGCTCAACACACAGCTCTGGTTCCGGAACCAGTCTCCTGGAGAGGGGCTGGAGCTTGGCCTACTCTGGAGTTAACCTGGGAGAGAGGCAATGAGCAGGGGTGGGTATTCTTGTATCCCCCCACCTTGCTGCCTCTACATTGGAGTTTTTCCTGGTGGACAAAAGGGTTGTTTCCCTGTGCCTTCGGGTTGGGAAACGGGTCCTGACCACCATTTCTGCCTATGCACCAAATGATGGTTCAGAGCACCCACCCTTTTTGGAGTCTCTGACTGGGGTGCTGGAGAGTGCTCCTCTTGGAGACTCCATTGTCATACTGGGGGACTTGAATGTGCACATGGGCAATGACAGTGAAACCTGGAGGGGGGTGATTGGGAGGAATGACCTGCCCGATCTGAACCCGAGTGGTGTTCAGTTATTGGACTTCTGTGCTAACCACAGTTTATCCATAACGAACACCATGTTCATGCATAAGGGTGTCCATACGTGCACCTGGCACCAGGATACCCTAGGTTGCAGGTCGACGATTGATTTTGTTATTGTGTCATCAGATCTGCAACCATATGTCTTGGACACTCGGGTAAAGAGAGGTGCAGAGCTGTCAACTGATGCTGTCACCTGGTGGTGAGTTGGATCCGATGGCAGGGGAGGATGCCATTCAGACCTGGTAGGCCCAAACGTGTAGTGAGGGTGTGCTGAGAATGTCTGGCTGAGGCCCCTGTCCAGGAGGTCTTCAACTCCCACCTCTGGAAGAACTTCGACCACATTCCAAGGGAGTCTGGAGACATGGAGTCTGAATGGGCCATGTTCTCCACCTCCATTGTTGAAGTGGCTGCCCAAAACTGCGGCTGCAAGGTAATCGGTGCATCTCGTGGTGGCAACCCCCATACCAAGTGGTGGACACCAGTGGTGAAGGGGGCCATTAAGCTGAAGAAGGAGCCCTATCAAGCTTGGTTGGCTTGTGGGACTCCTGAAGCAGCTGAGGTGTACCGGCAGGCCAAGCGGATTGCAGCTCGAGTGGTTGCTGAAGCAAAAACTCGGGTGTGGGAGGAGTTCGGTGAGGCCATTGAACAAGACTTTCAGACAGAGTTGAAGAGATCCTGTCAAACTATCCAGCGGCTCAAGAGGGGGAAGCAGCTCCCTGTCCACATTGTGTAGGGTGTGGATGGGGCACTACTGACTTCAACTAATTTCGTTGTACTTGTTATAATGACAAATAAAGTCTATTCTATCATAGGCCGGTGGAAGGAATATTTCGAGGATCTCCTCAATCTCACTGACATGCCTTCCACAGAAGAAGCAGTGCTTTTGGATGTGGGGGATGACTCGCCATCACAGGGGCTGAGGTCAGCAAAGTCGTCAAAAAAAACTCTTTGGTGGCCGGGCCCCGGGGGTGGACGAAATTTGCCCTGAGGACCTCAAGACCCTGGATGTTGTAGGACTGTCATGGCTGACATGCCTCTGCAACATTGTGTGGAGGTTGGGGACCGTGCCTTTGGCATGGCAAACCGGGGAGGTGGTTCCTCTCTTCAAAAAGGGGGACCGAAGGGTGTGCTCCAACTTCAGAGGGATCACACTCCTCAGCCTCCCTGGGAAGGTCTATGCCAAGGTACTGTAGAGGAGACTCTGGCCGTTGGTCGAATCACAGATTCAGGAGGAGCAATGTGGTTTTCGTCCTGGCCATGGCACATCGGACCAGTTCTTTACCCTCTCAAGAATCCTTGAGGGTTCATGGGAGTTTGCTCAGCAAGTTTGCATGTGCTTTGTGGACTTGGAGAAGGCATTTGACTGCACCCCTCGTGGTTTTTCGTGGGGGGTGCTTCGGGAGTATGGGGTATTGGGCTTGTTGTTACAAGTTTTCCGGTCTCTATACGACCATTGTGAGAGTTTGGTTCGTATTGCCAACACTCGGTCGGATTCATTCCCAGTGAGAGTTGGACTCCTCCAGTGCTGCCCTTTGTCACCAATCCTGTTCATAATTTTTATGGACAGGATTTCTAGGCACAGCCAGGGAACGGAGGGTGTCATGCTTGGTGACCACAGGATCTTATCTCTGTTGTTTGCAGATGATGTTGTCCTGTTGGCTTCATCCGGCAATGATCTACAGGTCTTACTGGGATGGTTTGCTGCCAAGTGTGAAGCAGCTGGGATGAGAGTGACCACAGGATCTTATCTCTGTTGTTTGCAGATGATGTTGTCCTGTTGGCTTCATCCGGCAATGATCTACAGGTCTTACTGGGATGGTTTGCTGCCAAGTGTGAAGCGGCTGGGATGAGAATCAGCACCTCCAAGTGCGAGTCCATGGTCCTCAGCCAGAAAAAGGTGGATTGCCCTCTCCAAGTTGGGGACTAGCTCCTGCCCCAAGTGGAGGAGTTTAAGTATCTTGTGATTTTATTCACGAGTGAGGGGAGAATGGAGTGAGAGATTGACAGATGGATCGGAGCAGCATCTGTAGTGATGCGGATGTTGTACTGGTCTGTTGTGGTGAAGAGAGAGCTATGTTCTAAGGCAAAGCTGTCAATTTACCAAACAATCTATGTTCCTACCCTCACCTACAGTCATGAGCTTTGGGTAATAACCGAAAGAATGAGATTGCGGATACAAGAGCCGGGAGAGGCTCAGAGTAGGACCGCTGCTCCTCCACATTGAACACGCGGCGGCCTCTCTTCCTCTCTTCATGTTTTGTGCTACTTAGTGTTGTTTAAATTACGCCTAAATGTATATTCATGTGTTTAATGTCTATATATGATGCTGTGCACAAGCTACAGTCACCACAGCCTCCTGGGGATAAGGAATATGACCACACATTACATCCTGGACCACAGCGTTACAGAGGAACTCCGTGGCCTAGATCTTCTCCACCAGACCTCCACACCCCCGGACTCGACTGCCGTGTCTCATCCCAAATGGAGACACCATAGATGATGTGAGCGGTGACAAAAGAGAGGTAAACGTGGAGGTATCCGAATGACGCTAACTGCTAGCCCGCATAGACTCCCAATTTCTGCCCTCATTCTGGCCAACGTACGCTCACTAGACAACAAAATAGACCACATACAGCTCTTGAGAACTACGCAACATGTTGCGTGGAACTGCTGTGTTTTTATCTTTACACAAACGTGGTTAAATGACAATATACCGGACTCTGCCATTCAGTTAGCTGGGCTAAAATGCTATTGCAGTGACAGAGTGTTCACAGAAGGAGGGAAAACCTGCAGGGGGATGGGCTTGTGTGTCTACATCAGTGATACCTGGTGCAGAGATGCAACTGTTGTACACAAACACTGCTCTCCATTGGTGGCGTTTATGATCATCAAGTGTCGACCCTTTCACATTCCGAGATCTGTCCTACTAATCGCTGTGTATGCCCCGCCCAGCATTGGCAAGAGGAGCAAAGCACTAAAAGAACTCTGTCTCACTGATGGCCTGATAAACAGTGCATCCAGATGGATTCCTCATCACAGCAGGAGACTTCAACCATGCAGATTTAAAGGCCCTCCTACCAAACCTACACCAACATGTAGACTTTCCAACAAGAGGAGACAATTTACTGGACGTGGTGTACACAACTCACAAGAAAGCATACAGAGATTCCCCCTTCCCCACCTGGGTCTCTCTGATCACATCACCATCCTGTTAAGGCCGGCATACAAACCCAGAGTGAAAACAATCAGAGCAACAAAAAAGCAGGTACGTGTGTGGCCAGAAGAGGCCTCTGATCAGTCTGAAAGACTGCTTCAGCACTACAGACTGAGACACTTTCAAGCATGCAGCCACTCACAATGAACACACAAACTTAGAGGAGTACACTGAGGTTGTTGTAGCATACATAGTGAAATGCATTGATGATGTCACTCACTGCAAAACCATCACTGTTCGTGCCAACCAAAAGCCATGGATGACAGCAGAGGTCCACAGGCTCCTGAGGGCTTGGGACGTAGCCTTCAGGGCTGGCAACACTGCAGGACTAATAACAACTAGGGCCAACCTGTCCCGTGGCATCAAGGAGGCAAAACAACGCTACAGCAAGGAAATATCTGGCCACTTCAGCAACACCAGAGATGCACGTTCCCTCTGGCGTAGCATACAGACCCTCACCAACTACAAACCTCCACCTCAGACCTGTGCGAGTGACACTACACTGCTCAACAACCTAAATGACTTCTTTGGCCTCTTTGAAGCACAAAACAGCACATCAGCACAGAAGACCACTCCTCCTCTAGACGAGAAGGCCATGAGTCTGGATCTGACTAGTATGAAGAGGACCCTCTGCAGGATCAACCCACGCAAGGCAGCTGGACCAGACAACATACCAGGTCGCGTCCTGAAGGAGTGTGCAGAGGAGCTCAAGAATGTCCTGGTCGACATCTTCAACATCTCCCTGACTCAAGCTGTTGTCCCCACATATTTCAAAACTGCCACCACAACACCAGTCCCAAAGAAGCCCGTCCCATCCAGCTACAATGATTACCGGCCCGTAGCACTGACCCCCATCATAATGAAGTGCTTCGAGCAGCTGGTCATACAGAACATCAAGTCCATCCTCTCTCCCTCCCACAACCCATTTCAGTTTGTATACATGTCAAACAGATCCACAGAAGATACCATCGCTGCTGCTCTCCATCCAGCCCTCACCCATCTGAACTCAAAGAACTCCTACGTGCAAATGTTGTTCTTGGACTTCAGTTCAGCATTCAACACAATCATCCCCCAGCACCTGATACAAAAACTCAGAAACTAGGGACTCAAAACCTTTCTCTGTGACTGGGTGCTGGACTTTCTCACAGGGAGGCCACAGAATGTGCGGGTTGGCAGCAACACCTCCCAGGCCATCACACTGAGCACAGGGTCCCCACAAGGGTGCGTGCTCAGCCCGCTGCTCTTCACCCTGCTGACCCATGACTGTGTACCAGCCTACAATACCAACCACATCATCAAGTTTGTGGATGACACGATGGAGGTGGGCCTCATCACCGACATCGAGGAGGCCAACTACAGAAACGAGGTGAGCCAACTGGTCCAGTAATGTAAAGACAATAACCTCTTCCTGAACGTGGGAAAAACCAAGGAGATCGTGGTCGACTTCAGGAGGGGACACGTACAGCCGTGGACAAAATTGTTGGTACCCCTCTGTTAATGAAAGAAAAACCCACAATGGTCACAGAAATAACCTGAATCTGACAAAAGTGGTAATAAATAAAAATTCTATGAAAATTAACCAATGAAAATCAGACAATGCTTTTGAATTGTGGTTCAACAGAATTATTTTAAAAAACAAACTCATGAAACAGGCCTGTACAAAAATGATGGTACCCCTAGAAAAGATTGAAAATAATGTGACCACAGGGACATGTTCAACCAAGATGCATCCTCTAATTAACATCACAGGTGTCTACAAACTTTGTAATCAGTCAGTCGGCCTATTTAAAGGGTGACAAGTAGTCACTGTGCTGTTTGGTGACATGGTGTGTACACTAAACATGGACCAGAGGAAGCAAAGGAGAGAGTTGTCTCAGGAGATTAGAAAGAAAATTATAGACAAGCATGTGAAAGGTAAAGGCTATAAGACCATCTCCAAGCAGCTTGATGTTCCTGTGACTGCAGTTGCACATATTACTCAGAAATTAAAGATCCACCGGACTGTAGCCAACCTCCCTGGGCGTGGCCGCAGGAGGAAACTTGATGAAAAATGGAAGAGACGGATAATACGAATGGTTACAAAAGAGCCCAGAACAACCTCTAAACACATTCATGGTGAACTCCAAGGTCAAGGTACATCAGTGTCAGATCGCACCATCTGTCGTTGTTTGAGCCAAAGTGGACTTCATGGGAGACGACCAAGGAGGACACCGCTGTTGAAAACAAATCATAAAAAAGCTAGACTGGAATATGCCAAACTGCATGTTGACAAGCCACAAAGCTTCTGGGAGAATGTCCTATGGACAGACGAGACAAAGCTGGAACTTTTTGGCAAGGCACATCAGGGCTATGTTCACAGATGCAAAAATGAAGCATACCAAGAAAAGAACACTGTCCCTACTGTGAAACATGGAGGAGGTTCTGTTATGTTCTGGGGCTGCTTTGCTGCATCTGGCACAGGGTGTCTTGAATTTGTGCAGGGTACAATGAAATCTCAAGACTATCAAGGTATTCTAGAGAGAAATGTGCTGCCCAGTGTCAGACAGCTTGGTCTCAGTTGCAGGTCATGGGTCTTGCAACAGGATAATGACCCAAAAAACACAGCTAAAAACACCCAAGAACTGTTAAGACCGAAACATTGGACTATTCTAAAGTGGCCTCCTATGAGCCCTGATCTAAATCCTATTGAACATCTGTGGAAGGAGCTGAAACATGCCATCTGGAGAAGGCACCCTTCAAACCTGAGACAACTGGAGCAGTTTGCTCATGAGGAGTGGGCCAAAATACCTGCTGAGAGGTGTAGAAGTCTCATTGACAGTTACAGAAATCATTTGATTGCAGTGATTGCCTCAAAAGGTTGTGCAACAAAGTATTAAGTTAAGGGTACCATCATTTTTGTCCAGGCCTGTTTCATGAGTTTGTTTTTAAAAATAATTCTGTTGAACCACAATTCAAAAGCATTGTCTGATTTTCATTGGTTAATTTTCATAGAATTTTTATTTATTACCACTTTTGTCAGATTCGAGTTATTTCTGTGACCATTGTGGGTTTTTCTTTCACTAACAGAGGGGTACCAACAATTTTGTCCACGGCTGTACAGCACTCCCCTCTAATCATCAATGATGCAGCTGTGGAGAGGGTGAGTAGCACCAAGTTCCTGGGGGTGCACATCTCTGAGGACCTCTCCTGGTCTAACAACACCACATCACTGGCCAAGAAGGCTCAAACTCGCCTCCATTTCCTCCGCAAACTGAGGAGAGCACGAGTCCCACCCCCCATCATGTGATCTTTCTACCGGGGCACCATTGAGAGCATCCTTACCAGCTGCATCAAAGTGTGGTATGGAAGCTGCACCACCTCCTGCCGGAAGACACTACAACAGACAGTGAAAGCAGCCAGCAAGCTCATCGGTGCCTCTCTGCCCCCCCTCTTGGACATCTACCTCACCCGCCTCACCCGCAGAGCCATCAACATCGCAGGCAACACCTCCCGCCCCTCACACTCCCTCTTCAGCTCACTGCCCTCGGAGAAAAGGTACTGGAGCCTCTGGGCCCGCTCCACAAGACTGCTAAACAGCTTTGTTCATCAGGCCATTAGGACCCTGAACTCCGTCCCCCCCTTCCCCCCGGGACGGTAAAGCACTAACCCACACAATAACTACCTCAGCTGTTGGCACAGAAAGATTGGCACACCAGCAGTAATACATTTGTTGCTGTATGGCTCTGCACTTTAACTGCAGCCATTTGCACAAATGCCATATGTGCTGCTGTCTGTCTGTCATTGCAATACTGATCATCTGCAGTCCTATCTGTTACTGTCAGCACCTACACAGCCACATTGAACTTGCAAGTATGGGTATTACAGCTCTACTTTTCTGTATATAGGATTGCTCGGTTTAATCATTGTTAATCGTTTATCTTTATTTGCACTATGGGAGGTCAGGGTCTATTTTGTCACCATTTGTACTACAGGTTGCATTACCGTACATAGACTGCTCTTGTTGCTTTTCCAGCCTTATTCCTTTTTCTTTTTTTATATGGTGCACACCACTGAAATGAGACAAATGCCATTTCAATTCTCCTGTATGTCATGTACGTATAGTAGTATTGACAAATAAAATCTTTGAATCTTGAAAGGAGCCAGCTGAGGTGGTATGGGCATCTGATCAGGATGCTTCCTGGATGCCTCCCACTTGAGGTGTTTCATGCACGCCCCACCAGGAGGAGACCCGGGGCAGACCCAGGACTCACTGGAGAGACTACGCCTCCCAGCCAGTCTGGGAACACCTTGGTATCCTCTCTGAAGAGCTGGAGCAGGTGGCTGAGGAGAAAGAAGTCTGGGCTTCTCTGCTTGAACTGCATCCTCCGCAACCCGGACCTCCAGAAAAGCGGTAGAAGATGGATGGATGAATTATTGGTTTGCAGTGGGTCAAGGAGGTCAGACCGGACAGGGTGGTGGAGTGCACAGATTCACTTGCAGCTTTACAAACCATACAGACATTAAAATCTACAAGGGAAGACTTGGTGATTGAGCTATATTGTGGTGGCACACCGGGATGTCTTACTCTCATCCAGTGACTCTGGGAATAGGGAGAAGGGGCGAGAAATGGAAATGCGTGCACCTCAGGCGGGAGAGGGGAATATAAGTGCTGTAGCACCCAGGGGGGAGAGTTGAAAGGAGGAGCTGCAGAGGTAGGCGCCAGAGTGCCAGTGGGGAGAAAAGATGTTAAGAATGTGCCTTCACACCTGGGACTGCAGGTGTGACTGTATTGTGATGTTATGTACCCAATTGTAATGATACGTACTCTTGGTGCCAAAGAAGAGAAGTCTAAGATTGTAGGACCTTGGGGAAGTCAGATTATTTAGCACCTCAGACAGAGACAGCGAATAAGCATGGGAGAACAATGCCCAGGGAGTTCCTGGGCATATAGCAGGAAGGAAGGGGGTTGAAGGCAGTGTAATGTAAATGTCATGCTGTGTGATGAGAAACTTCCATGTAAATGTGTGAAGAGAGAGTTGGGTGAAAAGGAGAGCCCGTGTGGAAATGATTCAGTCCTTTCTGTGCTTGTGAGATGTGAGTGTGTAATAAATCGTCTGTCCATGAATCTGCCTCTTCATTTACACACTCCACAAGATGTATAAAAGGTTTGCTTTGGTACCAAGAAGTCAGTCTTGTTTTGAGGATGGAGGGATAAAGTCTGAATCTGCAAAGCTCGTGTTTCATGTCATCAGTCCTCTACAATATCACAGTTTATTTAGGATACACAGGGGTGGTGGTGTGGAGTGTGTAAATAACGAGGCGGATTTGACTCAGACAGTTTATTACACATCTCACACAGAAGCATAGTCAGAAAGAGAACATCTCAGACAAGACTCCTCTCTTAAATACTATGGCATTCCTTCAGAAGCTTCTAACACACAAAGGTCACATTGCATTCACTTCCTTAATCCTTTACCATCCTCCTTGTTATCTCCAAGGGAAACTCTGCTCTTTGTTCTAGCCTAAGATGCTATACCATTATGCACTCCCCATGTGTCACCACACGACCCCCCCGAGCGTCTTGGATAGAACAATAGAATGACGGTCCATATGCTGTGGTAAAATCATTAAACATCAATCCACATGCTGCTTGGGCTTCAGTCTTCTCCCGTATCTGCTGTAACCAGGAATCACCGCCTCCGCAGCGCTGTCATGCTGGGGGGCTGATGTTTGAGGGGTAAAAGTCTGTGCATGTGGGTGCTCTGGGGAATCTTTTCTCTGGGAAGCTCCCCGTGGGGGTCTTCCACGCCGAGGGGCCCTCATCAACAGCACTTGCTCGTCCGCCACAACAAAAGCGGGTTTGAGTCTGTCTATGCCAATCTTTTCCTTCCTACCCCCCCAAATCTAGCAAAAAATGTTTGTCCCCTGTTTCCAGCACTCTGAACGGTCCATCATAAGGTGGGTGCAGTGGAGGGCGATGGGCATCGTGTCTGACAAAAACGAACTCCGCGTTTTTCAAAATTTTAGGCACAAAAACGCACGGAAAACTGTGGTGAGCAGGGTCCGGCAGCGTGCTTGTGTCTATGCTACGCTGCAACAGCTGAGACGGGGAGCTGCCCGGCGCGGGATTATCTGGAAGAAACTCCCCGGGCAGCCGAAGTGGCTGCGCAAAAACGAGTTCAGCCGGGGAAGCTTCCAAATCCTCTTTAGGCGCAGAACGTAACCCCAATAAAACCCACGGTAGGTTGTCTACCCAATTTGCATCCGTCAGTGACGCCCTGAGAGCCGCTTTCAATGATCTACGAAAATGTTCACATAACCCATTAGCCTGTGGATTGTACGCAGTTGTGCAGTGAATTGTGACACCCAGGCTGCGGGCCATTGTTGACCAGAGTTTGGAAACAAATTGAGGGCCTCTGTCGGATGTAATATCCGACGGAACTCCAAAACGCGCCACCCATGCTGTTAAAAACGTGCGCGCCACCTCCTCGGCTGTGGTTGCCGCCAGTGGAACCACTTCCGGCCAGCGCGTGGTGCGGTCCACCATTGTCAGAAGGTGCGTGCACCCCTGTGATGGCGGGAGGGGGCCCACGAGGTCCACGTGAACATGGTCGAACCTCTTAGCCGGGATGCGAAATGGCTCCAAGTGAGCCTTCGTGTGTCTGTGTACCTTGGCTCGTTGGCACGCTATGCAGGCTGCTGCCCACTCTTCCACTCGTTTGCGAAGGCTCGGCCACACAAATTTCTCTCCTACCATTTTGACCGACGCGCGCACTCCCGGGTGCGCCAAAGAATGAATTGAGTCAAAAACGCGGTGGCGCCACGCGGCCGGTACCACGGGACGCGGTCGCCCCGTGGAGACATCACAGATTAGGGGGGGCATACCGTCTTGTAGCACCCTGCTCTCCAGCCTTAACCCTGTTGGTCTATACTGGAGCGCGCACACGTCCGCGTCACTAACCTGCTCCGCGGCCATGGCCTCGTAATCTATCCCCACACAGACTGGGGCCGCCACGGCGTGCGAGAGGCAGTCTGCCACTACATTCAGTTTACCCGAGACATGCTGAATATCGGTAGTAAACTCTGAGATCGCGGCCAGCTGTCTCTGCTGCTGGCCCGACCACGGTTCTGAAACCTTGGCCATCGCAAATGTTAGCAGCTTGTGGTCAACGAACGCGGTGAAACTGCGCCCTTCCAGCCAGAACTGGAAGTGGCGAATGGCCAGGTGGAGAGCCAGCAACTCCCTGTCGAACGCGTTGTATTTACGTTCACTGTCGCACAAAGTCCTGCTGAAAAAGGTGAGCGGCTGCCAAGCCCCGCCTACACGCTGCTCCACGACCGCCCCTATGGCCACATCTGAAGCATCAGTGGTGAGCGCTATGCGGGCCGTTGGGTCTGGATGTGCCAGCAATGCGGCGTTTGCCAGGGCTGCTTTGACTTCTGAGAATGCCCGCTCTCGCTCCGGGGACCATTCGATCTTATCCGCGGGTTTCTTTTTTTTGAGCGCGGTGTACAGTGGTTGCATGAGCTGCACTGCGCGGGGAAGGAAACGGTTATAAAAATTCACCATTCCCAAAAATTCCTGTAGCGCCCTGACCGTTTGCGGCCGGGGAAAATCTGCTACCGCGCGCACTTTGTTTGTCAGGCAGTGGAACTGCTCCTTCGGGAGACACACGGTGCCCCAAAAAATCAATCCGCGTCACCCCGAACTGACATTTCGCTGGGTTGATTATTAACCCGTGCTCCTCCAACCTCCGGAAAACCGCCGTGAGGTGGGTTTAGTGTTCGTCTTCGGAAGCGCTGGCTACCAAGACATCGTCCAAGTAGACGAACACGAAAGGGAGATCACACAGCACTGCATCCATCATGCGTTGGAACGTCTGTGCAGCCCCTTTAAGTCCAAATAGCATGCACAAAAACTCGAATGAACCGAACAGAGTTATCACCGCTGTTTTGGGTATGTCCTCAGCGCGCACTGGGACTTGGTGGTAACCGTGGACCAGGTCTATTTTAAAAAAAACATGCGCTCCTGCCAGGTGAACGGAAAAATCCTGAATGTGAGGAATTGGGTAGCAGTCGTGCGCTGTAGCGTTGTTCAACCTGCGGAAATCCCCGCAAGGTCGTCACGAACCCTCGGCTTTAGGGACCATGTGTAGCGGGGAAGCCCATGGGCTGTTTGAACGCCTGATGATGCCCAACCTCTCCAGGTTGGTGAACTCCTCGCGCGCTATGGCCAGTTTAGCTGCGTCGAAGCGCCGAGGTCGTGCGAAAACGGGCAGCCCGGTGGTGGTGATAAAATGCTCCACCCCGTGTTTAGCAATGGCTGCCGAAAATGTCGGGACGGTGAGTGCTGGGAACTGAGTGAGCAGTGTGTGGAACTTACCGCAAGCAGCTGTGACGTTGGCTTGTGCTGTTGGCCGGGACGCTCGAGCTGTACAGGGGATAGAATCAAAGGACAGTGCATTAACCAGGCACCTGTTAGCGACATCAACCAACAAACCATGTGTGCACAAAAAATCAGCCACCAGTATATTGAAATTCAATGCTGCTATGACAAAAGTCCACTCAAATGTATGGCCGCGTAGAGACAGGAGTAGAGTCCTCTCACCAAAGGTCTTAATCTCCGAGCCGTTTGCTGCTGCCATCTCGGGGCCTCTAGATCCTGCCAGCCGGTCAGCATAGGTCGGCATGATGAAACTCATCTGGGCGCCGGTGTCCACAAGGAAATGTCTTCCCGAGCGTGCGTCCGTCAAGTAGAGCAGCTTGTTCTCCTCCCTGAGGGTCGCGGCTGCTGCCGACCCCCGGTCTTGGCGTTTCCTGAGTCGCTTGAATTGGCACGGTGGTATACATTTGCATGCCCTCTCTGCGAAGCGGCGGTGGTAGAAGCAAGACCTGTCTCCCTCACAGTCCTTGGCCCCCGCTGCTGCTGCCGTCGGTGGCTCTGCTGTTGCCGTCGATGGCTCCTCGCCTCCTCCGGCCGTCGCGCCAAGCTCCGTCGCTGCCGCAATGGTCGTGAACTCCCTGCTGGCGACGATGATCCGGTTCGCTTCCCGAGCTAGCGCACGATAGTCCCGCTTGGCCAGCAACGGCGAATTGGCCAGGGTCACTCTTGCCGCTGACGGAAGGTTCCGGAGGAAGAGGTGGGTAAAAATGAAATGGCCGTCTCCTGTGCCCTTTAACCTCAGCGTCTTCTCCATCAGGTCTATGGCCGACCCATCTCCCAACCCGGTCTGAGTCAGGAGTCTCTCTGCTCTCTCACCATCCGAGAGTGTGTAGTGCTGGATGAGCGCAGCCTTCAGCGTGCCGTACTTGTCGTCGGTTGGTGGCTGATCGAGCAGGCTCTCCACGTGCTGAGCCGTGCGGGCGTCAAGCGCTGCGACCACATAGTGGAATTTTGTGTCATCTGCCGATATCCCCCGGAGGGCGAACTGTGCCTCGACTAGGTGGAACCAGGAGCACGGGTTGTGCTGCCAAAAATCCGGTGACTGGATAGCAACAGCACCTGCGTGGCTGGGGGCTCCCGTCGAGGTTGGCTCCGGGGATCTTTCGTTGTGTTCCATGATTCGTCTTGGGTCACCAGTGTGGAGTGTGTAAATAACGAGGCGGATTTGACTCAGACAGTTTATTACACATCTCACACAGAAGCATAGTCAGAAAGAGAACATCTCAGACAAGACTCCTCTCTTAAATACTATGGCATTCCTTCAGAAGCTTCTAACACACAAAGGTCACATTGCATTCACTTCCTTAATCCTTTACCATCCTCCTTGTTATCTCCAAGGGAAACTCTGCTCTTTGTTCTAGCCTAAGATGCTATACCATTATGCAATCCCCATGTGTCACCACAGTGGAAATAGTCAGTTTTGTTGGGTTCCTGCACATGAAGGGTTGAAAGGGAACGACTGTGCAGACTAATTCGCAAAAAGTGCATTTGGGAAAGAAATAACTATACCATTATCACTTGGAAAAGGAGAAGGGAAAACAGTGATCAAGAAAAAAGAACTGAGATATGGCAAAAAAGATGGGATGAAGATCATAAAGGTAGATCATATTACAAAATACAAAAATCTATTGCAATAAAGAATAACAAAAACAAAAAGGAGGGAAGACATCATTATGGAAAGACTCAGACTAGATCACACAGGTTTAAACAGCACTTCATTTATCATGGGGAAAAGCGATAGTGACAAATGTAGAGAATGTGGAGAAAAAGAAAGTGTAGAGCACATCTTATTGCACTGTCACGAGTCTGGAAATGAAAGCGAAAGAATGGAAAATGAAGTTCGAGAGGCAGGTAGGGAATGAGATTTAACTGGGATTCTGGGAACAGGAGATGAAGAGGCGGTCAGGATGACGAGAAGGGCTCTTTTTATTTTTTTTAAATAAATCAGAGTTTAGGGGTTGGGCTTAAATGGCATAATGTTACACACTCTTGTATACAGAGTGCATATGCACCAAGAGTTACACACACTCTTGGTGGCGGTATGCGCCTTTCAGTTGTTTGCTATCCGCCAGTAACCGAGAGAAGAAGAGGATTTGAGTCGAGACGGAGCGCTCTACTGCCAGTCTGCCCGAGGGGGGCACATAATTATTACGAGCTATCTGATCCAGAGTAGAGCGCGTTCGCTGGAAGCGGAAGAGTTTGGTTTTAAATGTGTACCAGTCATTTATGAAAAATCAAAATGAGACTGAGGTCTCAGAAAACGATCAAGGCTTATCCGGAGACACCGAGGAAACGCCGCCGAAGGTCCAGCAATGAGAGGTCGAGCCTGCGCCGAGCCCGCCTGTCGGACTTCGAGAGCCCTCCTCAGATTAAGGTAACAAATCACTGTTTGTTATAGTTATTCTACAAGAAGACACATATCTTCCATAGATATACCAGTAAACAATGTGCCGACATCTGTGGTGATGTAAATATTTTGTGTAACAGTGTTAGGCTAGTTAGCCTGAAGTTGCTATGCTAGGGGGTAGCATGCTAAGAAAAAAGCTTGTTTTCGCGGCGTGGTTAATGACGTCATCATGGCGAGACAGTAAGCTGAAACAGACGAACTGTAAAAAATAATACCTGCACGTAATTTGTAGTAAATACGTATTAAAACAAATCGTTTTTTGCAGAATTAATAAATATAAATACCTTAAGGTAGTTTATGTTGTGATGTGAAGCTCTTTTCTCACTGCTCCGTTGGCTGCGCGTTGCATTATATTGTTTGCCATACATTGGCAAATTTAGTGTCCATCCGTAGTACACTACTTTTCAAAATACATGGTGTGATATTTTGAGTGTACTATATAGTGAAAGAAATTTTCAATTAAGATTTCGAACAGCACTACAAAATGGCTGATTCACTATTATATTTATACTATATGGGGAACGAGTGCACATTTTGAACACAGCTAACGTATTGTTTGGCTAACGTTAGTAGGGGATCTGGTCAAGTGGACCCCTGACCAACTGAGCACCCCAAGTGGACCCCAGGATACAATCTGTACAAGTACATTTTCAATCCAGTGATTTATAAAGCCGTGACAAGCAGCAGCGGTGGAAAAGAAACAGCAAAATTAAACACGAAGAAGGAGAACAGCAAGAATTGTAAAAGAATTTCTACATATATATAAAAAAATATGATAACCGAAAGCTGACCTGGAGGTTTTGGCTCTGTTTCTGTGTTCAAAAGACTTGTCTTCTCCACCGCTGCGGCTCCTCACAGCTGGCTGTCCCCAGATGAAAATCCACAGAATAGGTATGTGGGACTACAATGTTCTGAATGAGGCTTTAGGAAATTATGAATCACTTGATAAATCACTGGATTGAAAATGCACTTGTATATGTACAGATAGGATCCTGGGGTCCACTTGGGGTGCTCACTTGGTCAGGGGTCCACTTGACCTGTGTCCTGTTAGTAGTAGTAGTAGCTAAACCATGGGTGACTTCAAAATGTCTGCTGTTGTGTTAGGAATGTCCACGCCCTCTCTCCCTGCGTTCCGATTGCCCAATAGTGGACTGCACAGGGTATTCCGCCATATTAAATGGGGGAACGGGTCAAGTGGATCCCTGACCAAGTGAGCACCCCATGCAGACCCCTGGGGTCCAATTTGTACAAGTACATTTTCAATCCAGTGATTTGCAAACTGATTCAGAGCTTTATAAAGCCTCATTCAGAACATTATAGTCCCAAATACCTATTCCAGTGTTGCCAACTCCTCAGTAAGGAAAGTAGCTATTAGCTATCCTAGAAGTCGCTAAATGATGTCATTGCCTAATTTGCATAATTGGTCATTTGCATGTAATTGTAATGGACACTGTTGGAGAGTTTAGTTCAATGTTTATTTGAAAGGGACAGTACATACTAATGAACATTAATACAAATGTAAGTATGCTAGATTTAGCAATACTGCTAATTTGCATCTGTAGTCCCCCTGTGGTTCACAAAAATAGACAATTATACATGAGCAGAACAACTGCAGTGAAACAAGTACATTTTCAATCCAGTGATTTACAAACTGATTCAGAGCTTTCTGAATCAGTTTGTAAATCATCCATCCATCCATCTTCTGCTGCTTTTCCGGAGGTCCGGGTCGCGGAGGCAGCAGTTCAAGCAGAGAAACCCAGACTTCCCTCTCCCCAGCCACCTGCTCCAGCTCTTCAGAGAGGATACCAAGGCGTTCCCAGATTAGCTGGGAGACATAGTCCTGGGTCTGCCCTGAGGTCTCCTTCTAGTGGGACGTGCCTGAAACACCTCAAGTGGGAGGCGTCCAGGACGCACCCTGATCAGATGCCCATACCACCTCAACTGGCTCCTTTCAATGTGGAGGAGCAGCGGTTCTACTCTGAGCCTCTCCCGGATGACTGAGCTCCTCACCCTGTCTCTGAGGGTAAGTCCAGCAATCCTACGGAGAAAGCTCATTTCAGCCGCTTGTATCCGCGATCGTGTTCTTTCGGTCATTACCCAAAGCTCGTGACCATAGGTGAGAATAGGAACGAAGATTGACTGGTAAATTGACAGCTTTGCCTTAGAACTAAGCTCCCTCTTCACCACAACAGACCGGTACAACGTCCGCATCACTGCAGATGCTGCTCCAATCCGTCTGTCAAACTCTCGCTCCATTTTCCCCTCACTCATGAACAAGACCCCAAGATACAGTGGTACCTCTACTTACGAATTTAATTCGTTCCGGAAGAATTCTCGTAACTTGAAAAATTCGTAAGTAGAGGCGCGTTTTACATGTAAATGCCGTAATCCGTTCCAAGCCCCCAAAATTCGGGCATAAATTTTCTATAAATCGTAAAAACGCATCAAAACATGTAACAAATACATGTTACAATTAGATTACTGCACAATAAACATAAAATGAGAGAAAGAATAATAAAAGAGAATAATAAAAATTATGTTCATTTACCCTTTAACTGCTATCGTTGTCGACGTCGTCACCTTTTGCCTTTTTGGTTCATGTTCTGATCCAAGGACGTTTGCTTTTGTCGGCTTGTAAGTGCTTCGTTTTGTTTTAATACCGTGCTAATCGTTGATGTATTACGGCCATATTCTTTGGCGAGATCAACCAAACGCATCCAAACGCAAGATGCATCCCCTTTTCATACCTTTCGATTATCTCTTTTCTTTGTTTGTATGGACAAAAAAACTCTCTTCTTTTCTCCTTTTCCACTTATCTCCGTCACTTTCTTGGGGCCCATAGCGAATAAATGTTAATTCTGTACTGTACACACACGTAAAACTTTCACCTTGTTCTTAATAAAGTTTTGGAAAAAAAAAAAAAAACTTCGTGGCCAACGGGATACCAGGAAGATGCTAGGCGATAGCCAATGGCAGAGCAGCTACAGGTATGTTTACGTTCGGTAAACTACGGAAGCTGCGAGGAGCGTGTACTTTTTTGCCTTTCGTTTCCTGAAATTTCGTTCGTAACTAGAGGCAATATTTTCCCGTTGAGGTGTCTCGTAACCTGAAAATTCCGTATGTAGAGACGTTCGTAAGTAGAGGTACCACTGTACTTAAACACCTCCACTTGGGGCAGGAGCCTGTCCCCAACCCAGAGAGGACAATCCACCTTTTTCCGGCTGAGGACCATGGACTCAGACTTGGAGGTGCTGATTCTCATCCCTGCCGCTTCACACTCAGCGGCAAACCATCCCAGCAAGAGCTGTGGGTCATTGCTGGATGAAGCCAACAGGACAACAACATCTGCAAACAACAGAGGTGAGATCCTGTGGTCACCAAGCATGACACCCTCCATTCCCTGGCTGCGCCTAGAAATCCTGTCCATAAAAATTATGAACAGGAACGGTGACAAAGGGCAGACCTGGCGGAGTCCAACTCTCACTGGGAATGACTCAGACCGAGTGTTGGCAATACGAACCAAACTCTCACAACAGTCGTACAGAGACTGAATAGCTCGTAACAACAAGCCCCGATACCCCATACTCCCAAAGCACCCCCCCACACACACACAAAAAACCACGAGGGACGAGGTCAAATGCCTTCTCCAAGTCCACAAAACACATGTAAACTGGTTGGGCAAACTCTCACGAACCCTCAAGAATTCTCGAGAGGGTAAAGAGCTGGTCCGATGTGCCACGGCCAGGACGAAAACCACATTGCTCCTCCTGAATCCGAGGTTCGACCAACGGCCGGACTCTCCTCTCCAGTACCTTGGCATAGACCTTCCCAGGGAGGCTGAGGAGTGTGATCCCTCTAAAGTTGGAGCACACCCTCCGGTCCCCTTTTTTGAAGAGAGGAACCACCACCCCGGTTTGCCATGCCAAAGGCACTGCCCCCGACCTCCACGCTATGTTGCAGAGGCGTGTCAACCATGACAGCCCAACAACATCCAGGGCCTTGAGGTACTCAGGACGAATCTCGTCCACCCCCGGGGCCCGGCCACCAAGGAGATTTTTAACCACCTTAGCGACCTCAGCCCCTGTGATAGGCGAGTCATCCCCCTCGTCCCCAAACCCTGCTTCCTCTGTGGAAGGCATATCAGTGGGATTGAGGAGATCCTCCAAGTATTCCTTCCACCGCCCGACGATATCCCCAGTCGAAGTCAACAGTGTCCCATCCGCACCGGATGGGACACTGGACAGGGACAGGGAGCTGCTTTCCCCTCCTGAGCCGCCGGACAGTTTGCCAGAATCTCTTCGAGGCCGACCGAAAGTCTTGTTCCATGGCCTCACCGAACTCCTCCCATACCCGGGTTTTTTCTTCAGCAACTACCCGAGCTGCACTCTGCTTGGCCTGCCAGTACACCTCAGCTGCTTCGGGATCCCACAAGCCAGCCAAGCTTGATTTGACTCCTCCTTCAGCTTAATGGCCCCCCTCACCACTGGTGTCCACCACTTGGTTCGGGGGTTGCCGCCATGAGATGCACCGACCACGTTGCGGCCGCAGCTCTGGGCCGCCGCTTCAACAACAGAGGTGGAGAACATGGCCCATTCAGATTCCATGTCTCCAGACTCCCTCGGAATGTGGTTGAAGTTCTTCCGGAGGTGGGAGTTGAAGACCTCCCGGACAGGGGCCTCAGCCAGACGTTCCCAGCACACCCTCACTGTACGTTTGGGTCTACCAGGTCTGAATGGCTTCCTCCCCTGCCATCGGATCCAACTCACCACCAGGTGGTGATCAGTTGACAGCTCTGCACCTCTCTTTACCCGGGTGTCCCAAGACATACGGTCGCAGGTCTGATGACACGATAACAAAATCGATCATCGACCTGCGACCTAGGATGTCCTGGTGCCAGGTGCACATATGGACACCCTTATGCTTGAACATGGTGTTCGTTATGGACAAACTGTGGTTAGCAGAGAAGTCCAATAACTGAACACCACTCGGGTTCAGATCAGTTTGTCAATCACTGGGTACACCCCCAGTGATATACAAACTCTTGCTCAAGTGCAAGAGTTAAGGTGTTGCAAAACAAAACATTCAAATGTCACACGAGTGAAGTGCTGTGCATGCGTACACACACATGCACCGAAGTACCTCACAGCAACAACAGACGCCAACAAACACAAGAGGTGGGGCATACAGTGGTGTGAGAAAGTGTTTGCCCCCTTCCTGATTTCTCATTTTTTTGTATGTCACACTTAAATGTTTCAGATCATCAAACAAATTTAAATATTAGACAAAGATAACACAAGTAAACACAAAATGCAGTTTTTAAATGAAGGTGTTTATTATTAAGGGTAAAAAAAAAAATCCAAAGCTACATGGCCCTGTGTGAAAAAGAGATTGCCCCACCCCCGTTAAAACATAAATTAACTGTGGTTTATCACATCTTTGGAAAGCGGAGTTCAATTTCTTCAGCAACACCCAGGCCTGATTACTGCCACAGCTGTTTTCGATCAAGAAAACACTTAAATAGGACCTGCCTGACAAAGTGAAGTAGACCAAAAGCTAGACATCATGCTGCGATCCAAAGAAATTCAGGAACAAATGAGAAAGTAATTGAGATCTATCAGTCTGGAAAAGGTTATTGTTGGAAAAATTCCTTATAGAAGTCAAAAATCAGGCCGGATCAAAGTTTCAGCAAATTTAATAAGCCTGGCTAGTGGGAACAATACAAGAGATGGTCTCAGAGCCTATCCACGCATCATTCTGACCCAAACACACATCACTCAGTCCTTTAAGCATTTCCATTATCTCAAGAGGTGGGGGAGATAATGTCCTTGACGATTGGGTCAGTACATCTGGTCAAAGTGGTCTCTTTCTCATCAGTCACACAAATACTTCTCGTTTGTACTAAAAACAGATGATAACATGTACAGCTGCATAGTGTCTTTGTACTTTGAGACTCAGCATTTTCCAAAGTCTGAAATTTTCCCATCAGTTATAAAGCCATTTCTAAAGCTTTGTGATTCCAGCAAACCACAATGAGAGCCATTGTCCACAAATGACGAAAACATTGAACAGTGGTGAACCTTCCCAGGAGTGGCCAACCGACCAAAATTACCCCAAGAGCACAGCGATGACTCATCCAAGAGGTCACAAAAGACCCCACAACAACATCCAAAGAACTGCAGGCCTCATTTGCCTCAGTTAAGGTCAGTGTTCATGACTCCACCATAAGAAAGAGACTGGGCAAAAATGGTCTGCATGGCAGAGTTCCAAGAAGAAAACTACTGCTGAGCAAAAAGAACATAAAGGCTCGTTTTAGTTTTGCCAGAAAACATCTTGATGATCCCCAAGACTTTTGGGAAATGCTCTGTGGACTGACGAGACAGAAGTTGAACTTTTTGGAAGGTGTGTGTCCCATTGCATCAGGTGTAAAAGTAATACAGCATTTCAGAAAAGGAACCTTATACCAGCAGTAAAATATGGTGGTGGTAGTGTGATAGTCTGGGTCTGTTTTGCTGCTTCAGGACCTGGAAGACTTGCTGCGGAAATGGAACCATGAATTCTGCTGTCTACCAAAAAATCCTGAAGGAGAATGTCCTGCCATCTGTTCGTGACCTCAAGCTGAAGCGCACTTGGGTTCTGCAGCAGGTCAATGATCCAAAACACACCAGCAAGTCTACCTCTGAATGGCTTCAGTAAAACAAAATGAAGACTTTGGAGTGGCCTTGTCAACGTCCTGACCTGAATCCGATTGAGATGCTGTGGAATGAGGTTAAAAAGGTGGTTCATGTTCAAAAACATGCAGGTTAGGGATAAGGGGCGCTTGCGCACGCAGCGACCGGCAGCTGGTGGCTTGTCACCAGACTGCAAAACAAATCTACCTACGGGTACAAAATAAGTAATAAAAAAAAAAAAAAAAAAAACCTCCAGTGTGGCTGAATTACAGCAATTCTGCAAAGATGAGTGCTCCAAAATTCCTCTGGTGGTTGTACCAGTGACAGTTCCCATTTTAACATATTCTCCGGTGGGGGGGGGGGGGGGGGGGATAGCCATTTAATATTTTTCAGATTGAACAGGCAAATTTGACAGTTTAATAATTTTCGAAAGACAGAGGATTGTATTTCATGTAAATGTGACAGCAATGATATGTGGGCTCTTTCTTATCAAAGTTTCTTTTTTTTTTTTTTTTTTTTTAAAGGCCAAATGTCACGTAACAGGGAACTTTAAATGTCTTGAAACTAGATATAAAAGGGAACCGATCCGTTCGGGTCTTGGTGCATATGCTTCAGTAACGCTGGAATATTCGTTAATTTAAAACTGCCGCGCTTGGCCTGACATTCCTACTCACGGCCCCTGGAATCGCCTGGGGAAGAAGGCGGAAGTGACGAAATAGATTGTACCCTAGTTTGATGCTTGGGGTATTTCGATTGATTGTTTATATGGAGACTGGAAGATTGAAGTGAGCAACAAGAAAGAAAAAATTGGATATTTCACCCATACCTTAAAACGGGACTATCAGGGACAGCTGGGTAATAAGGGACATTTCTCTGGGAAATGTTTTCATACCTGTCAAGTGAGACGTTTTCGCCGTATTTTAATACCGTAAAACGCGGCTATAAGGGACGGCGGAGTAATAAGGGACACTTTTCTGGGAAATGTTTTAAATGTAATTCGTGTTGTTATTGTCAAATATTTTAAGGATTCATGGATATTTGACAATAACAACACAACTCAGCGTCCGGCGCAAAATAAAAAAAAGCAGAATTCTGTATTTGTAAGGCGATTCCTCTCTGTTCCGCAGCCGCAGCACAGCTGAAAGTGTTAAACCATTATCCTAATGACTTCTCATTGTAGTGATAATAGCTCCCGCTGAGCGATCTGCCTGCCCCGACAATCAGACTAATGATTGAGTCCACACTTCTCAATGTAGTGATAATAGCTCCCGCTGAGCGATCTGCCCGCCGCGGCCATCAGACTAATGATTGAGTCCATACTTCTCAATGTAGTGCGAATAGCTCAGGCTGAGCCATCTGCCAGCACCCTACCTGTGGGGGATCACACACACGACGTGCTCCTCAACACACTCAATTTTTTTTCCCGTATATTTTTCTTTTGGGCGTACAGAAATGGCAATACGCCTGTTTTTGCTAAAATTGCATTTTCCCCGTATTTTCCTTAAAATATTTGACAATAACAAGACGAATTACATTTAAAACATTTCCCAGAAAAGTGTCCCTTATTACTCCGCCGTCCCTTATAGCCACGTTTTACGGTATTAAAATACGGCGAAAACGTCTCACTTGACAGGTATGCGCCTCCATTTTCATATTGATCTGGTCAATTTCTTGACAGCAGCGGCTCTCCTCCACTGTAATAATAATGGCTTCCGAAAAATCAATATTTATGGGGCGCCCTCGACAGACCCCCTTCGGCTTCCCAATTCTGGAGGCGATTAATGTCCAGTTCAATGACATTTTCCACTGGTTCTGCTCTCTGGTCATCGTCGGAACTGTTGTCATCAGATAAAGCATCTGATTCCGTCTCGGACGGTTCAAACCTGTAAGGTTCTATGCCTCTGTCACTGTCTGAACCACTGACAAAAAAAAGACAAAACTAAACTAATTTGTTCACAATCGCTGTCACTTTCCGTCATGATTGTCCAATGTTGATAAGTGTGAATGTGGATAGGCAGGGCAGCCAGGGTACAACTTGTGACGTCAAAAACATGGGCGTGGTCTGGACTGGCTGTCACAAGCCAGCGAGCAAGGTGGGGCCTTCACCTGGTGTATTTTGTGCAATTATGTAAATACAGGTGGGTGATATGGTCTCCGGTATGAATATTTGGTTTAAGCTATGTGTATTTTATCTAAATTCGTTGTCATTTAGAAAAAAAAATTACGGGACATTTGGCCTTTAAGGATTCAGTGGGTTTGATTATGGTTACACCAGTGAGTGACCAGTTGGTAAAACAGTAATCGATGTGTGAGAAGATCATTGCATGCAGAAACATTTTGGCCGCATTAACTGTCAGCGATGGTCTAATTTGTTTAAAATTTCTTAGATTGAATTTGATTATGTTTGAGATTTGAGATCCTTTTCTTTCCCCCTCCCCACCCCTCCTTTCCCCATTCCTCCCTGTCGGGTCCTTCATGGGTAAAACAATTTAAATAAAGTATTAAAAGTTATTAAAAGAGGAGTTTACACCAATATACAGTACATATACAGTGGGGCAAAAAAGTATTTAGTCAGTCACCAATTGTGCAAGTTCTCCCACTTAAAAGATGAGAGAGGTCTCCAATTTTCATCATAGGTATACCTCAACTATGAGAGACAAAATGAGAAAAAAAAAATCCAGAAAATCACATTGAAGGATTTTTAATGAATTAATTGGTAAATTCCTCGGTAAAATAAGTATTTGGTCAATAACAAAAGTTCATCTCAGTACTTTGTTATATACCCTTTGTTGGCAATGGCAGAGGTCAAACGTTTTCTGTAAGTCTTCACAAGGTTTTCACACTGTTGCTGGTATTTTGGCCCATTCCTCCATGCAGATCTCTAGAGCAGTGATGTTTTGGGGCTGTCGCTGGGCAACATGAACTTTCAACTCCCTCCAAAGATTTTCTATGGGGTTGAGATCTGGAGACTGGCTAGGCCACTCTAGGACTTTGAAATGCTTCTTACGAAGCCACTGCTTCGTTGCCCGGGCGGTGTGTTTGGGATCATTGTCATGCTGAAAGACCCAGCCACGTTTCATCTTCAATGCCCTTGCTGATGGAAGGAGGCTTTCACTCAAAATCTCACGATACATGGCCCCATTCATTCTTTCCTTTACACGGATCAGTCGTCCTGGTCCCTTTGCAGAAAAACAGCCCCAAAGCATGATGTTTCCACCCCCATGCTTCACAGTACGTATGGTGTTCTTTGGATGCAACTCAGCATTCTTCCTCCTCCAAACACGACAAGTTGAGTTTTTACCAAAAAGTTCTATTTTGGTTTCATCTGACCATATGACATTCCCCCAGTCCTCTTCTGGATCATCCAAATGCTCTCTATCTAGCAAACTTCAGACGGGCCTGGACATGTACTGGCTTAAGCAAGGGGACACGTCTGGCACTGCAGGATTTGAGTCCCTGGCGGCGTAGTGTGTTGCTGATGGTAGCCTTTGTTACTTTGGTCCCAGCTCTCTGCAGGTCATTCACTAGGTCCCCCCGTGTGGTTCTGGGATTTTTGCTCACCGTTCTCGTGATCATTTTGACCCCACGGGGTGAGATCTTGCGTGGAGCCCCGGATCGAGGGAGATCATCAGTGGTCTTGTATGTCTTCCATTTTCTAATAATTGCTCCCACAGTTGATTTCTTCACACCAAGCTGCTTACCTATTGCAGATTCAGTCTTCCCAGCCTGGTGCAGGTCTGCAATTTTGCTTCTGGTGTCCTTTGACAGCTCTTTGGTCTTGGTCATAGTGGAGTTTGGAGTCTGACTGTTTGAGGTTGTGGACAGGTGTCTTTTATACTGATAACGAGTTTAAACAGGTGCCATTAATACAGGTAACGAGTGGAGGACAGAGGAGCCTCTTAAAGAAGAAGTTACAGGTCTGTGAAAGCCAGAAATCTTGCTTGTTTGTAGGTGACCAAATACTTATTTTACCGAGGAATTTACCAATTAATTCATTAAAAATCTTTCAATGTGATTTTCTGGATTTTTTTTTCTCATTTTGTCTCTCATAGTTGAGGTATACCTATGATGAAAATTGGAGACCTCTCTGATCTTTTAAGTGGGAGAACTTGCACAATTGGTGGCTGACTAAATACTTTTTTGCCCCACTGTATATGTACTGTATAAAGCTCCTTTTGGCAAAGTAAATCTGTTTGGCACAACAAGGGAAGCAGACCTTGCTGCCTGACTGGGG